>BLBF01000007.1:27272594-27325318 GCA_015471245.1 Laticauda colubrina
TATGCTGTTCAGCTTCATTCGGGTATTTTCTCATGTCATTGTAGTTGTGCTTTAGCTACAACTTTAAAAGCACAACTACAATGACGTGGGATATTACCCGAATGAAGCTGAACAGCATACATGTAAGTACCCGTGAAAACTTATGAAAACACATATATATATGAATACACACACACACATATATATACAAACATACACATACATATATGCGCGTGAGTGTAAACACAATTATCATACCTCCAAAATGCTTTTGAAAAAATACATATCAGATACAGAGCTTTCTAACTGACTGTTAATAAAGTATTCAAGAACACAATGCTTGCTGACAGTGGTGGTTGACATAATGTTGTGACTGGTATGCAAAGGAAAATGTAACGGAGCCTTCTAGTTTTATACTTACTCTTCTGGCACTAAGAACTTATTCCCACAATATGAAACTAATGCTTTCACTGTTTTTCACCTTAACCTCCAAGACAGAATAAGCCATCATTTATCCAGCCATCCAATACAATAAAAATCCTTCTCCCCAGAGTACAGGGCAGATCTCTAGCTGTTGTAAAATACAGATTCTCCTACAAGAAGCAATATCAAAAATTACAATAACAGTATCAGTCTACGCTGAATACCCATCCATCAAGACAGAACAAGGATGAAAGCTCCTTGGCTTATTGTAGAATATTTTGTTGTTCTTCTGAGTCCCTGATTGATCTTTCCCTGATCTTTAATAAGAAAATAATGACCAGTCCTTTTCCTTCCCTTCCTTCCCTTCCCTTATTACTCCTGTATCTACATTGCTTTTTCATAGGCAGAGTTCTGTCTCTCATCTTTATCTTGAAGAATTAAAAAATATCCTTTTGTATCTTGGAAGACTTTGAAAGGAGGAACGTACTTGCTAAATGCCATAAACAGCATAACAAGATGCTCACTAAGGAAGAGGTGACAGCCAGTAGCATTCACAGATTGGTTTTAAATAAAGACAAAGATCCTCTATCTTGATAGAGCAATATTCCCACATTCCAATGGACCGTCACTGCTCTGTAAAACTGCTTGCTCCACCTACTTCAAAAGCCTTTCTCAAGTAAGCAGTTCACACTTGAAAAGTTTGTTTCTTCTCCTACTCATTGGAAAACTAATGGAAGACATGGAGCAAAAGGAAACGATCCAAAATCTGATTAAAAAAAAACAGGAAAAAATATTATTTTGGGGTTGTTGTTTGCTTTCTATATCCACCTTATGTGTAATTATTTGAACTGCTAAACAAGGCAAGGGTGCCATTAATGAAATCCATGAGAAATACAGTATAAAGCAGGCTGAAAGAATTTATTCAATCCCTCAAAGTTTATTGTGAGAATCTGACAATTAAAGAATGTGTTGCCTGGGGCAAGCGGGCTTGTGCAACAGTGATAGCACAGCTGGGTTTGGGAGGCTTGACAGTTTGGCTGGAGCAAGAATTCCAGCCTTTAGGGGGAAGAGAGTAACTTATATTGAAGCTGAAGGAGAAGGAGAGGACATGCATCAATAATAAAGAAAAATAGTTAACCGAAGCAAAAAAAAAAGAAACCCTGTAGAAAGCAATGGTGGCAATTCACAAACGTGGGAAAGATTAAAAAGCAGTGAGTTTGGTTACACATAAAGTTAAGGCTAGGTCACATCGGCCGACAGATGCAAAATGTATGTAAAAAGGACACAGTGGATGAGCAAATTTTCCATCCGTTGTTATCCGCTCTCAAAAGTGCCCCAAATTTGCATAAACAGAGCGGACAACAACCGAAAGGAACGGACGTGGGGAGGATGTAGCGAGGATGTTCAGCGGATGCTCAACGGAAGCCTAGCGGATGGAAGCGGATGACACATCCGCAGGGCTTCCGGGGGAGAACAGCGAAGCGGACGCTGAGCGGATACAGCGGATGCATCACGGACGCCTAGCGGATGCAAAGCGTTCACTGCGCATGCGGGGATGATACACTGCATCAGCCCCGCAGATATAAAGGGAAGCAGCTCGCAAGCAGGTCACCATTCAGAGGAAAGACCTGCTGCCAGACACATCTTCAGCCAACAACAATGGGAAAGAAGAGGAAGCCTGTGCCTACTCCTGCCAGCCCTGGCAAGAAGGACAGGACCACCATCCCACCCCCTGGCACTGACTCAGCTTCTGCTGGGGCTTCTGCTGCTGGTGCTGGTGCTTCTGCTGGTGTTTCTGCTGGTGCTTCTGCAGGTGTTTCTGCTGGTGCTTCTGCAGGTGCTGCTCCTTCTGCTGATGCTGCTCCTTCTGCTGGTGCTGACTTTGCTGGTGCTACTCCTAGTGCTGGTGCTTCTGCTGGTGCTGACTCTGCTGGTGCTGCGGATGGTGGTGTGGTGGACCAGCCCCTAGAACCTCAAAGCCCTGCTGATGAGGGCCCAGAAGTCCCTGCCAGAGGGAGGAAGAGGCACTCGCGAGAAAAGGGGGAGAGGAGACAGTACTTCATTGCAGAGGAACATGAGGAGGAGGTGCTCGAATGGCTGAGGGAGAACGAGTACCTATGGAGGAAGGGACACAGGCTCTAGCGAGACACCAAGCGGAAGCAGGAGGCTTGGAGAGAGAAGGTGGAGAGCCTGGGCTACACTTCGGATGTCCTCCTGGGGTGGTGGAAGCACATGCACACTTGGTACGGGAAGCTGCACCTCAAGAAGTCTGGCCAGGCCGCGGTCAAGCTCACCGACCGGGAGACCTTCGTGATGGCCAAGTGCAGCTTCTTGGAGGGTGAGATCCGCCACCGAGGAGCAACCCCTCTGACGATCCTCTCACTCAGACAGCCCACAGAGAGCCAGTCCACTTCTGGCCAAGAGTCACTCCTGTGTCCAGGCAGGTATCTTTGGAGCGCCCCACGATGGAGACCCCCTCGACAGCTGCACTCCCCATGCTGGAGCACATCTATGGCTCCAACGATGTGGGGGAAGTTCCACTTCTGATACCACTGCTCTGCAACTTTCTTCCAGCCTTCTTCAGTGGAGGGGCACTGGAGGAGCTCCTCCAGGTATTCTTCGATGATGGCCTGCACCACTTCTCTGACCACAATGCTGATGCCCTCCAACCATACTGTATGTTCCTGTACATGGTCCCGGAGGTCAGGTGGCACAGGTTCAATGCCACCTTCAGTCCAGGGTCCAGGCTGGGCCGGAAGTAGGTATTTACCTTGGTCAATCTGGATCTCAGCCGCTCCACAACTTCGTCAAACATGGCTGGTGGCATCCTCATGAAGTGCTGGAACGCACAAGGGTCTTCGTTCCTCAGCTCCACCATCAGCTTCTCATACAATCCGTACTCGGCTCTTCTCACGATCCATCTTCAGACCCACACACTTCTTAGACGCCTCCTTTTCCTTGCATAGAACAGGTGAAAGAGCCTGTAGGGGGCTTCGCACTGTTGTAGAATGATGGCGGCTACTAAAAGGAGTGTGCGACGATCCATGGTGGAGATGACTGGATGTTGTGGAAGAGCAAGTGCAAGGCTGAAGAGGTCTGCACACCAGGGCTGCTGGACTGAAAATGAGATCCAGGTGATTTCCTCCCCCTTTTTATAGGAAATATAGGTTTTCTGCGAGGTGTCCTTCTGCATCCTCTAGACATCCTCCAGACATCCTAAATATCTGAGATACGTCCCCTATACGAACGTTTTTTCCATTTTAATGCTTTATATGCGAGCTGCATCCACTTACATCCTTTCTATGTCCGTGCGAACGCCGCGCGGATGTTCGCCTCCATTTCACTTCCTCTTTCCGTTTTCCGCTGGAGCGGATGCGAGTTGCGTGGATGCGCAGCGGATACTGAGCGGATACAGCGGACATCTAACGGATGTAGAACGTTTGTTCCCCGCATGTGTTGCGGATGTAGAACAGATGCTGCGGAAAGTTCATCCGCTCAAAAAGTTTTGTGCAGCTCAAAACTTTTTGAGCGGATGAAATCTCAGAAGACTGATGCTGGATGGATAGAACGTATGAATCACGCACGCAGTGAGTACAGAACGGATGCATCGCGTTAACCAACGGATGGCAAGCGTTTTTCTCCGTTTTACAACCTCTTTCCATCCGCTGGTGCAGTGTAACATGGGCTTTAAAACTTAGTTTATTGGACAAATTTAATGGACAGGAATTAAATATGTACATTTATTATATTTATTAAAAGATCCCTCTTGTTTAGCTCATAAATAAGGATTACCAATGAATCCAGCTTATTATCATATATGTATTGGTTATACCATATTTAATATTGTAACAAAAATAGTTTATTATTTAATGATTTAAGTATATCCTCCTTTTATTTTAATAGCTCAAGATAGTCCATAAAGCATGCCCTGTTTCCTCACTGCAACAATTTTATGAGTTTAGGCTGAGACAAAGTGATTGGGGTCAAAAGTCATCTCCATGGTTGAAGGTGCAATGTAAAAGCCTGGGTTCTTATTCTGCTCCTAGCTCATGCCTGTCACTTTACTAAAGCCCCTGTCACACTGCACCAACGAATGGAAAGAGGATGTAAAACGGAGAAAAACACTTACCATCCGTTGGTTAACGCGATGCTTCCGTTCTGTACTCACTGCCTCCGTTTTGCTTCCTCTCTATCCGTCCAGCATCTGTCTATTGACATTTCATCCACTCAAAAGGTTTTGAGCTGCTCAAAACGTTTGAGCGGAAAATGTATCCAATGCGTCCGTTCTGCATCCGCTAGGCATACGGGGGACACCCGTTCTGCATCCGTTGTCATCCGTTACGCATCCGCTATATCCGCTAGGCATCCGCTGCACATCTGCGCAACTCAAATCTGCTCCAGTGGTAAACAGATGCAGGGAGGAAGCGGAACGGACGCGCAGTGTTAGTAGCACGGACGGAGAAAGGATGAAAGCGGATGCAGCACACAAAGAAAGCATTTAAAATGGGAAAAAAGTTCGCAGAGGGGACCTATCTCGGATATTAAGGATGTCTAGAGGATGCAAAGGGACACATTGTGGAAAACCTATATTGCCTATAAAAAGGAGGAGCAACTCACCTGGATCTCACTTTCAAACCAGCAGCCCTGCTGTGCAGATCTCTGCAGCCTTCATCTGCCTCTTCCTCTTCCACAGCATCCATCATGGGCTTCCCAGATCCAGACCCCCTGCCCAACAACACGCAAGATGTGCCCTACTTCGTCGTTGGGGATGACCCCTTCTCCCTCAGAACCTACCTCATTAAGCTATACACTTCCAGATGCCTCACCCGTGAAGAGAGGATCTTCAACTACAGGCTGTCCAGGGCAAGGCAGGTGGTGGAGAACGCCTTTGGCATCCTGGCCAACAGGTTCCAGATACTTCTCACCAACATGCAGCATCGCCCAGAGACCGTGAGGAGGATCATGGAAGCTTGCTGCATCATGCACAATCTCATGCGCACCCGCTACCCAGTCTTGCAGAACAGGCTCGTGGACCTCCAACAAGGCAATGGGGACATGGAGCCTGGGGAATGGAGGTAAGGGCAAAACCTGATAGACACTGAGGATGTGCAAGGCCCAACAGAGCCTCACGTGAAGGGAAGAAGCAGCGCAACCTCCTGAAACACTGGTACAACTCCCCAGCTGGAGCGGTGGAGTGGCAAGACAGGATGATAGATAATTAATGGATGCTTCCTTCAGCCTGTCTCATCACACGGATGAGATTGGGCCATGTATGTTGGGTGGGCCTACAATGAGCAGCGCATTTAATAAAGAGTTGTGTTTATATTGACATGTGTGGATCAATGCTTACATTGTTATTGATAATGAAGGGCCATAGGTGTGGCACCTGGGAGGGTGGACCATACAGTCCCACTATGCTTGCACTGGAGGTTTATCTATCCCACAGCTATCTTAACCCATCCCACAACTATCTTAACCCATCCCAAAGGTATCCCTGCCCATCCCAGTGCTATCCTTACCCATCCCAAAGGTATCCCTGCCCATCCCACTGCTATCTTAACCCATCCCACAAGCATGCAAAGGCTTAAACCATTTCTAAAAGTTTCCACCAAGACTTTATTGAAAAAAATAAATGAAGCAAGTGTGTGAAGCAAAGATAAACTTTTTTAATAACAAGCTGTAAAAGAAAAATGACCCAAGTCAAGTGTCCAAATAAAGTCTACAGGTAGCCACCCAGTCTCTGGCACTCTTATTGGTCACTCAGAGGTGTGCCCAGTCTCAGGGGTGAAGGGTCCAGGTGCTGTGGAGGTGGCTGATGCTGGAGTCCTGGTCTGTGGTGTCATTAGGGTGCTTGGCCCCGAGAGGACAACAGGTGACGGTGTGTTGAGGAAGCTCTCAGACAGCTGGTTCAACCCCGTGATGTTGAGAGCTCCTTCTTCCATGCCATGGGGTGTCAGCCCTAGTACCGAGGACAGATGTACTGAGGCCGGGCTTGGCTGTGGGGTGGAGGAAGGAGCAGTGTAGTGGGGCTGTCTGGTCTGTAGCTGGGTGAGAAATGGCGTGGGTGGCATCTGTGGCGTGGGTGGCATCGGTGGCATCAGTGGCATGGGTGGCATCAGTGGAACCGGTGGCAACGGTGGCGTCCGATGACTCTGTGCCTGGACTGGGAAGGGCTGCTGCCTGTGCTGCTGGACCTCCTGGTAGCCGTAGCCCTGGTAGGTGAGGGCCTGTGGAAAGCCTTGGAATGGGAGGGACATCACCTGGGGTGGGGGAGCAGACCTGGACTGGGTAGGAGCAGGTTCCTCTGGGTCTGGAGGGTTGTAAAGCAGCTCGGTGATCTGGTCCTTCACCACCTGGTACTGGGGTTCCTCCATGTCCGTGAGGGTCTGGTTGACATAGGTGAGGAAGGGCTTGCGGTTGGAAGATGAGGAGTCGGTGTGGACCAGCTGAGAGAGGATATCTATGCTGCTCCGGATGGTGTCCCTGATCTCCAGCAGGACAGTGTGGCTCTGCCCCTCCTGTATGGCTCTCTGCCTTTCTGTGGAGGTGGAGCTGGGAGTGGATGTGGGTAGGGCTGTGATGGACGTGCCGTCTCCTTTCTCCCACTGCACCAGGGAGTCCTCCACGCGCTCCACCACGGTTAAAACAGCTGTCCGCGGGTTCTCTGCCGTGGGAAGCTCCACAGAAACCTGCCTGGAGACAGGAGCTGACTCTCGGCCGGAAGAGGACTGGCTCTCAGCGGGCTGCCTGAGAGAGAGGGTCGTGAGAGGGGCTGCTGCTGCTCCTCGGTGGCGGATCTCACCCTCCAGGAAGCTGCACCTGGCCATGACCTAGATCTTTCTGTTCGTCAGCTTAACCGTGGCCTGGCCAGATTTCTTGAGATGCAGCTTCCCGTACCAGGTGTGCATATGTTTCCACCAGCCGAGGAGCACATCCGATGTATAGCCCAGACTCTCCGCCTTCTCTATCCAAGCAGCCTGCTTCCTTTTGGTGTCCCTGTAGAGCAGGTGTCCCTTCCGCCATAGATAGTCATTCTCTCTCAGCCACTCCAGCACCTCACCCTCGTGTTCCTCCTCAATGGAGTATTGCCTCCTCTCCCGTTCCCGCATATGCCTCTTCCTCCCTTTGGCAGGACCAGATGGGCCCTCATCAGAGGGGCTTCCAGGTTGTAGGGGATGCTCCTCCACATCAGCAGCAGCACCAGCAGGATCATCAGCAGCAGCAGCACCTGCAGGATCAGCAGCAGCAGCAGCAACAGCAACAGCACCAGCAGGACCAGGATCAGCAGCAGCAGAGTTAGCACCAGCAGGACCAGGAGCACGAGCAGGACCAGGAGCACGAGCAAGACCAGGAGCACGAGCAAGACCAGCAGGACAAGCAAGACCAGGAGCACGAGCAGGACGAGCAGGACGAGGAGCAGCTTCAGCAGAGTAAGCACGAGCAGAAGCACCACCGCCAGAAGCAGCCTCAGCAGAGTAAGCACGAGCAGAAGCACCACCACCAGAAGCAGCATCAGCAGAGTAAGCACAAGCAGAAGCACCACTGCCATAAGCAGCAGCAGCAGCTCCTCCAGAAGCAGGAGCAGCAGAAGCCCCAACCGCAGAAGAGCGAGCCCGTGCTACAGAAGCCCCAGCAGAAGCAGAGTGAGGCCAGGGGGCGGGAGGGTGGTCCTGTCCCTCTTGCCAGGGCTGGCAGAAGATGGCTGAGGCTTTCTCTTCTTCCCCATGGTTGTGGGGTTGCTGACTGGCAGGGAGGCTGGCAGGCAGGGAGGCTGGCAAGCAGGCAGACAGCAAGGCTGGCAGGGAGGCTGGCAGGCTGGCAGGCAGCAAGGCAGGCAGGCAGGCATGCAGGCAGGCATGCAGGCAGGGCAGGCTGGCAAGGCACTCGATGTGTCTGGATGCAGGTCTTTCCTCTGAATGGTGACCTGCTTGGGAGCTGCTTCCCTTTATATCCGCGGGGCTGACGCAATACATCCCCCCGCATGCGCAGTGAACACTAGGCATCTGCTAGGCTTCCGCTAGGCATCCACTAGGCTTCCGCTTCATCCGCTTGGCATCTGCTCTGCATCCACTCTTTCCGTTCTGCGTCCACTTTGCTGAGGTCCCCCGGAAGCCTAGCGGATGTGCCATCCGCTCCCATCTGCTTCCATCCGCTAGGCTTCCGTTCCGCATCCGCTTTCCATCTGCTCTGCGTCTTCCCCCCGTCCATTCCTTTCCGTGTTATCCGTTCTGTTTATCCAAATTTTTGCCCCTTTTGAGAGCGGATAACAACGGATGGAACATTTTTCTCGTCCGCTGTGTCCTTTTTACAAATATTCTGCATCCGTTGGGCAGTGTGACAGGGCCTTAACTTTGTTAGATTTCTAACTCAAGCCAATTTCATTGACACAACTACTTTATTTAAAACAATGGAATATGGGCTTGTGATCTGACAGGGAATCTTACTTTTCTTGGCTATCTTGTACATTTGTGTCTTGCCAACAAAGAGTACAAAAAAGTTGTTAGCAACTGAATAGAAATACATAACTGCTTCAAATATCACAAGACTTATTCTGGGATCTCTTTCAGAGAATGTTTTTGTATCTCTTACTCAGAGGAAGGTTAATATTTTAAATTATCCTTGATAGTAAGCACTGTTCATAGGAGAGCTGAATGCTTATCAGGATTTTCTCAAAGAGAAAATGGGCCATCCCATTTGAAATTTTAACCAGACTGAAGGATTTCATAGCCAACCAACAGAATTTGTAAAAATAAACATTATAAAAATTGTACTGTATTATCTGCTTTTTAGAAGACTTTGTTGGTTGGTTATGATTGTTTTATCTTCCTGAATCAGTAAATGTATTATAAGAGAACAAATATATATGCTATAAAATTATGTTGTATGATTTTAGCTTGGCATATTGTATGAACCTGTATATTTAAAAGCCACTGTGAACAATATATTGCAAATTACCATGCTCCAAACTCAGCAATATATGAGCTTGATAAGTAGTGGAAATTGATTTTAAAAATTATGACTTTTCATGAATCCATTCATTTCTGACTTATTAGATATACATAGTTCAAACTAGGTTATCCACAGATGGTTATTGATGTTTGATTTAAAGCTGGAAGAAGGAAAAGGACCCATTGTTAATATTTTGATTTTATTTACTCATTTATTTGGGGATAAAGGTGATCAACAGCACCCCCCCCCCCCACAAAATTAAAGTAAAACAGAACCATTAATACACAAAATAATCCTCATACATTTTTAAAAGAATTAGTGAAAGATATAATTTTAACCCCTTTTTTGAAGATGAAGAAGGGTAGAAACGAATCCAGTCCATGCTCATTGCAATGAATGTGGTTCATTGAAGTGACTCCAGTTAAATCTAGTTTAACTCTGATGTTAAATCATAAAAATGTAACCTTGGCAACTATCTGTTTTGCTATTCTGGATTATTTTCAGCTTGTAGGGGCCAATAAGATGGAGATAAACTCTGTGATATTGAGTTAGGAGCAGGAGAGGGGCTCAGTGTTCTAAATGGAACATTCCAACTCTATAAATGCCTGATGACTACCACACCTTTTTTCTCAATTTAATTAACCAGACAATAAAGGGCCCAGGATTAAAGGGGATGACTCATGTATTTTTGTGGGTGGATGTGTTCCTCTTTGCCTAAAGGAGGCAGTTCTAAGCCTCTGGGGGAGAAAAGCTGCCTTGATACAAAAGAGTTATACAAGATCAAACATTTAATTTCAAGGAAAGGGAACCAAAAAGCTGATGGCTTCATAACTTTGGACAAAGTTGGGCAATAAAGTGGATTGAATGACCACTTCGATCAAGCTTTTTGGGCAGGATATGGAATGGAGACTGATTTCTTCACCTTGAGGGATGACCTGTATTAATAAATAGATATGAAGGATATAGATATAATTGTAGTTTTCCTGCAGAAGCCTTGACAGGATCTAATGCTTTTGTCATTTCAGCTTTGCATCTTTCATAAGTGCATCTGAAGTCACAAAACATTACAAAGTAATAGCGCTTGCAGCACAATGTTGCATTAGTCACCTGCAGATGCCTCTGCTCTGGGCTTTTTGGAGATTTTCATTCCTATTAGTCATGACACTCTGACCTGTAATACTGTTCCACAACATTCCTGTCATGCTACATATCTTGCTACACATGCTGTTCAAAATATTTAAAAGTCCATGACTATACGCTGAGGTGCATAGAACGTTGTTGCCTTCCCACTAAAGTGGTACCTATTTATCTACTTATATTTGCATGCTTTTGATATTGGTAGAGGGGAAAGAGCTGGGGCAAAGTAATGGGAGCATACCCGGTCACATGTTGCTCGAGTTTCAAAACCAGACTGTCAGCTTTCCAGCTGACAAGCTCAGCAGCTTTAACCACTAAACAATCTTACCCCCTCCCCTGGAATACTATGATGTTGTAATTGTAAACAGGTTGCCAACCCCTGAATCACAATCACGTGGCTGTAGGAATGCTATGAGGGCTGCAACTACAATATAATAGTATGTGAGAATGACCTTGGGAAGGGAAGAGAGAGAGAAAGATGTTTTGTAGGGGAATGATCAGATAAGAGAGGTCATAACCCACAGAGAAAGAGACTCAGAAAGAAACATCCTTAACTTTTCAGGTTGTAAAACAGACAGCAGGAATTCTGTACTATTAGATTTGCAAGATTCTTTAAATGTACAGTAGCCTTCGAATAAAATAGAATTAGCTCATGTGGTCGTGTTTCTTGTCTACCTCAGAAAGCTGACACATCAGGATCCATCATTAGTCCTTCTCATTCAATACCATTACAATACTGAATAGTCGCTGAATGCATGGACATTAAGGGAGAACTACTTGTAATAACGATATTAATAATATAGGAACTGAAAAAGTCTGGATAATGGATGTGGCGATGGCTACAGACAGGAGAATAGAAGAGGAAGATCTGAAAAAGATAACACAAGACCAACAAATAGAAGTAAAATGCCTGTGGCACAAGAAAGCAAAGGTAATGATAACAACCAATAATAGCAGGCAGCTTGGGTGCTTGTTTTGGGTGAAATCCCAAAACAACCAGAGCACCATTCGAACACCATTGGCATTGACAAAAATCACCACCAGTAAATTGCAAAGGGCAGCTTTATTTGGAAGAGCTTATATCCTATGATGATACTTTTTAACATCCTCAAACATCAATATCTGGCTATTCCAGGTCTTTGGGAAGGTCTCAATAGATAGATAAAAATGCCAAATCCAGTCTGAATATCTGGCTGACTGAGTGACAAACCATAAAACAAAATAATAAGAAATTGCTTCTTCTATTACAAGCCCCATAATGAATGAGATTTGAAAAAGAAACTGGTGCACAGAAATTCCTGCAATCAGAGGTTGATGTAGTTAGTGCTGGGGGAGGGGAGGGGAGCCTCAGCTCCAGACTATGAAATGCATTCCCTCTGGAGTTTTACAGAATCTGCAGATTTCATCTTTTATAAGGCTTCATCATTTTTAATATTATTTTTTATAGTAAATCTCCATCCCCAAAGAGGTTTGAGAAGGTGGCATTCTGTTGGTTATCAAAAGCAATTCAAGATCATCACAGGAGAGACTGCTTCAAAGAAGAACAAAATATAAATCACAATAAGCGTATGAGCAATATTCCATGGCTGAAAGGGCAGGCTCTTACTATTGTCAAAGAGGCTTCTGGAATTAGAACAGCCTTTCATCTGGCGAACCAAATGAGCCCAGAGAGGAAAAAAACATTCCAAATGTTACATCCACATACACTTCAGTTCTCAGGATTACAGAGCAAAACAGCAAACGAAACCAAGCAACAAATATCAGAACTAAAGACGAGCAGAGTGGGGCTAATTTGGTTTTGGATTTCTGTCATCCAAAGAATATTTGCTCACTGAATCTAAGCAGCAATTTCCCATTTGTTCAGAGAAGTCATGTACTTTTGAAAAACCCTACATTAAAAGAGTGAAGGACTTCCCGGAGTCAAGTTTGATTGCACAGATTCCCTCCTTTCCTTCTCAGCATCAGCCAAGATTGGCTTGGTGCTGCCACCTGCTGGGTCATCAAGAACACTACATGAGTACCTCGCCCTGCTTAACATTAACACACAGATTATCTCTAATTATACCACTTTATTGTATCATGGCCATGACACTTAACTCCACTGAATAAAATAAAAGAGCTGCAACCAGAGATACTGTCATGCCCCTGCTAGAATCTGATTCCAAGGGGGAGGTTGAGCAGCTGACAGGGAGTGGGAGTGTGGCTTCCGTGGCTGTGGAAGAAACTGGGAAAGAGCACAGTTCAGCTGGGCAGAGCAGGGGAGAGGTAAAGCAAGGCAGAGGGAATTCAGAGGAAGGGACACCTCCTCTTCATCTGGGCATGCAGGGAGGAACAGAGAAGGGAGCAATGTGAGTTGTGTGGTTTACGGGGGAGGAAAGAGCCCTGATTTCCTCCCAGCTGGGAAAACAATGTTTAAAAAATCAAGCTACACACAGCAAAGTTTCTGGAAACAAGCTGTGAGTTATTTTTGTTTGTCGGGGCTTATCTGGGTTCCTGGCATCTTCCCAACTGTGTGTGTTTTGTTCGCCTTTGAAGTCTGCAATTCCTTATCATGCCCTGTACAGTTAATTGCTGCAGCGTAGTTTGTGTGGATTTTTATTTACAGTTTATATGTACTTTATTTTTGGACTGAATTCCCTCCACTTAAAGACTGTTCTTGGGAGAGTTTTTTCTCCAGCCAAAGGTAACTGGAATATTGGGGGCAAAGCTGGAGGTATTAAAGGGACTTTTCTTACTTATGTGACTGTGTTGCCTTTGTGCTACGCCCCGGGTCATCACAGATACACTCCACATCAGTTTATTGTATAACACACACACACACACGTTACTATTATGGACTTTTTCCCACCTTAACCAAATATTAATTCCAGCCTTGCTTCATTCAGCCTTGCCCCTCTCCTCATCAAGTCTTGTCACCTTTATTACATTGGGTATACTGATTTTGAACAAAATACTAACAGAGCAAATGCAATCCATGTGCTCTTCTCATCAGCTAAGTCCTACCCAATCACTAAATTAATGCTTTTGGTCAGTCTGGAAATCAGTATTTCTAACTATTCTGATATATAACTGGCTCTTAAGGAGAAGCAAAGAGTCAATTAGCCCTTCCAGAAAATTATAATCAAAAACAATACAGGTTATCCTTTGTTTAATGTCCTTTCAAAGTTGCAACAGGATTGAAAAATATGACCATTCAAACTTAAGACACATGATCAAAATTTGGGCACTTGACAACTGGCATGTATTTATGATAGCTGTATCATAGGAGCTGCAGTGGTGTAGTGGTTAGAATGCAGTATTGCAAGCTAACTCTGCTGACTGCTGGCAGTTCGATCCTGACTGACTGAAGGTAGACCCAGCTTTCCATCCTTCCGAGGTCAGTAAAATAGAGACTCAGATTGGTGGATTCCTGAATTTATACAGAAGCTTTGTGTCCTTACTTTAGTAGAAGCAAGAATAAGTAAATAATTTGTATGCCCCTGTGTTTGTTTTAAAAATGAAACACTGTCATAGGCAACTTAAAAAACATATAGATAAGAAAGTGTCAGTCTTTTAAACAGGAGAAAATTGTGGGATATATTAAGCAATAGATATTTCTTATCTATTTTTTGGATGTAACCAAAAATAGAATCAAGCTGGAATAAATGTCACAGTCCATAAAGAAGTGGCAAGAAACCAATATGTTTTTGAGCTAAATCTGCATATTACAGCACTATACAGATAACAAGAAACATCTCACTGAATAATGTAATTATTTAAATAATTCTTTTAAAGTCTTTCAGATGACTGTAGGTGGCAAAATAGCACACATGTTTTTAACAAGATTAAGTAATAAAATATATACGTGGGGGAAAATATTACTTAATCTATAAAGATTTTGTGCCAAAGATGCAGGTGACTGTGCATGCTTAATACATATAGCTGTAATTTGATATAAATTTTATATTTATATATTGTATTACCCTGTGAACAATTTACAATTTACAAAACACCTGGCGTTAACTAACCTCTTTGACTGCTCTAATGAAATCTGTATTATTCTGTAACTTAGGACCCATCATAACTCACCAGCTGTAATTAAGGAAAGGGCATTCGCCAGACTCCCTAGTCACATGATACAAATATGTAGTGCTGACAAAAAGGACTTTCTACTATGGAGACATATGGGGGGAAACTTCATACAAGAATTGTCAGGCCTCACAACACAGGTTAACTTTTTAGCATTCTTGAAAATCCTAAGAAATAAACTCACTTCAGACTCACTATTAAATACTCAACATAGTAAACTTCAACGACTGAGGACACCAGATAAAACACACGTGACAGTTGAGCTGCAAGTCTAACTACTTTTGCTACATGTGGATATTATATCTTAACTGAATCCCTGCTTGAGGGTCAGAGACCACAGTTCAGGCTTGTTGGCCCTTACAGGTAGTCCAGACAAGAAGCACAAAATATGAGAACTAGCATTACTTTTATTGTAAATTTACAGTAACAGAATCTTATAAGTCTGAAAGCTCCTCTTTTATTTTTATTTTCCAGAAAACTAGGGAAGGTGTCTTTTAAAGTGCCTCAAGGGTTCATTTGCTTCTATGAACTTAAGCACCTTTGAAGAATCGTATTCCTGTCATAGAATACTGTAACAGGAATAGGTTTTCACTACTATAAACTATTTAAAGAAGATGGGTGGTTTAGAAATGTGAAATACAAACAAACGAACGCTGGGATCTTCCTAATTTTCCTGTACACAGAGAAAAGAAATCTGGGAATGAGATCTCGTCAAACAACAACGACATTACTGCTTGTTTCTGATACTGATTATAAATGTTTACTGTGCGTGGTGGCTATTTATTTATCTTCAATATATTTTATCCTCTTTTTTAAAAGGGCTTCTCCTGTTTCAGATGTAACCCAGACACAAAGATAAATGTAATCATCAGAATGACAACACTATGCTCTCCATCTGATATCCTCAGCCATTTCAAAAGAAGAATTACTGAAGATAACACTCTGCACTACTTTCTGATGCAACTGTCAAAGGATGTTTGAAAAATATTCATCTAATTCTATCTGCTATGACTGGCACTGCAGACAAAAGCAAAATCATCAAAATGTCATTCTCCCCACAGATGTAATAAGGTATCATGATCAAAGGTACAGGTAGTCCTAAATCACAATTGATCTTAAAATTTTTGTTGTTAAATGAGACATTTGTTAAGTGAATTTTGTCCCTTTCTGCCACAGTTCAGTGAATCACTGCCATTGTTAAGCCAGTGGCACAGTTGTTAAATGAACCTGGCTTCTCCATTGACTTTGCTTGAAAAGTTGCAGAAGGTGATCATATGACCCTGGGACACTGCGATTGTCATAAATATGAGCCAGTTTCCAAGCATCTGAATTTTGATCATGAGGATGCTCCAACAGCCATGTGAAAAATGGTCACAAGTTACTTTCTTCAATGCTGTTGTAACTTTGAACAGTCACTAAATGAATTGCTGTAAGTCGAGGATTACCTGTACTAACATGACATGCAATAATGAGTAATAATGCTCTGTAAAGAAAACCCATCAAAAAAGATAATCAAGCTGGATGACCAGGCATCATCTAGAAAAACAGCTTCTTCCAGGAATGCCTGGAACTGGATTGCTATCATCATCTTGATATATTAAATAAATATTCCATTCCTTCCCAGACCACATCTTGGTTAAAACATTACGGCATCCAATGTACTGCAGACTTGAATGAATCTAAATATTCTGACCTTCAGGAGGTGCTGGTTTATCCATTTTGTGAATGTTTTCTTTTGTACTTTGTCCCGTTCATCTGAGAAAAAAAAAGGAAAGAAAAACAAAATGTCAGCATTTCTAAAATTAGAAGCCGAAAGTAGTAATAGGAACAATGGAAAATAAATTGCTCTCTTTGCTTCAAATAAACTGAGAAATAATTGCATATTTCCTATAATTAAATTTCAGGGAACTTCTATCCCTACCTACATCATCAAGATTTAGAGTATCAGCAGAGTACACTTTGCAATTTTTTAAATTCACTTTTATTTGAAATACCATTATCAGGTAATGAAACTGATTTGCCATCTTCTCAAACTTTGGGACTGACCCAAAGGACATCTGTTTGTTGTCATCATTTGGAAACACCAGTGACACTCTTATCTAATACCCAGATGAAATCTCACTTTATAAGAGGATGTGCCACTCAATGGTCTTCAAAACATCCTGCTCCCAATATTTAAAAATTCCTCCCTGCACTGTGTCTAAGAATGTGTACTGTATTAAATGCGTATTCTTCTCTCTTGTCTTGAAGAACCTTTCCCCTCCACAATTACATACAGAGAAATGTAAATAGTATCTTCTGAAATAGTATGAAACGAGAAATACAGTTTCATTGGGAAAAGGGAATTGATCACAATTGGGATTAAATCTTAAGAAAAAATTATTCATCCAATCTTTCCTTTTTCATACTTGAAAAGTCTTAAGCCAGCCAAAGGACTTTTGGAGTCAAAGATTTCTGCAAATGGAGACCTGGGCAGGATAATTTTATGCCATTAATTTCCTCAACTAAGCCTGAAGATTGACTTTCCATTCTTTCCTATTATCAGGAAAAGCACTTCAAAAAAGTATTGACAAGCAAAAAAAGCAAAACTCATAACACAGAATATCCTAAAGAAAAATATTTCAACTTGAAGGTAAATGTGGATGACCATTTTGCAAAATTTTTCGACAATAAATTTATAAGCTGAGCAGATAAACATATAGTGCTTATATTGGCTGGCATCTGCAAAACAACAGAATAACCGCAAATGTTATAAGGTTCAAATTGCTCATTAAAAATTTCTACTTCCTAGCTGAAGTATGTCATGAAGATTTGATTTGAATAGAATTTTTAACATAATTTTCATAGGAAAATATCCAAATATGTAGCAAAAATATAAACTGACTTTAACAAAAGAAAACATAAAGATATAGCTGAGGCAGAAATTTGAAATAAAGTAAAATACGTAATTCTAATAAAAACTTACAATATTTCCTCGCCTAAAGAGAAACATGTTGGAAAAATATTAAATGTAGCACAGGCATTTACTATTCCATACAAAATATCAGTTGTATTCCTTTTTTCTAAGCAGCCATTGCATCATTTTTGAGGAGGGAAAGTGGAAATTTTTTCAAAATTTAGAAAGATAATTGGAACTCTTTAATACTGATAAAATATTTGCATGCATATAAGAAAAAAAGTAATCCTTATTTTTAAATAAAGATTACAAATAACCAAATCATTGCTACAAATCAGATATTTATTTTGTGTTCACAACAAGACTACAGATAGTCCTCTCTTAATGACCACAGCTGAGCCCAGAATTTTTGTCATAAGTCACTGCAGTCATTAAGAACATCTTCACATGACCTGACTTGATTTTATGACTGTTTTCACTATTATAAAAGTGAGTAACATTGCCTAATCATTAAGGGAACCATATGATTATTAAATGAATCCATTTTTATGAATGGGAAATTTTTGCCGGAATCAAGGAAAAAATTCTATAAACTAATATTTGCAAGTTATGATTATATTATAATTTATGATATTATAGGCTTTGATTTATAATGTAACTTACCTAGAAGCATACGATATAATACAAGTTTTTGCATCAGTGAATTTACAAACATTAATCAATGTTGGTGCAAGCTATGAAAAATTTCCAATTTATTTAATAAAGGTATACAGATGCCAACAATCTCACTGAAAATAATTGTGGGTGGCATACAATAATCAAATAAAACCACAGTACAAAACAATCTTACAAAAATATAGACGATCATTATTTTGAAAAATAAATCATTTTAAAATTAGATGATACAAACCATAAACGCAGAGAGAGATAACAGCAACCACATGTCACCTACATTAAGGGGGGCACCTAAAATATTGCCAGTTTCCTGGGAGCCTGAAATCTAGGGACTTAACCAAGTTTTGAAGAACTTCCAGAACATTAAAAATTAGTGGAGCTAATCTAAATTAGAAGTGCAGGGATATTCCAAAAGATGAGTACCACAGTAGAGAAGGTCAAACTTGTAGGTCACTAGAATCCATAGCATGCCATCCCTGCTGGATCTAATAGGATGGGCTGAAGTAATGGGGGAATAACAGTCTCGCAAATAACCTGGTCTCAGGCCATGAAGGGTTTTAAAGGTTAAAAACCAGCACCTTGGATTGGACATGGAAACAAACTGGTAACCAATGTAGTTCGCGCAGTATACGTGTGACATGTGCTGTCCATGATGCAACATTGTGCACTATATATCCAGAAGATTTAGAGCAGGGGTCCCCAAACTTGGCAACTTTTAGAGTTGTGGACTTCAATTCCCAGAATTCTCCATCCAGCTGACTGGGGAATTCTGGGAGTTGAAGTCCACAAGTCTTAAAGTTGCCAAGTTTGGAGACCTCTGATTTAGAGAATATTCACAGTATCCCGCCATGAGTGTAAGTTTTTGGACTAGGCTTTGTATCAAGGTTTCTGAACTGTTACAACTTCAAGATGTGCAAACTTCAGTTCCCCAGAATTCCTCAGCCAGCATACTAGCTTAGGAATTCTAGGAGTTAAAAGTCCATACATCTTAAATTTGCTATGGATGGGAAATATTGATTTCTATGAAGCCAAGTGGAGGATCAGACTACACTTTTCCACAGGCACACATTTTAGTCCCTTAATTAGAATATAGTATCTTGTAGAATATAGTATCTTAGAAAACAATTTATAAACATTTTGGATTTCAAGATGAAACCTTGAAATTGAGAATTTAAATCTTAAGTTCTGACTACAGTACTTCAAGGTACACTGCAAAAATTTATGTTGAAAAAAAGAGGTAATACAATTCAGATTTAGAAAGCTGAACTCAACCCTGACCTGTTAATTGCATCCTGACCTATATAACATCTGTTCTCCCCAAGTTTGGGACTTTCCCTTTATTATATACAGTATATGTGCTGTCCCAGCCAGTCTATAGGAATTGGACAGTTATTTATCTATGAGCTGTCCCCGTAAGGGAATGCATCATGGTAAATATAGTTAAAAGGTATCCTGGGAAATGTAGTTCATGTCACGTGGCTACATCTGTAATCCTGATTGGTCACTAAATTGACCCTCGATGGGTTGGGGGAGTTTTCCTCACTTTTGCCTGAACTTTTTAACTCATGGCAGTTGCTTTCTATAGCTACGAGATGGGTTAGGAGATAACTATCTTTTACTTCATTAAAGAAGAACTTCATACAAATGTGAGTTATGAGGATACCTGATGAACCAATAAATGTACTTTGTTATGGACGTCTTGTTGAGTTTATCTATCTGCATCTGCACAGCTTAAAAATCCACCACTGTGCAGAAGACAGAAAAGTATAAGCAGGGATGTACTTTCCTTCAGTTTATATCCAAACATAAGAGAATGAGATCAGAAAATGACTATCTCAATATTATGTGTCATACGATTGGAATCCAGCAAACCATCTTCCTAAAAACCAGTTTTCTTCCAAGCCAGATTGTGTTTTGGAATCCTGCTTTCTATTCATATGATGATTTGAAGAAAAATAATTTATATTTTGGTGCAATTGTTAACAAAGAAGTACAAGGTACATAATAGAATGTTTTACATAGTAGCCCTCTTCTAAGTGATAAAATGCCTAGAGACAGAAGGTTTTGTTCTTTGAAGACTATCCCAAAATTATTTCCACAAATTGACTGTTAAACTGAATAATATAATTTGTTTTAATGAATTTATTTATTTCATTTAATTTTATGGAATTTTGTAAAATCACTGTAACTCTTTAAGAGTTGGCAACATATACTTATCACAGATAAATAAATGGAGTATGCAAAACCACTTTGCTTTGCAGGCATTCTCAGAAGTGTTGCATATACACACCCATGCGTGCAGAGAGACAACTGGGAAAGCCTTCCGAGCAAGTGCACTGAGCCTCCTGCTGACACAGCTGCGTAAGTGATGTGAAGCAGGGTGTCTTGCTTGTGGCTACTGTATTTAATGAAGTTCTCTTTCTAAAGGTTTTAAGAGTAGTTCACCCAGGGGTGGGATTCCAAATTTTTAACAATCGGTTCTGTGGGCATGGTTTAGGTAGTGGGCGTGGCTTGGTGGTCATGTGACTGGGTGGACATGGCTTGGTGATCATGTTATTGGCTGGATGTGGCCAACTCAATATCATTCACATCGAGGCACGCATCTCCTTGCCTGGCCTCTCATAACTGTGGGGATGCTGCAACAGTTGTAAGTGTGAAAAATGATTATAAGTCACTTTTTTCAGTGCCATTGCAACTTTGAATGGTCACTCCACACAAGCAAAGTACCAGCAAAGAAGGATAAAAAAAATACTCCAGAGAAGCTCCGGAAACAGGAAGTTTAGTCCTGCCAAGAATGTAATAAGGGTTAACGGAGAGGCAGTTTCTGTAAAGCAATACCAGAATGTTTCCTTCCTGCCTTCCTTACAGGATTAGGCCAGTAATTTCTTCTAACAACCGGTTCTCTGAACTGCTTAGAATATTAACAACCAGTTCTAGCGAATAGGTGGAAAACTGGTAGAATCCCACCCCTGAGTTCACCACTAAGCAGTACAAAAATGCCTAAGTATCCAGAGGAAGATAAGAACATTAGGGAAATGCAGTACATTAGTGTGGGCCTTGATATTTGTGAATAATGGCACATTTTGTTGTTGTGCCTGGATGCAGCCAGGACAATATATGGGTGATGATAGATATAATTAATTAGGTGAGCATCATCTACAATGATGATGATGTCATCTCTTAGCAACCCTAAAGACAGATTTTCTCCAGAGATCTGTCCCTAACCTGGACCCTCAAGTCTTCCAAAGGTGCACCCATAATCACTGTGATTGAGTCTCTATACCCCTTGTAATTGGTTGCCCCTCTTTCTTTCCAATTTCCCAACTTTACAAACTTTTCAAGAAAGTTTGTGTAATGTATCCAAAATAAGATGATTCATACTGCACCCCGTCATTTGTCAGAATTTCAAGCTGACTCAAAAAGAGAAAGAAAAAAAATTATCCCAGTAATTCAAATAGGACTAATGTAAATTATTCTAATATGAAAACTATCTAAAACAGTATATCACATAGCCACACAAGAAGTGTGTGTCTGGAATGAGGGACATTCACTATGATGAAAAGTCTAACTAAAGTAATACGACCACAAATATTTACCCTTTCCATTTTAACATGAGATCTTCTAAAATTACAGCCTAACCCCAACTCAAGCACTGGAGGCAACTGCCACGAACACAAATGGGGCTTATTTGGTAAATGCCAATAGGCAGCATGTGCCCTCTTAAAAATATAGTTCAGGCATTTACTCTTTGCCTCAGAAGTCATTCCTTCACCAAAAACAAAACACACATTTATTCCAATATTTTTCTGCAATGTAATTATGAATTGCAATTTGCATGATTTTTTTGGGGAAAGTAGCCAAATAAGATCCCATTTTGTACTATCCCTATATAGGGAAATCTAATTTTAAATGTGAGATCCCTTCCATATTCTGCCAGCCGGCAGTTGTCTACATATGAGACAGATATCATTGCTGTCCTAAGAGTTCTAGGACAGAAGCAGTATAGCAATATAGTCTCTACCTACTTCTTGTTCTTGCCCACAAACCTCCTCCATCTGGGTGTGTGACCATATTCCACTAGCTACTTAGCTATGTTTAATTAAACTATCATTTACTCCAGGGGTGTCACTGGATTTCTTTGAGGGCCGGATCAGCTTCGGTCCTCAAAGTTCTACTCCGTGGGCCCAAGGGGAAGTGGGGGAAGCCGGGACAGATGCCTCCTGCAGCACCGTACCAGCCAAAATAGGGCATGGAGAGCCACACAGAGCCCTCCATGTCTCATTTTCAGCCTCCATGGCCTCCTGCAGCACTCTCCCCGCTGAAAACGGGCTGTGAGTAGGTCCCGCAAGGCCCCCATGCAGCCCATTTTTGTCCATCAGAGTGCTGCTGGAGCAGGGGAGGCCGAAAATGGGCCTTGTGGAGCACAGCTCACTTTTGGCCAGCAGAGTACTGCAGGAGGCCATGGAGGCATAAAATGGACAGCAGGGGGCTCCACATGCCTCTCAGCAGCCCATTTGGGCCGGCAGAGACACTGCAGGATGATACTTTGATATTTCCAGACTGGCACCATGGGTCAGATTTAAGTACCCCTGGGGGCCAGATCCGGCCTATGGGCCTTGAGTTTGACAGCCCTAATTTACTCCATTTAATTTTCTGGGTTTCCATGGACCATACATACATTAACTCAGCTTGTAACATTCAAGGCAGAAATGTTGTTCATTAATTTGTGATTTATTAAATGAATCCAAACAACAAGACTAACTTGGTAAACCATGATTAAATTAACCACTGATAAGCAAATTTTGCGTACAAAGCTCATCTACTGCTTCTATACCACATACATAACCAATCACCTACCTAAAACCAAATAGTTTTCCATATATTTTTCTATCAGAGGAGCCAGAAACCAAAATGTCATTTGCAATCTACGAATATTATCTGTTAGTTTAATTTTAGGTTGGTGGAGGGAAGAAGAACCAGCCCCCAAAATTTGGTTTCTCACATCACAGTACTACAATGGTAACACTGCAGTTAATGTATATGGTTTCAGCTTTGTAATACAACATATTAATATGGAACAACTAGATCATTGCCAATGAATGAAGGGGAAAGATATTCTGAACAATTCCCTCTTTTGAAACTACTAACAAAGGTAATGCAGCCAAAGATAAATTACTGAACTAAGCTTTACCTCAGTAATAAAATATAGTGAACACAAGCCATATATTAGCTCCCTATCAAAATACAATCCTGCTGGGAATATTTTATTTTAAAATAAAACTTATTTTAAAAGGCTGGATAGTAGACAATTGGAAGGCTGCCCACTGAGTCTAATTTAGGAAAAGGTCTGATGAGGGAAAGTTCCAGCTGAATCATTGTGCATTATGATTATAATCTCCAATGTGGGAGAAGGAATTCCAATGAAATGAACTGGATTGAAACAGCTGCAAAAGTGGCTAGATGTATTAGCTCTGCATCAAATGCTTATTTTGAGTTTTATTTTTGCCTCTTGCTTTATAGAGCATAACAACTGCATTCAGCAATACCCTGGCAAGGAAAGAATAGGTATGAAAAAAACAACAACTGGCAGTTAATTTAACTTGTTTTTTTACGATTTCATTTTTGGGCTAATGCCACTCTGTAAATGGCACAATTATTTCATGGACCAGTTCAACACTGAAACAAGCAACAGAAAACATTGAATAATTTTATACAAATCTGTGGCAACCAATCATATATTTTTTCAAAGTATCATGTGGTCAAACTGAAAGAGGAATGGATCTGTATTACTTGAATCCAATATTTTTTGTGCTGGATTATAAGAACAGATAAGTATAATGTAATGCTTTGAAGAGAGATAGTTCATATTTGCAAACCACTTGTTTATTTCTTCCTCTCCTTTGTGAGAAGTTTGCAAAAGGCCAGCAGCTGCCTTGGCAGGGCAATCATCCTTAGCAGTGGAGGAAGACAACTGCGGAAGGTCAGCTCAGGATGTAGGGGCAGTGGAGAGCACAGAGTGGGAACAAAATGGCAGAGCCATAAAGAAGATAGATGGGTCGGGTGAGATGAAGCACACTGCTGAGGTCATAAATGGAAGTGGGCTGTCAAGTACCCAAATGTTGATCACGCCACTGTAAAAGCCCTGCAACAGCCACACATTTTGAGGATTGATAATAACTACTGTTCATTCACTATTGTGGTAACTTTGAACGAACAGTTGCTGAACAACACTAGTTAAGTGAGGACTTCCTATTTAAGCAGGAGGGATTCTATAAGAAATAGAAAAAACAAGTTCATAATCTGAGTTGGCTTTTACCATCTACATGTTGTTCAGAAATGTCATATAAATCTCCCTGAGGCAGCATCTTAACTAATTAGATTATTTTCTTTTTGGCAGAGAAAAAAATAACATTAGTTAGCAGAATATAAAAATGCAAAGGATTCCTGCTACAAACACAGCTTCTTTCACTACAGATTTAAGTTATGTTGTTATCTTCTTTTAAGATAAGCTCCAACATTCACACAGACGCAAACATGACCAAGAATGCGACCAATGAAGTATAACTCTTACTGTCCAAATCCATAGACAGGAATCTTGAAAATAGATTCAACATAACGCTACACACAGAGTACTGGAAATATACTCTATCTTTCAGGACTCCTTATTAATACAAATGGGCTTTCCCTTCAACCCATCATACAACTATTTGTTGTCCTTTTGGACCTTATTTTAGGTTGCCCTCACAATGTGTTTAGTAAATGTATATATTCAGTTGAATATTATTTATGACTGTAACACCAGTGTTTTGTCCCGTAACAGTGAAATCAAATTATAGCAATTCTAGATTATAAAAACAAAATTATTTTCTGAAATGGGTAATTTTAAATTACCGTAGAACTTTTAGTATGATATAATTATTATACCTATAATTTTAAATTGCAATATTTTCTGCTTTAAAATATTTTCCCTCTATAAACAAGTCTTACCTCATGGCTTTTATGCAAATTACATTTCAATCTGGTTACCAATGCCAAGACATGTGTACTACTTCTTAAATCTGAGGTGTTCATTTTGATTATTATCTTGAATCAAAATTTTGAAATTCTAAGTGGAAAATATGGTTTTAATGACACCTGATTACTTTAAATAATATTTAAAAAGCATTTTGTTGCTCTGATCAAACTTCATTATCTGGCAGTTGTTGACATTTCTTGTGTTTTCATCTTTATAAAAGACAAGTTCATTTTGTTTTGAATGTAGATAAATATAGATAAATAATAATAGTGGATGCAGACCAGTGGTGGTATTCTACTGGTTCAGCCCGGTTCAACTAAACCGGTAGCTCCAATGATCATCTGTGAGCGAACGGGTTCACTCTGACAATCAGCTGCTGGGCCCTCCTACCCACCCCAGCTCTATATTGACCTTTATTTCCTGCTTTTCAACCTCAGCTGCTTCACAAGGTACAGTGGATTGCCGTGTGTCAGCTGTTGAAGACACAGGGAGAGTGCAGAAGGAGGTTAGTAGCAAACCCTTTGCATCTGTGCAAAGTGCGCCCACCAAGCCACACCCAAAGAACCACTGTGAACATTTTTTGAAACCCACTACTGATGCAGACTGGTAGTATATATTAGCTTGCATTCCACATATCAGTATTAAGCAAATCAGGTGATTTGCCGAACAATTTCTGTTTCCTCGTGTACAAAATTACTTTTCAGTATCATTCCTATAGGAGTTTCTGGAAAGGGATGATGCTAATGGTTTTATTAGTTAATAGTAACTATTTGATTAAATACAGTGCAAATCGTAAGTTTAGGTAGCAAAAAACAAGGAAATAACACTGCTGAAAATATCATGTTACCAAACTATATAATAAACTGATTTGTCAGGATTTTAGCTGTTTTCCGTTTTCCTTAATTTTCTACCTCAGAACATACGGTAGAAAGACAAAAATTGTGGTCCTGAGGGAACAATTAAACTATCTAGGTTACATAAATAAGCCAAAAAACCCAATGCTACTATATTTATAAGGTACATCAGCTGATGTTTACCTCAGAGATACACATTTTATTATTCCTACTGTACTTAGCTCTAACCGATACACTGCCACCTTTTGTTTGCAGTCTGAAGAGGAACAATCAAAAGATTCAACTCCATGACACAGAAATGTGGGGAAAAAAATAAAAGGCCTTCTGAATGCCAACGGGAGACAAAGAGTACATATAATCTTAAATGTGGTAGTCTAAACTCAGGCTAAATTAAATCCCATTTATGTTTGTTTACACCAAGAACATTTTTCTCTAATACCCTTATGAACTGACTCTGCCTAGCAAAATATAGTTTTTACTAAAGCAGGACTTTTGATAGCTAATGTTGGCTAAATTGTGCTCTGCTCTCACACAAGCAAGCACAGTCTTCTTTTTTTTTTTTCCCCTTTCCTTCCCTTTCCCCCTTTCGTGCCACTGAGTTAGTTTTTCAATCCTGGCTACTATTGTCTGAATGAGTCCCTGCAGTTTTCTTGGCAAAAATTTTCAGAAGTGGTTTCTCCTCTTATCTCCTTTCTCAGACTGAGAAAGAATGACTGGCCCAAGGTCACCCAGTGGCTTCATGCTACAGGCAGGACAAGGACTAACACAGAACTATCAACAATTACAAAAACTTGTTTTCCATTCCTAATTTTTTAAAATCAGCAATTACTTTACTATTCAACTTTGGTCTAGAATTCTACTACTTTTCAGATTTAAAAAAAAAACCAGAATATTACAACTGATGTATCAAGATTCCAATTTGTTTTCCATTTTTTTTCAAATAATTACTGAATAGCCAATGCACTATATCAAATGCCATACATTGTTGAGCTCCACAATTTAAATGAACAGCAACTGACCAATAAACTATATAGGTAGCCCTCGACTTATGACCACAACCGAGCCCAAAATTTTTGTTAAGTGAGTTTTACTCCATTTTACAACATTTTCCATCAGAGTTGTTAAGTGAATCATTGCAGTTGTTAAATTAGTAACCTGGTTGCAAAGTGAATCTGGCTTGCCCATCTATGACCCTGGCCTTATCAGAAGATCGCAAAAGGTGATTACATGACCCTGGGACACAGCAATCGTCATAAATATAAACCAGAATTTTGATCATGTGACCATGGGGATGCTGCAAAAGTCATTACTGTGAAAAATGGTCATAAGTCACATTTTTCAGTGCCATTGTTGTGGCCCGCTGGTGGCTGGCAGAACTGGCAGCAGAATCAAACAGTAGTGAGGAGGTTGGGGAGGAACCTGGGCCAGTCCTGGAGCCTGAGGAAGGTTCGGAGGAGGGCTCTGTGTGAGAGGCAGAGATGGGGCCAGGGCAGGTTGGCAGTCATCAGCTGCTTTCAGGCTCGGACAGCAGTGAGACGGGGGAGCTTCTGGAACCAGTTCACAGTCTGCACATGCGCAGAGCTGCCAAAAGGAAGACACAATTAAGAACTCAGGATCCGTGTGGATGATGAATGGTCCCTCCCATCAGGATTAAAAGAGAAGCAAAAGGGGAGGGGACTTTTGCAGGAAACAACTCACTCATTCATTCATTTGTGTGTTCCAACCTTGTGGAGATTTGTCTGTATAAGCCAGCCCTTTCCTGCCAGCACTGAGTGTGGAACTATTTTCTGGGCAGCTTTCCAGGATTGATAAATATCTGAGCTCATTAGTAAACATTTGCAAGACTGTTTGCCAAGCCTTTGGCTGACTGTAAATGAAATAAATTCACATTAATGTAATAAAAGAGCTTTTTGCTGGGACTCAGAATTGGGGAGGCCTAGGACAGAACAGCCATTATAACTTTGGTCACTAAATGAACTGTTGTAAGTCAAGGACTACCTGTACCAAAGTCAATATTTAATGTCATCTCTGTACAGTAAAAAATATCATCAGAAGAGAAGACTTAGGATAAGGCTATTATCTTTATTCCTATATTAAGTCCTCAAACAATGAGATCAATTTAAGAATTCACTGCAGCCATGACTATTTGGCCAGTTTGAATTTCACAAAAAATATTTTGTGACACCCCCCCTCCCCTATTTAAACATCTTAAAAGAATAAAAACTGAACTACTACTACCTTGCGGTGTCCCAATTAGCCCTTCTAAACTGTGTACATTCCTATTAAGTTGGTAATTAAAACTTCTTTATCATTTTATTTTTATATTTGATAAAATATGAATTTTGCCTTCACCTGAGGTGGGTCTTACATTTTGATTCTTGGCATGTTTATGATGATCATTCCAGAATTATTCAAGGTAGCTCTGGTAAAAAGACTTTTTCTTCTCCCATATATATAAATATCTGATTCTGTGCATTAAGCAACATCAACTAAGAATGGTTTCCATAGTTGGTAGGGATAACTCAACATCTACATGTTGCAGTGTTCCATCCCCACCTTCATGAAATTCTGATTCATACAAGTTCAAAGTAAACGGGATATTTGCAGGAATTGTTCCCTCCTTTTCCTAGATGTCAACACTAGACTTAATAATGGCTGGGTGATTAAGTGTCTTGAATTTTTGCCATGCTCATTCCTCTTCCTCCTTCTGTTATTATTACCCAAATCACATGGATGAACAATTATAGAATTTATTCATGTGGTCTTAAGAAAAATATTGATGAAAATGTCTTCCCACTGAAAGTATTGCAAAATTCCCATGAGCTCCATTGGGAACCTAAGTAAAATAGACAAAAGCCACAAGGAATTTTCTTTAGCTCAGTAATCCACACCAAATGCAATACTGATCTATTTTTAAGCACATTTTAAAACTATTTCTGTGCCTGATAGGAACAAATAAAAATATTTAACAAGCATGGTATTTATTGGCACTGATGTGCTAATGTAAGTTTGTACACAAGCGATTTTCAATTATATTGTTCCACTGTTCTCAAGTAATTTTTCAACATGGGTTATTGACCAAAATTCTTATAACATAATTTATTAAAATTAGAGGTTCAGTCTGATTATCAACATACAATTACAAAATAAGACCGAAATTCACAAAAAATGGCAGAACTCTATGATGAGATTCCTTAATTAAGATGCAATTAACTTCTCTTTATGTCTAAAGTTGAACATGCTGTGCATCTATCAAATAATCCAGAAACAGGGAAAGTTGACATTGTAATATGACACAAAGCAGGTTGCATATATTAAGCATGTCTTGACAATATTTCTGTAGTCACTATTATGTACAAAAATTAAAATAAGATAAAATTAACGGCAATATTTAAATAAATATTAATATATAAGAAATTACACATATCATGCTAAACCATTATTTATTTATAGTTTACCTACTAAGTTATGGTTAAGCCATTAGTTATACTCAGGCAGATGAGTAAGTGAAAACCTAACATACCCACTTGCAGCTCAGTGCATCATATGAATATAGCCACTGAGAGTGGCAAAACTATTTTTTTTCTCAGTGGGATGTATAGTTGTAGCACAGATACACCCCGCTTAATGAAGAACGATGAACCCAGAATACCCATGATGAAGTTGTGTTCCTTAAAAAAAGATATGCTTCCTGGAACATTTTCAGATGTGAACTGTACGGCTATGTTTATATTTCTACTAAAACAGATATGACCAAAATGGAGAAAATCTTGCAGTTAAAATGGTTGCCTAAATCAGCCCATGATGATGCAATTAATATTCTGTAAATCTGAAGTGTTATAATAGCTAAACTTTTTATATTGCAATCCCATTATTACCATAACTGGTAAACATATAAACATTTTAGGGGAAAAGCAGGAAAGACTGCTAGAAGCACAAAAAGCATAAGGTCATCTTCCTCAACTATTAAGAGATAAATCTAACCATCTCCCAAAAGCATTTGAAGGAATTTATGCAACATATTTTTGTACTGTTTATTACAAGGCGGATATTCCTGGTTTTTCTGGGCCATGTGGTTCCTGAAGATACGATGGATATCTTCTTTAGGAATCCCACATATGACAGCTGCACAAAGTCAACTTATATTAGCTTTAAACAGCATTCCAGGCTGCAGTTCAAATATTGACAACTAATATTAATACTGTAGCTATAATCAACAATTAGGATTCTGTTAATTTTTTAAACTGCAGCAATCTTGAAAAGATAAAATTATAAGCCTGTTTCTCCATTTTTAAATTATGTTAAACTAGCAAAGCATGTTTAGTGTAGATGTACTAATTATCTTTTAAGAAAATGCCTTATAATATTAAGAATGTTTCCACGTATATTCATTAACTGACTCTCTCATTTCTGAGGTCGCTTACAATAAAATATTAACTTAAGGCCAAACCAATAACTATGCTTGTCTATCATGTTAATCTACTTGAATTCTTTGAATTTTTTGAACACGTTTATTTAATAAATTATTGCAAAGCTCAAGTTTGAAATAAATTTAAATGACATTTTTATGAACTTTCATCTACAGTCATTCTTCAGTATGTTGATTAGTGTATGCACAAATTTTTCCCAATACGGTGCCTCCCAGATTACAGAATGGATGTCAAGTTGCTGCTATAGTCCGAACACCTTGGAGAATAATTGGTTGGAAAACACTATTCAGTGCATTTCTATCGTTTTTATGTACATTGTTCTATATGTGAATGGGGTGACTCCAAATCTGGAAACCTGATTGGTCAAATAAACTAAGCATTGGATTGGTTCACTAGGAACCAATCCAAAGAGCTGCTGAAAGGCGGCAAATTTAAGCAACTGCCATTGGCTACAAGCAGGCAAGCCAGCCTGTATAAAAGGCTGGCCTCGGCTTTAGCCAAGTGTTCCTATTTACTGACTAGTTAAAGAATAAAGTATTTGTTGTTGGAACCCGGTCTACCTCGTGTGTTTTCTGAACAAAACACTGGCGACAAGGATGGGATTGTCCTAAACGAAAAAAACCTGCACGCGGTGATAAGAAGCCCAGATGACAACCAAGATGCCTGGAAACAACGCACCACCCGCACCCTTCAATCCCAACGAAGAGGATTGGGATTCCTATGCAGATCGCTTCCAGATGTATTTGGAGAGCAATGAAATGGAAGACATTTCAGAGCAACGCAAGAGAGCGGTATTCCTGACTCACTGCGGGCCAACAGTTTTCAAGATGGCAAAGGCCCTTGCGAAGCCCCGAGATGTTAAACAACTAACGTGGCCAGAATTGCAAAGAATCCTCAAGGCACACTACGCTCCGATGGTGTCAAACTTAATAAAGCGACACAAATTTTACCGCAGAGACCAGAAAGAGGGAGAGACCGTCGCCAATTTCATTGCTGCCCTTAGACAATTAGGGGGTGAGTGTGATTTCCTGAACATTGATGAAGCGATGAGGAATCGCGTGGTGTTGGGTCTGAGAGACTCGACCGCACAAAGTAAATTACTCAACAAGCCCAACATCACCGTAACCGAAGCCATCGCGGAAGCCACAGCCGCTGAAGCCGCGAAAAAATCAGCCGTCGCAATGAAAAAGATGAACACACACAGTGAAGAAACAAACCCAACCAAAGACAGAAAGCAGCCTGCCACCGCAACCCACTACGAAGAGTCTGGCGAAACATTTGAATCGAGCGAAGAAGACAACGAGATCCACCGTTTGCTCATGAACAGAAAAGAGCGCAAAAGAAGGAATTGGCGGGAGTGCGCTGGATGCGGAGGAAACCATTCCTGAGCCGAATGCAGATTTCTCGATGCCATCTGCAGGCATTGCAAGAAACGAGGGCACATCGAGAAAGTCTGCAGGAACAACAAAAGCTACAGCCCAACGAGACGCAGAAATTCCCCAACACGAGCTGAGAGAAAGTGGCAACAAGAGAAGCGAGCCAATACACACCAAACTGTCACTATAAAGAGCGCTCAGACGGAAAGCGGGAAGAAAGTTAAAGTCATTGTAAAAATCGAAGGAAAGCACTGCAAGATGGAAGTGGACTCGGGGTCCTTCCTCTCCATGGTATCGTGGGACACAATAAAACAGCTAGTCTCAGATACCAAACCCAAAGAATTACAGAAGCAGCACCTAACTCTCAAGGACTACCAGGGAAACCAAATCCCTGTAGTCGGCATGGGACATTTCCGAGTCGCTTAAAAACAACACGTCAAGGTGCTACCGCTGACCATAGTCGACCGAGACAGACCAAGCCTCCTGGGCATCGAATGGTTCGCGCCATTGGGCATCGGGATGACCGGGATTGATCGAGTGACTACAACCGGCTAGGAAGATGACCTCATCCGAGAATTCCAGGACGTTTTTGACGGTTCACTTGGCAAGTATCGGGGAAATCCCATTTCTTTCAGTCTAAACCACCAAATAGCCCCAGGAAGAATAAAAGCCAGGTGAGTTCCTTTTGCACTAAAGGCAAAAATAGAGGAACAGCTGGACAAATTAATAGCCCAAGGGGTGTTAGAACCTGTGGACCATGCCAAGTGGGAAACACCTATAGTCACACCGCATTACAACCAGGCGCATACCCGGTGCCTGTAGTCCAGCATTTGCTTCACTCCCTAGGAAAAGGAAAAGTTTTTGCTAAACTTGACTTAGCACAAGCCTATCAACAGCTCCCAGTGGACCCAGAAACTGCTGAAGCACAGACTATAGTCACACATAAGGGCGCATTCAAATGTCACCGACTCCAATTTGGAGTGAGTGTGGCCCCAGGCGTTTTCCAGAGTCTAATGGAACACCTCCTAAATGGCATACAAGGAGTCGTACCATATTTCGACGATGTCCTGATCTCAGCCAAAGATGAAACCCAATTAAAAAACAGACTTAAAGAAGTACACCCTACAGACAAAAAGATTAAAGCGATTAAAAACGCACCAGAACCAAAAAACAAGACCGAAGTACAAGCCTTTTTAGGACTAATTAACTTCTATAATGTATTCCTGCCAAATAAGGCCACTATAGCAGAACCATTGCACCGTCTTTTAGACAAAAAAGCAATTTGGACTTGGGGTTACAGAGAAAAGCAAGCCTTCCAAAAAATTAAAAGCTTGCTAACATCATCAAACGTTCTCATTCAATTTAGCAACACACTGCCCTTAAGAGTGACCTGCGACGCCTCCCCATTTGGAGTAGGTGCCATCCTAAGCCACCAACTACCTGATGGCAGAGAAGTGCCCGTCGCATATTATTCAAGGACTTTATCTAAAACCGAGCGAAATTACAGCCAATTGGACAGAGAGGCACGAGTAATTGTCGCAGGAGTGAAACGTTTCCACGAGTACCTATACGGGCGGACTTTTCAAATTATAACAGACCACAAACCGCTAATAGGAATTTTGGCGGGAAACAAACCTACACCAAATATCCTCTCCCCAAGAATGACTGGATGGTCAGAGTTCCTAGCAGCCTACTCATACACTCTGACACACCAACCGGGGAAACAGATTTCACATGCGGACGCTTTAAGCAGAGCACCCTTGCCAGCGACTGAAGAAGACCCGGCACCAGCGATGACAGCACTACAAATAGAGACTTGCCCCGATCTACCCATATCAGCATATGATGTCTCCAGAGCCACCGCAAAAGACTCTTTGACTGCCCGTGTTCTTAACTGGGTAGGTAAAGGCTGGCCGGAAAATCAAAAAACTGAAAACTTTAAACCTTTCCGGACCAGACAAACCGAACTTTCTATTCAAAAAGATTGTTTACTGTGGGGTGATCGGGTGGTTATTCCTAACAAACTACAACCTAGGGTACTTAGCATGCTACACGAAGGTCACCCGGGGATTGTAAAAATGAAAAGCCTTGCTAGAAGTTATGTCTGGTGGCCGGGTATTGATAGGGACATAGAATACTGGGTAACCTCGTGTAACAAATGTCAAGCAATTAGACCATCCCCACCCAAAGCACCCATTAGAGATTGGGAAATCCCACGGGGCCCCTGGTCACGAATCCACATCGATTTCACTGGTCCAACTAAAGGACATACCTTTCTGATTGTTGTGGACGCCTATTCTAACTGGTTAGAAGTAAAAATTATGCCATCAACAACAACTGAATTAGTCATAAAACAACTGGACAGCCTTTTTGCCACCCATGGCATTCCGGACGTCCTCATGTCCGATAATGGACCACAACTAACCAGCCTACACTTTGAACAATACCTAGCCTCCCTAGGTATTAGACATGCCCTAACCGCGCCGGCCCTTCTGGCTGCAAACGGTAGGGCAGAGAGGATGGTCTGATTTACAAAGGAAGGGTTAGAAAAAATGGACACTGGAGATGTACAGCAAAAAATTAACCGATTGCTCACACTCCAGCACATAACACCAGGTACCACAACCAACAAGTCCCCAGAAGAGCTACTCATGGGGAGAAAACTAAGGTCACACCTTGATAGATTGCACCTAGAATTCACGCCAGAAAACCCCCCCGACTCCTCTACACGGTTTAGAAAATTTGGAATTGGCGATTTAGTCTACGCCAAAAACTTCCCTGGGGACCCAGTATGGCTACCAGGACAAATTACCCAAATAACAGGCCCCAAATCCTACCGGTTAACAGTAGATGATGGCAGGGAATGAAAGCGGCACATAGACCAGCTTCGATCCCGAAATATAGAAAGAACCACAGACATACAACCATTCGTCGAAAAAACCGACGAATTGCCAACTAAGGTGGGGGGGGGGAAACGCAAGAATTAAATAAAGAACCGTTAAAAAATAAAACCAATGAAACATATGAACAAAAAGAGCAAATAAAAGACTCACTGTTTGGAGAGACTTGCGTGAAGAGCCCATCGGAAGGGGCCAGCCAGGCCAGCTCGACCTGCCCGGAGGAAACGGGAGGGAGCGGCAAAACCGCCAGCCTAAGAAACTCAGGTGGCGGTAAAATGGCTGACTCACCCTTCCAGACGGTTCCAGGGAGAAGAACGGACGACACAGCAACCCCATCTGAACCGGTCGAAGTCTTCACTAAGAATGAACCGTGCAAGTCAAGTCGAGTCCGGAAAAGCCCCATCTACCTGCAAGACTACGTCACCACGTAGGACTGAACTAAGAGGGGAGGGGTGTTCTATATGTAAATGGGGTGACTCCAAATCTGCAAACCTGATTGGTCAAATAAACTAAGCATTGGATTGGTTCACTGGGAACCAATCCAAAGAGCTGCTGAAAGGCGGCAAATTTAAGCAACTGCCATTGGCTACAAGCAGGCAAGCCAGCCTGTATAAAAGGCTGGCCTCGGCTTTAGCCAAGTGTTCCTATTTACTGACTAGTTAAAGAATAAAGTATTTGTTGTTGGAACCCGGTCTACCTCGTGTGTTTTCTGAACAAAACATATATGATTTTTACTGAAGAATTTTTTAACAAAATAAAAACATGCCAATCTTGAAAATAAACAAAATTAGTGAAGATAATAGAAAAAAGATAGCAAAGAATCCACTTCCAATCTTTAAGACAGCGATTATTAATGCATTTATATTTTATCTTCTCCCTTTAAGATTACATTATAATTACCTTCTACCATAAGATACTCTTTTGTGCTGTTTGTATTTTATCTCATTTGGCATTCCTTGGAAGTTCAGGGCCATATATACTAATTTATTTGTACTCTGGAGTCTTACTCTGTCTGGCAGGCACTTAACACAGCTAAACAAAAACTGGAAAAAAAAGATTATAAAAATTAGAAATAGATGAAAGTATTACAATAACTGAAGTAGTCTAAAAAACTTATCTAACTGTGCAAAACAGATTAATCTTTTCAGATTTCCTAAATGCTGAGAGAGTGAGAGCTGAACCCCCAAGAAATGTATTCCATATCCTAGGAACATCATTAAAGAAGGCCCCACTCCCACATACCACAAAAGCAAGCTTCTGATAGTAGAAACATATTCAAAAGAGCCTCCACTGAAGCTCCTAACAACTGGACAAGTAAAAAGCAGGAGATGCAATCCATTGGTAAGGCCCTAAGCCACAGAGCCTTTAAAGGTCACAAAAGCCACAGAGCCTTTAAAGGGCAATACCAACTGGTTAAATTCTGCCCAACAGTCAATCAATTATCAATGCCCAACTTTCAACAGAGGCATCATATGATCCTATCTTGCAAACGTTAACAGCTCAGCTGCCAGAATTTGCATCAATGGCATTTCCAGATACTTTTCAAGGGTAGCAAACTGCTACTTTGATACATGAAGGAACGTTTGATTAGACCAAGCAATCAGCCTGTGTTTCAAGTACTGTATCTTAACAGAACCAGGGAATGCCAATATATTCTCTCTCAAAAGAAATTGCAATTTTAGTCTCAAACATGGGATGTTTCAACAATGTTTAGTTTCAGCGATGTAGTTATCTCTTGATTAATTCTCACTTATGTGCATTACTTAAGGCTACTATGTCAATCTGCAAAACTGGATCTCCCCTAGTTAAATGGTGAATCTCAACCAACCTGACAGAAATTTTAAAACTTATCATTGGTTGTCATTCCAGAGAGGACTCCCAAACAAGAAGATACCATGGTGAATTTTAAAGAATTGTGACATGCCAGGAGGTACTGGATCCTGACTGATAGCTCTTGGAAAGTAACTGCTAATATCAAGAAAACAAGAGTCAACAGCTAAAGGAGGTAACAGCTGTTGATTATTAACATCAGCAGCGCCACTTAAGGTCACACTCAGGCAATCAGCAGTTTTTCACCCATGCTAGAATACAGTCAGTCCTTGACTTAGAACAGTTTAGTGACCTTTGGAAGTTACAACCTGAAAAAAAGTGATTTCTGACAATTTGCCACTTACAATTCTTGCAGCATCCCTCCCCCCGTCACATGATCAAAACTCAGACACTGGCCAACTGGCTCATATTTATGAGTGGTTGTAATGTCTCAAGGTCACGTAATCATTGCTTGTGACATTTTGTCAAGCCAGATTCACTTAACAACCATGCTGCTAATCACTGCGGTGATTCCCTTAAAAACTTTGGCAGGGAAGGTCATAAAATGGGGCAAAATTCATTTCACAATCATCTTGCTTAGCAACAGAAATTTTGGCCTCAATTGTGGTTGTATGCCGAGGACTGCCTGTCATAATACCTGTTGAAAATAGAAATGCCTAATCAATGTTCCTGAAAGAGTTGAGTTTTTGTAAGCCCCAACTACAGCTCCAAAATAGTTTTATATTATTGCAAATAACATTGCTAGCAAAAGTAAGCATCTATGCATAGTGGGTTTTTTTTCCCCTTCAGAAGCCATTACTGATCATCCTAGCTAAGAGGGTGTCGAACACAAGCAACCCAATGACTCAGCCTGACAATCATGAGCTCATAAAAGAAATGACTTACCAGTGAGTAAAATGCACAGTTGGGACTATAAAGTGCACAAGATCAATATACGTAGAAACCATAGATCATTAATGATCTTGATGTTGCATACTTCTTCTTAACAACTTTATTAAATGGAATTAGTCTTTTTTTACTGTTCAGAAGATGCAGCCTATTCCAGCTTTCATGTGATTCCCAAATGTACAGCAGTTCCTCCTCTCCTAAACAGAGATCAAAAGTGGATGCAGCCAGGTAGAAGATGAAACAGCCAATTCTTTCTCAAGTACAACTGTTAAGCTCTATTTTTGCAAAGAATATTATGGCCCAAATCAACTATTCCAGAAAACGAAGATGTGCGATCATAGTGTTATTTCCCAAAAGATTAAGAAAAAGTCCATTCATGTACAAAAAAGTACTAAGAAGGAATATAATTGCACCGTTACAGCAAAATATAATGAAAATGCATTTTTATTACATGATGAAATGTCATTCTTTTAAAGTCGTAAAAAAGCTCTTGATATATCTTTTGTCCAGAAAATTCAATTCTTCTTTTGCCAAGCCTTATTTCAGGAATCACCAAATCCATCAGCAGCTGTCAACAAAACTAAAGCCTGATTCTTTGTATGAAATTATATTTTAATTAAGTAGCTTTACATACATCTGGGCTTTCCCCCCCAATTACATCAGTTTGCTGATTAACCAAATGTAAAATGTTTTAGCATTCCTTTATAGAAAGGAATCTATGTCATTTTCTATTGAAATAATCAGGCTGCATTACATCTTGTAATTGTTGAAAATACCACCATTATGAAAACAGCTATTGATCAAGGGATTCTATACAGCTTTCGTTACTGCACATTGGATTGGATTGGATTGGATCAATCATTGGAGATGGAATGTACTTCAAAAATTTCCCAGTCACCCTGAAATGTTCTTCAAGACAGACCCAGATTTCTTCGAAAAGTACTAAATGAACTCATTTCTGCATGCAAGCAGCTTTCCTATATTCAGGATAAATAGATCTGGCCCACTGATTTGCCCTGGAAACAGTGAAGGACCGGCCTGTGGTACCTCTGTCAGAGAAAATGGGCGTTGGTAGAAGTTACCGTGAACGCCCTTTCTATCTATGCTGCGAGAGAGCCCAGGATGGGTTGACTCCTTCCTATGATGTCATAGCTGAATCTGTACTAAGATATAAAAGCCAGCCCCTGGGAAAGACCCCAGCTTTGGCGAAGATACTTGACAGACTGAAAAGTGTCTCTGAAAGCCCAAAATAAATACAGAAATATGTCTTACCCTCTCCGGACGAATGAAGGGAGGGGCTGGGCTCTCTCGCAGCATAGATAGAAAGGGCATTCATGGTAACTTCTACCAATGCCCATTCTTCTCCATGCTGCATCGAGAGCCCAGGATGGGACATACCAAAGCTTGCATGTCCACGGGCGGGTCCTCGTCTGCCTCATCACACCAACTGTGATGAGCACCCGCCTGCCAAAGGCTGCAGTCGCTGAGGCAAAAGCATCCAGATGGTACTGTCTGATGAAAGGAGATGGGGATGTCCACGTGGCCACGCGACAAATCTCCTCCAAGGATGCTTGGGTCGCCCAGGCAGCAGAAGTGGCCGCGCTTCTGGTACAGTGTGCCATCAGACCTCAGGGAACTGGAAGGGCCGCAGCTTTGTAGCCTGCTCAATGCAAGACCTGACCCACCTGCTAATAGTAGGAGAAGAGGCCTTGTGCCCCAAGTGAGAAGGGAAAAAGGAAACAAACATGGCTTCTGACTTCCTGAAGGAGGAAGTGCGCTTAATGTATATTCTAAAAGCCCTTCTTGCGTCTAGCATGTGCCATTGCCACTCTAAGTCATGGTACAGGAGAGGACAGAAGTCAGGCAAAACAATGTCCTGGGACCTGTGAAACCAGGTGTTAACCTTCGGAATAAATGAGGGGTCCAGAGGAAGAACAACCCTATCATCGTGAAAGGAACAAAGGTCCTGTCTGATGGAAAGAGCAGCAAGCTCGGAAACCCTCCTGGCAGAAGTGATGGCAACAAGGAACACTACCTTCAGAGTCAGGAAATGGAGAGACACTGTTCTAAGGGGTTCAAAGGGGGGCTTTGTAAGGCCATTAAGGACCAAATGAGGGTCCCGGGAAGGATACCTGTGAACCACCAGAGGGTGCAGGTTGGAAGCCCCTTTCAAAAACTTCCTGACTGAAGTGTGATGGGATAAGGAAGGAAGCGAACCCCATGAAAGGACTGAGGACAGGGCCGCAACCTGCCTGCATAAGGTGTTGGGGGCCAAACCTTTCTCCAGCACATGCTGAAGGAAGCTGAGAACTTCTGCCAACTGGGCTGAAGCAGGAGAAAGACCCTCCCTGAGGCACTATCGGGAAAAAGCCTTCCAGGTGCCATCATAGATGCACCTTGTAGAAGGTTTGCCAGAAGCCAGGATAGTGTGGATGACCCCTTCTGGAAGATCAGCCTCCTCTAGCTGCTGCAGCTCAAGTGCCACAAGGTCAGCTTGAATCACTGGGGCTCTAGGTGGAGCAGGGCCCCCTGGTGAAGGGAGATAAGATGGGCAGGGATCCTCCAAGGAGAAGCCACTGATAGGTTGACCAGGTCCGCAAACCAGGCCTCCTTGGCCAATAGGGTGCCAAGAGGAAGAGCTCCGCACGTTCCTCCAACATCTTTCGAATTACTGCTGGAATGATGGGAAGCGGGGGAAAGGCGTAGAGGAGACCCTCAGGCCATCTGCATCAAAGAGCACTGGTTCCCTCCGCTCCCTGGCAAGGAAACCTGATGAAGAATCTGGTGACTTGGGCATTTTGAGGAGTGAAGAGATCCACCTCCGGAGTTCCGAATCTGAGGGAAAGATCCCTGAATAGAGACGGAGGAATGGACCATTCTCCCTGGTCGACTAGGCTCCTGCTGAGCCAGTCGGCCCAGGACTTGTCAACCCCGGAGATGTGGTCCGCCAAGATCAATAACAGGTGTTTCTCTGCCCATAACCCCAGCTGTAGAGCCTCTCTCAAGAGGCCTTTGGACCTCGTCCCCCCTTGCCGGCTGACATGAGCCTTTGCGGCCATGCTGTCCATAGGAACTAAAACATGAGAGCCAGTCAATGATTGCCTGAAATGCTTGAGAGCCAGAAAAATAGCTCTGGCCTCAAGCCAATTTATGGGAAGGGTCTGTTCCGATCTCGACCAAACGCCCTGAGCTATCTGGCCTTGCATATGAGAACCCCAACCCAGGAGGCTGGCATCAGTGGTTGTTGTCACTAGCCTTTCTGGGTTCCTGAACAAGAGTCCCCTCCAGATAGATGGGGAATGCCACCAATTGAGAGATCTCCAGATTTGTGGCGGAAGTGGGACCTTGATGGATGAATGGCTGGTTCCTGCTTGTTAGAAGGGAAGCAGGAACCACTGGAGGGCTCGGGAGTGGAGTTGAGCCCACGGGACGATGCCAATACAGGAAACCATCTTCCCCAGAAGTTTGGACAGCAGCAACAGGGGGACAATTTGATGTTGCTGGATCTGGCTGATGATCTCTGCAAGACTCTTTCCACAAGCTGGGGACAGGAAAACCTGGCACGACATGGTATCGATGACTGCTCCCAAGTGTTGCAATTTTGTTATGGGAGAGAGCTGGCTCTTTTTGGTGTTGATGGAAAATCTGTGACTCTGGAGACATGACAGGGTAATTTGCAGATCCCGATGGGCCGCAAGGATGGAAGAGGAAAGAATCAAAATGTCATCCAAGTAGCATTGGATCCTCACTGGAATAGAATGCAGAGATGCCACCAATGCTGCCAGAACCTTTGTCTTTGTGAAGACCCTTGGAGCCAATGAGAGGCCGAAGGGAAGTGCTCGATACTGGTAATGGGTATTCTGATAACAGAAACAGAGAAACTGGTGATGATGAGGCCAAATTGGGATGTGGAGGTAAGCCTCAGTGAGATCAATGTAAGAGAGGAGGTCGCCCTCCCGAATGCTTTCTAAAATAGAATACAGAGTCTGCATTTTAAATCGCCTGTATTTTACAAATTGGTTGAGAAATTTTAGATCAAGGATGGCTCGCCACCCCGAGGCTTTGGGAACGATGAAAAGACGAGAGTAAAGCCCACATCCCCGTTGAGACGGGGAACAGGTTGAATAGCCCTGATTTCAAGAAGGTGGTGAATAGCCTGATTCATGAGGGCTTGCCTGGAAATGTTCTGAGACACAGGACAAATCAAAAACTTTTTGGGGGGTGGGGTTAGGAAGTCCAACTGTAACTCTGACTTAATAGTGCTGAGCACCCAGGCATCCGTCATTGACTCCTCCCATTTGGAGGCAAAGAAGGCTAGGCGACCTCCAATGGGCAGGGAGAACAAGGGATTACTTAAAGCAATGGAAGGAAGGACCCGCTCCCTCCCAAAAGGGCCGTTTACCATCAGAAGGTTGTTGCCTGCCAGATGTTTCAACCCGTTGGTCTTGGTGTTGGGAGTATGGCCTGTGAGAGCGGGGGAAGCGAGATGAGGTCTCTGCTCAGAAGGCAGGAGGGTGATAAGGAGCAGGGCGATAGTCGGCTTTCTTCCCAGAAGAAGAGAGAATTTTACGTTTATCTCTGGTTTCGGTGAGATAAGGTTCCAGAGCATCGCCAAAAAGCTTATTGCCTGTGAAAGGAATTGAAGCCAGCTTCCATTTTCGGCGTGACTCCGCCTGCCAATTTCGGAGACATAAAAGTCTTCTTGCTGCTACAGAAGATGCCATGACCTTTGGATGCAAATTTGGTGGAATTGAGAGTGGCATCCGCAATGAATTCTGCTGCTGCAATAATCTTATTAAGGTCTTGGTGAGAGTGAAGGTCAGAAGCAGGCAATCTCTTCTGGAGTTGGCGCAGCCACCATATGGATGCCCTTGTGAAAAAGGATGCTGTTGTTGAAGTCTGAACAGCCCAAGCAGCGGCCTGGTGATTGCGCTTGAGGGTCTGTTCGGAGCGTTTATCATCCAGTTTCAGGATATCTTCCAGCTCCGTGGGAGTGCCAGAAGATGAGAACGAGTCCAGAACCGGAATGTCAACAGAAGGCACTGCCAGGGCATTGTCCAGAGCTGCGCTGACATTGTAGAAACGCTTATCCAGAGAAGATGGGCGAGGACCTGCTGAAGGAGAAGTGCACTGTTCCTTGATCATGTCCAGGAACAAAATGGGAGAAGGAAATATCTCTGCATGCACTACAGGCTTGGAGAAGAGTGAATCCCCTTGGCTAGAGGGATTCCCTTGTGGCTCGGGAGCCACTTCCTCTGGCGACAGCTTGGCAGTGACCAAGGCCTTGCTGAACAATGGCCTGAAGAAAGAAGAATTGAAGACCAATGCAGAGGATGTCTGCTCTGGGCGAGAATCCTCTTCCTCTGAAAGATTTTGGTCAAAAGTCTTGCCCTCTTCATGCTCTGAATGAGAGGAGTAACTGTGTTCAGATGGTGAAGCCCTTCCCTCCTCATCAACCTCCTCCCATTCTGATAGAGAAGAATGGACCCTGAGGTCCTGAGGCCTGTGTAAATCAGGATGATGAGGCAAGGAACTTATAGATTGAGAAGGGAGAAGGGCCTGAATCCTTTCCAGAAGTTGAAGAATTTGCTTGAAGCCTTCAGCCAATCCCTGCCTAACGGCTCATGAGACTACATCTTGGATATCCCTTGGCTCAAAGGTAGAGGCAGAAGGCTGAAGGCCCGTTGCTGTGGGAGTGAAGGTGGCTTCAGGCCTAGATTGAGGAGAGGTTTGAGGCCTGGAGGGAGGGGGAGGAGCATAGGGCCCAGAAGCCTGTTGGAAATAAGGCCCAGATCTGCTTAAATCCTGAGGATCTGACTGTACAGCAAGAGCCTCAGGAGACCAGGATAGAGAATGGAAAGGCTCACAGATAACTTCTCCTCCCCTGGGAGGGCTTGGTTGAGGCCCACAAATATCACCTGAAACATGCTGTAGTTGCACTCCCTTCTGTTGAATAGTTCTGTTGAACTGTCTCTCTAGAGCTGCATGTCTGCGCTTCTCTGCCCTCAATTCAGCCTGAGTTGCCTTCTTAGGGTCTAGAGCCTCAGCTTTGATTTTCGCAGCCACCTCCCTCTGGACTGATTGGGTGCGTTGCCCACGTTTTTTTCTCCTATTGGGCTTAAGAGACTGCTCCACTGAGGGGGGAAAGCTCTGCCAGAGCCTTGTTTAGCTCCATTTGTAAAATAAAGGCTCTTGTGTTGGAAAGAAGCTGTTTAGAAATTTTTCTATTAAGCCCCTTAGGGTATAAATGGCCCCCGGGCTTACAAAATGGCCACTCACCTTGTGGTGGAAAGCTTGAATCCAAGATGGCCGCTGACTACAGGAAAACAGGCTCCAAGATTGAAGAATTGCTCCTTAGGCTATAAAGAGCCCTGAGCAAAGTCAGCAAGGGAAAAACGCAGAAACCAGCTACACAATCGGCTGGCTTGGGCTCTTATCAGTTTGCCGATTGTGTTTACGATTGCTCCAAACAGCAGGCATGTGGAAGGTCTGCAGACGCTGCCCAGCTTGCCCGCACAGAGCTCTGTGATACTGCTCCCAACGTTGCAGGGCTCTCCTGAAAGAGCAGCTGCCCAGATACCTGGGAGCTGCTTGAAGCGAGGAAAAAAAGTGCTGAAGATCGCTGGTGAGTGCTATCTAACAGAACGCTTTCAGAGACACAGCTACTGCCCGAAAGGAGCTAAGTCAAAAGCTGGGGTCTCTCCTGGGGGCTGGCTTTTATATCTTAGTACAGACTCAGCTAAATGACATCATAGGAAGGAGTCAACCCATCCTGGGCTTTTGATGCAGCATGGAGAACAGAGCTCAGGAGCCTGTTTTCTGTGGCAGAGTGCTCAGGCGCCCCCAACATGAGTGATGTCAAGCTGGCCCCACTCACCTGGGCCACACCCATCCCAACCTCCTAGGTCAAACACAACCCTGATGTGGCCTCAATGAAAGCAAGTTTGACCCCCCTGGTCTAAACTGATAAAATTGAGCATCTCCTGTTCAATGTCTTTGTTTCCTGACAGTTTTCACCCCAGGTACACCTTGATTTCCTAATATAGTAGCTTCCCTTACATGTGAAATACCTACAACATTGTAAAATACCTACAACAAAGTAACATTTTCAATAATAATTCCAGTCCTTCCTCAAACTGCAAGGGGAACACATAGTCAGCTTTTTAAGGGTTGAAAAAAACTAACCAATGGCTAATGCTGGATAGATTACTAGAAAATATGGTGCTCAATGTTAGACCAGGGAGCATCCTGCATTCTAGGAAAGCAGCACCAAACCCCATTGTCTGGCAACAGCTGCCTATAACCCCCATTAAATAATCAGGAGCTGAATTCAATATCCACACTACTTTTTTCTTCCCATTGATAGTCCTGCACTTTACAGCTCCCCATCTCGCTTCCCTTATTAACTACCATATTTCTGCTGGCATAATGTAATGATTTCTATTCATAATAATTATTCTTTTCAATATGATTTCAAAAAATCAGTAAGATCAATGTAAGACTTTGGCTTTTCTAGAGTAGCAGAGGACAAAGTTGATTTTATATTGCCAAAATCAGCATCAGAAGAGTCTGACACCCCCTCCCACATTTGCACCCATTACATTACATAACCATAGATGGATACATTTCCCATCTGCAGACTGTACTTTTATGTATCTACAACTAAAGCCCGTCACACAGCCCCAACGGATGGAAAGAAGATGTAAAACGGAAACACTTGCCATCCGTTGGTTAACGCGATGCATCCGTTCTGTACTCACTGCATCCGTTTTTCATACTCTGAATCCATCCAGCATCCATCTACTGACATTTCATCCGCTCAAGAAGTTTTGAGCTGCACAAAACTTTTTGAGCGGAAAATGTATCCAACACGTCCGTTCTACATCCGCTACGCATACGGGGAACATCCGTTATACGTCTGTCGTCATCCGTTACGCATCTGCTATATTAGCTAGGCATCCGCTGCACATCCGCACAACTCGCATCCATTCCAGCGGAAAACGGACACAGGGAGGAAGCGAAACAGACGCGGAATGGACACGCAGCGTTAGTAGCACGGACGGAGAAAGGATGAAAGTGGATGCAGCTCAAATATAAAGCATTAAAACGGAAAAAATGTTCGTATAGGGGACGTATCTCGGATATTTAGGATGTCTGCAGGATGTCTAGAGAATGCAAAAGGACACCTCGTGGAAAACCTACATTTCCTATAAAAAGGGGAAGGAAATCACCTGGATCTCACTTTCAGTCCAGCAGCCCTGCGGTGCAGACCTCTTCAGCCTTCATCTGGCTCTTGCTCTTCCACAGCATCCAGTCATCTCCGCCATGGATCGTCACACACTCCTTTTGGTAGCCGCCATCGTTCTACAACAGTGCGAAGCCCTCTACAGGCTCTTTCACCTGTTCTACGCGAAGAAAAGGAGGCGTCCAAGAAGTGTCTGGGTCCGAAGATGGATCGCAAGAAGAGCCGAGTACGGACTGTATAACAAGCTGATGGTGGAGCTCAGGAACGAAGACTCTCGTGCATTCCAGAATTTCATGAGGATGCCACCAGCCATGTTTGACGAAGTTGTGGAGCGGCTGAGACCTAGGTTGACCAAGGTAAGCACCAACTTCCAGCCCAGCTTGGAGCCTGGACTGAAGGTGGCACTGACTCTGCGCCACCTGGCCTCCAGGACCACATACAGGAGCATGCAGTACGGCTGGAGGGTGTCACACATCAGCATTGTGGTCAGAGCAGTGGTGCAGGCCATCATTGAAGAATACCTGGAGGAGCTCCTCCAGTGCCCCTCCATTGAAGAAGGCTGGAAGAAAGTTGCAGAGCAGTGGTATCAGAAGTGGAACTTCCCCCACACTGTTGGAGCCATAGATGTGAAGCACGTGGTCTGCAAAGCTCCAGCCAAGTCAGGGTCCACTTATCACAACTACAAGGGCTTCTTCAGCATCATCAACAAGACAATGGGGACATGGAGCCTGGAGAATGGAGGCAAGGGCAACACCTGATAGATACTGTGGATGTGCAAGGCCCCAACAGAGCTTCACGTGAAGGGAAGAAGCAGCGCAACCTCCTGAAACACTGGTGCAACTCCCCAGCTGGAGCAGTGGAGTGGCAAGACAGAATGGTAGATGATTAATGGATGCTTCCTTCAGCCTGTCTCATCACACTGATGAGATTGTGCCATGTATGTTGAGTGGTCCTACAATGAACAAGGCATTTAATAAAGAGTTGTGTTTATGTTGAAATGTGTGGATCAATGACTACATTGTTACTGATAATAAAGGGCCATAGGTGTGGCACCTGGGAGGGTGGACCATACCGTCCCACTATGCTTGCACTGGAGGTTTATCTATCCCACAGCTATTAGCCATCCCACAGCTATTACCCATCCCACAGGTATCCCTGCCCATCCCACTGCTATCCTTACCCATCCCACAAGCATGCAAAGGCTTAAACCATTTCTAAAAGTTTCCACCAAAACTTTATTGACTAAAAGAACTGAAGCAAGCGTGTGAAGCAAAGATAAACTTTAATAACAAACTGTAAAAGCAAAATGACCCAAGTAAAGTGTCCCAAGCAAAGATAAAATCAACAGGTAGCAACCCAGTCTCTGGCACTCTTCTCAGTCACTCTGAGGTATGCCCATAGTCTCAGGGGTGAAGGGTCCAGGTGCTGTGGAGGTGGCTGCTGCTGGAGTTCTGGTCTGAGGCGCCATTGTGGTGCCTGGCCCCGAGAGGAAAACAGGGGATGGTGTGTGGAGGAAGCTCTCAGAGAGCTGGCTCAGTCTGTGATGTTGAGAGCCCTTTCCTCCAGTCCCAAGACCGATGACAGATGTTCTGAGGCTGGGCTTGGCTGTAGGGTGGAGGAAGGAGGAGTGTAGTGGGGCTGTCTGGTCTGTATCTGAGCAAGGTGAGGCATGGGTGGCATCTGTGGCGTGGGTGGCATCTGTGGCGTGGGTGGCATCGGTAGCATCAGTGGCGTTCAATGAACCAGTGGCTGGACTGGGAAGGGCTGCCTGTGCTCCTGGAACTCCTGGTAGTCGTAGCCTTGGTAGGTGAGGGCCTGTGGAAAGCCTTAGAAGGGCTGTGACATCACCTGGGGTGGAGGAGCAGACTTGGACTGGGTCGGAGCAGGTTCAGCTGGGCCTGGAGGGTTGTGCAGAAGACTGGTGATCCTCTGTTTGATCACCTGGTACTGTGATTAGGACATGTCCAGGAGGGTCTGGTTGACGTAGGTGAGGAAGGGCTTGCGGTTTGAGGATGGTATGTCGGTGTGTACCAGCTGAGAGAGGAGATCTACGCTGCTTTTGATGGTGTCCCTGATCTCCAGCAGGACAGTGTGGCTCTGCCCCTCCGGTCTGGTTCTCTGCCTGCTTTCTGTGGAGGTGGAGCTGGGGGTGGGGGTGGGTTGGTCTCTGGTGGAAGTGCCCTCTCCTTACTCTCATTGCGTCAGGGGGTCCTCCACGCGCTCTGCCACGGGGAGTGCAGCTGTCGGGGGGGTCTCCATCGTGGGATGCTCCACAGATACCTGCCTGGACACAGGAACTGACTCTTGGCCAGAAGAGGACTGGCTCTCTGTGGGCTGCCTGAGAGAGACGGTTGTCAGAGGGTCTGCTCCTCGGTGTCGGATCTCACCCTCCAAGAAGCTGCACTTAGCCATCACGTAGGTCTCCCGGTCAGTGAGCTTGACCGCGGCCTGGCCAGATTTCTTGAGGTGCAGCTTCCCGTACCAGGTGTGCATGTGCTTCCACCAGCCGAGGAGGACCTCCGAAGTGTAGCCCAGGCTCTCCGCCTTCTCTCTCCAAGCAGCCTGCTTCCTCTTGGTGTCTCGATAGAGCCTGTGTCCCTTCTGTCAGAGGTACTCGTTCTCCCTCAGCCATTCAAGCACCTCGTCCTCATGTTCCTCTTCGATGGAGTATTGCCTCCTCTCCCGTTCTCGTGTATGCCTCTTCTCCCTCTGGCAGGGCCATCTGGGCCCTCATCAGAGGGGCTTTGAGGTTGTAGGGGCTGTTCCACCACACCACCACCACCAGCAGCAGTAACAACATTTGCAGCAAAAGCAGCATCAGGAGCACCAGCAGAACCAGGATCAGCGGCAGCAGAGTAAGCACCAGCAGCACCAGCAGCAGAGTAACCACCAGCAGGACCAGGAACAGCACCAGCACCAGGAGCGCCAGCAGAGTAAGCACCAGCAGAAGCACCAGCACCAGGAGCAGCGCCAGCAGAGTAAGCACCAGCAGAAGCTCCAGCACCAGGAGCAGCGCCAGCAGAGTAAGCACCAGAAGCTCCAGCACCAGGAGCAGCGCCAGCAGATTAAGCACCAGCAGAAGCCCCAGCACCAGGAGCAGCACCAGCAGAAGCCCCAGCACCAGAAGAGTCAGCCCGAGCAGCAGAAGCCCCAGCAGAAGCAGAGTCAGGGCCAGGGGGTTGGATGGTGGCCCTGTCCTTCTTGCCAGGGCTGGCAGGAGTAGGCACAGGCTTCCTCTTCTTCCCCATGGTTGTTGGCTGGAGCTGTGTCTGGCAGCAGGTCTTTCCTCTGAATGGTGACCTGCTTGCGAGCTGCATCCTTTTATATCCGCGGGGCTGATGCAATGCATCCTCCCCGCATGCGCAATGAACGCTTTGCATCCGCTAGGCATCCGCTAGGCGTCCGTGATGCATCCGCTGTATCTGCTAGGCATCCGCTCTGCATCCGCTGCGCATCCGCTTCGCTGTGCTCCCCCGGAAGCCCTGCGGATGTGCCATCCGCTTCCATCCGCTAGGCTTCCGTGGAGCATCTGCTTTACATCCTGGCTACGTCCTCCCCCCGTCCGTTCCTTTCCGTTGTTGTCCGCTCTGTTTATGCAAATTTGGGGCACTTTTGAGAGCGAATAACAACGGATGGAAAATTTTCTCGTCCGCTGTGTCCTTTTTACATGCGTTTTGCATCCGTCGGCCTATGTGACAGGCCCTTTAAAAATCCCCTTGAAAAAACATTATCCAGATAATTCATCTGCCTAAAATCCCCTCCGGCATATTCTGTCCCTTTCATCTTAAATGGAGCATGATATCAAATGCATGGGTAGCTTTCTATATATTATTATTAAAGCTGAAATAAGACTCAGTTGCATGTTCTCTTTCAGCACTGTTTAACAGCTTAGGACATGTGTTGCAGGAAGGAGTTAAACAGCTGATTTCCCAGGAACCAATTTGTAAACCATTCTGTCCCCACTTTGGTTTTACGGTCTGCTGTGCTGATGTATTTTTCAGTCATTATGAGGCAAGACTATGGAGAATTGGGACAGAGGAGATTTGGAACATCTTACTTTCTAAATCCATTTCACAAAATAACTTTTATATAGTACTATCAAAACAACAATAGAAGCTGTCACTCAACAGCTCCAGTATGAGGCTTTCAAACTTCATATTACTATCCCAGTGTTGATGGAAAATATAGAAGCCTTTAGCAAAATAGCAGGATACTCTATCCAAAGAATTTGTTGTGAATAAATTACCCATCCATTTAAGGAATATCAATTTCGCATTTGTACCAAATCTATTAAATATTTAGATGTCTATATGACAAAGGATATAGAAACATGTATTATAAATGCACTATAGAGATCTCCTTAAAAATCAATACGATGTGACTCATTCAATTTCACCCACTGAGGAAAAGTAAAAGCTTTCAAAAATGAGTATTATTCCCAGATTAATCTGTATTATGAAAGGAATTCTCGTTTATATATCTTGAAAACATTTTCAGAAAATAAAAATCTTTATAAAAAATTTTCTCTGGAGTTCAATTTTGAAAATAAATTCATACAAAATATAATGATTGGTGTTAATTTTCCAATTTGGGCAACTTGGAAAATGCAGATATAACACTTTGCCTTGGATGGATAGTATTAGGATCTAAATATTCTAAACTGTGGTACCTCTCAGAACAATTGTGTTAGAAAATTATGGAATCTAATAAAAAGGAGTTGATCCTTTTTCCATGCCAAATTGACAACTTTAAAAACTGTGAGAAAGATAGTGATTTGGAAAAACTGGATGGAAGCAGGGGTATTGATTTGGACCAACTAATAGTTTAGTTTACTTTATTGTCATTGCACCTCGTACAATGAAATCAAACACCATCTTCAGTGCACATCATGACCATGAAAATAAACACAAAAACACCCTTCACCCATTGAACCGAACCCCCCCACACACACCACACCAACACTGCACTACACTACACAGCAGAACTCAAAAGAGTTACTGCCCTGGGATAGAAGCTGTTTTTCAGCCTATTTGTTCTTGTTTTTATTATTCTGTACCGTCTGCCAGATGGTACTAGTTCAAAAAAAGGGTGCCCAGGATGAGATGGATCTTTTAAGAATGTTTTGAACTTTCTTAACTAAAGGCAGTAGAAGCTATAAAGCTCTTCCAAAGATGGGAGAGGGCAACCAATGATCTTCTGGGCAATGACATTAACCCTTTGGAGTGCTTTCCTATCTGCCACTGTGCAATTGGCAAACCATATAGAGCAGGGGTGGGATTCAACCGATGTTACTACAGATTCAGTAATTACATTTTATGTGCGCATGCACACTTCGTGTACATGCGCACCAGATGTACACTGTGCATGCATGTAATACACAATAATCTGTGCTGCCTGGACAGATAGATAATAAGCGCTGCGTGCAGTTGCGCAGCATTTGAAAAACTGTTTTACTGCTTTTTCAACCTCAGCTGTGCTGCGCAAAGCAACAGAGGTTGAAAAAGAAGGAAATAAAGGTCAATTAACAGCCAGGGTGCGCAGGCCAAACAGCAGCAGACACAGAACTGGTTCTGTGTCTGCTGCTCTTCAGAGCTACCGATTCTACAGAGCTGGGCAGAAGCAGTAGCATCCCACCCGATACAGAGGTACAGTAAGTTAAGATACTCTCTATGGTGCAGCAGTAAAAGGTCACCAGCAGTTTTTCATTCAGTTGTTTTCTGAGAAGTCTCAAGTAGTATAATCTCTGCTGAGCCCTTTTGACCAGTGATGCAATGTGAGCACCCCAGGTCAGGTCCTCTTTTATGGTGACACCCAGAAACTTAAAACTGGCCACTTGCTCCACTTGGTCTCCATTGATAAGCAAGAGCTGGATGTCTGATCTGTTCCTTCTATAGTCCATTATAAGCTCCTTGGACTTACTGGTGTTGAGGACCAAGATATTGTCTCCACACAATGAAAACAACCAGTCCACCTCATCTTGGTAGGCAGAGTCATTTCCCCCCCCCCCCCGAGATAAGTCTCACCACTGTTGTATAATCTGCAAATTTAGTAATAGTATTACTAGTGTGAGTGGGAATGCAGTCATGCACATAAAGAGTATAGAGTAAGGGACTCAACACGCAACCCTGTAGTGTACCAGTGTTAATAAAGGCTGAAGAAATATGATTACCTAATCTGACCCTCTGTGAGCAGCCAGAAAGGAAATCCATAATCCAAAGGCAGATTGAATGAAAAGTCCAAGGTCCAGAAATTTAGACACTAGTCTGTGTGGAAGAATTGTGTTAAATGCAGAACTAAAATCTACAAAAAGCATCCTCACGTAGCCCTCGCCCCGCTGTTCTAGATGAGTCAAAGCAATGTGAAGATTGATGGCTATTGTGTCCTCTGTAGATCTATTTCTTCTGTATGCAAATTGGTGTTTATCAAATGTATGTGGAAGACCAGAAATGATATGCTGGCATACCAATTTCTCAAAGCACTTCATGATGATAGGAGTGAGTTCCACTGGTTTGTAACCATTGAGGTTATTGATAGGGAACTTCTTTGGCAGTGGAACAATGGTGGAAGCCTTCAAACAAGATGGAATAGGACAGAGATCGCCAACCTTTTGGACTTCAGGGACCACCAAACTCCTAATTTTAAATCCCAGGGAGCACTAACGAGTTCTGTGGGCATGGCCTAATTTGTGGGTGTGGCTTGGTGTTGATAGGGAATATCTCTATTGATAGGGAACTTCTTTGGCAATGGAACAATGGTGGAAGCCTTCAAACAAGATGGACTAGGGCAGGGGTCGCCAACCTTTTGGACCTCAGAGACCACCAAACTCCTAATTTTAAATCCCAGGGAGTACTAACCACTTCTGTGGGCATGGCCTAATTTGTGGGTGTGGCTTGGTGGTCATGTCACTAGCTGGGCATGGCTTTTATGTAAATATTATAAACATTTGTATAAATATTGATTTTTTTCATTAAAAAAGAGCAACTTTTACCCAAAATCAGGCAAAGAAGGCAGGCAGATTGAGTTGCTCACAGAATCACAGATTCATTCAGAGATCTATCT
>BLBF01000007.1:27325328-27445061 GCA_015471245.1 Laticauda colubrina
CAGATTGAGTTGCTCACAGAATCACAGATTCATTCAGAGATCTATCTATCTGCCATCAGCTAGCTCAGTCTGTCACATAAAATTTGCTTGCTGTGAGTCTGCACTGAATAATAGAACTTTCAATCCTAAGGGAGGTTCGGCTGTGCTTAAAAGCAGAGCTGAAGATCTAAAGACTAACTAGAAAGCAAGAAACCCAACCATTTCCTGCTTCCTAGCTAATCTAAATCTCCCGGCACAACAGAATAGCTGATGGTCAGAAAAATAGTAATTTAGCAGGCAAGTTTGCCGGATAAGGAGTGGGCAGGGAGGGTTCCGCGGGCCATGTGGACAGCGCAGCTTGTGTTTCTGCACAGCCTGGATTAATTGCTTTGGGGGGGTGTGCTCTGAGGGTGAGATTTCTCTGTGACTGCTGGAATAGTAGACTGGGATAAAGATCAATTGAAGATCCTGGTAAAGACTCCAGCCAACTGATCAGCACAGTCTTTAAGCACTTGGACAGAGATACTGTCAGGACCGGTAGCCTGAAGTTGTTGGGAAGCATCTCCTGGCCAAGATTTCACTGTTTTTATTATAGGCAGAGCCCGTCTTGTAAGAGGGATGTATGCTGGTGCTAAAAGCAGTGCCATATGGTCTGATTGTCCCAAATGTGGGAGATGATTATGAATATGAATTTTTAATATAGACTGTGGTACGAGATAAATATCACCCATCAGATAAAACAGTGGTTATTTTTACAATTACGTTTATTAACAATGTTGTTTGAGCCAGCAGCATTCTTAGCTTCTGAGACACCTCAGATACTAGAACAACTTTTATTAAATCCATTAAAATGGGAGGGGGGGATTTTTAGTTTTTTATAGATATTTATCAATAAATCAGTTTGATAAGCAGATTTAAGAAATGACTGGAATAAAGAATTAGAGGTAGACTTACTCATTTATTTCTTTATTTGTATCCTGCTTTTATTATTGTTACAAATAACTCAAGGCATATCCAACACACCTTCCTATTTTCCCCACAACCTTGTGTTGAGGTGGGCTGAAACAGAATGACTAGAATGACTGGCCAAATGTCACCCAGCCAGTTTTTAAGGCTAAGGTGGGATTAGAACGCAAGGTGTTCAGTTTTCTAGCCTGGTGCCTTCAATGCTAGACTAAAGTGTCTCTATATTGTTAAAAAGAATCTTAACAAGCAAGAGTGCCAATGGACCTCAAATTACAATTTAAATAACAAAAATATTTAGAATTTATTGGACTCCATTATATTTGTTTAGAAAAGCACTGTTAAAATTGGCATTTTATTTGGAGACATAAGAAGGATAATGTTTCTTTAAAACCCACATTTTAGAATGTTCTATATTTACAAAGTTTGGAGAGAAAGTTGTGATTTATAAATACCACTGTGTGACAAAAGCTAAAATTTTATGAGGATAATCTTTTGAATTATGTAATTAGTACATGAAATTTGAGAATCAGATAATATATGGATGCTCTAGGCCTGTACTGTGGCTAAAAGATTGATACAGCAGCATTGAAAAGTAAATTCAGGGCTCCATTTATTTAATGGATTGAAAACTTGATTGCACTTGCCACTTAAGAGCGGATTGCCCATAGATATAGAAATTGTATAGACAAATAGAATGAAATGTGGGACTTTTTCACAACAATACAGTGAGTTAAAAAAGATTCTTGTATAAATCTGTCTGTATATGTATTTAAATATATATGTATTTAAATAATATTTGCATGAGACAAGTATATATAAATTGTAACTATTATTTACAAAGACACATATTTTCTTTTTTTCATTGTTCTTTCACTTTTTATGATAAAAAAGTGTGTTTTTATGGGAGGGAGTTTCCTCTTGGAAAATGTATATATAATCATTAATATTAGTTTTGTATTTTTATTTTTTCTTTGTGTTAATTAAAAAGCAATAAAAACAGGCTGCATGCTGCTGTGGATTGAAAACCACCAAGGCTTTAATCCTACACATAGCTGACAATTAACCATTGTGAATCAAGGTACAGGATTTTATAGTAACATACTCAAAGGCAATGACTCTCAATAGGGATGAACAAAATTCATCATTTAAGGAATGAAATATTTCCTTTGCAATTTCCAAACAGAAAATTATTCAGGACACCCCAGTCATGCTACTCGGAACTGAATGAGGTAGTTTCAGGGCTAGATCATCTCCAGAACACCTACCTCATGGTGCCTCCCAATTCTGAGGAATGATTTCTGGAAAAAGTTCCCCAAAATGGCACAGAATTGGGAAAAATGGAACGTTCCTCAGAATCTTCTGTTTTCCAATCAACAAATGTGATTTTATCTATCCCTGGGTAAAAACATTATAGACTGCAATTCATCTATTATTTTCTTAAAAACTGGCATCATTTTGGAAATAAGAAGCCACCTTTTTGTAATCCAAGAACAGTTATATATTTACAGGCCTTCTGTTATTTATCATGTATAGCTAGCATGTATCTGCCAACATGTCAGAAGCAGAGACATGGTTATGTGACAGGCTGTGCAGCTCAAAATGTTATCTATTTATATAACCCTCCTGCATTTTGTGTAAGAATGAAATCTGGTGCAGACCTGGCTTGAATAGTAGCTGCATTTTTTTCTCCAAAATTCAACTGTTTATAATTCTTTAATTAGCCAAAACAACAATTCCTCAAATGGATTTTTTCTTTTCTTCCTCATTGACAACACCTCAGCCTTGCTGTCACTGAAAAATAAATGATAGAGCGTCAATACTATTCATACCATGCTTTCACGTAACGGGAGAAAGTATAATTTTCATTACATCAAATAAAAAATAAGTACTTTAAAAAAACTGATACAATGACCTTAAAGACTGCTGACTTGAAAACCTTTTTCCTCGACTATGGTCAGGAAAAAAAGTCAAAGTGCTCCTGGTAGTCACATAGAGGAGAAATATCTGAGATCAATTGAGGTGTCTAAACAAAACATTATTTGTGTTGAGTAAGCCACTGAAATATTTAAATTAATCCTTGATGTTGTTTGCCTTTGATCAGATACAGAACTATAAGTGTGTGATTTGCTCAATGAATACCATAAAAAAGATCACAAAATCAGGTCCAATCATATGTATGCCTCAACTTCTGATAATCACAACTTATGACTAAAATTCCAATTCTAACTGCAATGGTTGAAATATGAAATACGTGTACATGACAATATAACCATTAAAGTCAGGATGCAACATGGTTAGGTTTGCATTATGATATTACTACACGTTGTGTCTTCTATTATTATTGTTACTAGCAGGTTTGTCTTTACAGTTTCAGCTTGTAATTGAGTCTTCTACCCATGTCAGTATCACTATGCTGTTGTTTCTTGTTGCTCATGAAAATCTACTTCAGATTGAATGGTTAACTGCAAAGAAGTATGGGCCCTCTTTATCTTTTAGACTTCAATTCCCATAATTTTCTTCCAACATGTCTGGGTGGCAGGGGCTTTGTTCTTGCTTGTTGTACTTAAATGCTTGTTATAATTTCAATACTTTCCAATAAAACTGCAATTCTTCCAATTCAAGATAGCATACATAATGCTCCCACTTATTATTCACACAACAACCCCGTGAGGTAGGTTAGGCGGCAAGGGAATTCTGGCACTAAAGTCACCTAGCCGGTTTCCGTGCCTATAAACTCATGATTTTTCTTGGTTTCTATTCCAGCATCTTCATACCTATACTAAACAGACTCTCTGATATTCCTCTAAGCACTGGGACCTTTCATATTTTTAAGAAAATGTGCAGGCAAATATTTCTATCTTAAATTTTACATAAAACCTATTGAAAATGCTAGCATGATTTTATCAGTATGGTTTTCTCTCCATTTCCCAAGCTTACACATCAAACAAGCTGAACAATCTAAGCTGCTGAAAACTTTTTGAGTATTGACAATTAAAAAAGTAAAATATGTATCAGCTACTTCAAATTGAACCAGCATGCAAGCCATGTCTCCTTATGTTTGCTGACTATCAGTTTAAATTACATAGAACAGAGTGCTAAAAGGTCTCTGTCGGTCTAGCAATTCTGAAAACAGGAGCAAATGTCAGAGTAATGGCATTAAACAGAATGTCACACTGATATTTTCAAGGGTCACAGCAGCCTGTTTTTAAAACCCTACCTCATTTTCATGTTTTTTTAATCTATGTAAAGTAATTTTATTTTATATCAATTATTTTTAAGGTTAATCTTCTATATAAATGTCCCTAATGCAAGCTTGACAGGTCATTAGCTGAAAGCTACTCAGTACAGTTAGGTTGCAAACTCAGCAGTCAATCACCTGAGGTCCTTGGCCTAATTGTCTGCAGCTGTCAATCCAATTTAAAAATCCTCTCGCAGAAGCTTTCTGTTTATGCTCTGCAGCCAGTGACCAACTGAATGAATATGCTGCACATGACTTTGAAAGCCAATTTGCTGTTTTGGTTAAGGTGCCGGCCTAGAAAGGGGAGACTGTGGCCTCAGGCCTCCCTGAGACATGGAAGTCGGTGATTTTGGGCCTCTCACAAGGTGGTGTGGAGGCAGGAGTATTTTTATGTACACCCAGCACAGTTGTGTAAAATGAAAACATGATTTAAATCAAATGTATGTTTCATTTTGACTCTCATTTCAGAACTTAGCGAATTACTCCTGTAATATCATCCATGTCATGAAAAAGAAAGTGCTACCTACTCTTTTCTTCTAAATAACATTAATGTAGTGCTAGGTCTAAAATGTTAGAAAATGAGGAGACGCAAAACATCAATAACGCTTGACTGGATTTCAAAACTGAGTTGGGCTTTATTTCCTATTCCCCGTTTTTACAGATAGATAGATAGGCAGAATAGAGCAAATGGGTATTGGTAGAAGTTACCGTGAATGCCCTTTCTATCTGTGCTGCGAGAGAGCCCAGGATGGGTAAGTCCTTCCTATGATGCCATTTAGCTGAGTCTGTACAAAGATACAAAAGCCAGTCCGCGGGAGAGACCCCAGCTTTGGCGAAGATACTTGACAGACTGAAAGGTATCTCTGAAAGCCCAAAATAAATACAGAAATATGTCTTACCCTCTCCAGATGAATCAAAGGAGGGGCTGGGTTCTCTCTCAGCATAGATAGAAAGGGCATTCACGGTAACTTCTACCAATGTCTATTCTCCACCATGCTGCATTGAGAGCCCAGGATGGGACATACCAAAGCTTGCATGTCCACGGGCGGGTCTTCGTCTGGCTTATCACACCGACTGTGGAACCATTCATTCAAGCAAGCACCCGTCTTCCGAAGGCTGCAGTCGCCGAGGCAAAAGCATCCAGATGGTAGTGTCTGATGAAAGGAGACGAGGATGTCCACATGGCCGCACAACAAATCTCCTCCAAGGATGCTTGGGTCTCCCAGGCAGCAGAAGCAGAATACTGTCTCTTTAAGGCATGGAAGAGCATGCAATTGGGTGTGGTTTCTCAAACAGCCATAAGATGGAGCCAGAAACCTGGTTTGTCTTAGTCTGAGTCTCAGAAGAGGGTGTGAGTGTATCTTTATTTCCTTCTGTTGGAAATTATTGCTGTTGCTCCATTTTTCCTAACTGACTGATATTACTGGATTTAATGTAAGTCTGATATTTAACTGTTTTTGACACTGAATTTTGTTACTGGAAAATCTCTGGATTGAAAAACTGACTGATTAACCTGTGAATGACTTTTGGACTGCTTATTTTGAACTTTGCTTGAACCTTTCTGGAAGTAAAAACCTACATTTACTTTACAGTGTATCTGTGTACTGTGTGTGTATTATTCCAACACTACTCTCTCTACGTCTCCCTGTATGTGCTCATTCTCCTAACGGGGAATTACCTCAACACTGGTTATGGGCCCAGGCCATACCAGGCTCAGATAACTGAGAATTAGTGTGAATGCACAGTACTGTATACAGACAGCTGTTTATTGTTTAATTGTGGTTTACTATCCTGGTAAAGATGGCACAAGACACTTCAACAAGTCTATCACTGATAACCCAGTTGGATGGAACAAACTATGTTTCCTGGTCTATGAAATGCAGTCTACTTCTGCGAAGAAAAGGTTTATGGAATGTAGTTCAAAATCCACCAGATGTAAATGCTTGGGATCCAGATAATGAGGATGATGCCAAGAAGATTGCTGACTTTAAACAGAACAATGAATGAGCTCTTTGTATAATTGGACTAACACTGAGTGACCAGCAGCTAATCCATATTCATGAAGAAGAGTCTGCTGCTAAGTGTTGGCAGAATTTGAAAGAGGATTTATGTTCGTGACAGTGTAGGTGCACACATATATCTTACACGTAAACTGCTTAGAGCAGGTCTTCTGAAAGGTAGAGATATGCTAGCTCACTTAAACTTAATGAAAATAACTTTTCAAGAACTACATGAAAAAGAACTAATATTTTCAGAGCTGCATCAAGTTTACATCATTCTTTCCTCATTGGATGGAAGTTATGATGACTATATATCTTCACTAGAAGTCCTGCCCAGAGATAAAATGACATTGACTGACATAACTGGAAGATTGCGAGAAGAAGCAAGAAGATGGCTTGATGGGGACCAACTGAGAAAGGAACAACCACAAGAAGAGGATTTATCTTCAACTGCCTATACTGTTAGGAAATGTTTTTCTTGTGGGGCTAGGAGACATATAGCTAAATTCTATAAAAAGGGAAAAAACAGAATGCTAGTAAACACCAGAAGACCAAGAAGAATGTTAGTTTAGCTATGTCTAGCAATTCAACTATAAACTATGATTTCTGGGTTGTTGATAGTGGAGCATCACAGTGCATTACTAAAGATAGAAAAAGATTTGTAAAGATGTTCACGAGTAAACAACATGTTTCATTGGCAAATGGATGGAAGATGAAAGCATCAGGTGAAGGTACTGCACATTGTTCTTGTATAAATGAACATTTAACTATGTTATATGTACCTAAACTGAAATTTAATTTGCTATCAGTAAGGGCTTTAGTTAATCTTGGTTCTGTAGTAACCTTTAGGGGAGATAACTGTATAATAGAGAAAGAAGGTAAAAGTGTTACTGCTACTTTAAAAAATGATTTATATGTAATACATGATGATCAGTTGAAGATGGCTAACTCAGTTTATAACAATGTTAAGCCACATGATGAATGTATACATTTACGACATAGACGTCTAGGGCACATTAATTTCAAAATGCTCAAACAAACTGTTAAATTGGCAGAGGGAGTAAAACTGAAACCCTGTAGCAGGTATTTACACTGTAATGCTTGTAGTCAAGAAAAGAGTAAAGTTACTCCTGCAAACAGACTAAATGGGTTTAAGACCAAAGAACCTTTAGAGGTTGTGTTTGCTGACATAATTGGTCCTAAGAAGCCAAGTTTAGGAGGTGTCTGTTATATTTTGAGCATTATGGACCATTACTCAAGATACGGTTTCTGCTATCTTATGAAAAACAAAACAGAAACATTCCAACATTTCTTTAATTGGCTAAGGTTTCCTGAGAGAAAAATGAAAAGTAAAATAATTACTTTAGTAACTGATAATGGGACTGAGTTTGTTAACAAAAGATTTCAAAATAAACTGTTAAAATTGGCTGGTATGGAGCATAAACAAACGTTCTGCACCTTACAGACCCCAACATAACTCATTTATAGAACGAAGAGGGCAAACGTTAGAAGCCATGGCTCGCACTACGTTATTTAATTCAGGTTTACCTGAAACACTGTGGGGTGAAGCCATAATGTGTAGTAACCATGTTTTAAATAATGTAGTCAATACAACAACTGGAAAATTGCCATTCACTCGTTGGCATGGCAGAAAACCAAATTTAAGTTATTTACACACATTTGGAGCTCCAGCATGGGTGCATATTCCCTCACAAGTAAGACTGAAAGGGCAACATAGAGCTAAGAAGTTATTTTTTTGTGGGTTATGAGGCCAACCACAGATCATTTAGATTTTGGGATCAAGGCGCAGCTCATGTTTATTGTAGTGCTAGTGCAAAATTTCTTGAGCACGTTGGGTGGGATAAACTGGAACAGGAATTCAGCAATGATATTATTATTGACACCCAAATAGTCCCTAAGGATAAAATCAGTACACCCCAAATAGCTATTAAAGAGGAAGAGGAAGAGGAGGAAGTAGTAGAACAAGCACAGGAAGAAGTAGGAAAACAGGAGCAGATGACACAGGAAAGTCCACCAGTAAGCCCTGTATTACCAAGAGGTTCAACCCGAGTAACACGACCACCTGATAGATATCAGGCTAGTGTTGTATGCCAAGTGAATACAATTCCAAGTAACTATATGATCTGAAAATGTATCCTGCTAAGGATCACACTGCTTGGCGGAAAGCAATGGATAACGAACTAGAATCATTAAAAAAACTGGATATACATGAAAATGTTAAGTTACCACCAAGTAAACATGCCATAGGATGTAAATGGATATATAAACTGAAGACAGGTGTGGATGAGACTGTTACCCATAAAGCCAGGTTAGTAGCACAAGGGTTCAATCAGACAGCAAATGACTATGATGAGGTGTTTGCACCTCGTCTGAAGGCTACTACATTAAGGGCAGCATTAGTGTGGGCAGCTAAGGAGAAATATATTGTAAATCATTTGGATGTGCACTCATATCTGCATGTACCGTTGCAACACACGATATATTTAAAGAAACCTTTAGGTCTCAAAAATGATAATACTGATAATGATTGCTGGAAATCGAAAAAGAGTCTTTATGGTTTGAAGCAATCAGGATATGAGTGGAACCAATGTATAGTTAAAGAATTAACTAAAATAGGTTTTGTAGCTGGCATGGCTGATCCATGTTTGTTTAAAAGAGAAAATAATGGTATGATTTCATTATTGCTATTATTTACTGATGATATAGCATTAATCACCAAAACTGAACAAGAAGCTACTGAGATAATTTCACTGCTGGAAAATAAATTTAAGATAAAACAGTTAGGAGAAATCAAACATTATCTTGGTTTGAAAATAGATAGAACTAGGGGACGATACAAGATCTCACAGGCAGATAAAATTAACCAATTATCAAAAAGTTATAAAATGGAACTTTGTAAGCCGGCTAAAACACCAATGAGCCAGGAGTTTAGCCATAGTGATGTTCAATGTCCTGTTTTTGAAAAGAACATTTATCAGTCCTTGATTGGTAGTTTATCTTATCTCAGTAATTGGTCAAGGCCAGATATTGCATACAGTGTTAATCAATTAGCGAGATTTAACGCTGAGCCCACTGAAAGGCACTGGCAAGCTGCTAAACGTGTGTTAAGATATCTGAAACAGACAATGCATTATGCATTGTATTTGGAGCCAAAAGATGAACTGAATTTGACTGCATATGCTGATGCAAGTTTTGCTACAGACATAAATACACGAAAATCTACATCAGGTACTGCTATATTATTTGGAAAAGCATTGATTGGATGGAGATCTATTAGACAGAAACATCTAAGTTTGTCAACAATGGAGGCTGAATTCTCATGTTTGTCTCTATTATGTACAGATTTAGTTTTGTATGAGCAATTATTAATTGATATGGGAATTAATGTAAAAAATCCTATTGTTGTTTACGAAGACAACCAATCAGCAATACAGATGGCTTCAAATATTGCTGTTAAAAAAAACACGACACACACAGATTTAAGATATTTAAATGTGAAAAAATGTGTGCAAAGGAAGATGATTAAGCTAGAATAGTGTATGTCAGAAAACAATATAGCAGATCATTTTACAAAGGCCCAAGGCTCCATAAAGCGTAAGGCATGCTGTGAAGATTATGGACTAAGAATGTAAGGTTGTACATATTATCTTACCCAAAAGGGGAGAATGTTAGGAATATGAGTCACTTAACAGGTATTTGGGTTAGAAATATATAAACCAGGATAGACATTTTAATACTGTCTCTTTAAGGCATGCATCTTTAAGGCATGCAAGAGCATGCAATTGGGTGTGGTTTCTCAAACGGCCATAAGATGGAGCCAGAAACCTGGTTTGTCCTGGTGAGTCTCAGAAGAGAGTGTGAGTGTATCTTTATTTCCTTCTGTTGGAAAGTATTACTATTGCTTCATTTTTCCTAATTGACTGATATTACTGGATTTAATATAAGTCTGATACTGAATTGTTTTTGACACTGGACTTTGTCACTGGAATATCTCTGGATTGAAAAACTGACTGATTAATCTGTGAATGACTTTTGGACTGCTTATTTTGAACTTTGCTTAAACCTTTCTGGAAGTAAAAACCTACATTTACTGTACAGTGTATCTGTGTACTGTGTGTGTATTATTCCAACACTACTCTCTATACGTCTCCCTGTATGCGCTCATTCTCCTAACGGGGAATTACCTCAACAGTGGCCACACTTCTGGTAGAGTGCGCCATCAGACCTTGATGGGCAGGGATCCTCCAAGGAGAAGCCACCAATAGGTTGACCAGGTCCGCAAACCAGGGCCTCCTTGGACAATAGGGTGCCAGGAGGAGGAGCTCCGCACGTTCCTCCAACATCTTCTGAATTACTGCCGGAATGAAGGGAAGTGGGGGAAAGGAGTAAAGGAGACCCTTAGGCCATCTGCATCGAAGAGCATTGGTCCCCTCCGCTCCCTGGCAAAGAAACCTGGTGAAGAATCTGATGACTTGGGCGTTTTGAGGAGTGGAGAAGAGATCCCCCTCCGGAGTTCTGAATCAGAGGGAAAGATCCCTGAATAGACACGGAGAAATGGACCATTCTGCCTGGTCAACCAGGCTCCTGCTGAGCCAGTCGGTCTGGGAGTTGTCAACCCCAGAGATGTGGTCCGCTAAGATCGACAACAGTGTTTCTCTCCCCATAACCCCAACCATAGAGCCTCTCTCTTGAGGGCTTTGGACCTCGTCCCCCCTTGCTGGTTGACATGAGCCTTTGCGAAGTCGGCAAAGGAAAAACGCAGCAACCAGTCACACGATCAGCTGACTTAGTGCTCTAATCAGTTTGCCGATCATTTTTACGATTGCACCAAACCGCAGGCGTGGGGGAGGTTTACAGGCGCTGCCCAGCTTGCCTGCAGAGAGCTCTGTAACGCTGCTCCCAATATTGCAAGAGAGAGAGCCCTGCTCTCCTGGAAGAGCAGCTGCCCAGATCCCTGGGAGTTGCTTGAAGCGAGGAAAAAAAGTGCTGAAGATCGCTGGTGATTGCTATCTAACAGAACTCTTTCAGAGACACAGCTACTGCCTGAAAAGAGCTGAGTCAAAAGCTGGGGGTCTCTCCCGGGGGCTGGCTTTTATATCTTAGTACAGACTCAGCTAAATGACCTCATTGGAAGGAGTCCACCCATCCTGGGCTCTCGATGCAGCATGGAGAAGAATGCCTAGGATTACAGGTAGTCCTAGACTTACAACCATAATCAAACCTTCCATAGTCGTAAGTGTGAAAAACTGTCTGAAGTCCCTTTTGCCCTTGAAACTTCGGACCATCACTAAATGAGTAATTGTAAATTGAGGACTACCTGGAACTTTTTCATGCAAATGTTTCCCAGTTTAGTTTGTAGTGAGAAAAAAAAATCCCATTTAAATTAAAAACCAAGGTGACTGGATATAATATTGATGCAACAAAGCATCTTTTATTGGTATGCTCAGGCTACAGTGAGTGTTGGGCTCCTCGCTAAAGAACCGCAGAAGAGTTCAGAACAAAGCATGGTTACAAGATATATATGGTTTGTTACAATACATAGGGAAGATAAAGAAAATATTGTAAATTATAGTGTGATCTTTATACTGGAATGTCTTTGATTAAACATTGAGGGTGACCTTGGATGGTGTCCCTGCATTCCTCCATATACAATCGGGGTTCTATCCTGCCCAATGCTATCATTCAGTTCCATAAACAATAACATCCATTGTGTTCCAGATGCTTCCTTCTTTCACACCATTCTGTTCATACTCTAAGGACAGCCGTTTGGTTTCCGTTATCTGTCTCCATTCCAAGGTCACAGCTCTAGCCTTTTGTTTCTGTGTGGGATTTTACTACAATCCTGCTTTCATTAATGTATACGCCACTTCTAAATAGTTAATAAATTCTAATTACATTAAATAATGTATCTCTCTACATCTCATTTCCCCACACCCACACCCCTTTTTTTTCACTTGGGCAATGTGGATGAGAGGGTCCAGAACTGTAACAGACAAACCATCCTAAGGGGCTCTGATCAATAAGAGTCTGATGCTACTCTGTTTATTTCAGGAAGGGCAAAATGAACAGGTTCCATAACAAGAGGACCCAGACATTATACAAATACATGTCAAAAGCACAAAAATGATAAGTCCACGGGAAAGAAACCCTTTCATCTATCTCTTATTCAAAATATATGAAAATAATTTGTATTCTAGATCAGAGGTCTTCAACCTTGGCAATTTTAAGTCTGGTGGACTTCAACTCCCAAAATTCTGGGAGTTGAAGTCTTCAGGCTTAAAATAGCCAAAGTTGGAGACCCCTGTTCTAGATCTGCTTCTGTTGCTGGTGTGTTACCCATTTCTTCAGGAAATGATGAAACCAATTATGAAATATTTTAATATCAGTTCTTGGAACATTTCAGACCATACTCCCAAAGTATAAAACAGCCTTTCTTAAAACTTTACAGAACTTTTTGCTGGATAACACCTAAGAATCCTTAGACATCATGCCTGCAGGATACACAGAGGACCCAATGATGTTAAGGGCAGTACTTGATCTTGCAAACAGCCACATGTGATACAATAAGGGAGAATTTTCATTCATTCTTTGATTTGTGTGTGTGTGTGTATGTGTGAGATAGGGTGGTAGATATGAACTTTAAATATTATTATCCTGGAGATAATTTTTGACCATGTACATAAAATATTTTTCTTCATCTGGAATGTGGGAAGAATTTTTAAAAATCTATTAGAGGTAGTAAGAGCTAATTAAAGCTTAGAGTTCGCCAGATTTAAAAGAATGAAACAGAAGAAATTTATCATACATTACAGTTGGTATAAATCATAGTATGGGTCCATAGTAATGGACTCTTGGTCTCCTCAATGTCTAAATCTACATATACATTATTGATTCTTACCATGTTATATGAGCAGCCAATTGCAGTTTAATCAATAATTCAGTTAAACAAACCAGGAGTTACCATATCTGAATGACACTATAAAGTAATTTCTGAATACTAATGTGACCGAAAAGCAGTAAACAAAATTCTAGGTATTTTCTTCTATGTAGTTGATATTATCTACAGCTTGCCCAAGAAACATCCTATAAATGGATGCAAAATGATTGTCCTATGATTGCAACACTGAGACAGAAACATCTTCACACTGTCAACCTCAAGGTTAATAATACTTATTGTAAAACCAAATAAGTTTTCTAAAAACACAATTTTCTTGTCATGCTCAAACCATAATTTCTGTAATCCAAAATAGGTGAACCATGGTAACTTCTGACTGCCACACTCCCTCACTCCGAGTAGGCAGAGAAAGTCAATGAATCAGCAACTGTTTTATAGTTTATGTGCTGTGGAGAACAGCAATACTGATGCTTTCAATCTTGTAAAAAAGATGGGGTGGGATGAAAATAGGAAAAAGAAGCACCACAACTCACTGTTTCCATGCCCATGAACCATTAATAACAATGCTATTTGGCATTAATAACAATGCGTATTTGGCATGTGTGATGAGAGAAGTGTTTATAGAAACTTGAGAAAGTAACAGATCACTAATGGTTTATGTTCCAAATCGAGAAACCTGATGTAATGAGAAATATTATACTTTTCTCCTCTCTCATTTTCCAATCAACAATCTGCAAAAGAATGTACAAAAATAACATATTTACTTGTACCTTGGCTGTTTTAACTGAACAATTTTTAAGATCATTTTCACATTCCCCCAATTCTGAAGAGAGAGAAAATTAACCTGTTCTGCTCATTTAAAGAAAAAAAATGAGAAAATGGAAATTAAATTGTTTCTTTTGGAAGAAGACTTGGTGGGTGCTGTTCAGAGATTTTAAAAACATGTCAGGTGTACTCATGATGACCATTTGCTTCTGGCTCTATACACTATTTCTTCAATAAATAACTAGATACTTAATGGACATCTGCTGCCTCTCCTACTCTAAATTTATCATCCAGTCTCTAGAGTCCAACCCTTTAGATTCCTGAATCTGTAGTGGTGAAATGTGCAGACATCTGGTCTCTATCTTTTCTACTGTTCCTTAACCCAATTCTTAAGATCAGTGGTGCAAATAGCATATGATGGAGCATTATATGCTCCATGTACCTCCGCTGTTTCTTCACCTCCAATGCAAAACTGAGAGAAATGAATGCCCCCACATACAAGAACATATACAGAACTCAACCTGTGGAGTGCTGTTTAAAGCAAGCTCAAGTCTGTATTGCTGTAAACACTTATTGAATTCAGCAGGTTTTGCTTCTCAGTAGGTATAATACATAGAGATTCTGAAAGGGAGAAGGGTTTGGGTATCTTTGTGAAGACTACTGCCTGGAGAATCCAGGGATAAATGAAAAAAACAACATAACTCTTGCAATATTTATGCAGAATATATAATTTTAATAAATACAGCTCTGCAATCCAGAAAAGGCAATGCTAATCCTTGCTAATTCTCTTTGCATGCAGCAAGAATTCCCAGAATTCTCCAACTGAGTTTTCAAGAGACTCTGGGCTCCATGGTGATTGTTTGACCTTACCGTCTTGACTGGGTTGTCCTCCTCACACTAACAGACTAGTGTGGTTGATATACTATGGTTAAGCTGAATGTGATATACCTGACTTTTGAGCAGTATGGTTTAATAACCAAGTTACTGAAATTATAAAAATTTCTGTAGAGTGATATAAATGTGGTTTTGTGTAAGTCTATCTAATTCTACTTCATGCAACAAATTAAAGAAAAAAATACCAAGGCTTAATGTAACCGGATATTCCATTCATCATTAAATCCAGCAGTTATTCCCCCCCACCTCCCCAAGAACTTATCCTCTCTTTCCTGAAAAGTATTCTATCACATTAAAAAAAAATCCTCAACATATTATTTAGTAATCTTAAGAAAAGTACTAGCCCAATATAGACCTTTGATATTTTTCTTAGCCTCAGTATTTACCTCTTATTTTTATAATAATTATATTTTTTCAAAGCTAGAATTGTTTTTACCATTTGTCTGGAAAATCTATTATGCTGAAAAATGGGCTTCCTGTCAGCCTCCCAGATATTTTCCTAGCATTGCCCAGAAACTCAAAGAGGTCTTCCAAAAATAATAAAATAGAAAAACTGCAATGTGCTTTTTCAGTGAAAAAGCTTCTTTCTTAGTACAGGTGGCAATTGACAACCACAATTGAGCCCAAAATTTCTTAAGTGAGACCTTTGTTAAGTGAATTTTGGCCCATTTTAAGATTTTTCTTGCCAAGTGAATCAGTGCGGTTGATAACTTAGTAACCTGATTTGTTAAGTGAATCTGGCTCCCCCATTGATTTTGCTCGTCAGAAGGATAGAAAAGGTGATCACATGACCTTGGGACACAGCTACAGTCATAAGCATGAATCAGTTACCAAGCATCTGAAGTTTGATCACATGATCATGGGGATGCTACAAAGGTCATATTAAAAATGGTCATATGTCACTTTTTTCAGTGCCGTTGTAACTTGGTCACCAAATGAACTGTTGTAAATCGAGGATTACTTGTCCTTAGTCATCTTTTTCTCAGATTTTTTTCCTGATCAAGACTATATGGTTGGAAACCAAATGAAGCCAAGGTGGGAAAAAACCCCAAAATAATGTGATTTATTTATCAGTTGATTGATCAATCATATTGATATAGGTATCCACCTCACAAAATGTACAGTAACAAATAAATCATATTAAACAATATTAAAAAATTCTACAATTTAAAAACAGCTATCGGTTTCCATTAAAAAACTTTTCAAACTGCTCCTACTCAGCTTTGCTTAGACTAGCCTCTTTTCTTCTATCATTCAAAATGACCATTAGTTCAACAATTGTTCAAAACTGTGACAAAGATATATGTGAGGGGCCTCCACAAATTCCATAAATAAAACAGAACCTCCTTAAAAAAACAGAGCTCCCTATAGTCTGGCAAAGAGTACCACTTCCTAGGAAAAAAGCACAAAATTGCCATAAGGCCAGTAGCTTCTCTAAGAAAGCTGAGCCATACAGCACATCAGTCAGACTCCTCCTCTGCAAAAACAAAAGGGATGTTTAAGTATTGCTGGGCCCAGGAAATGGCTGAGAATCAGGCCGAGGCCTACAAGTCCCTCAGATGGCTGGATGGGAAATAGGCCTCAGCCTACAGGTATACCATCCATGTGCCACTTGCTTCTGCTGACCAACTTTAGGCTCCCTTGCCTGGCTGAATAGCTGGTTTGGGAGCAGGCCAAAAGAATCCCCAAAAGATAGGGAGCGGGGTGATGAGGCCTTGGGAGGCCCAGGACAGATGCTAGGTCTCCAATGGTACTCCATATTCCATTAAATGACTCACATGTTATGTTACGTTCATACGCAGTCTTCACTCCGATCCGCGCTTCTGGCAGGAGCGCAAACCGCTCCCATTGGTTGATGCCGTTTGACAGCCGGCTATGAAAAGAACTGCCAAACGGAATCAGCTGTTGCCACCAGCTGACTGCCGGTTAGTCCGGCAGTCGCGGCAAACCTTTATTCTTGTAATAAAGTTACTTGACTGTTAGCTCCGTGTCCGCCTCAATAATTACCGCTGCTCTACAATACTGGTGACGAAGGTGGGATTCGAATAAGAGGCGGCTGGAAAAGAACAACTGAGCTCAGTCACTTTCAAAAAGAGCCGAAGCCACTACGAGCTGACTGTCACAGCCACAGGCACTATTTCACGAGCGCGAAATTCAACCTCCCCGCTGAGGAGACAGACATCGCCGATACGAGATGACTTCAAACTCTGCATTCCCGCCTTTCAGACCGACGGCTGAGACTTGGGAGTCCTATAGGAACCATTTTGACTGCTTCATGGATGCTATAGACCTCACTGAAGCTTCAGCCCATCGGAAAAAGTCCTATTTCTTAAGTTTTTGCGGAGCTGCAGTATTTGACACTGCCACGATGTTGGTAGCTCCGCGTCCTGTCAGGGAAATTCCTTGGGGGGAGTTACAAGAGATCCTTTCCCATCATTATTCCCCTAAACCATCTCAAATTGCAAGGAAGCATGCCTTCAGGCGACAAATTCAGGCTGAGGGAGAGACTATCAGTGAATATATGGCTGCCCTGAGGTCAGCTGCCTTACCTTGTAGATTTAGAGACTATCTAGAGGATATGCTTTTAGACCAAATAGCCTGTGGATTTAGGGACTTAAGGCTGCAAAGGCGGCTGTTAGCCAAAAGGGTCCTAACCCTAGCAGTAGCCATCGAAGAATCCCAGGCTGCTGAGCTATCTGCACTGTCTGCAGCAGAAATCCAGGCAAACCCCCCATCAGACAGAGTAGCTCAGCAGTCCATTTTGACGAGGTTTCTCCAGAGGAGGGCTCTGAGGAATCAAATGATATAAATCGCCTCAAACAACAGAACCCCCTTCTGCAAGTTCAGGAATGCCATCTGCTTGAATTGCCAAAGGAAGGGTCACTTAGCCAGGGTCTGCCAAGCTGGGAAAACTTTTACACAGAGGCCTCAGACAACCCCCATCTTTCAAAGGCAAGTTGAAGACTGCTATACCTGTTACTACTCCAATCAGACAAACAAAGGCTCTAACAAAATCAGTATTTTTGTTTCCCTGGAAGGTAAACCCTGCAAGATGGAAGTTGACACAGGCTCTGCTCTATCCATCATTTCTGGGAGACCCTAAAGTGACTACTTCCAAGACTATCAAAAAAGAAGCTCCTTGACCAGGCAGAACCATCCCAGTCCTTGGAAAAGGCAAGTTTTTTATTCAATTCAAAAACTTTAAAGGTCACTTGCCTCTAGTTGTAGTGGATGGTGCCCTTCCTAGCCTGTTAGGATTAGACTGGTTCCCTGTTCTTGCCTCAACATAACAGGCATCCACTCTATTTTAAATACTGAAGTGGATACCTTATTCAAGGACTACGCTGATGTATTCAGCAAAGGTTTGGAGTGTTACTCAGGCGCCCCAATATCATTCAGTGTACCAATCCACCTGAAACCTCAAAGAGTGCCCTTTACAATTCGCCCCAAGTTGGATAAGGAACTAGACAAACTAATCAAACAAGGGATATTGGAGCCTGTGGACTTTGCGTAATGGGAGACCCCCATAGTTACACCACTTAAAAAAGACGGTAGCGTGAGAATCTGCGCTGATTATAAGACCTCCCTGAATAGAAATCAGCGCCTATCCAGTCCCCGTCGTATAACACCTTTTGCATTCTTTTGAACCTGGGACTATTTTTGCAAAACTAGACATGTCACAGGCATACCAACAGTTCCCTGTAGATGACCAAGCAGCAGAACTACAGACTATAGTAACACACAGGGGCGCTTTTAGATGCAGGTGCCTCCAGTTTGGCGTGAGAGTAGCCCCTGGGATTTTCCAATCTTTAATGGAGAGGCTATTCCAAGGACTCCCAGGTATAGTCCCCTATTTCGATGATATTTTAATTTCAGCCATAGACAAACCTCAATTGTTACAAAGAGTCAGAGCAGTTCTTGATCGCTTCAGACAACATGGTCTCAAGCTTAAAAAAGACAAGTGCACCATCACCACTAAACAAGTAGATTTTTTTGGGCTATAGAATTGACGCCTCTGGTATACACCCAATTGAGTCCAAAGTCAGGGCCATCCACGAGGCACCCACACCTTCCAACAAGACTCAGCTCCAGGCCTTCTTAGGGATTCTCAACTTCTATGCTGCATTCCTCCCTCACAAAATTTCCATTGCAGAGCCTCTGCACAGACTTTTGGACAAACAATCCCCCTGGCATTGGGGACCCAAAGAAGCCCATGCCTTCTATGCCGTCAAATCTTTGCTCACCTCCAAAGCGGTACTAATACAGTTCAATCAACAGCTTCCTTTAGTACTAGCTGCAGACGCTTCTCCTTTTGGCATAGGGGCTGTTTTGAATCATAGACTACCAAATGGTTCTGAGGCACCCATTGCCTTTTTCTCCAGAACCTTTTCTTCAGCCGAGCACAACTACAGCCAGATTGACAAGGAGGCTTTGGCTGCAGTTGTTTCTGTCAAAAAATTTCTTGAGCTCCTCTATGAGCACCATTTTGAATTAATCAACGATCACAAGCCTCTGTTTGGCCTTTTGTCTGATGAAAAACAAACCCCACAGATTTTGTCGCCAAGGATGACCAGATGGACTTTATTTCTGGCTGCTTATTCATACACGCTGATCCTGATCCATTGACCCGGAAAAAACCTTTACTACGCTGACGCTCTCAGTCGCTGCCCTCTGCCTGTTCCTGTTGAAGATCCTACACCAATCAATGCTGTTTTCGAGATCAACGATCTCAATCTTCCCATTACTGCTTTTGACACTGATACTCACTCCTCAAAGGACAAGGTTATCGCCCAAGTTCTGGACTGGGTGGGAAGGGGGTGGCCAGCAATCCCTTATGCCCCTGAATTCCTGCCCTTCAAGGCTCACCAGCAGGAACTATCGTCTCTGCAGGGCTGTTTACTGTGGGGAACGAGGGTGGTCATCCCTTCCAAACTACAGGGCTCAGTTCTGAAGGTCCTGCATGAAGGCTATCCTGGCATTGTTAGGATGAATGCTCTGGCTCGCAGTTACGTGTGGTGGCCTGGCATGGATGCCCAGATCTCCAGCTGGGTAAGCGCTTGCCAACCATGCCAGGCTACCAGGCCAGCTCCACCCATTTCAACTCCAGGCAAGTGGGAGGACGCTAGAGCCCCTTGGTCCCAGCTGCATATTGATCTAGCCGGCCCTGTGCAAGGGCATACATTCCTGGTAATGGTAGATTCTTTCTCAAAGTGGATAGACTTGGCCCTGCTGCCCTCAACAACCACTCAAGCCGTTACAAAGGCCCTAACTAGGGTATTCGTTACCCATGGCATCCCTGACACCATTGTGTCCGACAATGGGCCCCAATTCACCTCCTGCGAATTTGAAGTTTATTTAGCCAACCTGGGAATCAGGCATGCCCTTACAGCTCCTTTTCACCCTGCTAGTAATGGGATAGCTGAAAGGGCAGTCAGGTCTGTTAAGGAGGCCCTGGAGAGGTTTGGCCAAGCTGACTGGCACTCTAAGCTTTCTAGGTACCTGCTAACTCAACATACAACCCCCTGTGCCACTAGCAACAAGTCCCCAGCCGAGTTCCTTATGGGCAGACGCCTGAGAACCACCCTGGATAGGCTACATCCTCATTATGCCCTCGTCACTCCTTTAGGGTCTGATAGCCAGACCAGGAAGTTTGCCCTGCATGACCAAGTGTATGCCCGCAATTACGCAGGCCACCCCATATGGGTGCCAGGGCAAGTCATGGCAGTAACTAGGCCTAAGTCCTATAGGGTCTTGCTGGAGGATGGTCAGACCTGGCGCCGGCACATCGACCAGCTGAGGAGGCACTGGAAAGTGGCCATCGATGATCCCCATTGCCTGCCAACCGACACGGACCCACCAATGTTTGCTGAAACTATCCCGGAGCACTGCGAGCGACGGGACCTACCTGGACCATCGCCTGACCCTCTATCAGAGTCAGCCGTCGATGAGGCTCCAATCACGCCAAGCTACAACACAGCCCAGGAAGCGGAGAACTTCTTCCCTGCTGCAGCTCCACCAGGACTAAGGTGATCCGGCCTACTTGAAGGACGATGCATGCTCCTTGCCGGGGAAAGGAGTGTTATGTTCATATGCACTCCGGTCCGCGCTTCTGGCGGGAGCGTGAACCACTCCTATTGGTTGATGCCGTTTGGCAGCCGGCTATAAAAGGAGCTGTCAAACGGCATCAGCTGTTGCCGCCAGCTGACTGCCTGTTAGCCCAGCAGTCGCGGCAACCCTTTATTCTTGTAATAAAGTTACCTGTTAGCTCCGTGTCCGCCTCAATAACTACCGCCGCTCTACAACATGTTCATTTAAGAATTGCATTAGGGAGAGCAGGGATTTTGGGGGTGGGGAGGTTGTCATTAAATGAGATGCTTCATTTAATGGCTGTTGCAACATGCAATCATAATGGACAGGCTCCATTGTGATTGTAAGTCAAAGACTACCAGTATTCAATTGATTTAGACAACCATCCACTCCCAACTGTGATTCTGGGTGGTAGAAATAAGATTAGCAGGCAACAAAAGCAAATCATCATCATCATCAATAGTGGCACAGGGACAACATAATTGCATCTGAAGACAATGTAGCTCAATCCAAAAAAACAAAAGACACACTCCTCCAGGCTTCTGCAGAAGGAAAAATTCAGATCTTCAAGGACTTATTAAATGCCAGTGTTCTGATCCAAGCCTTGTTTAAATCAAACAAACACAAACTATATTTAAAAGTAAACCTTTTTAATGCGGTGCTGTGAATTCTGTGCATTCATAGCCAAGAGTCATTCAAAACTATTTGTCCCAGATAAGGGCAAGCCTTTTCAAGGTTGTGAAAGGCTGCCAAGACCAAAAGACTAATTGCAGATGAATATCTAAAGCCAGAAGTTTCAAAAAACAAACCAGAATAAGCAGGGCTTCAACAAGGACTCCGAGTAGAAAGAACTTCTTTGCTTCCTGCAAAGAAGCCAAACCTGAAGGCTAGCTTTTATGGGAGGGGCCATCACCTTCCAGCCTTACTCCTGAGTTGCCCGTACTGCTTCAGCTGCTGTTTCCTTCGAGCAGCCCTGCGTGCACGCGCACAGGATCCTCAGGGTCCTCTTCATCACTGCTGTCAGACTCCATAACCTCCAAAGGCAGCACCCCACTTTCTGATAGTCCTGGCCCCATCCCTGCATCACACGCAGGCCCCTCATCCGAGTCCTCGCTCTCAGAGACCTCAGCCGTCTGCAGCTACTGCTGGTGAACCACAACAGCCAGCAGGATCAAAGCCAAAAGAATCTCAGGGGAGTATATTCTTGCAAACTACTTTGGTTAGATGAACTTTTCCAACTAGAATGCTCTACTTTCTTAGTTAATCCAGTCATTTCACTTTTAAAGAATGATTCTGTAACCAATACAGAATACAGCTAAGAAATTATTTTAAATTCTAACAGAGACTAGAAATAATCTCAAATATTTGGCAAGCATGAAGCTATACTGTATACTGTACAATGAACGTGGAACTATCAAACATGCAAGAATAAGAATAAACATTTGCTTGAAGTCCTCTGAATATAGAATTATAGTTGAAAATTGTAAAATTTTCACTATATTGCAGTAATTTATATAAATCATTTGTACATTTTAATTTCATAATAACCAAAATTTGAGTAACACACTATTTTGTTATCCTTCCCAGATTTTCTATTATGTAGGAAAGTACCTTTGCAGGACTACTTTCTTTGTGGGGACAGAAATAATGAAAGTACCAAATAACAACTTTGTATTAAAATATATAAAATGAACCCCGAGAGGCAGATAAGGCAAAATTTTAATCTTCAGCAGCATCAATTTCTTTAGAATCATTGCCGTCTTTTTATCACCACAGCTCTTACTTCAAGGTAGCTGAAGCTCATACTTCTCCTTGGCTGGCCACCATGAAACTGCTTTATCTTTGTATTTTACTAAGCTGAGTATGTATTCAGTAAGAAGCAATTACCAAATATGAAACCCTTTAATGCTCATCCAGTATCATTTGCTATTCATTTCACAAATACTTAAAAGGATGAATTACTCACTTGTAACAAACATTTACAATGGTGCTGATAGAATTATTCATATTCAAGAGCATTTTCTAATAGAAATGTTAACCTCAACATGCATTTCAAAGATTTGATCTGATTTAAAAATATTTAATTATTATACTATAAACTTTAAGGGTAGTTTCTAAATATAAAATAAAATATATCAAGCACATTTTAACAAGTACAAAACCTTACAATGCATTTTTAAATTATTTTCAATAGCCATGTACAATATTTATTTCTTGTTCACATATCACTCTATGAAAGATCCCTTGTTTCCAAATTCTCTTTAGAGACATCTCAAACTCAAGCTGTTGCAAATGCCATATGAGAGTGAATTGATTAGCCTAAGGGTTTGCACAGCTGAAACCTTTTCATACACTGATACAAAAGTCAAAAACCCCAAAAATGATAAGCATCACAGTGTGTCATTAAACATAACCGATGAAAATTAAAAATCTTACTACATACTAAGTCAGCTGTACTTCCTGTCTATGAAATCCAGATCTGAATTAGTTTCCTCCCATCCATTTAAATTTCACCTCCTGGCCAATAAAACATATCCCAAAATTCAGAAATGCTACATATAAATATACTATACAATATATTACTTCTTGAGTATATATATGAACCACAATGAGAGTAAAAAAATCAAGATCTAACCTACTAAGCAAGAATAAATCTTATTATGCCTTTCCATATTTTAAGTGTGATTTTTATCATTCCATCTATGCTATATACTTGGTCAACTATGGGGGGGGGAAGGAGGAAGAAGAAATATTATATATGTCTATTATATTCAGTTATTGATAAAAAATAAAGGCAGGATTTTAAAAAATCTAATAGTAAATAAGCAAATTAAAAATGATAGAAACAGGAGATCAAGAACTTTTTCTCCATATAAAATTGGTTTCTTAAAGCTGGTTTTGTGAGCAAAGAACAAATACTGTAATATAGGATAAAGAGAGGGGAGGGAGAGAGGGAAAGAGAAATCAACATCACCACCCCAACACCCCATTTCTGTTTAAAATGCATTCCTTACATGCTCTTGGGCATTACATAGTTACCAACAATTTAAAATGTTCATGTTTCAGATTCATAATGTCAAAACATAAGATATTTCTTGTTTACAACATGCCACCGCAGTTTGAAAGAATGCACAAAGAAATCCTTGATGCATGAAGTAACAATTATCCATTCAACATATGGCTGCAAACCCACAATTCTTATGATTCAGAAGGCACACAGGACGTCTGTTAAGAACCAGCAAAGAAGAAGCATTTCTCCCAAGTATGAGGCTAAACTAGCCCATTAGAACATTGCTACTGGCTTGCTCTCCTACCCTTATGCACTTAAACCACAATAAAATCAATTGCTAGCACTTAAATATCTCTTGACTCACTGCAAAAATTAAACCACCAAATCTGGGCAAAGTCACACAAATGTAACAAGGCTGCTCCAGGATAGGAGAGGTTATGATCCAATCCAAGAGTGCAATTTTTGAAATAGCAACTCCCTAAAAGTAACCATTTTTAAAAATCTGGTGATATTAAACATGCTTTGTCCTAGGAGCATATTTCAAACTGCAATGCCGTTAATGGTTTAAGATTCAACTCAACAGTTTGGTAGTGTGGAAGCAACCCCCCCCCCCCAAAAAAAAAATTGCTGGCAAATAAAACAAAGGTTGATATTTAAGTGTTCTATATAAAAACATTTTTTTAGTCAATGCAACAGTAAGTTCTGGAAGTGAACAGAGCGAGTAGAAAACATAAATTAGGTGCAGGATAGATCAACGCGATGTGCAACATGGAAATCAAAATGATTTCATGAAAACCACATGGTTCACATGAAAACCACAGGTCACAACATCAACTTCAATGGCACTAAAACCCTGGCCACTATAGAAAACCCCAGCCACAGAATCATCAGAGAAGCCATAGAGATTGAAAAAAGACCTGACAGCATGAATAGAAGAGATGATTCCACCAGACTGTCAATCATTTGGAAGCCTGCACTCTCAAATAGAAAGATCTCCATGCCACAAGCCAGGCAAACACCTGGGCAAAAACAGACTCCCTCTGATAGCTCCAACCTAACCCCCCCACCAGGCACCCAGGTGAAACCCAGCTTGCTAATGAAGAGCAGCCGTCCCTTCACACTGAGCCAAGCTGCACTAAAAGCCTCCAACACAAGAACAGACTGTTGCCAGCCAATCAAAGCCACAAAACAGACAGAAGAAACCAGGAACACCAATCAATCAAACTCCAAGTCCAATGAAACAGGTCCAGGCTCCCAACCAATCAGAATGGACCAGCCTCAAATTTAAAACCAGGAGCTGTAAGACCCATATCCATACAGAAGCCTGATGATGGCAGATGAGATTCTGCTGAAACGTTACTACAACTTTAACAGAACTACAATGACGTGGGATAATACCCGAAGGAAGCTAAACAGCACACATGTAAGTACCCGCGAAAACCTAAGAAAACATACATACATACATACATACATACATACATACATACATACATATATATATATATATATATATATATATATATATATATATATTATTATGTTAGTTCAATAGGGAGCTTTAGAGGGTTTTTTTAATCAATGCAACAGTAAGTTCTGGAAGTGAACAACATCAAAATGCTAGGTGTGACCAGGCAAGTGAAGCTGTCTCTTTTAAATGTTGCCCTGCAAATTGCATGCATGTAAAAAAGGGACAGAATTTTGACTGGCACCCATTACATCTGGCACTTTGATACCCTTGATGCCCCCTCACCCCACTGCAGACATCCTTGGCATTTTGATATCATTTTAAGATCTATCCCTTGTACATAAATATTAATTGCCTTATTTAAACAACACATGCAAACAATAATTACAGATTTACCAGCAGTTATAGATTAAGATGGTTATCAAAATGATTTGAAATTGCAGCATCTCAGTGCTATTCATTAAAGCGGTCTGTCTTATTTCAAATGTCTTTCAGATGTCTTTATTTTGCAACTGCTTTAAATATTGATTGTAACACTTGATGAATATATTTTTACTGGACAGGATGAGGAAGAAAAGATTACAGCGGAAATTATGGTATCCATGTCTGGTAACATAAAATAAGCTATAATGTTAAATATGAACTATACAGCTATCCTGTTGAAATAGAAAAAAGTATAGGCAAAATTTCATAATTTCTGTAATATGATCAACCTAATGTAGTTGTGAAGCAAGAAATATTTCGTACTAAAATGGCTCTTTTTCAATATTCTTCCACATTTTGATTCTATCAGGAAAATCAAAATCAATTTCACTGAGGGCTGCATTCGGGCTGTGTTTGACCTCAGGGGGCTGGGGTGAGCATGGCCACAGTAGGAGTGGCCAGCTCAACATCACTTGTGTCAGGGGCGCCTGGGGTGGCCCGATCACTCTGCCAGCAAAAATGGGAGCTTGGGAGGGCTGCGAGTGGCAGAAACACCGTGGGCCAGTCCTTCACTGTTTCCAGGACAGCCCCATGGGCCAGATCTAAGCATCCCACGGGCTGGATCTGGCCTGCGGGCCTTGAGTTTGACATCCCTGCTCTCTCTATCAAGGTACAGGATAAACAGGGGGAAATGCTTTTTTTCCTCAGCCAACACTGTTTTTAGATATTCTCATAGTTAATCTTACCAGGCTATTCACAGATAGAACACCATCTTATGTTCTCTGAATCTTAGTATAATATAAGCCACTTATCTCCAATATGAAGTGGTTTAATTGACTAATCTTGTGGTTGTCACCATGAAAATCAATGAAAGCTTTGCCTAAAACAAGCACATCTAGCATTTATTTTGCTATGATCATCCTGAATGATCTGTGCAGCTAGATCATTATTTTTGGAGTAATACTTTCTTGAATTAGTCATAATTAAGCTATTTTTGCTCTGCTAAGGCACGATAGGCACAAACATGGTTACCTGGAAAGTAACCATGGCAAAAGAATTTTAGACCATCTGTATTCTCCTTACTGCCATAACAGAGTTGTGATATGACAGTACTGTATCTGTCGATCACATAAGGAATGGGTCTATATACTAAATATCTTATTATGCTAATTCAATAGTGAACTTTATTTCGTCAAAACTAAGTTGCATATGTGTGTGCTCTATAAACCATCATTGCAACTTGCATGCATGGAGAGCCCTATGTACAGATTCCCAGTCTGTATGACCAAGAAAGGGCCATAGGTCTGGGTAAGGCTATCCTAATTCAGTCATGCACAGAAAGGTCTGCTGCCTGCTCCTCGCAGATGAAGAACAGAGCTAATTTTAGCTCCAACTGGTATAAAATGTCACAAGCAGCATAACTGGGTACTGTAAGTTCATCTTAGAGTAATGAGGTTTCAGCCCCATCACAGTAATCTTTAAAAAAATCAACAGGCAGATCATGTATTTTTGCTATTCTTTTTTAAGCACCTGTGTTTATTTAGAAATGCAACAAAAGCAAACATAATATTAAATGTAATAAAAAGTTTGCTTACTCTAATCCTTTAACGGAATCAGCACATTTCTACATATCATGTTCTGCAGTCATATTCTGCAGTTTCATTCCTAATCAAGATGATTTAAATACTGCTTTCACATTTGTTCTATGGGATCTCACATTGCCAAGACTACCAGGAGATTTTTTTTAAAAAAAGATTGCAGGCAAAGAATACCACTCCACTGTAAAATATTTATTATAAATCAATGGCTGGAGTCTTTTGTTGTAAGTTTTTTTTTCCATATGATACCTGAATTTATTGCTTCAGGTTGTTTCAGTTATCTATGAAAATAATAAATGTCAATGGATATCTTTGCATATGCATAACTGTAGAATTATTACTCAACACTAAAATGTTACAAAAGTGAGAGAGCTCTGCATTCCCCTTTGACTTCCAAAGTATTAAGCCATCAATATAAATTACAGAAAAAGGGGTCTCATTTTTATTTTAGAAACATATTTTTAAACCTTCAAGAAATACAGCAGTAATTCTTCAGTGGAAGAATTCTGTCCAGTGAGCTGTGATTCTCAAGCTTACCTATTGTGCATCAACGCACTTATGCAAGTCTGAAGAGTTTTTTTCTAAAGAGATCCTCAAGTTTTGTCATAACATACCCTATATCTTACTGTTTCTTAAGACAAGATGTATGCAAAATGAAAACCAAAACTTCAGAAATCCATTGTATCACATTGAACAATACTACTCCTGCAAAGTCCAAATATTTTAATATTATATTTTACAGTTTATGATTTAAGTAGTACTTTCTTTTTCCTTTGAAAATTGAATATAAAATCTATAGAAATATTTTCTCCCAAAGGGAAAAAAACCAAGGCGTTGCCTTTTGTAAAATACTCCAAGCATGCAATGATATGACATTCATAGATGTTACTCTTTTAAACATGAATATGATGCAAACTCAGACATTATGACGAGCATACTCTATGAACCCAGTTGGCCTTATTCATCAAACATTCCATTTTTGGGAGAAATCTAACTGAAATGAGGTAAAACCAGCTGGGTTTATAGAGAATGCTAAGTCATAATGTCTGAATTTGCCTAGTAATTGTCCAAACTCAACTCTTCCTATAAGTTTCCAAACCCCAGTTGCAGCTCTCTATGTGATCTGAATCAAAACAAAGAATTAATGTCTTATGAGCCCTGGTGATGCAGTGGCAAATATGCAGTATTACAGGAAATTCTGCCCACATCCTGGAGTTTGATCCTGACGGAGATCAAGATTCAGCTTTCCAACCTTCAGAGATCAATAAAATGAGGTCCAGATTGTTTATATTTATATTGTAAACCACCAAAGGAGGGTTGTAAAACACTATGGGACAGTGTATAAATTTAAATGCTGTTGCTATTTGAAATAAAAAATAGGTGATCTGTACCAGAATTTTCAGAAAACACAGTAAATTGACAAAATATGTAAATACTGTATTCTGTTTAAATTAATGTTTATTTATAGATGACCTAGATTAAATACTCTGCAAAAGTAGGCAATGATGGGAATCAAAGAACAGAATTATATAATTTATTCCACTCATATTCATCTTCAAGTATACAAAGATTGATAGAAGAGATTCTGCCCCATATGAAGCAAATGAATTTTGCCATATGGTGACTTTAGATACATTACCTGTCCCAAGCAAAGTGCAGATTACACACCAGACTTAATTTTGCTATTATTATTCTATTTATATCCCATCTATATTTTATTATTTTTTTAGAAACAACTTAAGACACTAAACATACCTAATACTTCTTCCTGCTATTTTCCCCATAGCAATCTTGTGAGATAGGTTTGGCTGAAAAAGAATGACTGGCCCCAAGGTCAACCAGCTAGCTTTCATGGCTAAGACAGGACTAGAACACTTGGTGTCCCAGTTTCCAGCCTGGTGCCTTAACCACCTGACTAAACTCTTCATGTGACCCACCCAGTGGTAATATGCTGCCAGTTCTAGCGAACCGGTAGCTCCAGTGAGCAATTGGCCCCACCCACCCACCCCCACCATTTCCTATCCTATATTTCCTTGCTTTTTAGCTCAATGACTCCCTGTATATGATGATTTTGCTAAATGTTCTAGGCAGATAATAAACTTTATCTAATTCAAACCTTGGGGGGAAATCCAAATTCTGTCCAATCCAAACTTTAAAATGATCTCTGAGATTCTAAAATAAACAAAAAGTAAACATGAACCCATAGAAATTCAGCTTCATGTTAGGTATTCCTCACCAGAACCGCCTGATAATTCTTCTAAGCCTGTCTCTATTGTTTTCCCCAATTTATTCCTTTGCACCATACTATTCAAAATAAAGGCTACAGAGATTTGAAGAAAATATCAGCATCAATGTATGAAAAGCTAACTGTCAGAAGGTCCTATAAATCTGTCAGAAGGTCCCAAAAACCAGGGATGTCAAACTCAAGGCTGGATCCGGCCCGCAGGGTGCTTAGATCTGACCCACAGGTACACCCTGGAAATAGTGAAGGACTGGCCTGCGGTGCCTCTGCCACAAAACTAAGCTTGCCAGGACCACTGGCAGAGTGTGGGAGGCCACAGTTCAGGAGCCCATTCTGACCGGCAGAGAGCTTGGGCCGCCACCACAGATGCCCCCAACATGAGAGACATTAAGCTGGCCACGCCCACTCCAGCCCCCGAGGACAAACACAACCCTCATGCAGCCCTCAATGAAATCAAGTTTGACACCCGGCATAAACTTTCATTTGAACCTTTGTTGGTTTAGTAGCAAATTCCATGTTTGCTAGTTTCTTGTGTCAGGATTCCGGCAGTTGCCCTCATTAAATCATGAGCCTTGAGCCAAGCTTCAAAAATATCAAAGAATTTATAAGGAGTGGACGTGTCGGCATGATCTGTATGAAGCCAATTCTGAGACACATAATTCACTATCACCCTTGACCCTGGTTTCCCCCCATCCCTCTGGGTGTATCATAATTCATATTCTCCAACGAAACACATTCATAGCCAAGAGTCAACAATCCTGTTTTCCAATCAGAGATTTGCACGGCAGAAATTCTGGTAGCTTAGTTATAATCTTTGCAAGGTAAGACTGGAATGCACTTTCGGTTCCAAACTGCTGCACTGTTCTTTCACATTTCTCTCCCCCCCCCCCCTTATGTTCATGGCAACTCTAAAACAAGCATAGAAATGTTTTATGAGTTGACATCTTGCTTTGGATAGTGGGATCCTTATCTCACTAATTCTTTAAAACGCCCTGATCAGATCATTATACTATGTTCATATTTCAGATTTAATGATGGGGAATGAGGCTGAGAGATCACAGATTGCCAAGACCATCAGTCTCACTTAAACTGAGACTTGATGTTTTATTCCAAAGAAACTGATTAACAAAAAAAGGCATTTTTTAAAAGTGAGCTCATTTGAAGGATAAACTCTTTTTAATTGGTGGATATCTTCAACAAAATTGGATTCGTTCTCATCTCCAACTATGAAAGGGGAGAGAAATTTAATTAACAAGCTTCTGTGATTTCAGTATAACTAGTCCAGGTCTCATGATAAACCCATTATTTTAGCTGAAGGGCATGTATAATAAATACATTGTAAATGAATGAAAAGTACATGCAAATATGTTGCAAATAAAACATCCATGCCCACATATTTCCACATGACTCTTCTTCCCTACTGAAACTGTCAAGAATACACTCTGAGACTATTAGGATTTTTAAGCTAAATGTTTCATTCAAGACATGGTTTTGTTCCATCATAATTTAAATATGGTATCTTGTTCTAACACTTTGATTTTGAACCATTGAGAAAATTAATCTTGTCTTTTAAAGAAGAAAGTTAAGTAGACTGTACAGCCTTAAAAAAGACAACACTCTGGATCATTTTCAGAGAAACAGCAAAGAAGCTATTCTCTGCTCATGAATAAGTGGTCTATTCGTATTTAATTCTGTATCAACCAAGATGGTCAATTTTTCTTCATCAGAAACTCTTAACAGGTGTTAAACTCGCAACACGTGATGTTTTGTGAAAGTTTTTCCCTTTGGGGAGCTGGGGTGGGCATGGATTGCGTGTGACGGCATCTATCCCGCAGGCCACCAGTTTGACACCCCTGCTCTAGATATTCTATGCATAAAATAGCAAAAATGTTAATGTATCAGATTGCTTTATTATGAATCCCAATACATCTTTCATAGATGTTTAATGCCACATGATGGTGGAATAATTGTCAGGTATTCATTATCACAATTAAATCTTACTTAGCAATATTTGAAGACAGACATTACGTTTTATGTTTAAAGCAATTGTGGAAATGTACATATGTAGTATCCATCTTAAATATCAGTAAGCTATCAAACATCATTGAATGTGATTTTGAAATCATAGAGTAGTCATTTGCTAATCATACTCAGTGTCATGTGATTCCCACCCACAAGATCAGCAGTTAGGTTTTTACAGCTGACACTGCTATAGTATTTAACAGCTGAGCTGCACAAAACTTAGTACTCTGATAATGTGCAAGAGTACTTCAAGGAGATTTTTAAAAATCAAGCAGATGATTATATCTTTGAATGCATAAGCAGAAGCTGAACATCTTTTTTGATGAAAGCTAGCACAATACTTGCACAAGGTATTAGTATATTCAACATTATATGAAATGCCATTCCCTGTTGTATTATAGCTGTTCTTTGTAGATTAGGTCAGTAACCATTCCAAATCAGGATAACGGTTATTCCAGTAACATACTGATGACTTGAGACTACATTATTTTGTAATGACTTTTCCATTTCTTTCCATTTTTGTAAGTCCAAAAGTCTGTAGGTGGTTTTCAAAGCGACTTATACAATATTTCCCAAACTTTCAAATAAAGTCATCCATGACCACACTGGTCAACCATTTAAAAAGAAGAAGAAAGAGAATAGGATTTGCTGAGGTTTAGGCTAGATAATCCTTGTTCTTTTTTTATCATTGTAAAGCTTTTTCTATCTTTCAAATGTCAAGACATAATGTGCCTGCCTCATGTGGTTCTTGGGAGAACAGTGCATATCCTATATACGAACAAGTAACAGATCATCTCACAATTTCTAGAAACAACTTCATGCTATAATTTGGGTATATATATAATAGATTTCACATCCCTTAATTCATCAAAAGAGCTTACCAGTTCTTTGGCCTTCTGCCAATGTAGGTATGTTTTCTGATTACGTTAACTCCAGCCACATCACAGTACTATTCCAAGTCTACTGAACTAGCATGGACTTTTAATATTAATAGAGTGTGAATTCGGATTTACAACTTTCTTTTTGACCTATCACTGTATTAGAAGGAAAAAATATCCCATCAATATTTAGACACATATAATAGGAAAGTCCAAGCCTAGACAGTGAATGTGTACTCAGTTCTAAGACTCACTGCAATGCCTTCACAATTGTGTCCAAGTGATTCACAACTGTAGGGCTTTCTGTAATTCCTGAAGTTTCAATATAAATGGAGAAAAATAATTGATCAATGGGAATATATGTGCAAAATGCATAAAAATCAGGGTGGTACAGAGGGGCTTCAGAATGACTAGGAATGCAGAGAATTCATACATAGCAATAAAGAGATAAATTAAATGAGACAATTAATACAAATAAGTGAACAGAGGTTTAATTTGAAGTAACCATACAAAGGATTGTAGTTTTTTTTTATTGCCACACCATTTATAATTAATTTATAAAGCTTAAATTATTTTCATTATGCACTGAATGATGCTATCATAATTTTATAATTTAGAATTTGGAAACAAAATTAAAATTAAAAAAAAGATGTTATACAGGTTTAGAACTATTACTTCCTTCAACACTTCTAACTGAATTTTTTTTCCAAGAAATCTGTTATTTAAATATTTAAGGTCCCAGATAACAACATCATGGATACTTATTATATCCACTTAGGTGAGCAGCTCAATGTTTATCACTAAAGCAGAGAACCAGGTAACAATGTTCCTCCTTTAAAACCAATCCAGCAAAAACTTGGCTCATTGAAGCCTAATGCTATTTGTTAGATGTAGCACATGGTCTATCATTGCACAGCCACAGTTGGTTATAGACACAAAGGAATTTAATGCTTCATATATTCTAAGTGACACACTATAGATTACTATCACTAGTGAAATCAATTGAAGATTGAATATGAGGATTTTTTTTCTTTCAATAATGAAAAGGGTCACTCTCATCTCATTGAAAAGATATTGACAGACATCACTTAAAAGCCTGCTAAATGTGAATACAACCTTTCCAGACTTTCTCTTTACTACTTGCTGGCAGGAAGAGCTGTTAAGTGTTACAGATGCAATTTATAAAAGGGCAGGAGCCCACAAAATGTTTGAGTTTTGCAATAAATGTTGGTTATAGCTATCTCATTGCTTTAAATATTATATGAAGAAATCTACTTTCAAATGAATATCCAGCATAATCTACAGTTTTATTCATATCTCATAAGAGAACAATAAAGCCAGCTTTTTTAATAAATAGAAGGAAATGAATTTCACTATGTAAGATTAAATATTCCAGGGAGTTTTTTCCCAAAAGGCCTTCTGCTGTTGCCCCTGCCCAATGCAAGATGCTAAGTCATCCTCCCAACATTAGTTGTCTATGAGCTTCAACAGGATGGAGTGTTAAGCACAGACATGCATGGCAATGGAAAGTGTTAACGTGCATTTTTGTATTTTTAAATTGGTGCCATCACTCCCACAATAAAGGATTGTGGTGTTTCGTGTGACAGAGGGAGAGGGAGGGAGGGAGGGAAGGAAGACCTCCTTTGCCAGAATTTGTTTTGTTATTCAGACATCAACTCACCATGCAAAAAATGAAAACTGGAAGACAAATATAATGCAGGGCAGAATCATCTCTCAGTGACCTGTCAGCAATGTTTTCTTTTTCATCCCACAAAGGGGTGAAAAACATCGGAACTTCGAAATGCTTCAGGGAAAGAAGAGGAGCCATCCTTCTGCCACCGAACGACCCCTCCACTTCTGGAAGACAAGAGATCTTCTTCTATCGATCTTACCTCTGCCTACTTTCTATTAGCAGCCCTGTAGAGCAAGCTGCAAGTCCCAGGGACCCGATTCCTCCACCTGGTTCCTCTGCAACACGCCCCCCCCCCCCAGCAGTTACCGCTCCAGGTCATCAGCACTGCAGCCCCCATAAATCCTCCTCCTTTCCACCAACACTTTACTCTACCTTTGTATTTCTCCAGCACATCTTCGTAAGCCTGCAAATACTCCTGTTCCTCGGTGTAGGCGCGACCCCCAGGAGAAACAGAACCAGCCATGCTCGAAGTTTTGACCCAGCCTCGATCAGGTCGCGCCGAGGCTCCCCGGCCGCCTGGAAAGCCTCGGAGAGAGCGAGGCCGGAGAGCGTCGCAAGGAGGCTGGAGGGGTCAAGGGCGGAGCAAGCGGACCGAGGAAACGCCCAGGCAGGCTCCCTCCCCCGGCGGCGTGGGAGCCGCCGATCGGGAACAGACTTCCCCCCCTTCTCTCGGATTTCACCAGCTTTCGGCTCCGGGGTTTTTTAGGAAAGCAGGCGCGCCGGTCGAGGGGAGGGAAGGAAGGGTTCACGGATGCCACCGGCCGGCTTTGGAGGTGACCCTCCGGCTCGGGCTTTGCTCCCGCGGCAATCCGTACGGCTTCTGCCGCATTCGCTTTTCTCCCGGCTCTCTCGCTGCAAAGCAAAGCAAAGCAAAGCCAAAGCCAAAGCCAAAGCAAAGCAAAGCGGCAGCGTGCGAGTCAATCGCAGCGCGCTTTTAATTCCCCCCCCCCCCAAGTCAAGCCGCCCAAAGCTTCTGCTCGAAGGGGCCACGCCAGGCAAAAAGGCAGCGTTTCGTTCAACCTTTTAGCGGAACGCGGAGACCGCCGGCCCCTCCTCTTCCCCGGTTGCCGGAATCGGGGCTTTTGAGTGTGGTTAAAGGGAGCGTGGGGTGGGGTGAAACTCTGGGGGATGCATCAAGAGTTACCCTCGCTGATGCACAACAGAGAAAGCTGGATCTGCGCCCAGCGGAGGGACTCAGCGCCTGCAACCTAGGAATACACCCATGACCAGTGGAGTGCACTGCCAATCTTGAGTTAAGGGAACACTTAGCAGGTAATCAGAGTTGGAAGGGACCTTGTAAGTCATCTTGTCCAACCCCCTTCCGCCCAAGCGGGAGACCCTACACCATTTCTGACAAATGGCAGTCCAATCTCTTCTTGAAAGTCTCAAGTGATGGGGCTCCCACAACTTCCAAGGGCAAGCTCTTCCATTGGTTGATTGTTCTCACTGTCAGAAAGTTTCTCCTTGTTTCCAGGTTAAATCTCTTCTTGTTCAGTTTCCATCCATTATTCCTTCTCTGGCCTTCAGGCGCTATTTAAAAAATAGCTTGACCCCCTCCTCTCTGTGGCAGCCCCTCAAATATTGGAAGACTGCTATCATGTCTCCCTTGGTCCTTCTCTTTACTAGACTAGCCAAGCCCAGTTCCTGCAACTGTTCATTGTATGTTTTACCCTCCAGTCTAATCATCCTGTTTGCTCTTCTCTGGACTTTTTTTAGAGCCTCAACATCTTTTTTATAATGTGGTGACCAAAACTGGATGCAGTACTCTAGATATGGTCTTACTAAGGCTTCATAGAGTGTATTAGTACTTCCCTTGATTTTGACTGTATCTCTGTTAATACAACTTAGGATTGCATTTTTGGTGGCTACTGCACGCTGCTGGCTCATATTTAGCTGGTTGTCCACTAAGACTCCAAGATCCCTCTCACAGTTACTGCTACTGAGCCTGATTTCACCCAGTCTATATGTGAACTTTTGGTTTTTCTTGCCTAAGTGTAGGACTTTGCTTTTCTCCAGATTGAATTTCATTTTATTAGATGCAGCCCAGTGTTCTAGTCTGTCAAGATCCATCTGGATCTTGAGCCTATCTCCTTGGGTGTTAGCTATTCCTGCCAGCTTAGTATCACCTGCAAATTTAGTAAGTTCCCCTTCTATTCCCTCATCTAAGTCGTTAATGAAGATATTGAAGAGTCCTGGGCCTAAGACAGACCTTGTGGTACCCCCACTGCTTACTTCCCTCCATGTAGACTTAGACCCATCAAGGACTACTTGTTGAGTATTGTTTGCCAGCCAGTTGTGAATCCATGTAGTGGTGGTGCTATCTATTCCACTTTTTTCTAGCTTACTAAGTAGGTTGTGGTCTACTTTGTCAAATGCCTTGCTGAAATCTAAATATGTTATGTCCACAGTATTTTGCTGGTCTACTAATTTAGTCACTGTGTTGAAGAATGAAATGAGATTGGTTTGGCATGATCTGTTTTTAACAAACCCGTGCTGACTGCTAGTTATTACTTTACTTGTTTCTAGATGTTAGGCTACTTTAGCCCGCTTTTTCTCTTATTTGGCCAAGACTTTTTTTCTTTTCCTTTTTTTTTTTCCTGTCGTCTTTTGAAACAGCTGTCACTCACATACCAGACCCACCGCCAAGGGTTCCTTCCTTTCCAACCCCTCCCCTCGGTTTGCAAATGCTCCCATAGAGGGAGAGAAACCTGCCTCCCCAGGGATGGCCCAACGGGGCTTTTGTACTTTTAAATCCATTTAAAACGCACTTTCCACCGACCCTTTTCTCTGCTTTGCGGGAGGAGATGATCTCGCCTGCGGAGCTGGCATTATTATATCCCAGCCCTCCCTGCCTTAAGCTCCTTCTTCTCCTTTTTTTTTTTTTTTTTCCTCCCTTGGTCTTTTTCGAGCGGTTGTTTTCGTTTTACCCGGGCACAGCGCCTCTATTGAGCGGCGAGCCGGCCGTCTCCTCCTTTCCTCTCCTGTCCTCCCCCTTCTCGGATGCTCCGGACACGCCGTCGCAAGGCCAGGAATAACTCGGCGCGTGCCCCCTTCCCTTCCCCCGTCTGGAAGGGAGGAGAATCGGTTTTGCCGACCCACCCACTTCGGCTGGCCATAAGACAGCAACAACCACCCCCGCGCTTAGAGCCGGGAGTGGCGGAGGGCCAAAAGGCGGAGCCAAAGTCCTGCAGGTGTCACCGCCGATCACCGTCTCAGAATAACAAGCCTTGGTCAGTGAGGACCACGCATGCGCTTACTTGCAGAACAAATCTCCCCCCCCCCCCCCCCGCCTTCCTGATCTCATATGCTTCCTTAGACCGGGTGTGAGAGAGAGTCTTTCCAACCTTGATAACTTTAAAACCTGGAGGACTTCAACTCCCAGAATCCCCCAGCCAGCTTTGCTGGGAGTTGAAATCCTCCAAGGTTTTTAAAGTTACCAAGGTTGGAGACCCACCCACTTCCTAAACTAAGCCCCCCACCCCCGGTTGCATCTGATAATCCCGAATCCATCTTCGCCCCGGCCGCACTTGACCCGATTCCCAGTTGCACCCACGCCAACATCAAGAGCACCGGAGAGCGATCCTGCTTATTATTTCCCCGCCCCGGGGCCAGCCTGAATTGACTAGCCCGCGATTCCCAAGAACCTAACAGGGTGTGTGGACTTTGCAACGCCCCATTGCTTTCCCGGAGCATCAACTACAACAGGGGGCGCCGGGGGGGGGGGGGGGGGGAGGTTTCTTCCTTACGCCGCCGTGGCCGCCGCAAGCCAGCTCTGGCGGTCACCGGAACAGCAGGCTGGGAGTTTGTCCCCTCCTTCCCTTCCTCCCCCCCCCCCTTCCTCCCCCTCCTCCTCGGTTTCATCTCCGCCAGGGCAAGTTCCGGAAGTGATTCGCCAACCGCAGTCCCGAAGCCGAGGAAGGATCAGCGGGGACCGGGAGCAAAAATCCCTTTTTCTCACGCCCTCTTCTCACTTTCCGAAGACTTCGAAAGCCGCCGCTTGGGCGACCTTAATTTGCAAGCAAAGAAAGGCGGGTGCAAAGAGTCCCACGCTCTCTTTTATAAACGCTGCAAAAAGCAAGGTCCGTTTCTCAGGAAGATACCGAGGCGATGGAACTGACTGCTACAGGCTCTGGTTTTCGATGGTCTCCCTGGGGAAAAAAAAATAATTGACCACCACCGCGGGCTATATAGAGTTTCTCAAGGCTTCCTTCGCTCCCCCCTTTCTGGAAGTTCCAGTCTTGCTGCTCCCTCTAAGCAAGCTTCTGGAGTCTGGCTTTTCGGACGAATAAAAATAACTCAAAACTTGTTTCTTTGATATTGGGGCGCCCAGCCAGATCCTCTTCCTTTTATGATTGGTTGCGGGAGGTCCGTGGTCGGAACCCATGGAAAGTCCCTTCAAGCACAAGGCCAGTCGGACGAAGGAGGAGCTCCATTCAAACGCACCCACCCCCCATCTAACAACCGAAAGCAATTCCCACAGCACCAAATAGCACGGGCGTTTTCGGGGGGGGGGGGGGAGCGCAACCAAGTTTTCTGTATATACACGCACACACACACACGTGTTAGCCATCTCCGCTCGTTGCATCGGAGGGTTTTCGCGATCTTGACTTGTAAATGCACTGCGCGAAACGGTCAAGGCTTGCATTTGCAGACGCTGCCGCCGTTCCGCGTCCAGCTCGAAACACGTTTATCCGCCGCCCAGAAGAGCAGCAGCGAAAATAGCTTAGTCACCGGTCCCCAAAAGCAGACAGCGATCTTCCACTGCTAAATCTCTCGGAACTCCAATGAAACTTAACTCTGATTCGGCGCAGAATACATAGAAGCAAAGCAACGATCAGTCAACTTTGCACTCCTCACACGAACCCCACCGCGCAACGGAAGTTAACCTCTTGTCGGCGTACCCCATATTTCTCTCTCTTACCGGCTATCCTGAGCACGGCTCTCTCAGCTGGATCCAGCACGGACCCTCCTTGAATTTTCCTCTTGGATCTCTCGTGTTTAGGTAGATTCCACGGTAGGGTGTCGCCCGGAGCCGGAGAGAGGGAGCCAGATTTTTGACTGAAATCATCATCATCGGAAAAATCCGCAGAGGAGGAAACGGAGCATCTGTAGGATACGTTTCCCGAGCTCTAAAAAGAAGAACGGAGGAGGGAAAACGAGAGAACCGTAAGCCATCGTGGCGACAGCCAACAACGGAAGAGAGGCATTTCCCTACCCCCCCCCCTACCCCTTTCCTTTCAGAACCGAGCGGTTTGGGCTGTTTCGGTCGCCCTCTCGGAAAATCAAACCTGAAGCCGGAACACGACCTACCCCGACCGCTACGGACTTGCTAGGCAGGCGGGCTAAGCCGTTCTTCGAAAGGCTCTGGGGACAAATGGCTCACCATTGTTGCTTTCCACGCTGCCGGGAGCTGGGCTAAAATCCCACAGCCTTTGCAACGGCGCGGAGAAACAGGCTCAGTTGGAAACGCATCTGCGGGGAGGCTTTTTTTTTTTTTTCTTCAGGGAGGCAACCGGCACAACCAAGGATCCACCCGAGTTGCCCAAAGAATCACAAGCCCGGGAAGAGAGAAAAATTTCAAAGCAATAGCAATAGCAGCAGCAGCAGCTCCGGGTCACAAAGCGACCTTTGGCTCCCCCACCAGGCGACGGAAAAAAAAAAACGAGCCCTTCGCTCTTGGATGAGTCGCGGGGGAGGGAAGGATGCCAACCAGGATGCGGGCCTTGGCGATGGCAGGGCAGTAGCCGAAACCACGCCCTGGAAAGTCCCTTTCCTTCCTTCCTTTCTGGAAGGGGGTTTCACTTCTTTCCAAACCCCCCCCCCCCCCAAAAAAAAAAAACCGCTCCCCACGCCACCGGGCTGGCAGGAAGAGCACAAAAGACAGGTGGCTGGGAATGGAAACAACGCGCCGCCCGCTCCGTTTTATGACGATCGCGTCTTTATTTTTATTTTATTTTTTTGTTTTTTTAACGGCTGGAGGATTGGAGAGATTTATTTTTTTTTTTCCTTTCCCCCCACCCCACCCCACCCCCACCTAATCGCCGCCGGGCAAAACGAAAACCGCCCCGCCCGCAATGTAAAGAAGAAAAGGATGGAGGGGCGGCCGGGGGAAGGGGGGGGGGGGGGGGAGAGAGAGAGAGAGAGAGGAAGGCGATCCCGGCTTGGAAGAGCCTTTCAGCCCTGCGTTTCCTGGGACGCCCTGCAATAAATGATGATGAAGATGATGATGATGATGAATGGGGAGGGAGGGTTTCTTCGACTTTGACCTCCCCGCTGGAAGGGAAAAACGTTTGTTTCCATTGATGGATCGAGGTCTGAGATGACAGCCGGGCCTTTTGCTGTGTCATCTGGGCTGCGCCCTCCCAGAAGCAGCAGGCCATGGCTGTAGATCTTTTTATTGAGACTTCTGACCTTGTTTGCTTCACCGCCCCTTCTTCCTCCCAGCAGGATTTACCCTCTACAGCAGGGGTCACCGACCTTGGCAACTTTTAAGCCTGATGGACTTCCAACTCCCACAATTCCTCAGCCAGCTGGCTGGGGAATTCTGGGAGTTGAAGTCCGCCAGGCTTAAAAGTTGCCAAGGTCCGTGACCCCCCTCCTCTGCAGCAGTACTTTTCTTTGTACCAGGGACCAGTTTCACACAGAAACGCTTTTTCAAGGACCGGCAAAATCAATTCTTCCCCCAACAGTTAAAGGGCTTCTTAGGCTTTAGCAGTGCGGTCCGCGAAATTAGGCGTGGAAGTTAGGCGAGGGCGGAAGTGGTTGTCTTTCAAAATAAGACACCCGGAAGCAAAAACATATTTTTTATATATATTTTAATCACGATTATTCATTCTTTGCGGCCCGGTACAAAATGATCCATGGACCGGTACCGGTCCGGGGCACGGTGGTTGGGGACCCCTGGCTCTACAGCATTCCTTAGATGGGCCTACAGCAAGCTTGCCGGATCATGGGGCTCTTTGCCCGCTTGCCTGCCTGCCTGCCTTCATTATTATGCAATGCACTCTTTGCCAACCCTCTTTGTGGAGAAATTCCCATTAGCTGCTTTTTGGAGTGGGCTCAACTGGGGAGAAAACTCATCCTGACTGGAACAGCATCTCGAGCACATTAAGGCAGTTTTCTCAGCAGGATTGTATCATCTGTCCAGAACTATTGTTGTCCAGATGAAACAGCAATGAAAACAGGCATTTTGTCACATCAGGAGCCAAGTGACATCATAAAGCATTATCAATTACTAACAAGGAAAAGGAGTCACCATATGGAGATCATTTCAAGACCCTTTCCAGTTCCTTTGGAAGATTTGCCCTTTTTTTTCCCCTTTGCTCTTTCGTCAACTTAGTGCAGTGATATCTATTATTTTTAATACAGCTTTCTATTTTTGGAAGTAAATTTGCAATTCATACTTTCAAAGCTTTTAATAAATGTTTACCATATTACAGTAGTTGCATGGTTTATTATCTTCTACCATCCTATATTCCAGTAATGGAAAAAAAAATAAGAGATCCAGTCTGGTTTTATATTCCTTATGTAGCAATCATACCAAAGCCTTATTAGATTATGAGACGGTGAATAGCCTTTGTTGCCACACACTGCTATCACAGTGAGATTATCTGCCAGTTTGGTAATTATTTAAAGAAGAAACAAGTCATGTTTGTTTTCTAAGAAAAGAAAGAGTTACAAGACTTAACCCATTCATGACCCTAGATCTCAGAAGCATTATTCCACTTTTTTCCTGCATTATGTTGAAGAGACATGTGATTTTCTGAGATTCAAATTAAATGTTGGATTTAAGCCTTTGTAATTGTTGACTACAATTAATTTCCAGAGTTACACAGGAGCTCCTTTTAAATCGGGAAAATCAGTCCTTTGTGCTGAATCATGAGGAAAAGTTTACTAATCAAAACATAAGGCTAAAAATAGGCAGAAAAAAGCTAATGGTCATTTCTTATTAAATCATACCGAGTTTATAGATAGGGGGTCCAGATATTTACAAGAAGCATTCAGAAAATTTAATAATTGTTTCTCTGAATTTGTATACAATATGCTAATATTTTTGCACAATGCAAAAACCATGGGTTTTGCATCATCTTGAGTAAATCAGCGGCAATGCTAAGTTTGTAAACCATGCCTTCAAGTAAACAAACCATCAAATTCTGAATAATCTTCCACCATAAATCACAATGAGTTTGATCATCACACTTAAGAAGAACAAACCATATTCTGTGTTAAACAGGATATGAAGATCCAGCCAATTATTACTTATCCTTGAAAGATACATTTTTAGTCTAATCCCAAAACCTTTTGTAAAATGTTAATCTTATGTACTGAAGGAAACTCTGCTTATGTTTACTTCCTAGCTTATTGCTGTGCAAGTGTGAGTCATATAAAAACTACCGATGGTTTACTCTTTTTAGTTTTGTTGTAGTTCATTTCAAATAAAACAATTTGGGATATTCTTGGATGCAAAAAGAGTCTGGGTACCATTTATTCAACAAAAGATGAAACTGCTTAAACTCAACTTATTAGTTTTTAAAACATTAATACTAAATATTATCCATTGCTGTAAAAAAGGGTGTTTTTTTCCACATGACTACCTGAGAGACCCAATTAAGATTCATACAGTAATTTGAATGGCAGGGTATATAATTCTAAGGAACCAACTTAATGGAACCTTAATTTTGGTCCCCCAAAATATTTATTAAATGAGCTTCTTTTTGGCCTTTGAATGGCAATTTAATATAATTTGGCCAGACTTCTGATTAATGATATTATTTTATTTATAGTTTTATATTAATTCAGTTAGCTGCCTTTGTAGTGTATAAGGGGGAAACACTTTTAAAAATAAAAATAGCAATAGCAGTAGTTTTATAAGCACTGCAGAATAAAACAAAAGGAATTTTATTTGTCTGCTGTCTATCACAGACTTTGTTCAAGTTATACCTTTAGATTGCTTTCATGCTGTAGTGTTTTGCAATAAAGTGAGAAATACCTATGTATGAATACACTATATATTTTAGACAGTATTTTGAGAGAATAACATCCTTATTTTCAAGAATTCTTTATTTCTGCACATTCATTGTTGCTGTTAATAAATGTGTGAAGATAGAAATTATTTTTAATTTACAAATGTGTTTTCTTATATTTTTTCTTTAGAACTTTAAAAATCAGCTCTGATTCTATTTCCAATTCTCATATTAATTTTTCATTTCCTGTCCCTAATCATAATACTGTTATCTATGTTTTGAGCTGAGAGATAAAAAATATCACAGCTTTGATGATCGCACGATTTATTTTTAGTCTTTTAGACAAACCAAATGTATTAAAATAAATAACATCTCAATGAAAAGCAGCTGAATCCTACTAATATCCTGTTCAATACTTGTACACCACTTCCCCCTATTGGATGCATCTGACCTAGTTATTTTTCCATTAATATGAACGTATTGGTTTGGCTGGAAATTTTTTTTAATTGGAATTATTACTAAACATGAAAGCCAACACTTTAAATACATTTAAAAACAAATAAAGGGATGAATTAATGGCTATTTAACTCAACAATCTGGTTTACCTATCACATTAACCCAATCAATTTGGGTTGAGAGATTTGGGGCACAGAAAAAATACTGTGTAAATTAAGTCATTTTGATTATGTGAAAACAACAATGACTTTAGACTACGGGTGTCAAACTCAATTGTGTCTTCTGACATCACATGACATTTTTTGCCTTTGAGGAGCTGGGATGGGCGTGGCCTGCATGTAATGCACCTGCCCAGTTTGACACCCCTGTTTTAGACTATAGTTGGGGTGCTGCCACTGAGCAGCTCCTGCTCGATTATCACATGAGCCAAACCAACTAGTGGGATCCTGAGAAGGACAGCACTTGGATGGCATTAAAAGAAGCAATTACAGTTGAGTCCGAAGTCAAAGTCTAATAGCTAAAGGCAGAAAATGTAGCATTTACAGTTCCTGTGCAGTGAGGTTCAATTAGCTGCTGTATTTAACAATTCAGCAGGTGCTGTTTGCATCAGCTCCAACATTTAGACTACCCTGAAAGGCAGCTCCTGGTGCACTCCGTTGCAGTAATCCAGTGACGAGGTTACTACACTTGAGATCAGTGAGGCTAGGCTGGCTTCCAAATACTCTTTTATGTACATTGTAAGTAACCCTAGCACTTAAGTATGCCTATCAATAGCAGATAACAGAACAATGATTCATAACTTTACAACATCTTATTCTGAATATAAAAGCAGTACTAGGAACCAAAACAAAGACAGATTTCAAAGCCAACTTTTAAGATAGAAGAAATAATTCTTAATTTTTATTTCACTTGGACTAACAAAAATGGTAGATGGTCTATGGATTGGACCTAAAGTTCAGAGTACTATTGACTAGCAGAAGTCAGTGATTGTCTTGGCCAGCCTTCTGCAATATTTTTGTTGTTGTTACCTTTCACCCTAGTATACTATCATTTCATTCTCTGGTGATCTTCCATGGAAATCTACCAGGTCCATTCCTATTTAGTTTTGAAGATTACGACAAAAGAAAAAAATGTTCAGCAAAGAGGACCTATGTAGCTTTCACATCAGTTCTATCATTTATACACATAATTGCTAATGTTTGTGACAAAGATAAAATGCTCCTTTTCCTCATTTGAGCAAGAGTGCACATATACATGGAATTCCTTCAAACAGAAATGCAGGAAGAGGAAACATATGTGGCTGAGCTTCATATATTTTTTCCATTTACAAAACAATGGCTTCTATAAGAGGATGTTATGAAGAACAGCAGGCACTTAGATTATTCTGAGTTTATATTCTGTTGCTTTTACAACCAAGAATATTTGCTAGTCAGACAGGACCATATCTTAGAATCATTGCTCTATCTTAGTTCGTTGGCAGCCTTCCCAAACCTCCTGTGCCTAGGCTAAAATTCTCACACTATCTTGAGCATAATGGATGCTATAGTCCATCATAACTAGAAAACATGTAATTTGGGAAAACTAGCTTTCTCTCCCTATTTTCAGACAACAGCTTTTCTCACATCTATTAAGCGTTATTAGAGACTGGATCTCATATCTTTTCTGTTCAATCTGCTGACCTAAAAAAATCTACTCTTTTTGACTGTGAGAAAACATCTATGGTTTATTTTTAAAAATAACTTTTTTCCTGTTCAAGACTCATAACTTTCAAAAAACTATGATACATGTAGCCTTTCACCTATGATAACTTAATGACTGTTCAAAGTTACAGTGATGCCTTAAAACTGACTTACAATTGGTTTTTGCACTTATGACTCTTGCAGTGTCCCTATGGTCAGGTAATAAAAATTTGGCTGTTGGGCAATCGGCATGCTATTTACAGCAGCTGTAGCATCCCAGGGTAACATAGTTGCTATTTGCCATCTTCCAGAGGGCTTCCAACAAGCAAAGTTGATGGGGAAGCCTGATTTGCTTAATGACTGCATGATTCACTTAACAGCCATAGCAAAATAGTTGTAAAACTGGGCATAACTTTGCTTATCAATCAATATTCCAGTCCTGATTATGATCATAACTCAAGGACTACCAGTAGAATCTTTCTCCTAGCTTAACTTGAATATGGCTTTGTGCAGGAGGGAAGGATACTTACTGACCCTCTTACCCTTGAAAAACGAATGGGCACACCTCATTCACTTAATCTAGCTTTGATTTACCACACGATATTCTAGACCAGGTCTGTCAAACTTTCGGCCCATGGGCCAGATGCGTCATATGCTGGCCACGTCCGTGTTCAATTTACAAAGGGGGGAAAAGTCCCGATATGTCACATGATGCTGTAAGCAACAACATGAGTTTGACACCCCTGTTCTACTCATTCCCTTTTTCTTTCAGAGGCTTTTGATATGATGCAACATACTTTTATTGTGTCCAGTAATTACTATTAGACATGTGCAGGCATTTCAAATGTTACTGAACTTTACTCCTGTATATCTAAATCAAAACATTATTGCAATGTAATAAACAAAGCATAATGCACAATAAAACATTCCAGAATTTTCATATGTAAACAAGACTATCTCTGCAGTCTGTTACTTTCATTCATGACAGTGATCTTCCTATGGCATCGAAACAGCCAAATTTTGTCACAGCACAGATGGCTATGATTTCTGGCAGCTATAAAGTAGCTGAGATAAAATTATTCAATATAACAAGGAAGCTTTCTTTTTAATGGCTGGAGCAGTGTTATCTTAAATCAGAATAAAGATACAAGGTGGAAAAAACATACTTCATGCAGTGAGTCATGCTTGATCTACATGTGCATTGCCCCTGCAATACTTGAATTTTTTGGGATTCTGTTTTCCAAATAGCTGAAGGGAAAAACATTAAAATAAGAGAAGACCTTATTTCTGTATTTGCAGATATTTTATTCTGTCAAAGTCTTGGCAATCCAAAACCAAACTTCTCCCAGAGCCTTTTTAAACAAGATTTGTTGAAAGGGGAAAGTGGATAGGACACAGAAATCTCAGCAATTGGATTGTTTTCAGCTCTTAGTACCCATTTTATTTCCCAACCTGATAAGGTGAGAGGTTCTCAGCCTGTTAACAAGTGGCCCCTATGTGAACTGAAGAAGACTGTTCCTTTGATTGATAGGAAAAGAATAAAAGGATATCCACAATGCAAATCTCTGTCTCTCTAGCAATGAAAGAATGAATGAATTCTTTATTGGCCAAGTGTGATTAGATACACAATGAATTTGTCTTGAACATACTATGTTGCAAATTGTACTTTTTCTCCAAATATTCAAAGCCAGGAGTAATGGTATTCACCACATCTTTAGTTTTCTGAATGATTTTCAGTGAAAATGCTACATACTCTGGTATGATGCTACATTCTCTTGTGCAGCAACCTAAATCTTAGTCTTGCACATGAAGTATATTCTGAAATCTGAAACTTTTCTGCTACTCATTATCTTTGGCGTCGTCTTTTCTTGCTTGGCATCATCATACATTTTATGTTCAGTAATAAAAATGGAGGTGTCCAAAGGCTGGCAAGATGTGATAGAATGGGCTGGAATAGCACTACCTGTAAGGCACTGCATACATATTGAAGCAAGATGATGCAGAGGATGGCAATGATGGCAGAAAACAGGTCCATGTGGAGGAAGCCTTCCTGGATCTTAAAATTCCTAAGCATCAGGAGTCTGAAATGATTCCTAGGTGCAAAGGCCTAAACTCTCACTTTGCTGTTTCTTAATGAACATATAGATGCCAGGGTTCTTGACTTGGCACTTATAGATGCCTATAGGCTCAATCTTAATTTTTCAAAAAAATATTTGTTAATTAAATGGGACAAAACAAACTGACAAATGCCATAATCTTTATTCCCTGGAAATCTCCTTGCTCCCTGCAATTTTACTTTGAAAAGAAAAGTAATAGGAACCTCTAGCCAATGCTGTTTTCATACAGGAAAAAGAGAGCAAAAGGAACATGATGTACAGGAAGTCCTCAACTTACAACCATTCATTTAGTGACCATTCAAAGTTAAAATGGCACTGAAAAAAGTGAGACCATTTTTCACGCTTATGACCTTTGCAACATCCCCAGGGTCACATGATCAAAAATCAGACCTTTGGTAACAGGAATTAATTGATGAAGGTTGCAGTGTCCTAGAGTAATCACCTTTTGTGACCTTCCAACAAGCAAAGTAAATCAGATTCACTTAACAACTGTGTTACCAACTTAACTGCAGTGATTCACTTAACAACTTGCCACAACTGTGGCAAGAAAGGTCATAAAATGGGACCAAATTCACTTAACAATGGTCCTGCTTAGCAATGAAAAATTTGGGCTCAATTGTGATTGTAAGTCAAGGACTATCAACCTGTGTTTCAGGACCTCTTGAGTGGGGTATTGGAGAAGCATCCTGCCAGTTTGCTTTCGAGTATACTGATATTTTGTGACTGACTATTTTATCACAGTGGCAGCATATAATATGTCTTCAACATTAAAAATTTCCTCTTAGTAGTAGACTGTGTTCTTGGAGCAGTACAGCCTTCTATCGCTGGGTGTCAAACTCGTGTCATCATAGTGCTGTCATGTGACATATTGCAACCTTTCTCACCTTCGCTAAACCAGGCGTGGGCATGGCCATGTTGCATGATGCAGTTTGATAGGCCTGTTTTATGGGAAGCCTGGTTGCTAAAATGCTAGCTCTATATCATAATCTTTCCGTTGTTTTGGTATCTGACAGGTTCCTTAACAGTAATGAACTCCCACAGAAACAAGCCATAAACAGGCAGTGGGTGTGACGCAGATAAATAAGGAGGACAGTACTATGGCAAGGAGGAGGATCCAGGTTGGCATGAAGGTCAATGCAGTGTGCATTTCAAAGTAATAATGTAGAGAGCTTGTAGGTTCGATTTAGAAGTGAAAAAGTAAACGACTGACTCTTAACTGATCTTCTATTGCTTAAACTTGTCATCAAATTCAGATGTCCTTTATAATATGTTTGATTTTATAAATCAATGTTTTCCAATTTGGTGCACAACAATGGGGATTGCATCGACCAAAGCCCACTGTGGCTGGGAATTCTACAGAGTAAAGATTAATACATCAAGAAAAACACAGTTGGGAAAAGGCTGCCAGAATTCAAAGAACTGAGAGGTTGAAAAACATTACTTACTGGCTTTCGAGTTGGTGTGACTTGAACAGAGTGGTAGAATTCTGGCTGGACCCTGCTACTTTTCTTGATTTTTCTTTTCTTAACTGATGTTTCTTGTTCACTCACTTGACGTGCTTCTACCAGGGGCTGTATTTCTTCAAGGCGAGGGACTACACGCCTTCTAACATGGCGTGGACTTGCTCTAAAACCCTGTTAAAAGATTACCATTAAATCATATTAGTTCTACTGGTTCTTGTATTCTGTGCGACGTGCATATTATATCAAGTCCATCTAGTGGTTCTATCAGCAGAATTCAATCTACTTTGAAATATTAGCAAAATTATTGTTAAATGTTCTTGTTAAGTCTTGATTTTTTCTCCTATAAATAAGAAAAGCCTGAGATAATTCATTCAAAATCCAAGTGAATCTTTTAAGAATTCAACCAAAATCACTGCAGAATCTTGGTCCCAAGGCCCAAACCTCCCAGACAGTACAGAAGATTTATCATGGTTCTCCATACTGAAAAATGGGAAAAGGGACATCAGAAAAATGTATCGTATATACTCGCATATAAGCCGACTTTAGAACGCTTTTTTTTTTTTTTTTTTTCAAATTTGGGGGGCGGCTTATACGCACATAAATCTGATTTGCTGGAGCAAGTCGCCACGCTAAGTGGCTACAGCCTTTGCCTGGCCCTTTGCAGCCCTCGCCTGGCCCTTTGCAGCCTTTCTCCCTGCTTGGACGATGAGCCGCAACTTTTGCCCTGCCGACTTTTCTCTCTGTATTTTTCCCTCTATATGCGAGTTTTTGCAAAATTCCTCATTTTGGGGCAGTTTTTTAAGGGTCGGCTTATATGCGAGATCGGCTTATATGCGAGTATATACGGTATAACTAATTGGAACTGTAAATAATTCACCATGATGACCAAAGGATAAGAGCTGCAGAAGAGGCCTTTTTGAAGAAGCCTATCCTGTCAGAGAGATTCATTTAAATGGCACCCAACAGAGGAACTTCAATTTATTACTTCCAAGCTGTGGAATATATTTCCTCATGAACTGAATTTAAACCTCATTCACTCTGTCCTTAGAGAAGATCTAGGCTACATCTATTATATCAAGTAGGTCAAGTAGCCAACCTTTTGGATCTCAGGGACTACAATCTCATAATTTTAGATCCCAGGGACCACTAACTGGTTCTGTGGGCGTGGCCTAATTTGTGGGTGTGGCTTGGTGGTCATGTGACTGGTTGGGCATGGCTTGTATGTAAATATTATAAATATTTATATAAATATTGATTTTTTTATATAAAAAAAGAGCAACTTTACCCAAAATCAGGCAAAGCAGGCAGGCAGATTGAGTTGCTCAGAATCACAGATTCATTCAGAAATCTATCTGCCATTGCTAGCTCAGTCTGTCACATAAAATTTGCTTGCAAGCAAACTCACAAAATTAACTCACAACACACCATGTATGTAAATATTGAAATTTTGATTAATAAAGCAACTGTTATCCAAAATCAGGCAAAGCAGGCAGATTAAGTTGCGCACAGAATCTATCTATCTGCCATCAGCTAGCTCAGTCTCTCAAATTTTCTTTCCATGAGTCTGCACTGAATTTGCTTGCAAGCAAACCTTCAGTCCTAAGGGAGGTTCAACTGTTTCTTAAGTTAGAAAGCAAGAAATACAACCATTTCCTGCTTCCTAGCCAATCTAAATCTCCCGGCACAGCAGAACAGATGATGGTCAGAAAAAGGAAAAATAGCAACTTAACAGACATGTTTGCCGGGTAAGGACTGAGTGGGAGGCGAGGGCTCCCACAGGCCATATGGGCTGAGCAGCCTTGTGTTTCTGCGCAGCCTGGATTGCTTTTTTTTGGGGGGGGGTGCTCTGGGGGTGAGATTTCTCTGCAGCCCACCAAAATTTTCTCACAGCCACCAGTGGGCTCCGGCCACCGGTCGGCGACCACTGATTTAAAATACTTGGTGCAGCTCTGCAACTTAATGTTAATTTTATATTTTAAATTGCATTTTCTATCCTGCGTTTTAATTATGTTCATGGCTTCAGCAGAAAGATGAAATATAATGTGAAGCAAATAAATGAACATATTAAAAAGAGTAGGCACAATTCAGGCAAAATTAAAGCCCTTTGAAGCTATCAATATCCCTGATGAAGTTATCTACTCTTTGTATTTTTTTTCTGAAGTGATTTTGTTCCAAAATGCTTCACTTGGAAACATTGTACTTGCATCCATAACTTTTGCACACACACATACACACAGCTCCCATAGCAACTTGAGGCCATCTCATTCCATATTAATGTTTCTATACAGCAGAAATTTAAGTTGTTCCAAATGAGATGTGGAATGGGGAGTATTGCCAAGTGGAATTCAAGGTGCTTTCAACTTCTAAGCCTTTAAAATTTAAATGCATGCAAAGTCACTACTGAAAATAGGAACCTATCAAACTAGATTGCTCTTCAAAAACCTGAAGCTGAATAGGCAGCCTGACCATTGTAGGTTAAATAAAATAGTTTGAGCCTTCTTATTTATGTAAAAAAAAAAACAGATGTGAGTTGAGAAACCCTCAATGTTACTCAAAGTAGCACAGCAAATAGTAATTTGGCTGGGATATATAGCAGATAAATTATGTGAAGTAAACAAACAAACATACAAGTATGTCGATAAATTCTGAGCAAGTGATTTATCCTTCACATTTATAGATTAATAATTAGCTGCTTTCTTTTAAAAAACAAATTGATGTTTGTTTTTAAAAAGTAGCAAAGCGTTGTGCTTAATATGTAATACGGGGAAAAAAATAGACGTAACCTATATTGCTATGGTCCATCAAATCACTTCTGATTTCCAGTAATTATAGGCTTAAATCCCTCCAGTTTTCTTGGGAACGTCTTTAACAGTCAATAACATTTTCCTAGGCCTGGGAGAGACTGGCCCCAAAGCACCCAGCTGGCTCCTATGCCTAAAGCAAAAATAAACTCATAATCTCCTGATTTCTAATCCAATATCCTATTTGTATATTCTCACTTGTCCAACCCATCATCCAAATGATAAAGATTAAGACCACTGGAACTTTAACCGCTATAACTTAACTGATCCTAAAACTAGCTGTTACTTTTTACTCATAATCGTCAACATCGTCACTTCAGAACTAGGAAGGATTATAATGTGCTCTAAGGAAAATAATCAGACTGTAGTAGAAAAGTTATGTTTGAGTTGCTAAAGATGCAATCTTGCAGAATCAAAAATACAAGTATTTCTGAATAAGCAGATAAAAGATGGTACCTTAAACAATCATATCCTGCTGCCTTTTGTTCTTGAGTGACAGAACAATCATACTGAAAAACGTGTTCACAAAAATAGTACCCTTAAAATTATTCATACTGTTACAGTAAAAAAAAAAAAACAGCCTCTTTTATTACAGAACTAGCCTCTATAATCCTGCACTATTGTGTTTCCTATTTTCATGCTGGTCACATGACGACAGATGCATCTCTCAAGACAACAGAGGCTTCCTGGACTGAGATTCAGAAAGCAGCACCTCCCCCTTGTGTCGATTTCCAGTCAGGACTGGAGAAGGGAAACCTTTCAATGATCTTTTTAGAAATAGCTTCCAACAGCAATGAGAAATTGGTGCTAGCAAACAACTCTGAGATAGCTACTAGGAGCAGCTATTAAGAACTAATGTGATAAACCTTCTCACAAACTCTGGAATGCTTGTAAGATGTTCTGAGGATAGAGTATATGGGGAATATACATGGAAAAGACTGGAAGCATCTCTACCATCATCTCCAATTCTGGAGGGGTCATTTGCATCTAAAAACTATAACAATGATAAAAACTAAAAACGATTAAGGGCTTTGAAAAGCAAGCAGAGTACTATTGACTTTAGCAAAGGATGCTCCCAACACCAGTGAATTCAAAATAGCACCACAACATTGCAGCGTTAAGTTACACAGAATCAGTGAGGAACCTCGGACACACTCGAAGAATAAGTCCACTCAAGTTCTTTGCGGTCTATTTCTGAATAAATCTGCTCAAGGTTATTAAAAATAATTCTTTAATCTGCATGGAAGCTTGGTCCATATACAATGTTTTTATGACTGTATGAAACGATTTAGCTGTATGGAAGTTCTAGAATAATTATCCAAAGTCACCTCCACAAAAACAGCAACAAAGCCAGAAGCAAAACAGGGAGACTGTAGAAATTATATAGATTTACAGAAATCTTTCCCAGACTGGTCCTTTTTAGATGTTACCAGTATCTCCAGCTTGCACTCTCATGTTATCTGGGGATTATGAGAGTTTTAAGCAAAGAAAAGTAGCTATAAGAATGTAAAGTTAAAGCAAATTGTTTTGCGTAATGGGTGCTGTCCCTGCTGTAAGTGCTGATCTTCCCTACCTTTTGACGAACAGTAATCCTCACAGAATTGTCACATTGAGATTCTGGTTTATCCGGATGCAGAACAACTGTATGTCAACAGGCTAGTCATCCATAAAATCATTACTTTAACTCGGAAAGGTTGATGGGTTGAAACTCAGCTATGTGTACACAGGAAAAGTACCTATATAGAGTTTACTTCTGTTTCTTTTTTTAAAAAAACAAAAACAAACAGTATTTCAACTACAATATCAGGCTGCTTTTAAAATTCAAAACCAATTAAGTTATAAACTTAATTCAAAAAAGAAAAAGAAAAAAAAACCAGAAGAATGGCATTATTTCTTGCAGGACATTTTCTCTTGCACAATACGAACTGTACTATAGATCAAGCCTTAATTAGTTAAGACATAAGCATTTCAGGTGAAGAAATGTAACAATTGTACAACCACTCATTACTGAGGAATTTTCCTACAGGGAAATTTTACACCTGAAAAAGTTGTCTTTCCATTTGGATGCGAATCATTTGATTCTATTGCATATCCATTTTTTCTGTCAAAGGCTAGAGTTAAAATTATATGAAGGTATGACACAACTAAAAGAACCATTACATTTGTTTTCTGAGTGCTTCCCCTTTATCTTCCCTCTTAGGTTAATGGAAAATGATTTTAAATGTGAGAGGAGTTTTCCTCAATAAGTATTTTGCACTATGATACAGCAGTTATTTGTTCAAAGTAAAAGAGAAACCTAGTGGAATAGTAAATGCTTCCAGTTGAGCCTAATATTGTAGTCCTCAACTTATGACCACAATGGAACCCAAAATTTCCATTGCTAAGCAAGACAAGATTTCTTGCCACAGTTCTTCAGTGAATCACCACAGTGGTTAACTTAGCAACATGGTTGTTAAGTGAATCCGGTTTCTCCATTGACTTTGCTTCTTAGAAGTTCACAAAACTTCTGATCATATGCAACCATCATAATTATATGCCAGGTGTCAAATGTACGAATATAAGTTATAAGTATGAAAAATGGTCATGAGTTCCTTTTTTCAGTGCTGCTGCCAAAACTTCAAATGATCATTAAAACAAAAGGTTGTAAGTCAAGAACTACCTGTACTGCCTTATTGCAAGGTGCCAGTATGTTTGCTTTTTAATTATAAAGGTAGATATTTTCCACCAGAACATCAAGGCAGCACAAAATAAAATTCAATACTTTATTGACATGTAGCCAGACTGGAAATAATGACTCACAACCACACTGAGATGTAGCTGCCTATCAAAGCAGAAATCCCATCTATATTACTTCAGTTTTTATAAACAAGGGAATGATTCAGCAACCTGCAACAATCTACAGGTTCTCAAATAAAATGAATATATTAAAAACTATACATACAGTTTTAAATGTGATAATCACATATTGATCTCAGCAAAAGTTCACATTAAAGGAGAACGTCTGCAGAAAACCTGCTGAAATAGTACATATACCATCTGTTCATATATTTTATGTATTTTAAATGGTATATAAATATATCAAGAATTGCCTTTAAATGCCCTTGGGACAATCATCATGCATTGTCTACTGAATAGCTCTAGATTATACAAGAGAGTGTCTTATATTAAATCAACCAATTGACCTGTCCAGCCCAAGATGAATAACTGTGTCAGAAATGTTCCAATTTTCCAGACAAATGCCTTTCCTCTTATATGAAATCCTGCCTAAGGCAGAAATTCAAAAATATAGCAAGCTGTGCTCTAAACCAGCGGTCGCCACTGGTGGGTCGTGAGAAAATTTTGGTGGGCCGCAGAGAAATCTCACCCCAGAGCACCCCCACAAAGCAATTAATCCAGGCTGCGCAGAAACACAAGTCTGCACCACTCACATGGCCCGCAGGAACCCTCCCCACCCACTCAGTCCTTACCCGGTAAACTTGCCTACAAAATTGCTATTTTTCCTTTTTCTGACCATTATCTGTTCTGCTGTGCCGGGAGATTTAGATTAGCTAGGAAGTAGGAAATTGTTGGATTTCTTGCTTTCTAGCTAGTCTTTAGATCTTCGGCTCACCACAGCTGAATTTCCCTTAGGACTGAAGATTTACTTGCAAGCAAATTCAGTGCGGACTCATAGCAAGCAAATTTGAGAGATTGAGCTAGCCGATGGCAGATAGATCACTCAAATGATGCTGTGAGCAACTCAATCTGCCTGATTTTGCGTAAAAGTTGATCTTTTTTTTATCAAAAATTCAATATTTACATGAATGGTGTATTGTGAGTTAATTTTTCGAGTTTACTTGCTAGCAAATTTTATGAGTTTGCTTGCAAACAAATTTTATGTGACAGACTGAGCTAACCAATGGCATCTCTGAATGAATCTGTGACTCTGTGAGCAACTCAATCTGCCTGCCTGCTTTGCCTGATTTTGGGTAAAAATTGCTTTTCTAAAAAAATAAATATTTATATAAATATTTATAATATTTACATACAAGCCATGCCCAGCCAGTCACATGACCACCAAGCCACACCCACAAATTAGGTCATGCCCACAGAATCGATTAGTGGTCCCTGGGATCTACAATTATGAGTTTGGTGATCCCTTAGGTCCAAAAAGTTGGCAATCTCTGCTCTAAACTATTCCCTTTGTGAGAATGTCTTTATTAAATATTCACATAGAAAACAATGAATTAAAAGGCAGTCAAATCCCTTTATGTCTGATGCTCCTGTTGTTCATTTCTGTGTCTATATAAATATAAACGAATGAGCTGCTAGACTAAGTTTTATCCCATCTGCTGTGTTTTCCATCTGCTATGTACGCTTCTTAAGGAAGAATACCGCATCCTCTCCTTGAACTCTACTTGCTGTCATTTGATTTCTTGATCTCTTCACTACATCCTAAAAAGGAGCATTTGTCCCTTCTAGTTTAAAGGATGCAGATAATCATTTTGTGATTCACTGCAGCCTATGATGAAAACCTATTTTTGTTACCAGATACATCATCAATGACAGGCATAATGTTATTTTACTACAGATATTCAAAAGCTCATTTATGGGTGCAGAAATCGTTTCAGTGTTTTTCATTTTGACGCCAAGTATCCACGCATACACAGAGAAGACAGTCTGTTTGACAACATTCTTTAAACCTTCATTAAAGTGAAGGCTGCAAGCATGGGGATCTCTGATGGGCTTTTTCCATGCATGCTTTTGCCCATAATTGTATTTTCAAGATAACATTTACTTTTATGGTAGATGAAGCCTATTTCTTGTCACTGCTACCCAAATAAATGAGCCTCCCCAGTTCGTGCTACTTTATTGATACTGCCAAAGAAACATCTGCAAAAATTGAGCTGTAAGTCGAGATTCTCTCCTCAGTTTAGTCCTCAATCCCTAGACAGGAATTCCTAACATCTGTGGTATTATGATCCCTAAAACAATAAATCAATATGCATGACCCTCCAAATCCCAAATAAAATTATGCTACACTTTAATAAGTCACTCTATGAAGGTTAGCAATATTCCACACTAATTGCAAGCATGCAAAGGCGCATGCAGAGCAAGATATAGATGTACCAGTAATTACAATGACAGAACTATTCTAACATTGGGGGGAGGGGTTGGAAATACATACCAGAGTCACCCCAAAGGCTCATCCCACAGCCTAATAAGTCTCAGATTTATCTTCAGATTAATAATTATTATATTTACCTTTGAGAAACTGTACACTTGAAAACCTGGATTTCACTACGCCTTACAGACACTAAGGAGTGCTTTGAACACAAAGAGTTAAGGCTTGCCCTTCCACCTTTTTATAATTATGATAAAGGTGGGAAGATGCTTCTTTTTTTTTTTTTCCTTTTCCTTACTGTATATATTTTTCTTTCTTTTGTATTTTTTCCTTTTCTGCATCTTCCGTTTCTTTTTATCTTATTTTTTTTTATTTGTAGTACTTTTTACTGCTGAAATACATATACACACCTCAATCAAGGCTTTTTGCTTGACTAAGATTTGCATATGCAAGACCCCCAAATTGCAACCCTCTTTAAATCTTCTCATGACCATCAATTTGGGACCCCCTTCTAGAGGCAAAAGCAACTATTCTCATTAATCATCCGTCTCTGCCATTTGACATATTATTATATATGCAACTGCTTCTGCCAATCCAGTAATAGATTACACTAACCAAGACATTTCAAAACAACCTAGTTTCAGGAATAAATAAATTTGACCCTTAAAAAATACTTAAACCAATGTCTAAAGTGGTGGTGCCATGAACTAGACTAAGTGGGACTCAAGCAAATATTGAAAATTTCCTGGCTTTGTTACTGTGCATGTGATAAAGCAGGGCCTACACTCCCAGCCTCATGCCATCTTTCCATGGATAACCACCTGTTCAGGATGGCTTTCTTGGTACTGTTCTTTGAACATAACAACATTGAGGTTATTTTTATCTTCTTGAATCATTTTATCTATCTTTTATTCGTTTCTTAATTTTTTTGCTAAAATCCATATTTCCAAGTATCTGAGCTTGCTGTATAACCTATCACAGATAAAGACCACTTTTCTGCCTGGTTTAATTAAGCTTCTATTATGAATATATACTGTCAGTTTTTCAATTCTTCAGTTTTGGTCTGAATAATCTTATATCGTCAGTAAAGTTTCACTTTTTCACAAATGCTGTGCCAAATTTATTCTTTCAGCTACCAGATCGTAGTAAATTGTGATATTTTTCATTGCTATTTTCTGGAATTATTTCTAATGAAAATATTTTGGTCTCAGTTCAGCTTTTTTCCTGATTTTTTTTTTTGATTCAGCACTTTTGAGAGGGTTTTTACATGGCCACATTGTGATAAAATGTTTCCTCCTCTTTGTAGCATTTCCAACATATGATTTATCTATCTTGTTAATAATTAATGGAGTTATATATATTCTGTAATACATCTTACATCAATTTTCTCTCAAATTCTAACCTGGAATAATATAATTTATTTTTTGTATAGTTCTTTCCCTTGTTCAACTGTCATTAATTTATTATTATACCTATTATTTCCTGACGTTTTGCATCCACTTTAACATGCAATTTTTTATTTGTTCTGTTTCTTTGTCACATTTGAATATTTCTAGGTACATCCTAGAAGATTATCTTAGTTCTATATAATGTTTCAAATTATGTCATTTTTTTCAAGCTCCTTTCTTCTTTCTTTACATTACTTTTTATTCTTCCAGCAATTTTGTTGCTTTTAAATTTCTCCTCCAAACCTGAGTTCTGCACTTTAACCTTTCTTACTGAGGACTGCAGAAAAAATTGGGAAAGATGGTGTTCTTACTTTCAGCTGGAAATTTGCACTAGATTCTTGTCCCCTGCACAAATGGACAAAATGTCTTTTATTTAAATCCATATCCAATGTTATGTAGCTAGAGCAATCTAAAACAATATAAATCTAGTATTTTTAAAATGCCTGTATAAAAGTTGTCAAAATAGGAACAAAGCAATCCACTACTAAGAAATCTTCAAACTTGTATTTCACTCTCCAATAATAATGAATGTAAGAAGCCTTCCACGATCAATTGAAAGTGTGAGTATATGTTTATGCGCCTACACAGACACACATTTATTATTATTTGACATTTATCCAGCAAAGCTAGTGCAATTTACAAAGAACGAATGACTCATGCAACATTTTGCATACAAAATGCCTTAGGTATTAGGTCACCTTTCTTGGAACTGAGGAAAAACAGCTTTTTCGATACCATATCCTCCATATGTCTGAGATAAAAGCATAATGGAAAATGGAAATGTTTTGAATCATCAGTCTAGCACTAATAGCATTATTAAATCAGATTGTTTTATCAGATCCCTATAGCTCTTTCTTAGCTCTTCAGAAAAACAGTCACAAGCAGCAGTTTCCCTACTGGGGAGGTTGGGGGTACCAAAATCAGCCAGATGATGAACGAGGTATTACAATATAAGCCTTCCCTTTTTGTTCATGCATTGAAGTTACATGCACATTCAAAAAAGGCATGGTTTGCATTGTAATAGCCATCCACCATGTTGCCAATTTGGACCACTGTTTGCAAAGCAACCTTTTGTTTTCTTTAAAATATGTATGTATACAAAATACAACTAAGTAAAATACCTAATTATGTTGACATTACCTTCTATATGTTATGGAGACAACTTTTATTATAATAAAATTTTAAATTGCAACGATTATATGTAACATCAGGCTCTGTTGAAGCAGAGGGAAAAAAAAAAACCGACCAGTAACAGTGTTTGCAAAGGATGAAGAGTGAAGACTTAGAAATTTTAGAAATTCTTTTCCAGAACAATAGTAAAACAGTCTAGCATTTGTGGTATTTAAAATCTTTTTATAAAATGAGCACATCAGCTAACAGGATAAATGACAGCAAATTTATCTTGGGTTAATAAATATTGAGTATTTCTAAAACCAAAAGAATAATCAGAGTAGGTTTAGTTCACAGAAAGCAACAATCAAGCTATAAAACAATACCCCAATCAAAGTATGACCAACTCAGACAAACAAACAATAAACAATAGCCTCATTAAGGAACCATCAAGAACACTCCCACCAACAGAGAGAGCAAGCCACTAGTTAGTATAAAAACAGAGAACCCCACTCTCTTCTCGCACTGATGATATTTACCAAAGTAGGTAAAGAAATGTCTACAAAAAAACTACCAAAGCTCAGAGAGCAGCAAGGACCCCATCGAAAATCAATAGCAATTTTGTTTCATGAAATTCTCTCCTGTTAATTGTATTGTACTTATATAGGCCTATGAAGGAGTTTATTTACAAATGGAATTCTGATACAGGTAGTCCTCTCAACGTATGACCATAATTGAGCCCAAAATTTCTGTTGTGAAGCAAGGCAGCTGTTAAGCAAATCACTGCAATTGTTCAGTGAATCATGTGGTCATTAAGCAAATCTGGCTTTCCCCATTGACTGCTTGTCAGAAGCCAGTTGAAAAGGTTACAGAAGATGATCACATGACCCCAGGACAAGAAAACTGTCATAAATACGTCCTAATTGCCAAACGCCTGAATTTTGAGCACATAACCATGGGGATGCTGCAACAATCGTAAATGTGGAAAGTGGTCATAAGTCACTTTTTTCAGTGCTGTATAACTTTGAACTATCACTGAACAAATGGTTGTAAGTCGAGGACTACCTGTATATGTGGGGTAGGCTGCTTTTAAAAGTGCTCCCTAGTGAAATCAAGACCAAATTATTGTTAGTGTTTATATGTTTTAGATCTAGCGTGTTCCAAGATCCCCAAGACCAGAGGTGGTATTCAGCAGGTTCTGACCAGTTCTGGAGAAGTGGTATCGGAAATTTTGAGTAGTTCAGAGAACTGGCAAATACCCCCTCTGACTGCCCTCCCCCATCTATTCTCTGCCTCCCCAGTCCCAGCTGATTGGCTGGGTCTTCCTTTGTTGCCGTGCACAGGAGAATGGAACTGGAAAGCAGGTTAGTGGGGTGGGGAGGGAATTGAGATTTTGCAGTAACCTTCCTCCAGGAGTGGGGAGGGAATGGGGATTTTGCGGTATCCTTTCCCTGCCATGCCCACCTAGCCATGCCCACAGAACCGGTAGTAAAAAAATTTGAATCACACCACTGCCCAAGACAGAAAGACAATATTTTTTTTTCATGGTCTCCTCGTTTTATACATATCTAGTCAATAATGAAATATCTGCAAGAAAAAAAACAAGTTCAGAAAGCACCAATGATTCTGTAGTTATAACTGTGGTTTTCCAAAATGCCTTTGGGAAGGAGAACCCCAGTTAAATGTTAGTACTATAAGCAGCTGTATCTGGTTTTATCGATTTTTGAGTTTGACTGCAAGTCATCTCGAATTGAAAAATAGGCAGATACTTATAACTGTATGTTTATAATTAAATTTTAATTAAAGTTAAATAAAAATAAATGAATACAGTATATTGTTCTCTGTGCAATTAATAACTCCTTCCATCTAGCATATTAAAAATTACAATGCAGAGCAAAGTTTGAGTGAACCCTAGGGCTTACAGAGAGGTGATACGCTTTTTAGTGTGCAAATATTCTAAGCAATCAAAGTGAGACCATGGTAAGAGCAATTTTAATGTCCTACATGGCAGCAGGTAACGGTATTTTGCTGACTCTCGTCTGATCTTGAGAAAACCTAACATGGTCAGGCTGAATGAGAAGTCACAAGGAAATCCCAGGACTGTAGGCTAGGCTAGGAAATCTCTGAACTCCACAATAATCTACTTCAGTAGGAACGCCAAGAAAACTATATGAATAGGTCCATATAGTCAAGTAGGAATAGGAAGAGTTTATTTTTACCTGCGGTCTGCAGAAAGATTTAGGAACAAAATGGAAAACAAGGATATGAATCACTTAAACAATGCATTTCAGTACAGCTTGAAGGAATTCAGTCCCATGTTTTTATAGCGTATAACTGAAGTTAATGGAGTACAGCTTTCAAATGGTCTTTTGCATCATCAAAATTAACGGTACTGCAGGTACAATATATATCCAATATATGTGTATGATCCTAGTTTGAGACTGAGATGACGGGCCAAAATGAAATTCTTAACTTATATTACATTTGTGGTATTTATTAATTTAAATGTGTCAGTATTCTAATGGTTATGATGAGCATTTCATTTTATACAATTTCACAAAAAGTATTGATAGAATCTTTTCTTACATACAGCTAGTCCTTGACTTACAACCATTTGAAGTTACAAAGGACCTCTCGAGGGTATTTATGACCCAATTTTAAAGTTTCTAATGGCTGGGTTCCCCCTTCTCCAGTCATCTCTTAGTGCACTTCAGGCGCTCATCTTTTGATATTTTTCAAATGATATTGTTGCAGAAAACCAGCACTTATTTTCAGTTTTCCACAAAAAAAAACTTGTGGAAAACTGTTCACTTGCTCCATAGTGAACAATGAGTTTAACAACTGAGTGATTCACTTAACAGCCATGGTTGATTTGCTTTACAATCACAGTTGTGGCTGTAAAAGGTCATAAAATGATCACATGGGTGACTTGCTTTACTACCATCACAACTTACAACCATAATGTAAGTTGTACAACCATAATGTAAGTTGGCTGTATTAAATGTAAATCAAGGACTACCACCTGTAGAATACTGTCAAGAGAATAGTTGCCTACACAAGGGAGCATGTTAATAAATCTATTGAGAGTGCCTTGCACACGTCCTAGATGTCATTCAACAACTTTGGTATTTTTAATTCTTCTCAAGCCAAATTTGTAACAGATTAAGGCATGGAGTTTGTCAAATTATGAACTGGTGGAATAAAATAAGCAGTAGAATTCTGAAAGTATTTCCCTACACACTTCTTCTGTAACAAGCACTCCCTTACCAACCTTCAGCAATTATCTTATTAGGCAATTCAAAGGAAAATTCTCAGTAGATGCTACAATTAAAAGAAATCTTCGGGGAAACTCTTACTGCATATTCTTGTAGCTCCCATTAGCCAATCAAGGTCAAAGTACCACAATGCATGGCCTAGAACTATGCTTCAACATTATTTTCCCATTCAGTGCTTTGTTTTTTATTGATATCGTGGTATCACAACATAATGGGCAATCAGGAAAGCACTTGAAAACAGTCATATGTACAAGAACCTTCTTTATTAAATGAGTCCATGTTAACTGAATGAATAAGCAAACAGTTTACCATACATCTTGAGCTCCCTCAAACATGTATTTCTTAACAATTTAATATCATCTTAAAAAAGGACCCAGCTGTTTCCTGATTGCTAACCTTGTCCAGACATTCACAAAAGGAAAGACTGCAGTGAAGAGATAAACACAGAGCACCAATTTGTGAGGAATCTATGAATTGTGTCAAAGTTGACAGCTTCTGCAACGGGATAATTTAGCTTGTTTTCCAGTCATGTTTTGTTTTCTTATTCTTATCAACCAATCTGTACAATCTTTTGTTTCCTACATGACCTTTAAGATATGTACAATTCCTGGGGATATCAAAATTGACCAGTGTAATATATGGACATCAGAAACATCAAACGGTGCTCAAGTTCTCCCCCATCATTTAGAAAATGTCTCTCTGAGATGCTTGAACATGGATATTTGAGTCTTATATCATCAAATAGTTGCTTCTACAGATCTTGCTATTTATTTAATAATCAATATATTCCCTGCTTTCTATTTATCCAATAAATGCACAAAGCAACATTTAACAGTAAAAAATACAAAATATAAAAAAATTAATACAATCAAACCAGAATCTAGTGTTTTTTCTTTAGCAACAGTACCTTTGCTTTATCTGGGGTTATTTTGCTAGTTCTACCTCAACTATCCCATCATCAAGATTAGACAACATTAAAGATTGTTTCCTTGCAGTTAGAAAGTCGTACTAACCAGTGTGGATTTGCTTTATAAGCATATTGATGGCATCTCATTCCAAATATTTCAATTATCTCCTCCATTGGTTTCTGGTGGATGTTAAACAGCACAGGAGACGAGACTGGACATTTGAGGGAACATCTCTTCCCAGTTTCATCCCTTCAGATTGGCCGGAGAAGCATCTTTTAAGGAATGTTACCTGACAGGGCCCAGGCAGGCAGCCTTTTCTGCAGTGGAATTTTGGAACATCATTTCCCTGAAACGTAAGATTGTCATCTACCCTTCTAAACTTTAGGAAAGTCCTGAAGATTTGACTTTGCCCTCTTACCTGTACTGGTCCAGTGATGGTGGCATGAAGCCTGAAAAATAGCTATATAATTGTTAACTGCACTCTTGAAGATTGTGTGTTTAGGGCTTTAATAGTTTTTATTATTTTGCATGCGTTTTAGTATGGTTGGTTGTTTTTGTTTTTGCTTTATGGTTTTGTTTGTCTTGTATTTTGGGTTTTTTTTTAATTTCATAAACAGCTCAAGAGTCACATACGTGAGAGGAACAGTTATATAAATTGTCCACATAAATAAATACAGAATGCTGTAGAATATGATTGGTCAACAACATAAGTGTCAAGCAGTAATTACCCTGTACCAGTTTTTGGTCAAGTCTCAACAGCAACACTTAGAACTATTGCAGAATGATCATATTTTCCAGGGGTACAAAAAGGCCAGCATTCCATAATACTGAAAGCCACCAAGAAGACTATCAGGACTGTGTTCTTCCTACACACTTTCTGCTGTAGAATGCTTATAAGGCAAACAAAGTTGTTTCAATACTATATCCGGGACAAAGCTCCCTACTAAAATAGGTCCCAACCATCCACTTTCACTTTCAGCCAGCTGCCTGTAAAGCCATCAGACCACAATTCTGTCAACCGACTTTCCCAAATATTTGACATTGGCCTATAATTAGATTTTTTTCCATGAAAAGTTTTTTTTTCCCAACAAAGGTTTTAGAACTTCCACCTTTAAGCATACAGGGGCACATCCATATTCAGAAAGTCTTTTATTCCCCAGATGGCTAACTAAATCATACAGGAAGATCAAGGATTGACCAATCATATGTGGTGGGACTCCATACATCCTGTTTACTTCCTAGAGATCTAGAAACTGAAAATATTTCATATGAACCTAGCAAGTGATTGCTAACATTCTCTCCCTATTATTGCCTCCCTATGGAATCTAAATTAATGCAAATCCAATTAACTTTCTCTGCAAAGAATGATGAAGATTGTTTATTTATTAAACCAATTTATATAGCTGCCCATGTCACAGGCAAGTGACTGTGGGCAGTGTACAACAGAGCTAAAAAGTTAATACATATATTAAAAAGTATAAAATCCAAACCTATAGTGAACCATTGTTGCTCTCCTTCTTTAATATTTAATAGCACAAGATGCTATATATTGTTAACTGCTTGAGCTATATCAGCATTCCAAAACTCAGTGGAAGTTTAACAGTAACATTGACAGATGGGGTGAGAAATTCATTGAACATAATCAGTACAGCATCTAGATCCACCAGACACATGGGTTGGGATATTTCAACTGGCCTCCACACAAACTCAGGTTTATAGTAGCTGCCAGTCTAAAACTGACCAGACAGTGATCTGCCTATTACAAAGAATTAAAGTCTCTTCACTTTCAGGTCATTGGCATGAGACAAAAAAAATATCAAATCTAGTATATGACCTATTATAGCAATGGATCTAGATACCCATTGGGATAGGTCCATTGCCTTAATGGTAGATCTTCAATTCAGAGTCAATCTTTTAAGAAAATCAAAACTTCCCAAGACAATAAATCCACCATAGTCTACTGCCAGGACAAAAAAAAAAAAATCACTTCAGCTATCTAAGAAAGTCAAGAGTCTTGTTGCACTGAAATGGTTTGTACATTAACATTTTTTCTAAATTATCCCAGCCACCCTGAATTTGCAGTCTATGAGACAGAATGTCTGGTCAGTGATATAGATTATAGTCATACCTCCTCTCCCTTCCAGCCCTAGGATGTTGCATCACAAGTATTCCAGTAGACAGAGCTTAGGAAAAAAATTCCAACAAAATTTCTCAGGTTAATTCTTTCATCAAGGAAAAAATCCTGGATAATAAATATTTGATCAACAACTGACATTAAAAAATATAAACTTTATGTTGGTGGCTCCATGGTCAACATCATCTAGATTTTGTGGAAAGGAGGTAATAATAATAATTTAACTATTTATTTTAATTATTAATAATTTAATAATTATATAACAATAATTTCTTATTTCAGTTATAAAAGAACTAACTTTAATTGCTTTAATACATATAAGTGAAGGAAAAGAATTTTAACTGTGAATGAGTTGTTCAAGAACTGGAAGGTGGTTCTTTGAATAGCTGAGGCTTGTTCTCTTTGCTGCCTTTCCTTCCCACACATCAAATCTTGAACTACCGTACATAAGTCAAAGTAAAATTTTGCAATGTCCACTAAAGCAGAAAGTAGGTTAACTGTAATAATGGGTCTCAGACTGAAGATGACTTTTATTATTTTTTATATGTAGTAGAGAATTACTACCTGTGAAATGAAAAGAGGGAGATATATGAGATAATACTGTTGACCCTTTGAGATTTCAGTTGCCAAATCACTGATTAGGATTTTTTGGTATTAGTTTATCTGAGTGATCTATTTTTAGCACCACTCATGTATAAGTATCTTATCTCAAGATAAAACTAAATACATAGGTCAGCTCCAGCACTAAGTATTCAGCAGCTGCTGATGCAAAGGCCATGACACACATTTTTTAAAAGTTCTTTTCTTCAGCCTAGCATTAATAATTACTGTCATCTCATGCAACTATATTCACACCACAATTCTTTTACATGGAAGCACAAATGTGTCACTAGCAAACAAGCTAAATCAGAAACTGATAAAATTGGAGCCAAAGAAAACATTGAACCAGATGAACCTTCAGTAAAAACAAGTGAAAGGTTAATTGTAAGCTTATGGTTTAATGAAATGTATTATGCTGGTATATTGTAAGGAGACCAATGAAGAGGTAAGAGAGGAACAATGGTAATTTCTCAAAATGTTCTTAGTTCCTAGACATTAACTTTTGCTGGCATTCCCTTAAATGTCCCATCCTCGATGGGAATTAAGGTTCAACATCAGTTTCTCTGCCCCTTGACATGAAAATCGTAGGAGGGACATAATCTTGCATTTCTTCTCAGCAAGTGATAGGCAGGTCCTATTCTAATAAAAATAAATACACACAGCTCAATTTAATCTTGATTAATTCATGACATAAAGTACACTGATGTTTATTCCAAGATAAAATGTCTGAAAGATCATGGCTCTCCCCCACCTCCTCAAATCAGCATTATCGAAAACTATATTCCAGCATGTTATTCTCCAGAATATTTTTAAAGCTGACTGAGCAGCTGCAGAATGAGAAGCTGTCCTCATGTCAGGCCAAAACTAAAAATGACAATTCTTCTGACTAAGTTCTTTACTGTTTCACATCTATAGACAAAATCATGCCAGGCTTAAAACCCTTACTATATGCATCTACAATATATTCTGTCAGTTATTTGGGAGGAACTGTCTTCATCCTCTTTCTCTCACACATAATCTCTGGATTAAGTTGCCTCTTACTCTTCTAGAATGTGCCCCCTCCCTTCCTGAGACCCACCTCCTCACCATATTCCACCTCATCTCATCTGCTGTTTCTTTCCTTTGATAATTCAACTCTTTGTGACAATGGCTCTTAATCCAGTGGAATTTGTTTGATACATTATGGTCTCAGAGCTCAATCGTCAGTTTCTTTTTATAAGAGTCATGCTAGCACAGTGAGTTTGAAGATCCACTTGCAGGTTTCAGGAAGAAATCTTCCTAGACATCAAGATAACTCAATAATTTGTAGTTTCAGTTGTCCTAGATCTTGAATTGATTAAATCCATCCCTACTTAAAACAAATCCCTACTTAGACTGTAAATCCCAGGAAGTTCTACTTGGAAGTAGCTGCCGTTCTGAGTGAGCAACATCACCAACTGCCACTCTGTCAATTTTTTAGCTATATCACACACTTGAAACCTATGCAGTTGTATATTTTTCCCAAGGAACAAGGAAAAGCAAGAAGGGGTAGATAAAGTTAATAGTACCACAAATTCCATCACCTAAAAACAGCTGTGTTATCATGTTCAGTTGCCAATATAAATGTCATTTTTTCTGTATTTAATTTTCCTTTAGGCTGGCGATCAAAAAGAAATTTGACATCCCTTAGGTACGGCTCCAATTACTTCCCTCCAAAGGAGCTTGCTTACTTTCAGAAAGAGGCAAGTAACCTCTTTTTTGTAACCAGGCGAAGGAGAAAAACACATTTGAAATGTACTTCATTTAAACAATATTTTCAATAATTAAAGACGAAAATGAACAGGGCTTGGGAAACTGCACTGCTGTTACTTAGCAGTTTGCCACCAGATTTTAGCCCCATTTTGTTGGGTACCACCAAACCACAAAACAGGATTGCTAATTTTTTATATAGTTTTTTGTTTCAAACATGAAAGGAATTTGTCCTCCATGTATGAACTGGGGGATTCTCAACCCAAAGGGATTCTGCAACTCCATAAGGAAACAATCATGTGGATTTACCACATGATTTATCACACACCCTTCCAGTTTTGTGAATCCCAGTAAATCCCATAGAAATGGGAAGATCTCGCTTTTGAGTAAATCTAATTAAGACTTTCTCACAAAGGGGATTTATTTATATAAGAGCAAACTTTTACCCATACATAAGCTTCATAAAGGCATGGCAATAGCAATATTATCTAGTTTAGCTAGCTATTGATATCTGAATTGGGACTGTTAAAAAAAGCTCAAGCTCCAATTTTATGTTTGAAGCTTAGGTTTAAAGATGTAGATCAATCAATTAATAATGAAAAAAAAACTTGATTAGAGTTTTGATTTTCCAGTGGGATTTTACTACTACTTTAATAAAGAAGCAATTGTCCTTGAAAGCTAACCTGAAAGAAAGGCCAAGTTCCATAAAGATCTCCCTCTAGGATAGAATTCCTAGCAAACTGCTTTGAAATAATTTGTGAATGTATAAAAAGCAAGATGAAAAAAAAAAAAACATGTTCCCTGGAAAAAAGTATTAAATGTCAGAAGCACCAAATAACCTTGAATGGCTGTGAAGATTAGATGGGCTCTGTTTCCTCAATCTATTGTAGGAAGCCAGAAATGGCTGGATGGTTGAGATTTATATTTGTTTCAAGTAGAAATGCCTTATAATGCCTGAATATTAAAGTCAATTTGTGGAATATATTGTATTTCCCCCTTTCCTATAGAGAAAGGAATCAACTTTCTGAGATTTGAACTGTTACTGAAAGCTCAGAAGTACTTCTTTCATAATAATAGAAAAAAAGTGAAAATTGAAAGAGTGACTGTCCCTCTTCCTGCAGAGAGGTCTTAATTTTAGAAAGATGCTGATTTTCTTGATGAAAATCCGCAACTTCCGTTACAAACTGTGGTCATTGGCTGAAGACAAAACAATCAGATGCTCAACTAGGGCGATCTCGAATCACCCCTTTCTGTCTCATATGAATTGTATCCATTTAGTATCCCTGCAAATTAAAAGTTTACAGGAACATAAAGGTAAGATTTAACGCTTTCATTAACAAGAGTATGTACAGTTATTAAATATATAATGTTAAAAAAAAAAAACAAAACAAAACAGCTTATTAAAACATTCAATCGTGATTTTCCACGCAAAACCTTTTTTTAAAAAAATAAACAAAAATAAAAATACGGTGGCAAGTATTTTTGAAAGCATACATTTTTAATAAGAGAAGTATTTCAAGAAGAAAACTTTTTTTCTAACCTTGAGATTGCGTGCTAAATAAATTACCTCGGAACGAAAGTGATGAGTTCTCAGAACAGCATCTAGAAAGAAAAGAGAGGGGAGGGGGAAGACAGGACCGTATCTGTCTCCATTGCAGCAGCAGCAGCAGCAGCAGCATCCACATTGTGTAGAATTAGTCGGATCATTTTTATTCATTATTTCCAAGCACCCTTTACCATCTTCCCACAGCTACCATGGAAGTGTGCGGTCTTCTCCACGCATAGCTGACACCCAACCAACCCCCCCCCCAAAAAAACGTGATATGTATATTCCCTCTCCTCGAAGTTGACAGGAAAGTTACAGTCTACTTGAACAACAAGGAGAGGGGGAGGGGTGTTTCCCAACCATCAGCCTGGCAGTTAAAAATTTGAGGCTTGGGGTGGAGATTTAGGCTGCCGCAATCTCTGCTCCTCTCCACAGCCCCTTTCCCAAAATTTTGGAAGGACCCCTGCTATTCAGACCGGCACCCTCCGCAAAGGCGAAACCCATCCTTACCCTGGAGAGATGGGGGTGGGGTGGGGTGGGGGGGTCGGAATTCCCTTTGACATTCCCCCACCCGCCTTTCGTTTAACCGGCGAAACATCCCCCTCCCCTCCCCTCCCTTCCTTTCCCTTCCCCTTCGGCCAAAAGGTGAGCAAGCCAACACTGCGTCTCTTCTTACCTCGGCTCCTTGAGCGCCCCGCAAAGACCGATTTGATCGGATGCCTCCCTTTCTGGACCTTACGGTGCCAGGAGCAGAGGAATAAAATTGTGGCGATGGTCCCCACCAGCAGAAGCAGCAAGAAGAGGGCACACTGGACGCTGTAAGGTCTCAGCAAGACCAAAAAGGCAGCCGCGATCATGGCTCAAGCGGGTCTGGGGCTTGCGCGGGTCTGTGTGTGTGCGCGTTCGTGTGGAAGGAATCCGGGGAGGATCTGTTTTTTTTGTTTTAAATAAATAAATAAATTGCGGGTGCAATATTTTTTTTTTTTTTTTTTTTGGGCGAGGGGGGGCGGGGGACGTGGAGGAGAAGGCAGGCAGCTCTGAAGGAACGCTGAGGAAATCAGCCCCGAAGGACAGCCGGGAAAGGGTTGAGGAAAAAACGCAGCGAAGAAGGGGCAAGCTCGCCTCTTCAGACGGCCGGGAAGGAGGAGCGTTGAGCGTGCGGCCCGCCGGGAATGAGGGCTCCGAATGGCTGCAGCGAGCACCGCTCGAAGACGTGCTAGTGATTTCCTCGGGAGGGAGAGAGAGAGCGAGAGAGAGCGAGGGACCCTCAGCCCGTGACTCAGCAGAGAAGCAGGCGGTAGGAGCGCAGATCCCACCCTCCTTTTTTTTTTTTTTTCCTCCCCCTTTTTGCGCGCGTAAAAGGGGGAAGAGGAGAGATCCATCCAGACGAAGCAAAAAGGTCGAGGGATGAACAGCTGCAGCTGCCGCCAAACTGCAATCCCGCCTGGAGACAGGGAGAGGGCACCCCAGGCAGAGTTGCTGCAGCAACCGGGCGCTACTGCCGCGCGCCTTTGAGCTCTTGCGTCCCCGCAAAACCTCCGGAGCGATGATGTTGCTGAGACGGAGGAAACGAGCGCGGCGGCGCCCGCAGATGCCGTCGCCCCTCAGGAAAGCGCTTTGCGGTGGGGGGAAGTGGGGGGGGGCGCGCGGGAGCGGCGGGAGCGGCGGGAGCCGGGACGAGGGCCGGGAGAAGGGAAGGGAAGGGACGGGACGGGACGGGGATGGGGGTGGAGGGGTCGGGTCCAAAGTTTGCTGCCTCTGCTGATGACTTGGCCTGGGTGAGAGGAGTGGGCGCTGCTCGGGTGTCGTGGGATTGGTTGCTTGATGGCGGATGACATCAACGGGCGGCTGCTACCGCAGAATGAAAAATGGCTGCTTTAAGGGACACGGTGAAGTGAGGGTTTGGTGGGTTGCTTTCGTTTTTTCAGCTGGTGTCAGCCTGGGAGAAAACGAAGGAGGGAATCATTGCTCGGATGATCCTGAAGGGAAGGCGCCATCGTCTCTCCCCCGACCAGCAGACTCCGGGGCACCAAGGGAAGAGCGAGGATTGCAGCTTTGGACGGCGGGGCTGGTGGTTTCCCTGTGCAGATCTTGGCGCTGCTTGAAAGGGAGAGCCCGGGAAAGGACGAGAAGGAGAAAGCCACGGGCCTTTACCTCCGCGCCCCGTTTCGGCCCCTTTCGTCAGTCCCGAAATGGCGGGTTTTCGCGCGCTTCCTTTCCCTGACATGGCACGCTCGCTCGCCGGAGTGAAAACCGGCCGCTGAGAGAGGCGTCGAACAAATGAAGCAGCTGGGAAAAGGGAGTCCTTTCAAACTGTGCGCCGCCTCGACTGGGGCGCGCCGAAACCGACGGCTTCGAAAGGCAAAACGCCGAAGAATTTACAGTTCCCGTGACAGAATCGCCAACTTTCATCCGGTTTCTAGGTTAAAACCGTTCGAACCAGGGCGTCTTTTTTCAGCAGGCCCTGTCGGGAGAAACCCGTGTGAGATTATGGTGGCAAGCAAATAAAAGAAGAAATCTGCGAGTAGTTTTTCCAACTCATGATTTTTAATCAGGGGTTAGAAAAGACGCTACCGGTTCAATTCTGATTTATTCGGCAGTAAATCCAGGCGAAATCTAAGACCTCTGACCCTAAGTGTGCAACACTACACTTTGATTACTGAGGTCAGTTATTCATGAGAGTTATTCATCTCTGATACTGATTGCCACACCATCTGAAATTCAAATATGTCATGACAGAGACCAGGTTATCACCGGTACTTCGTGTTGCAACACAAAGATAAAATGTTCAGTAAAAAAAAAAAATTCTGTATTTTTTTGCCTTCAGTTTTGCAATTATTAAATCATTATTGCAAATTTTATTTATTATAAAATGCATTTGGTTCAAAAAGAAACTCTTGAGATACCAAAAAGGGCAGAGAATATTGGATATTTATATAAATATCTGGATATTTATGCAGATGCATGCTCTCAATAGTGAAAACACATAATTTCCTGTCTGTTAATGTAACTCTAAACTTTTTCAGATTTCCTAATATTTTTCCAAAAGAACCTGCTCCATTTTTTCAATGATCGTCACAACAAATATATGGGAATTGAATAGTTCACCTGTAATAAAATACTTAAGATTTTACTGTAGTTTACTGATAATTCATAAACTCAATAAGCCTTGTTTGCTTAACACTATTCTATTGAGTAAACCACAGCGTCATTTATAGTAAACCATAAACAAGCAAACCATGAACAAGGTTTACCATATTCTATGAATCCAAGTACATAGTTTTCAAAAATTGCACATTTTTCCTTTTTTGCCAAAAAATAATACTGAAATAGTTTTTGCCCACTATAGAAATGTATTAAGAGAATACTTTATGACGTGAGCCCAAAATATAATTCTAAATTTATTTATTTTTATCAGATTGGGCCAAAGCAAATGTGCCAGTTGGATTATTGGTTAACAAGGAAACATAATCACTAAATATGTGTGGATTAAAATGCTAGATCAATCTCAGCATTTTTTAATACTCAGTTGTCATGATAAAATAGTTTTTTGCAGTCTAACACTGTATTGCAATCTGATGTTAACTTAGGCATTAGTTGCATGTTGCATTGTGGAACTTCTTTGTTTTATAATTGTACCATGAAGTTCTGCATGTACAGTATATATCGAAAAAGTACTGCTGCACTGTGTTTAATGGGGCACACTTTCTTGCAAATGTATTTAAAATTGAACTTTAAGACTTTCTTTTATCTAAACATAAACCCTGTAGTCGGTATGACATACAGTATCATTTCAGTTCCCCTTGGTTTATCCATTATTTTTATTTTGGACAATACTTTATGATAACCTAATCTTACATGGATAATTTATATGAGGATTCATAGCTTAGTTTTGTATACATGCATTGAAAGTATATTGCATGATGTCACAAATGCAGTCTTTTTAAACACTGCAGTATATTTACAGATACTGTAAAACATACAGGTTATGCTAAGATTGTTCCTAAGATTCAAATAGCTTCAAGGTGAGGCTGTACTCTTCATTCAGTACTTTGTCGCAATGAAATGCAGTGTCATTTCTGTCTCACGTGTGCACATAGAGCTGACATAACAGGAAAAAGATTTACAATACAATAATAATTTGTGAAAAAATATTTGAGTGGATAACAAGTGGCAAATAAAACAGTTCAGGACCATGGAAGTATTATTTGAGTACATTTGAGTACACATGTTAACAGTGATTTATACAGAGATTATTGATTAATTAGATCAACTAACCCCAGATTTTTCAATAGATGTGAGGTCTGTTTTATTTTTTTAAGTTGAATATATTTTTAAGTAGCATGTATTTTAACAATTCATAAATAAATACATTAAAACTCACTAATAATTCCCATATTAAGAGATATTTTGAGATGCAAACGAACAAGTACACTTGACAAATGTAAACACTTAAATGTGTTTAGCAATGAGCAGCATAAAACCATCATAACCATAACAAGCAGAAACTGCAACATCTGAACATCTATCTGCAATTCTTTCAGAAAGAACCAAAATAACTAAACATCTCTCCACTTGAGATTGCCAGGCCAATTTTAAAAAAGCACTTCACACTAAAATATTGTTCTTAACTGTTCATCACACCTCTTGTATCATGTTCTATTTGACAGAACTATCTAGATCAATTAATAAACAATAAATGGGTGGCACTACAGTAGAAAAAATATACATAGGAATTGTCAGGTGGTACTCCATTCAAAATCCAAGAAAGAAATACTTAGACTCTTTAAGTTAGAGAAAAGTTATCTTTTACTGAAAATGAAGTGGTAGCAACCAAAGAATTCTGAATCTGAGAAATTAGGCGCGTGAATCGCATATACAAAGTGATGGAAATGTTTCCACCCCCAATAGTTCAGATGAATCTTCCAATTAGAAGTTGTGAATATGATCATGTGGGCATCTTCAGGTGGTGATGAGGCCTCTGTCCATTGACCTTGACATATTTTGATAACGGGTTGCAGTTGCACAGAGAAAGGAAAGCTAAGCGAGAAATAGAAACCTAACTCTGATGTATGCTCCCCCATCCTCATTTACACAACAGAAAAAATGTAACACCTCCAGCTCACTTCCCAGGCTCATCCCCTCCTCCCTCCTGTTACTTATGACAGCCAAAAGATGCAAAGTGATAGTAGAAGATCTTGAAGGCTGACATTCGGCCCTCCTAGAAAAAGAAAACCGTCAGTCCTAAAAGAGAGAGGAAAAAATATAAAAACAATAATTAATCATTAGACAATTAAAAATGAATACACTCCTAGGGTTTATCAGGATACTTGGTACGAAATGCTTTGATCAGCTTAGGGGCTTTAACATCGTTTTCGTTAACCCACTCGGCTTGGGAAGAAGGGAAATGTTTCCAGGCTACAAGATACTGGAGCCGACCCCTCCATTTGCAAGAGTCCAAAATTTATTTAACTTCAAAATGTTGTTCACCCTCAACCAGTATTGGTATGGGAGGATCAGCCTGGATGGGTCTTAAATCAGAAGTACGTTCAGGTTTTAACAAACTAACATGGAAGACCAGGTGAATTCATCAAAGAGTTTTCGGTAAGTTCAGCTGGACTGTTACAGCGTTTATAATCTGTTCAATCGTGAAAGGACCAACATATTTAGGACCAAGCTTCTTCGATTTTTGAGTGATTTGTAGGTATCTGGTGGACAGGAAAACTTTGTCGCCTACTTTATATAATTTCTGTGGAGATCTTGTCTGCAAACTTCTTATGAGCTTGATGGGCCTCATCTAATGCTTTACGTGCGTGTTACTGGTCAGTTAAGTTGGAGTTGAGTTATCCATTCATCCAACAAATGGATGTTAGGCCTTTCACGAGGAAGTTCAGGTATGGGTACGAAATCTTGTCCCGAAGCTACTTTAAATGGAGTAAATCCAGTACTACTATGTACGGAGTTGTTATATGCCACTTCAGCAAATGGCAGTAAGTCAGACCAATTATCTTGTTGATAATTTATATAACATCTAAGATACTGTTCTAACACTGTGTTAGTCCTCTCACAGGCCCCATTGGTTTGGGGGTGGTGGGTGGAGTTTAAGCCCTGGGCAGAGCCTATCAACTTCAGGAACTCTTTCCAAAAATTTGAGGTAAATTGGACCCCTCTGTCAGAGATTATGCGTTCCGGAGCGCCATGTAAACTATAAATATGTGAAATAAACAGTTTCGCCAATGTCTTTGTAGATGGAATCTTGGAACAAGGTATGCAATGTACTTGTTTGGAAAACAAATCGGTTACTATCCAAATAACCGTGTTTCCACTGCTTTCGGGTAGTTCCACTATAAAGTCCATAGAGATTTCTTTCCAGGGGGCTGTTGGTCTAGCTACATTTTGTAACAACCCAGCTGGCTTACCAGGAGGTCTCTGCCAAAGCACAAATTGGACAGCTAGCTACATAAGCATCAATGTCCTTCAAAGTAGGCCACCAGAATTGCCGCTTAACCAGGTGTAAGGTTTTCACAAATCCAAAATGACCAGCTGCTTTAGAATCATGAGCTTGTTGTAATATTTGGCCCCTCAGCGCCTGTGGCGCATACAATTTGGTCCCCACCCAAGCCAAACCATCTCTAACCGTATAGTCATTTGAATGAGCCAGGAACCAATCATCAAGTTTTCGGGCTTCTTTTAGTTGTGCGGTTAGGTCATTCGATAAGTCCACTTCTTGTTTCTTCTTTTGGGCTCTGGTGATCACTGGGGCGGCTAGATGTTTGGTCGAAACAATTGGGCTTATCACTTCCTGGCGAATACTATTATATTGGGGTAGTCTAGAAAGAGCATCCGGCATGAAGTTCTTCCCCCCTGGAATGTACTTCAGTGAAAAATTGAACCGCTTGAAGTACTGGGCCCAGCGGACTTGTTTAGGGGACAGCTTCCGAGGCGTTTTTAGGGCCTCCAAATTTTTATGATCAGTCCATACCTCAAATGGATGTTTTGCTCCTTCCAGGAAATGTCTCTAGATCAGTAAGGCCCAACGAATTGCAAAAGCTTCTTTTTCCCAGACGGCCCACCTTCTCTCGGTTTCAGATAGTTTACGGGAGGTATATGCACAAGGCTGTAAGGTCCCTTTCTCATTGATTTGAAGTAACACCGCTCCAACGGCCACATCACTTGCATCAGCTTGGATCACGAAGGGAGCCTCCGTGTCTGGGTGCTTTAGCACTGGTTCTGCAGCAAACAGTCATTTTAGCTTTTCAAAAGCCGCTTGGCACTCCATGGACCACTCCAATGGCTTGCTAGGCCTTGGCTTCACCTCTCCTTTAGTTTTTAAGAGATTTATGATGGGCATTGCTATCTTAGCAAAAGCCGGGATAAATTGCCGATAAAAATTTGCAAATCCCAAGGTCTGAAGTTGTTTTCTGGAACGTGGGGGAGCCCATTCCAATACAGCACGCACCTTCTCTGGATCCATTTCTATTCCATCAGATGAAATGCGATATCCCAAATAGTCAATTTTCTCTTGATGGAATTCACGTTTGGACAGTTTAGCATACAACTTAGCGGCACACAGTTTCTGTAGAACCGACCGCACCAGTTTCACATGTTCATCCAGAGTTTCCGTGTAGATAAGGATATCATTAAGGTAAACCAGAACCCCCCTGTATAAATGTTCATGTAACACCTGATTGATCATCTGCATGAATACAGCTGGGGCCCCTTGTAAGCCAAAAGGAAGAACGTTGAATTGGAAGCAACCCATCGGGCAGTTAAAAGCGGTCTTCCACTCATCACCTTCCTTAATTCGGACTTGGTAGTATGCTTCTCTCAAATCCAACTTCATGAAAATCTTTCCCTTGGCTAGGTGGGCCAGCATGTCCTTCATCAAAGGGAGGGGGTACACATTTTCCACAGAAATGGCATTCAAATTTCTGTAGTCCACCACCAAGCGTTTGGAGCCATCTTTCTTTTCATGGAACAACACTGAGGCTGCTACCCGGGGCCTAGCAGGTTGAATGAAAACTCGTTCCAAATTTTTATCTATAAACAATCTTAGCTCTTCTAATTCTCGTGGTGTCATTGAGTTTAACTTCGGTTTTGGGAGCTTCACCCCAGGTAAAATTTCAATAGCACAATCTGTTGAACAGTGAGGCGGGAGCTCATTCGAGGCCTTTTCACTGAATACTTCCTTTAAATCCCAATATTCTTTTGGAATTTTCTCCTCCCCTTTCAAGGGTTCAGTACCTGTGGAAGCTATTTCAATCGGATTCTGAAGCTTTGGCTGAGATCATCGCCCCTTTTCCAGTCGCTGATTGGTGCGTATGCACAACGAACCCTTTTTCCAGCTAACTTGAGGGTTCCATTTCCGGAGCCAGGGTAATCCCAGTATTAACGGTTGCTCCATCCCAGGGGCCACAATAAAGCGCAGAGTCTCATTATACTCTCCCATGGTCATTTCTACAAGTTCCGTGACAAAACGTGCAGGGCACGTTCCACTGATGCCACCGATGCCACCCACGACAATGATGCCACCGACGACAGCGATGCCACCCATGCCAGTCCTCACCCAGCTGCAGACCAGACAGCCCCACTACACTACTGCTTCCTCCACCCCACAGCCAAGCCCGGCCTCAGTACATCTCTCATCAGTACTGGGGCTGACACCCCATGGCATGGAGGAAGGACCTCTCAGCATCGCGGGTCTGAGCCAGCTGTCTGAGAGCTTCCTCAACACACTGTCCCCTGTTGTCCTCTCGGGGCCAGGCACCCCAATGACGATATAGACCAGCACTCCAGCACCACCCACCTCCACAGCACCTGGACCCTTCACCCCTGAGACTGGGCAAACCTCCGAGTGACCAATAAGAGTGCCAGAGACTGGGTAGCTGGCTACCTGTGGACTTTATTTGGACACTTGACTTGGGTCATTTTTCTTTTACAGCTTGTTGTTCAATAAAGTTTATCTTTGATTCACACACTTGCTTCATTTCTTTTTTTGTAATAAAGTCTTGGTGGAAACTTTTAGAATTGGTTTAAGCCTTTGCATGCTTGTGGGATGGATTAAGATAGCAGTGGGGTGGGCAGGGATACCTTTGGGATGGGTTAAGATAGCTGTGGGATAGATAAACCTCCAGTGCAAGCATAGTGGGACTGTATGGTCCACCCTCCCAGGTGCCACACCTTTGGCCCTTCATTAGTAAGCATTGATCCACACATTTGAACATAAACACAACTCTTTATTAAATGCCCTGTTCATTGTAGGCCCACCCAACATACATGGCCCAATCTCATCCGTGTGATGAGACAGGCTGAAGGAAGCACCCATTAATCATCTATCATCCTGTCTTGCCACTCCACTGCTCCAGCTGGGGAGTTGCACCAGTGTCTCAGGAGGTTGCGCTGCTTCTTCCCTTCACGTGAGGCTCTGTTGGGGCCTTGCACATCCTGAGTGTCTATCAGGTTTCGCCCTTGCCTCCATTCCCCAGGCTCCATGTCCCCATTGCTTTGCTGGAGGTCCACGAGCCTGTTCTGCAAGACTGGGTAGCGGGTGCGCATGAGATTGTGCAGGATGCAGCAAGCTTTCACGATCCTCCTCACGGTCTCTGGGCGATGCTGCATGGTGGTGAGAAGTACCTGGAACCTGTTGGCCAGGATGCCAAAGGCGTTCTCCACCACCCGCCTTGCCCTAGACAGCCTGTAGTTGAAGATCCTCTCTTCACGGGTGTGGCATCTGGAAGTGTAGGCCTTCATGAGGTAGGTTCTGAGGGAGAAGGCGTCATCCCCCACGATGAAGTAGGGCACATCTTGCGTGTCATTGGGCAGGGGGTCTGGATCTGGAAAGCCCATGATGAGGTTGCCTTCCAGCCCCTCCTTTAGGTCACTGGCGTTGTATACCTGGGCATCTGAACATGAGCCACTGCCTGAAGCATCGATGTACATGAACTTGTAGTCAGCATCGACCATGGCGAAGAGGACGATGCTGAAGAAGCCCTTGTAGTTGAAATAAGTGGACCCCGACTTGGGTGGTGCTTTGCAGGCCACGTGCTTGCCATCTATGGCTCCAACGGTGTGTGGGAAGTTCCACCTCTGATACCACTGCTCTGCAACTTTCTTCCAGTCTTCTTCAGTGGAGGGGCACTGGAGGAGCTCCTCCTTGTATTCTTTGATGATGGCCTGCACCACTTCTCTGACCACAATGCTGATGGTGTTGTGTGGCACCCTCCAGCTGTATTGCATGCTCCTGTAGGTGGTCCCTGAGGCCGGGTGGCGCAGAGTGAGTGCCACCTTGAGCACAGGTTCCAGGCTGGGCCGGAAGTTGGTGTTTGGTCAACCTGGGTGTCAGCCGCTGCACAACTTCGTCAAACATGGCTGGAGGTATCCTCATGAAGTTCTGGAATGCCCGAGTGTCTTCGTTCCTGAGCTCCACCATCAGCTTGTTGTACAGTCCGTACTCTGCTCTTCTGGCGATCCATCTTCGGACCCAGACACTTCTCAGCCGCCTCTTTTTCTTCCCATAGTAGAGTTCACAGAGCCTGTAGATGGCTTCGCACTGTTGCAGAAGGATGGTGGCTGCCAAAAGGACTGTGTTACGATCCACGGTGGACATGACTGGATGCTGTGGAAGAGCAAGAGTCAGATGAAGGCTGCAGAGGTCTGCACAGCTAGGCTGCTGGTCTGAAAGTGAGATGCAGGTGAGTTGCTCCCCCTTTTTATAGGCAGTATAGGTGTCCCTTTGCATCCTCTAGGCATCCTCTAGGCATCCTTAATATCCGAGATAGGTCCCCTCTGCGAACGTTTTTTCTGTTTTAAACGCTTTGTTTCTGTGCTGCATCCGTTCTGCCTCCGTTCTGCGTCCGTTCCACTTCCTCCCTGCGTCCGAGCAGATGCGAGTTGCGCGGATGCGCAGGGATGTCTAGCGGATATAGCGGATGCGTAATGGATGCATAGTGGATGCAGAACGGACGAACTGGATACATATTCAGCACAAAAGTTTTGAGCAGCTCAAAACTTTCTGAGCGGATGAAACGTCAATAAATGGATGCTGGATGGATAGAGAGGAAGCAAAACGGAGGCAGTGAGTAAATCGCGTTTTCCAACGGATGGCAAGCTTTTTTTGTCCGTTTTACATCCTCTTTGCATCCGTTGGTGCAGTGTGACAGGGGCTTTAGTTTGTTGAAATAAATATTTTTTTTTAAAAAAATCTTGCCAGCAATTCTGGTAGAACACTAATGGAACCAAGAATATAATATCCAAATCAAATTTTCTCCATGAAGTATCTCTGTCCCATCAGCCACTGTGACTGGGAGACTTCAGCCATTGAGCCCCAAGCAGAGCATACTTTAAGATACAACAGCAGAGGGCTGAGCTCTGCAAGCCAAACTTGCCAAACAGTAGGCCAACAGAAGAGGAAATTCTGACCAAATGTTTCAGCTGTGCATTTGCATGGAAGGTTGACTTGCTTTATTTGTTGGCCTCCCTCCCTGACAGAAAATGCTGACAACTTTTCAAGCTTGGGCTCCGTTATATATATCTTGCATGTGTAGAGTTCGGAAGATGACCTTGGCAAGTTCCCTTGCCTAGGCAAAAATGATGAAACGTTTTTTTTAAATTTTAGAATCAGACAACATTCAGAAGCAAATCAGGCAGACACTCCCAGAACTTTTCAAGAATATCAGATGAAAGAGAAGGTACGGGACATTCTGATTTGCAAGATTGTTATTAAAACAACTCTTCATAAAAATAGTTTTAGCTTTCTTATGGAGTTGATTTTTTGATCTGGTCTATTTAATGAAGCCAACAGAGCTCTGAATTCCACATTGCCATGTTTCTCATCTGTTTTCTTGGAGTTGTCACTTGTTTATTGGATTTCTGGTCTCAACCTGTGCCAAGCCCGTGATTACATTTACAGTTGCCATCTTAAGATATTGGTAAAAAGGATTCTTCTAAAAGTTCTCCCTGAGCTTGCATGTCATTGGTCTGTGGCAAACATCCAGCTTGCAATCTGATTGGCTAGCAGCCATCAGTACCAGGACAAAAACCATTGGACGTAAATCTAATAACTGAATAGCAGTCTCAAACAAGCCACTCCTGATTGAGCAGTAATTACCTATTCCTTTTGTCATGGGGTAGAAAAATTAGTTGCTTGCAAATTTGGCATATTGAGCAGCTGCTATGGTTATTTCCCTCTCCTTCCTCAGACTAAGAATGAGAGGTTTGTTTACCTGGTTTGTTTCCATGCAGCTATGGAACCTATGAACCCAATAATTTCCACCTTTCTACTCTACAGGTGAGAAGGAACAGGAACACAATTCCACCCCATGTTGTCTGCTTCCGGACTATTGAGAAAGCAAGAGTTTTAAATTAATGACATAGCTTGATACACTTGTGGTCAGACTCAGCATAACAAGTAAATATGTGAGACCTATGCTTAACACTTTCTCCACAGACAACAGCATTTTCACTTTAAGCTCCTTTAATAATTACTAATTTATTAGTATTTACTAATACTCTTTTACATAATAAAAATCCATTGCAGGCCCTTTTGAAAATTAGGTTCTAAATTGTTTTTTTTTTAAGTTTTCTTTCTCTTTGCGCCAATTCCCACCATCAAAGTGACAGTGCATATCTGCATTTCTATTAGACTAAGGAAGATGAAATAGTCATAAAGAAAATGCCAACACATTAAGCCAAATCAAGATTTGCACAAAATTGTGGACAAACATTTAGGTTCTTCAGATTTTTCAGTTAGTAAAATACCTTCAAGAGGAGTCAAGTGTTAATGAGTGCATGGGCAAATAAATGCTCATTATCTTAGCCTGTCTTTTGTAATAAATCATAGCTTGCTCTTTCTTTTTTCTTTGTTCATTCCACTCAGTGTTGACTCCTGGCAACTCTCTCATAACTCTTTGCAGCTTTCTTGGCATGATTTCAGAAGTGGTTTGACCCTGTCTTCTTCTTAGGGTTAAGAGAGAGTGATTGGCCCAAGGACATCCAGCTGGCTTTATATCCAATGTGAGACTGGAACTCACAGTCTCCCAGTTTCTAGCTTCATGCCCTAACCACTATTCAAACTGGTTCTTTATAGCTTTTCCTGGAGATCCATAATCTTTTCAGTTCTACCACATCCACTATATTGTTGTTTTTCTCTAGTTTTCTTCCAATGTTGCCAAGGATTGTGATATTTTCTTGTCCGTATTCTAGTCCAGTATTACACAGTAAAAGTGTGTGGAAGTTCTGCCTATTGATTCTTGGCTCAAGGGGAATGGTAAATCTTTATTTGATTTCTAGGTAAACTGTTATTGATAAAAATATCATTATCTGAGGAAAGGGGCCAATAGAAAAACTTTATTTATTTATTTAGAAACTTTATTTAGTCGGAATCATAAATACACTGATAAAAGGAAATGCTGTCTTGCATTATAAACTAGATGTAAAAAATGATAATCTGCTTTCCAATAAAACATTCTCCTGTGCTATCACACAATCAAGATTTCTCTCCTTATGGAATTTTATTTGGAAAGAAAAAGACAAGGGGAATCATTGAGGAAATTATCATCTGAATTATTCTTATTTTATTAATTACTTAATATTCTATTAATTAATTATAAATGAAAAATTCATTTATAAAGTTATTGTGTGCACTTTACCATATTCCTAGCTATAATCTGACATTGGTCTAGCACCTAATGTGCAATACAAATAATTTCGCAACTCCTCTATTTCATCTTAAGACTTCAATGCAAGTCACTTATTTAAAAATCTTCTTCCCACGTATCTCCTTTCTCTTTTTAACATCATGCTTATTATTTGTTAATCATGAAACTTTCAGAATGCTATACAAAAGTGTGTGTGTGCACATGCACATTCACACACATATGCACACATGGAAATTATTTGCAAGCTGTAGTAGAGAAACTCAAGGTGCATCGTGAACGGTGGAACTAAAATGATAAAGAAGAGCATGCTAATGACAACACATAAAGTGAGCAACCTTTGAGGTGGCCATGAAGACTGAATTGCGGGATAGCTTTTACCTTTTATTACCTAGGAACCAGCAAACCGAAATACAGCACAGACTAGTTCTTTGGTTTCAGATGTTTAGATTCTGTGACATATCTAGACAAGGTCAGAATCATACAGGTAATGCCTTTCCTGTGAACTCTGTGAAAATTAACTTTGAAGAAGCAGGACAGAAAAAGCATTAGTGGTTATGAACACTGAGAGTAGAGAAGACTGCTGAGAACAACAGATTCACAAGGCAAATAAGTGGTTCATAAAACATACTAATCTAGAATTCTCACTCAGGTGCAACTGGGAAGGCTCATTTACGTATTCTGGATATATTATGCAAAGCCCTAAATCTCTAAAGAAGTCCATAATCTGGGAAGGGTAGAAGGAAAGAAAGAAAAGGGACAACCAGCCACAAGGTGCATAGACTCAGTCATAGTAATGATGAGTGCATGTTGTTGGAAGATCTAAAGGGACAAGTTGGGGGCAGATTCTCCTGAAGAATTGTTATTTTTGCAAAAATATTTCAGTATTTTTGTTTTTATTTTACCTCTGCAAGTGAGTTACATTCTACAAAATGAATTTATTTCAGTAACTTCCCTATGAAGATAAAATGGCAGAAGCTCTATAAAACATATTAACTGTGGTACTGATATTTATATGACGGGGAAAATATATTGATGTGGTCATGAAGAGTTGTCACCAACCTGATGGCATACATACGGATAATTGTATATTTTTCAATCTTCTATGGTGCTATGAGAAAATTTCTAATAAATATCAACATTGTTAAAATATTTTTAAAATTCTTAATTTGAGCATTTCCTCATATTAGTTGGAGGGATGCGAAACCCTTGTTTGTGGAACTGTTATTGACATTTTGTACTATTTTTTCATCTCTTTACATTATTCATTGAGGAAAATAGCAAAAGACAGCTAGACTTTATCCTAAGGGTGCATGTTATCATAGTACATCATGGGAAATAATTTATCTGAAATAAGGGTAAAGCTGAACTCACAGATTCATAATGGGAAATGCATAAAGCACAAGGGTAATAAAAATGTATGTATGCATCTCTCTTATTCTAGGTCCTTGACTTGGCAATAACAAAACTACCCAAAACATTTAGAAATGTTGCCGACACAAAGCCAGCATTGTGCAGTCCCTGCAATAAAGCAGGCAATCTAGAGATACCGGTATAGCAACTGACACCTTTTCAGAGAAAGATGGTGCACATTTCTAATATTTCATCTTTCCCCTTGCCTACCCAATCCTATAATTGCAACAAAATGTACCATGAGGTTCTAAAAACAGTAGAGAAACCAAATCAGTAAGAAGAGAAAGGAAATCAATTTGAAAAAGACAAGTAGGTTATAAGAAAAGTGAAAGGAGAAACATAATCTTATTAATTTTAGAGCTATGTCTTTCCAAGGTTAAGCAGTATGACCCCTTTTCTAATGAAGGTTTTTTAAAACTCATAAGCTCTTTTGTATCTTGCCAGTAAAATAAGTACAGTACTATATTCCAAACATCAGACAATCCTTTTTTGAACTTTTGCCCTGCACATGTCAATTAAAGCAAAATCCTCTCAAGTCATCTTTACCTTTTCTTCATCTAACTCAGGTATATCCAACTCAAAGCCTATGGTCCTCATACAATCCTGGACAGTAATGTAGTTCCTCAAGATATAATAAAATATAAAAAATAAAGGAAGTTTATTATTTCTTTACATTAACTATATATTTTATATGCATCTCAAAACAATTCCTCTTTACTCAGCATGGCCCAGGCAAATCGAACGGTTGGACACCTATATCTAACTTGTTCTTCATAGCAACCTAATATGTCTCATCTTGAGCAAGTCCTCACAACTTTATAAACAGATCCAAACACTGTACATTAGTTGTCTTAACAAGAGACGTGGCTTGTTGTATCTTCTTTCAGGAGGCCTTTTCAGCTATATAGTCAAATCTTGCAGCCCTGGGATTTCCTAGTGGTCTCCCTTTCTGAACCATTTCTGACCTTATCTAGGTTTGGAGATGAGACAAGATTGGCTATGGGCTTGGAGATATGTATATCTTTGAAAGTGTAGAATTTCCTGAAAAGATAGTCTCCAAAAATTAAGTGTTCTTTGTAAAAACTAGAGGTCATTTGATCAGTACAATTGAGTTGAGTTGTGCTTGTTGTAAATTAACATAATTCTCTTCCGTAACAAAAGATAAATTTATGTTTCTTTTTTTGCAACTCATATTTTTTTAATCTCAGTTTACTTTTTGGTTCTAAAAAAGAGAACTGTTCTGTTATTAGTTGGAGGTGAAGGAGAAATAAACGCTCTTGTAAAAGCCCTTCTGTCAGGCTCAAATAACCAGAAGCACTTGGTGAGTTCAAAGCACAGAAGAGTTTATTATTGCTAGCTCTAATACATGAATCTAACCAACTAATGGTCAAAGTTAAATTAACACTAGGTAAGGGTCAAAGGAATTCATGGAGAGCTGGACTTAGGTCTCTTGTGGCAATGTAATGATTCCAAACTGATGACATGTTTAATCTCTCCTTCCAGCTCAGCTTGTTCTTCTCCTCCACCTTCTTAGTGACTGAAAGAATGTTTGTGAAGTCATGATCAAAATTTGCACTGCCAAAGTCCTTTTGAGTATGCAAAGAAAATGAAAGCAAATCAACTGGAAACGATGCATAGATTAAAAACAGCAGAAAATACCTATTGATGATGGCAATAACACTGTTTTCAGATAGAAAAAAAAATACTAAACCTATGTACAGATGGGGAAAAGTCATGAGGGCAGCATTGCTGCCCTCTTGTTCACTGTGCCTACTACTCCCATTTTACAGGCTCTGCACTGGTTGTTGATTTTTGTGGACATGCTGCAAAGGACTAGTTTTGACTTTAAATATACAGTATATATATGTAGTACTTGATACTGAAGTCCCATAGGACTTTTTATGGCAATCTGTGCCACCCCTTCCAAGGAGATCTTCCTAAGTGACATTGCGAATGGATTTCTATTTTCATGAAGTGAAGAGGGTTAAGCCAGTCAACATTTTTTCTGTTATGATGCCAATACTGTACTTTAGAACTGTGTTTGTACTGATCCTCATGGGGAGATCTATCTGGAAGCAGTCAAAACTGAACACTTCTGAATGTCTTTTGCATATTGATGTTTCACGATCTGCAATTTTGTCATTATATTGCTTATTGTAGGAAGTTAGCACCCACCCTCTTCCTTGGAAAATGAAATATCCTGGGAAATATTAAAAAGGCAGAATGTTTCCCCTAAAAAGAGTAGAAACTCAGGAGCAGAAACTCATCTCAGAAGCAGAAACTCATCCCCATCTTTGTTAATGGGTGGGCCATTAAGGCCTGGGCCAGAATACTTTACATAATAAAGATCTCCAGGTAAAACTATAGCAATTGCTCAAAAGCCCTTCATCATCCAGCAAGGCTCAACCAAACCTGGAACTCAGGAAAGCCTACAGAGTTGCCTCTACATGGCCTCATGGGAGTCTGACAACCAATCAGAATACAAGCTACAATTCAAATCCCAACAAAGGTTATAAAACCCAGGCACTCTCAGCATCTCAGCCTTTCTTGACCTTCTCTTCTCACCTTGAAGCATGTGATCATCCTTTTTTTTTTTTTCACTTTGGAGCTCCAAGACATGTGATCCTGATGTCCACCATTAAACCATCTTTCCAAATAGCTTCCATGTTTCCAGTGTCTTTTTCCCCACTTGGAACTGAACCCAGAAGGATATTTCTTTCAACATTATTATAAATATATTTATATGGTCTATATTAATTGTACCAGGGTTAAAGAAGGATTTGAATTATAATTGGGAATGTTTTATTTATATTATACGGTTTAACTGTTGCAAGCTACCTGGAATGTGGAAGAAACATACTGTAGATTTGATCGGATGGATGGATGGGTGATACATAAACAGATAAATACTGTGGGAAACCTTTTGCATGAAGAATGTTCTCATGTGCTGCAAAAGCAAGCAATTGAAAAAATGAAAAGAAATATTCTTGTTTTTAGACATTGGAGGCTTGGTGTGCCCTTAACAAGGGTGAAGCAGGGTCAGTGTCATTTCTGAAGAGGACTAATGTATGTATAATTGAAGTCATTAATATACCTTTCTAAAACATGACGTACAAGCAATTAAAACTTCAAGCAGCAAACACTTGTGTACTGAGAAATTACTTAAAAATAAATAAAAAATTTAAACCTCATGTCATTTCGAACAAGAAAAGTATTTATGTAGCAGAAAATAGGTTTATATTCAACATAGGTAACATATTATACAAATTTTATAGACTAGACATTTCCTAGAACAATGATGGCTAAGCTTTTGGGTTTGGCGTGTCAGAAATTCTAAAAATGTCTAATTTGACTCTGCTATCTCCCCCACCCCCAACAAAAGAGAAACAATTCTTTACATCTTCATTTAGTTTAAAAAAAAATACAGTCCAATCGTGTACGATCCCCAGGATCTGCTGCATATTCCCTACCTTCAGGCAGAGTTTTCTCTCACCTGGCAAGCTCCTGTGGCCTACCCAAGATAACTGGGTCACACAAGGCCTTCTTTCTTGATGTGTCTTCATGGAATACTCTTCTACAGTCTCTGCAGCCTCAGAAAAACTGCACAGAAAAAAATGTATAAGTAAACATTTCATATCTGCTTCTTTTGATCACATTCTATATGGGTGTAATTGTGGAAAGATGAAAAAGAATAGAGGATTTACTTTTTCTGCCGACCACCTACAGCACTGCAGGTGCCATGTAAGAGCAAGGCACATGCAGTTGTTTGGAATGGATGTAGCAACTATTATGTTTAGTAGTTAATCCTATGTTTAGGATTATGTTGAACTAAAGTTTTTATCTGAAAACGGACAGTTGCCACTCATATTTGGATCAGGCCTGCTATTCGTCTCAAAGGGGCAAAAATATATATAGCGTATAGTAACTATAACTAAAACAGACTGCGGAGGGACACTCTGAAAACATGGTAATTATCTTTATATTCTGCAAGAAGAGTGGATTTTGAAGAGCTGTTTGCTCTTTTCTATTCTTGGGGCAAATACATTACCTTTTCAGCATGTCAGAGGTATTCAAATGGCAAACCTTTAAAATGCTGTAACCACCTCTGTTAAGAAATATTGAACAAAACCTTAGACTGCTATAATTTTGTATTGCATTGTCTTAATTACTTTGGCTGACTTTGTCGTTCCTTTATCGTGCTATTTTCATGAATGATTTATTGCACTGAATGTTTAACAGTGTACTTTATGTTGATCAGAGAATCCCAATTATTAGAGAAATTTAAAAATACAATAAATATTCTCATTGGTTGACAGTATTTCTTGAATTCTTATTTCTTTTGATGGTTCTGATTACTGTCATTCTCCCTCAGCCCTAGGAAGGAAGCCGTGGCAAGACATTTCTGAAAAATTTTGCCAAGAAAACTTCAGGGACTAGTCCAGCCAGTTGTCAGGAGTGAACACAGACTGCATTAAACACACACACACACACACACCCTTCTCATCCTTATGATGTCTGTGTCTTCCTCAGGTCCTTTATCGGATCCTCTGGTCCTTTTATCAGATGCCTGGGAGCTAAAGGATTCCATTTCTGCAGACTATCTTAGCTTCAGGTGTGTGTTTGTGAGTATGAAAGCCAGATGATTGTGGCTTATTCCAAAATATGGGTGAACTACCATCCTTTGGTCCGTGACTTATATTCGGAACTTTGTCCAGTTCCATCCTAAAATAAGAGTCTCCCGGCCCCCTTCCATTCTCTCGCCTCATCCACTACCCCATGCATTAGTTCAATTCCGTGTTGTGTGGTGGTGGTGGTGGGGGGGGAAGCCACGACAGCATCACAGTCTTGCATTATTACAGGAATTCCTTGAGGCCGACAGGGAGCGCCCTCGGGCGGCCAAGGAGACTACACTTCCCAGCAGGCCGAGGTGCCGAAAAGCGTCACCCTCGACGTTTGAAGCGGAAGAAACTGAAAGTCTCGCGCGCGAGAGGAGAGCGGTGACGTGCCGGTTGCGTCGCCAATGGGTGCTTGCAGAAGGGCGAGGAGAGCGCTGGCGCGGTTGATGACGGTTCGTCGGCCTGACGGTTGATTTTCGTTTTCCTCTGGCCGCCGAGTGGCCGAAGGGTTCGGTCGAGGTGCCTTCAGCATCAACACCGTCGTCCTCACCTGGGTTGGTTGTGGGCGGTGGGGTCGCCGTTTCTTAATCGTCCTCGTCGGCGCCCTGGTTTTAGAGACCGCGTCGTTATCCAGACCCGTTTTCCCACCACGCTTTCTCTTCATCGTATTGCTCTGTTTTTATTTTTACTTTATTTCATTCTTGACAGGTGCTTTCAGTGAAATGAATGGAGGCCTTGCATAACCATTCGGAATTTTACTTTTTCCATTAACCTTAGTGCATCCTTATAGGTAAGGAAATGGTGTAGTAACCGCTTCCCTTGCACACTTCTTTTAACTTTTCATTTCTTTCGCGCACTTTTTCCTGACTCACTGGCTTGGCTCTTTTGCATCTGCATGGTTATTTTGACGTCGTCCTGCACTTAAAAGAACATTTATACTTTTATCACTTATAGATCAGCTCAGCTAGTGGAAGCATGGCAATTTCAGGTTTATAAACTGCTAAAAGGATGAATTCTGAAATGATATAAACCTGTTATGCTATTATCAGTAAGTAAAGCAGAAAGAGTCTTTGGTACCTTCCTTTAGGGTTGGCATTTAGCTAGCATGTCCTTCAATTTCGGTGCTGGTTCTGTGCTGTCCAGCCAGTTAACGGGAATTGGTATACTTCGTAATTGGGAGCTGTCCCCTTAAGGGAATGCCTCATGGTAAATGTAGTTAAGGCATTCTGGGAAATGTAGTTCATGTCATGTGGCCACATCTGTAGTCCTGATTGGTCACTGAATTGACCCTTGGTGGGTTGGGGGAGGTTTCTTCACTCTTGCTCAGACCCTAGCATCCTGCTAGTAGTGTCTCTCCTTTGGTTCTACTACTATGGGATGAAATAGGGGAAAGATTACTATCATTTTACACTATGATTTCAACTATGCAAAGAATTGGACATTAGATGCATCTTGACATAACTGACTTACCTTGAGGATACCTAATATAATCCAATAAAAGAAACTTTGTATGAAAGAATTTGTAGAGTTATCTGTCTTTATATTCAACAATTGAATCAAAGGACAGAATAGGTTGTCTGTAGATATTCCAGGTCTTGTACAATATATTCCTTGTAATTGATTTTAAAAGTTAAATAATTGCCAGGAAATACAATATTAATTGCAGTGAGAAACAAAACCATGGATTTATTTGTGCATTATTACCTTCAGTGATTTTTTGTTTGTTTGTTTGTTTCAGATACAATAATGGAGTATCTTATGTCTTCTAAGAAGACTGACAATTCCTCTCAACAGGAAGAAAGTGAAGATGATATTGAATTTGTTAGTGTACGTAGACAATTTTGCATGTAAACATAAGAGTGCTGGAGGATCAACTAGATAGACATCAATATGATGCAGCATTTTGTATTGCATAGTGTCAATCCAGATCTATCCAAGTTCGAGTAGTCTTCTACTATCAGTGCCCTTTAATATTTGCAATCTTAAGTTGTACAGTCTTTGTTTCTGGATTTTATAGGTAGCCATCAAAGTCAGCTGCCATGAATAGCCATTCCACTTGTGGATTTCTCTTGTCCCTTTCAACCACCTATCTTGGTTGGCATCACTATACCACATATGGCAGCAGATTCTTAATACTGTATAAAAGAGTGCTTTCTTTTATTGAATCTAAATCTCCTTAAATTTAGTTTTAGTCAAGGATCCTGAATATTAATATTGTGAAAGAAGAAGAAAAATTACTGCCTTTACATTTTTAATGGCAGACCTGATTTTAGTACACTTATTCTATCCTATCTTTCAAAGCTAAAAAGTTCCAGAGTGTAGTTTTGAATAAGCCAATTCTACTCTCCTAATTCTTTATCTTTCCCCTTTTCCGCTTCTGTTCCAACTCTACAGTACAGTATCAGCTTGTGATGCAGTGCACGATATTCCTAATGTGGTTTACTATATAAATGCAAAAAGGCATTTTATTGAGAGAGATTTTTTTTTTGTAGTATGGAATTCACTTTTCATACTGGATGGGCATTTTAATTAACTATCCAGATACTCTTCCTACTTTCTTGGAAAGTGTTTGGCAATTCAGATGTGACTTGTTTTTTCTCCCTTTTTGGTATTTGTTCAAATTTCCTTGCTTAAATTCAACAGCCTTTGTAATGTTATATCCTACCCATCCCCTTTGGCAAAATCTTATTTTAGCAGTTCTATTCAGTTTAATTGATATCATTAAATTGGACCTTTTCAGTGCTCATCCATATTTCCAGGTACCATTTGAGGCAAAATCATGGCAATCTTGCTATTTAGAAAGAACATTTATAAATTCATTGCATAAAGCACAATGCTGCTTGGGTTTTTCAGGGGACAGGTAAGTCTAAAGTTTGCTATGTAGAAGCCATTCTTAAACTATTGGGAACTGGTGCTGTTTAAATATGTTGGAACATAATTAGAATTCCCTACTAGCAGAACTGAAGGAGACACTAGGTTGGGAAAGTCTTCCAAGGAGATAAAAGAGGGGGGAGCATTGTGCTCAAGAAAGAAAGCATGTCATCTTCGTATATACTGGTCTTTGACTAATAAGTATTTTCTCTGATACCTTATGATTAATGTCAAAAGAGCCTTTATGACTTTGACTGGACTGGAATGACTGCAGTTAAAAAAAAGCTTTCTTGGATTATGAAGTCTCTGACCATTTGATTAGAAAGCATTTGACAGAAGGCCATTCCACAGTTCTTTATAGTGATGCAAAATTGACCCAAATTAAAACTACTCTAATGAATAATTAATTCATTGTACTTTTGCCTCTCATATTTTGAAAATACTCATAAGTGAAAAAAAAAACCACTGTTAAAAATGTTTGTCTTTTTAGGAAAGTGTATTGAGACCTGTCCTGGAATGCATCGATCTTAGTAATGAAGAAGAATTTGATATCTCTTCTGAAGTGAGTGTTTCCTCACTGTAATTTTCAGTTTTGCTATAATTTTTAGTTTTCTCTGGAAATATTTTACACTGTATTTCTGCAAACTTCTAACAATATGATGGACTGTGTCTGATGCATATGCACAGTAATTCGTGTTTAAATATGTTTTGAAGGAGGAACTTTTATTTTAGAGGTACCTGCAGTGTCATATTTTAAAAGCAAATCACGTTATTTCTATTTAGCATGGGATCTTTGAATACTGCTTAAATTGCAGTTGTAGATTTTGATAAACTAAGAAGTAAACCCACATAAGGAGCCGTGGGTTATTTTTGTGGCTGGGTTCCATACGTTATTTCAAATTATTTTTCTTCTTTGTTAAGTATAAATTGCTCTTTTCTGGTTTCTCCTCATGGTGTCACTTGTTTTATGTTAATAATTGCATTTTTTTTCCAGCATTACTATGATACCCTATCTGAACTGATTATAGATAATAATGGAAAGGACAACCATTTTGGAAGCTAAATTGTCCAAATACTTGTTATTTATTACCTGCTATTGTGCACGACTGTATGGAAATAACAAACAACAAATTATTACTGTACCTGTGGTTAGAAAAGATGTACAATAATGCTCTTGTTGCCAAACAAACATTTTCAAAACTATAACCTTAACTCATCTTGTAGGGGACACATGTAGCATAACAATTAACTAAATAAATAAATCCTATTGTTAACCACTCTAAATCCTAAGATCCAAATCCTAAGATCCATGGCCCTTCAAATAATTTTGTGCTGTGTCTAGAGCCATTTCTTCTATTCCTGGGACTGTATATCTTGGTTTCTACTGCTTCATTTGCAGCTTGCTTTGCTATTAAATTTTGGCAGATCTATCACAGCTCCTGCTTGATTTGGTATTAAATCCCTCTAAATCAAAAAAGAAAAATCTGCATTAAAACATTCCAGTTTTACCATCCAGATCTACATTAATAGAATTCACAAGGATTTCAAAGTTTTGTTTCTCAATACTGGAGCATCCAGTGAGAGAATCACTGATTCAGCCTGTACTGCTCAGTCTTTTTAATCAATGCCTTGGATGAGGGAGTTGAGGTAACAGTTATAACAATTGCAAATGATAAAACTGGGAGAGGTGGGTAATGATTGGTTATAATTTTTTGACTTCCGGGACATATAAATAATTCCCTCTAGGTTAAAGTTCTCAACAGAAGTCTATTTATTTGTTTATTTTGTCACCTATCTTGCCATGGGGCTGAGCTAGGTGGTTTACAGTAATAAAAAGGAAGAAAATGAAAGGAATGTAAACAGAACAATAAAATAATGGAACCATAACATAAACATTGAAATGGAAATACAACAAAAATATAATAACAAAAAAGTTGAATGGATAGAGAACAAGGCAGGAGGAGAAGGAGTCTGCCATCATTCCAGCAGCCATCTCCATTATTTATAAATTAGCATTTATACATTTAAATCCAATATTTATAAATGTAGAATTTATATAAAAAGTATTTAGTATTTATCCAGTATATTCTAATTTATTATACAGATAATTCTCAACTTAAGAGTACAATTGACTTCCAAATTTCTATTATTAAGTTGAGTTTTGTCTCATTTTACAACCTTTCTTACCACAGTTGTTTAGTGAATCACTAGTTGTTAAATTTGTAGTGCAGTTATGAAGTAATTCTGGCTTCCTGTTAACATTGCTTTTCCAAAGCTTGCAAAAGTTGATCACACGACATCAGAACAATGCAACTGTCATAAATATGAGTTAGTAGCCAAGGGCCTGAATTTTGATCACGTGACCATGGTGCTGCTGCAACAGTTGTGTGAAAAATGGTCATAAGTCACTTTTTTCAGTGCTTTTATAACTTCAAATGGTCACTAAACAAATGTAAACTAAGTCCAGGCTACCTGTACAGAAGTTGTTAAATCAAGCTTAGTTTGGCTTTCCACAACCAGCAAACACTGGAGATGTTAGGACTACAGTTTTCTCTGGATTTTGTTTTTTTTTTAGTTTTTTGTCTTGTCATCTCCTCTCCTTCATCTAATTTGGAGAAAAATGTAGTAAGGAGATAGAATCATTGGTATCCAGGAGAGTTATGCTTTGCATGCTAGATCTGCCCAAATGATTCTTAAAACCATTTGTTTTCTTTTGAACTTAAAAGTGTTATGAGGTAAAATATATATTTAGTCTGTTCAGTTGTGTCCAATTCTTGAAGAGTGCCTGCAATTTTCTTGGTATGGTTTTTCAGAAGTGGTTTGCCATTACTTTTTTCTTAGGGCTGAGAGAAATTGATTGACACAAGGACACTAACTGGCTTCATGCCTAAGACAGAACTAGAACTCATGACCCCCAGTTTCTAGCCTGATGCCTTAACCACTCCACCAAACTCATTCTTATTCTTTAAATACACTTTCCCAAGTCTTCTCTGGATTCGATGGGCTCCCCTCCTTCCAATTTAGAGGGGAGTATATTGGAAGAAGTTCCATTGTACAACCAGAAATCGGTTTAGAAGCTTTTTCACATGTGTCAGTTGTGTCTTTAAATGTAAAAGTTAAACATATTGCATTGTAGATGTAGAAAGATTCTAGAATCTTCTTCGGTTGGAGACAGGGCAAGATTATTGTTGCCCTTCATAGAAAAATACAATTGATCAGATTTCATCACCACGTGACATCACCATTTTTTAAGAAGAAAATGCTGCTATGGTTTACTGGCTGAATCTATTCCTTTAAGGCTGTTTGATGACAAGTATTTTTTTTCTTTTTACTCATAGCAGTAGAGTCAGGGATGTGCTGCCAGTTTTATTAACCACAGGGTGGGAAGAAAAGACTTTATTTGGTATTCTGAGGAAAAAAGTATCCTATTAATCCTGCTTCAGTCAACTTGATTGAGAGATTGATTGATCTTCCCAGGTAACAGTATGAGCCCACTCAGCCTCAGGTTTTCTTTGTGCTTAGTTTCTAGTATCTGTTTTGTGGGATTGAATTGTAATTCTCTCAGATCTGCCTGGGGTCATTCACTGCTATGGATGTGACCTGTGAGCCCCACCAGCTAAACTAGATCATGAAATCAATTTCACACAAAGGCTAAAACTACTTTTTTGGAAATTGGTATAATAATGGTGTTTCAAATCTGATTGCGCTACATCTCCTCCTACTCTTCTTCCTCATAATTTAGAGAAATAAAAATCATGGATGAACATTTATCCACAAATGTTTTCTGATTTTTAGGCTTAATCCTTGACTTAAACTTGAACTACTTATGAGTTGTGGCCCCGATTCCCGAACCTATGCTGTCAGAGGAAGAAGACCTGGAAGATGAGGAGAAGGAACTGGGAATGCCTTCCTCCCCAGGACCTTCCTCTCTGGCAATGCCTTCCTCCCCAGGACCTTCCTCTCTGGCAATGCCTTCCTCCCCAGGACCTTCCTCCCTGGTAATGCCTCAGGTTCCATCAGACAACCGAGAGGAACAGCCTGAGATTAATCAGGAGGAAGGAATATCGGAGCAACCCCTGACAGGGAGTAAAGAGGACGAGTGTTGGCTCGATCCTAAGCAGCGTTGTAGGGAGAAACGTGAGCAGCAACATAGGCGTGAGAGGGTCAGAGAGTGAGCCACACCTCATTGAGCCACACCCCACAGGGGATAAAAATGAGTGTGTTTTCTCCTGAAACTTTGTATGGGACAAAGTTTAACCTTATTTCAGATTTCCTTTGTGGACTGCCTTGTGATTTTCTGTGAGTAAAATTTTATTTGCTATCAGTTCAGACTTGGCAGGCAGGTGGAATGCCAAGAATATTATCAGTTCCAAAGAATTAACTCTGTGAAGTCCGAGCCAGCTTGCCTGCCTGTGTTTGTGTGTGTGTGTACTCTTTAATCTTTTCAGAAAGAGGAAATGCGAGACAGAACACTTATGTATATCATATTTCAAATGGATTCATTGAATAAAAAATGGGGGCTCTTCTATGTTGTGCTTTTATTTTCCTGGAATGTTGAGACAGCAATGGTTGAATTTTCTGGCAGTTTGTACAAACAAATTCAAAGAGGTTTCTTCTTCTGTAGAAAAACATAAGACACAAAGACCATGTTGATTATCAGAAAGCAAAAGTTGCTTCAACCCTAGATCGCTTGGCACGCCATGTAGAAGTAGAGAAACAGCTGAAGAAAGAGAAGAACAAATCTTTCAAGGTAAGGTTCTTTGCCAAGATTAGTTACAGCACAAGTATCTGAAGGTGATTTCTGTGTAAAGGAGCACAATTTCTTTACCTTAATCATTCTGGAAACTGAGCAGCATGGTGGTCTAGCTCTCAACTCATAATCAGGAGGCTGGGAGTTTGATCCTAGAAAGTGGCAGATATTTCTCTCTATGGGTGCAGTGAATAATTGTCTGCTGCAAGCTCTATGTAGGCATCAGGAAGGGCATCTGTCCAGCAAATACTCCAGCTCTTCAGTAGCCCAACTCCACCCTGATGCAAAGGATTACAGGGCTGTTAAAAGAAAAAAAATCATTCTTGAACCCAGTTTCTTATGCTGTAAATAGCTAATCAAAATCTCCCTGATCAGCAGGAATTATTTAGTATGTTTCTGTGCTTTCCACTAATTTTAGTCCACCAATTGCCACCCTCTTAACTTCTTCATGGCCATTCTGGAAGAGACTTGTGGGATATGGTAATCCTATACCTTCCACTAATGAAAATAAAGTGACATGCTACTTCTCCGAGTTTCTGCTTTTAATTCATTTACACAATAGTATTTCATATTAATATCTCCTGTTGAGTATAGAGAACATAGCAAAATTAAAATGACTGTAAAATATAGTACATTTTAAATTATCTTAGCTAGAAACTTGAAGATAAACTGAACGGTTGCTGGTGGCATTACCCTTAGCAGCAATGTTGAGTATTTTCCTGAGGAATATTATGTTTATTTTTCTGATATTTTTATAATTGTTTTGTATTTATTTAATTGCTTTTCATTTCACCTGTCCAGTTTTCATATTTTTTCCAACCACCGGGAATTCTAGGAAAAAGTGGATTCACAACATGCTCATGGGATGCAAGAACTGGAATTTATCCGGGGACATAGTGACACAGAAGCAGCAAGGTTGTGCGTGAATCAGTGGCTAAAAATGCCAGGTAATTGGCTACTTTGTCATTTGGAGAAAGGCAGAATCCCTGTTCTTCCAAAGAAATGGTTCTCCTTAACCATAGATTATTTCAGGAGTGTGGGGTGGAGGAAGCAGAACAAAAAAAGAGAGAAGCTTATATTAATTAGAAAACACAAATGTTCCAACTTCCATTTAGTTCAAGAAAATGCCACAGTTAACTTGTAAACATTATTTGCATGTATAGTATTTTGGTGGCATATGGTAAGTGCTAAAAATATTTTATGTGAAGAGCTGTACTCAAAATCTATTGTGGTTTCAGAAACCTAGCTAGCAAATATAACAAACCATTTAGCAATATAAAAATTGCCTTTTACTTTTTTATGAAGTCATGTTACTCTTTTTAGTTTTAATACAGGTTCATTAATGTTAGATAAGTGTGTATGAAATAACTCTGGGATCTTTTCTGACACTAAATATAGGATAGTTTTATTGATACTTTTGTTTTTACAAGATTTGGAGACTTATTGATAATAAAATATGGAGACCAGTTGCCCTCTTTTTCTCCCACATTGCCTTAGCTGAGTCAATCAATGTTAACATACAGATTAGGAAGAATCTAACCTATATTGGATTCTAACAACATAGCTGCAGAATTGACAGATTAACCAGCCTAGTTGAGAAACATTTACAAAATGAGCATATAATAATAAAAAGTATGTTGAAAAGAAATAGATTTCAGTTTTAACCTTTTGCAACAGTTGTAACATATAGGCATGAGATAAATTATAACAATGTAATCAAAGTTTCTCCCATTGTCTTGTTCTTATAATCTATTGTGCTAGTTTAAACTATCATTGTGTAACATCTGCATATTTCTGTTTTGTGCCTTAGGTCTCAAGCCAGGCACTGTAAACTCAGGAAGGAGAACATTATCTCAAAAATCAGATCAGATCCCATCTAACAGCAAATCCATTTTATGTCCCATTATGCACTGCAATAGAAAGTTTGACAATGGGCACTTACTGCTAGGTCATCTTAAAAGGTAGTATTTTTAATTATACAAATAACCTTAAAACTAGCAGGGATTAATTGTCAACTTTAGCTTTGCTCAGATTTTTTTTTAAAAAATTCCCCACTTTTAACTTTTATAGTTTCCAATTTCTATAGTAGCTTGCAATGAGAGAAAAGTTTGCATGAATTTTTTTTATGGTTTCTTATATATTTCTTTTGGTGTAACATTTTCTTCTGGTGAATATTTTTGCCAGCAATTTCCCCTATTAAAATACATTTTAATATTGTCTAAATGCATCTTTTTGTATCCTTTGCACTTGTATTTAAATTTCCATGCATTTTGGAGGAAGGAATTGTATCGGTGGGTTTCAAATTTGTTCACCATCAGTTCTGTGGACATGGCTTGATGGGTGTGCTTTGTGTACACACGTTCCAAATGTGCTTTGAGCACACACAGAGGATTTCCTACTAACCTCCTGCAATCCTGCATTCTCCCTGTGTCTTCAACAGCTGACACGCGGCAATTGGCTGTGCTGCGTGACACAGCTGAGGTCGAAAAACAGGAAATAAAAGTCAGTATAGAGTCAGGGCGGGTGGGAAGGCCCAGCAGCTGATTGTCAGAGTGAACCAGTTCACTCACAGATGATTGTCGGAGCTATAACTGGGCTGAACCGGTAGAATACCACCACTGAACTGTATCATAAATTGTCTAACCATCTTTACACATTTCATATATTGATGAAAAACTTTGAATTAGATACATGTACTTTAAAAGAAAACAATTCTCTTGCATATTTTAATATTTAGGTTGCCTCAACAAACCATTAGGCATAATTTTACATGATATTTTTCCAGATGCAATTGACCAGCATTAAGCTTCATATTGATTGATGACAGAATTTTTTACTGTTATAAGTATAGTTTAAAATTAATATGTGTATCTTATTTAACTGACTAATGTTAAACTAAACTAAAAGGTTGTAATGATTGCTTTCTGTAAAAGAAAAAAGAAAACATTTCTGCCTAATACAGAATATCTAATTGTGTCTATTTTTTTTAGGTTTGATCATTCTCCATGTGATCCCACAATTACTCTACATGGACCTCCAGCTAATATGTTTGCCTGCATAATCTGTGGCAAGAGATTTCCAAGTAATCAGCAATATAGTGCACACCTTTTGTCTAAGGCAAGAACTTAAGGATATATTGATAAACGTAGCAAGTTCTTTTCCCCTTAGAGGAATCAGTTACATAAAGCTATATGGAGTTTCCCTGACCAAAATTTATTTTTATGAAGGGAATTCATAAAAGTTCAAATTCCATTCCTTTGCTAATTAAACTCCCCTGTAGCTGGGAATTTTCTGTCTTCATCCAGAAAGTAGGTTTTGCCTATGTTTTAAAGAAGTGTCATTTTCTGGAAAAAATGGCATCTAGATTTAGGTAGGAAATAAACTTCTTGACTTTTATTCACCATTCTAAACTATTCTCTCAATGAGACTTTATTCTGAATATTATAAATGAAGGGTTTCACTAATTGGAATCACTGTTAATTCCTCCTGCCTGTTAGCTTTCAGCAGAAAAAAAAGGTCAAGAAAGCTAATTAAGATTTTATTCTGCAGAGAGAGAGGGACTGGGGGCACTTGGTTTCCACCGATAATTGGCTTCTTTGCTTTTCTATAAAGAAAGATGAAAGAGCAAAAGATGGAGATGGAGAATACTATAGTTGAATTCTTAAGTTGATAGGGCCTATCCGAAACTCTATTCCCAGTGTTCTTTAGATTCTACAGATCTGAATGAAATATGACATTTTTATATGTCCCTTAAGGTTGGCAACCCTTAAAGGAGAATTTTTAATAAAAATAAATATTTTTTATTTGTAAGGCTCAGTTTCAGACTTATCACAAAAGACTTTTAAATTTTGAAGTATTAAGTGGAAACAACACAAATATCTAATTAAACTTTTTAATGTAAACCTTGGGCTAATCAATTTCTCTCAGCCTAACTCATCTCAAAAGCTTGTGTGGAAAATATGTACAGGAAGGTGTGTTGGAAATGTTTGCTGCCTTGAGTTCTTTGTAAAAATAATAAAAGCGGCATACAAATAAATCAGTTTTACTGAAAAAGTTTTGTCTCTGAAATCTGTTTCTTTTTCTTCAAAACTGTGTCTTACTTGTGTTGTTCTTCCCTCTATTTAGGTTGGTGAAAATGATGGCCATAAGAAAAATTACCCTCCTCAGCTTATTCAGTGCTTTGCATGTCCTTGCTGTTTTCTCCTCTTTAACATAAGAGATGAATGTCTGCAGCATATGTCTGGAAAAAAACATTTTTCTCATGCTTTTAAATTGAGTGGTATGTTTAATAGACACATTTTTCTTTCTGATGTAAGTGGGTATTGTTGGCTTATATGTTGGTTACAAAGCTGCAGTATGTTTAAAAAAAATTTCCATGTGTTTTAAGGAGTGCTCTAATCTGGAAATGTAAATGAAATGAGCTCTTTTGTCTGTAATGTTCCTTTTATTTTGGTTCAAAATGGGCTGAAATTACGAATTAAAATACTCCCTGAAAAGAAGGTATTAAATGTTTTAGATAAAGTGTGAAATAAGGTAGAGACAGTCCAGTTAGGATAACTTTCTCTTGAAGCAGAGATATATTTGAAACTTGACAAGAGCTTTTTTCAAGAAAACAGACTTTCATAGAACTGCAGAGCCTTGCAAGCAAGGATATTTGTGTTCTGTAGATACCTTCCAGCAATGAACAGCACCTGGTGGTTGGTAGAGATTTTTTAATGTGAATTATGCATATGGTACAAAATTAAGTAGATATTATTTGGTTATAAAATCTTGTCTACATGTTGTGCAATCAGATTGCTGATGATTTAGTGGATTTCATAGGAAGACAATGGTAAGGAAAGGTGGATAAATTCTGTTTTAGGGCAGGAGTGATTGGATTCCTCCTAAGTAACCCTGCTTTCTTGTGACTCATTGCAGATAAATCAGGGAGCCCACTTCCGTTGCCTTTGCCAGCCTACGCAAAGAATCTTCTAATCTCCTTATGCAAAGAAGTTCCCTTCCAAGTCCAATGCACAACCTGTCATCAGGTTTTGCAGTCCCACGTAGAGCTCACAGCACACTTCAGGTTTGTGAAAAACTTCACATTTATAAAATGCAATCACAGGGCAGTTTTTCTCTCTTCAAATACCTGTTGGATGTCAGACCCAATTATGTTTTGCTGTTTGTGTAATTGGCTTAATCCTTATACATTAAAAGTGGTGATGGAATTTGTTAAATGATGAAAAGTAGAAAATTCCACACATGTAATAAAAGAGCTGCATTCTGTCTTCACTGCCTTTGTCAGATTTTCTTCCCATCAGTGAAGACAGAATTCAGTGCTGTTTATTTCATGCATGGATTTCCACCATAGGTCTTTTATGGATTCATGGATTCCTACATTTAAAAGGTAAAAAAAATACAAAGGGAAAAGTTTATTTGCTTATGACAATCACTTCTAATGATTTATTTGCTAAGCTGGCCTTTGCTCAACAAATGTCATGTATTTGAATATTTTAAAATGTTGAGAATATGGGATTATTTTTAGATCTTGAATAATTTTTAGATAGATGGCTGTAAATATGTTTCTGTACCTTTCCATTTTAGAATCCATTGTCGTAATGCTGGCCCCATAGCCGTATCAAAGAAGCGCATCTCCGAAATTGCAGAAATACTGAAAGCCAAAGGTTTCTGTCAAGGTTGTGATACATTGTTTGTCAATGATGACCAAATTATTCATCATAGTTGCAGAAATGTTGCCAAGATTAAACATGTCACCGCAATGGAGGAATCCATATTATTATTTTGTCACATCAACGAACGGAATAAAAATGTCCCTCACCTGCAAAATAATGCAAGCCTTTTGAAATTTTCTCTGAAGAGACATTTGGAATTGAATGGCAACAAGAATGAAATTGTTTCAAAATGGAAAAAGGATTTGCAAGGCAACAGTGAAGCCATTCACAGAGCTCCTACTGTCAAAACCTGGGTATGCCAGTGTGATCTGGCATTTCTTTCTGAAGAATTGGCAGAAAAACACATTTTTTCTGAAAACAGAATCTGCTACAAGTGTGCTGTATGTGGGAAACTTGCAGAAAATTCGAGCATTATCCGCTTGCACATGAGCCGTTTCCATGGAGGAGCACATTTGACTAACTTCATCTTCTCATGCCAAATTTGCGAAGTAGCCCTTCAGAAAGAAGAAGATGTCTTTATCCATGTAACAGGACTTCATGATGGACATAACTTCTATTTTGAGAAAGACACTGCTGAAGATGAGATAACAGTACCTTCTGATTCACAGTATGACACTTGGATTAAACAAGAAGGCCAAACTTCAAGCCTTATTGAACTTTCTCCAGACCAGACTCAGATGGAAGTTGATGAGAGTCCTTCCCAATGGCAGTGTAAGATATGTGAGGAAATATTTAACTCAGAGGACAGTGTGAAACAACATTGCAAATCATTAGAGAGTCATCATTATCACCGATACAGCTGTGGCTTGTGCAAAATGACTTTTCGGAAAATGGAAACACTGCAGCGACACTGCCAGGGAAAACATAACAATGTTGTTCAGATTAAATACTTCTGTGGATTTTGTGGTGACCTCTTCTTTGATGGTGAGGAGGAATTTTTACTTCACTTCAAGTGCACACATAGCATGGATTACGTGTGTGTGTCTGAGACAGCAGAAACCTCAATCAAAAATGATGAAATAGTAGAAGAAGGTCGCCTTCTAAACTGTGGTTGTCGTGAGAAATATGTTTGCAAAAAAAACAGGAAGTTCGACCACAAGAAATGTCAAGAAGCCATGTTGGAAAAAGGAAACATTTGGTTTCGTTGCACTTCATGCTCTTCTACAACACAAATCTATTCTGACATGATAGCTCATATCACGAGCCACCCAAGCAAAGAAACTGCTCAAGATTTCTATGTAGTCAGGTGTGGTTCATGTAACAAACATTTTCATAGTATTGCTATTGCTCATCAGCACTTCCACAATAAACACTGCTTTTTACAAAAGCCTCAAATATCTTTTGGGTCACAAGCAGAAAATAATGTCTTCCATTACTCTGCTGTGAGGTCCTGTTCAGAGAAAGATGTAACTTCACGTTCTTCAGATGTAAAAAGGTTGAAGTTGGAGGATGCAAAGAAAGAACAAGCTAGAAAGCTTCCCGAATTGATTGAACAAGGTAGGTGGAATTCAAATTATGCACAGCTAATGAGACTGATGAAGGGCTAGTGCAAAGCATTGGATAAAACTGATAGGGCAAATTAGTAAATAATGCAAACTTTGTTTATATAGTAATCAATGTACAGAAACTTTATTTCAGTTATTGACTCATTAATAGAAATGTAATCTTCAGCAAGCACCTGTAATAATACATTTAAATCTTTTGCCTTTATTAGAAAATAAAAATTAAGAGATTCTAGGGCTTGCGCACTGGAAGTGTGGGTTATTTTGAGGAAGGAAATAAAGTAGCAATAAGACAGCAGATTCTGGGTCTGAGAATTGACAGTCACACCACCCGTAGAACCTCCTTTGGTATAGTTACCTCTTTGTAAACATAAGCATTTTCACCTTGCTTCCGAAATATTGTGGGGCCTCGTGAGGATATTTTTGTGCTTAGCTAATGCCTATTACAGAGCTTAGCTATGAGGAGTATAGAAGAAAACTGTTGTTTTCCCTTATGCCCATCTTGTCTACTTATAACATAGGCAACATAATCTTGCTAGTAGACAATGGTCAACATAATCAAATTAGCCTTTTAAATTCTGAGAAGTGTCCTTGCAAATCCTGGTTCTGATACTATTCCCAGTTGGACATGGTTGTGTAAATCAGAACCAATTCAATACTTTATAAAGATTTGGCTTATCTATGTTTTCTGATTTTGAAAGTAAACATCTGAAGTCAGAAGGGCATCATTTGATAATGTGGAATGTATTGTGTATTAAAGGACTTTTCCTACAAAAATAGACTGTTTTTATTACTTAAATTTGTATTGAATTATTGAGAACAATTACATTTTAAAAGCTATATGAAGCGTATATATCTACAATTGAAGAAATGTATAAACCTTTTGGCTATTCTTTTCTCCCTCTTTCTTACATATAGATGAAGGCAATCTTCCTGACCTTGATTATTTATGCACCATGACTCACATTGTAATGATGGATTTAGATAATTGGGGAAGCTTTTTTGATCAACTGCCTGCAACCCTCAATCAAGGAACTTTTGTTTGGGGCTTTCAGGGTAAGGAAAAGGGTTAACAGTTCAGTCACAACAGTAGAAGTCTCACAAAGCTTGATAAGAATCACCTCCTAAGTGGACAGTTGGCAAGTCATTGTTGACTCCCTGCAGTTTTCTTGGAAAGATTTTGAGAGTATTTTGTATTGGCTGAAAGTGAATACTGGCTCAAGATCAGTCAAAGACAAAGACAGAACTAGAATTCACTGTCATCCAATTTCTAGTCTCAATAAAAGAGAATATTTGTAGCTCAGGGTTGAAATGAGGAGTCCTTGTTGCTCTTTGAGTTTGGTTATTTGGCAGACTTTTCATTACCCAAACTAAGTATCATCAATGTTAGTCCTAACTCTCATAATATTACTTAGTTTGGGCAATGAAATGTCTGCAAGAAAACAACTAAGCTGAGAGAACACCAAGGACCCCTCATTTCTAGTCTGGATCCTTAACTACTAGGTCAAACTGTCTAAATCAGTCTGGTTTCCTTACAAAATTTGTGCCTCCATTAATTAACTGGCCACTCGCTGATTGTGGTCAAGAATGACACAATCTGTATATAATCTTCCAGTAAGACTGTTAGCATAGGGACTATATAATCCAGTGCATACCAAATATATGTAGCATAGATTAACAATTAGAAAAATATCAGTTAGTTTTTTAGTGATGTCACCTCTGAAACTTTTTTAAAGTTGCTTTTATCAGGCAGTCTAGATAGTTTCTAACGATTACTCCATTCCTTTTATTGCTTAGGTGGATATACCCATTGGAAACCCCCTGTGAACTGCAAGGTCTTTAATTATCTTAACAAGATTGGGTGTTTTTTTCTTCATCCACACTGTGGTAGAAGGAGAGAGGCTGCTGATTTTGCAATCTGTGTACATGTAAGTTTTCAAATACTGATCAAATAACTTAGGCTCTGTAATGAGTCTGTAGAATTACAAATGGCTCTATCTCTTGTTTTTCTCCCCCCCCCCCCCCCCGATCTATCCATGAAATCACTAACAGTTGAAAGCAACTTGATGGCACATAATAATAATTATAAAAATATAATAATAATAATCAAAAAGAATCCCTCTAGTGGTCATTAACATTCTTGCAAGGTAGTTAAGAAAACCCTAATTTAAGACTATTTAATTTAATCTTAATATATTGTTATGGTGAAAAAGCTTCATTTTTTCTTACCTGGTATACTTTGCATCTGTCAGTGATTGGAGTACTGCATAATTTAAGCCAATCATAGCTTAATTTTTGATAATTTCTCTTCAAAGTTATTTTAAATTATTATACTCAAATACGATAAATAAAAGGTAAAGATTTTGTGGATGATGAACTATTAAATTCCTAATTTTGGGTATTTAATGAAGAACAGAAAAAAAGAAATTAAATTTCTAAAATAGTATGATAAGTGTTTTAGACCACTATATGTATAATTCATATAATCATTCCATCTTTTTAGTTCCTTTTTTGCAATTATGAAAGTGCTTATTATTTCTACTATCCTTTAGTATTAAATCATTAGTATTAATGAATTCAAATTACTTTCTAACTTTCTCTTTATAACAAAAGTAATTGCTTTTACTTTATATGTGGATACTTACACAAAGATTGCTTTAAAATTATATTGACATAAGTGTCACTTTAATATTGGCTGACATCAAATAAATACCTTTAAAAACCCTTAAAATTCAGGAATTTATCATACTAGCAATTACATTTCATAGCATGAATATGTATTTCAAGCTAGTTGATTAGAGATTTCACCTTAAGGTTTTGGTTTTCATTTTAAGCAGAGTTGATTTCTTTCTCTCATAAACTGGCTAATACTGTGTAGAGAACCATAATTTAAGGCAAGAGACAGATTGCAAGGAAAGAATTATGGATGTAACAATTCATGGGGAGGGATTGCCTTTGGGGATATGAAGGCTTGGACATAACTTAGTTTATTCCTCTCTGTAAATCAATGGAATTGACATCCGTCAGTAATTAAAGACTAAGTATCATTTTGTTATGCTTGGAAGTCACTTCCTAATTACAATGTACAATGTATCTCGCTAAGAGATCTTAAGCTGTGTATGCTTTTAGTTTGACATAACATTTTTTCACAGGTGGGCCGCTTAGATGAACATCTGCCAAAACATATTCCTTTCACCATTCTTTCTGGAGGTAAAAGCTTCCTAGAATTGGAAAATCAGCTTAAGATGACTCAGCGGGTAACCCGCATTCTCGATCCTCATAAGATTGATGCTGACATGATGTGTACTATATTAAATAGCATTTCGGATACAGTCAAAGGTTTGTTTTCATTCAGTGCGTTGTCTATTAATAGAAAGAAATGCAATAAAATAATACTGACTAAGCCATTTTAAAGACATCCTATTGAAGGATAGCATGGTCATTTCTGATAGTTTCATTAACTTACTGTGCTTCCCTTATTGTGTGGCAAGGTTAAAGCATCATTCAGCAAGACAGAAGGAAAGAGGGATTCCTTGGGGCCAGAATGAAATTATTTGCTATTGGTTGTCACTGTACTAGGCTGATTATTCCTTGCTAGTATTTTTTCTTGGGCCTTGACCAAAGGATGACACTGATTTTTGCTTCCAAGTCCACAGCCAGTTTGCTTGCTTGTTTATTAGAATTTCTCCCCCTCCTTTATTATTTTAACAAATAACTCCAGGCGGTGACTATACCTAATACTCCTTCCTCTTCCTTTTATCCCCATAATCTGTGAAGTCCTAAATATGCTTTTTCTAAAAGGCAACTGGACTTCCTTGGTTTTTTTCTTTGAAAATTTTTTAGTTCTCACTCAAGAAGTTTCTTTGGTTCTTGGATAAGAAGTGAAACTTTCCTCCCATTCCCAAAAAATCCAAGAAAGTCTGGTTGCCTTTTGGAAAAAGCATCTTTGGAATAACCATGACTTGGATGATTGAGAATCAACATAAACCCCATGAAGCAGGGTTCGAAAGAGTGACTGTTGTCAGAAGTTCTGAAAGAGAAGGGCAGATAACTCCCTATAGCTAATCCTTTTCAAACATTCTCCCTATGCTGTGTCTTGCTGGTGAAAAGCAAGGAGTGGGGTCTGGGAGAGGCTTTTGGACTCTGCTCCTTATCATTTCATCATCAAAAACAACAACAAATGCTTACTATTATATTTAACTCACACTTTTCACGAGAGAAAATTCTAGTGAAAATTCTAATTATTTTCAGAACAAAATTACTAGGAATGAATAAATTATTGTAAAATTGAAACAACAATATAATAAAATCTGCGTGCATAAGAGGGTGTTTTTAGAAAGAGCAAACAAATTGTAACATGTAGGAAGATTATTAATAATATAGGTACCCTTAGCTCCCCCCAAGGCATCCAGTTTTTCCACCAGGTGCCCTCCAAATCTAGACCATTCAGTTCCCAAAATTCCTAGCCACTACAGTTGGAAGTAGCTATGGTAGGAATTGATGTCCAATGCGTCTGGAAGGCACCATTTTAGGAAAAGCTGCCTAAATCATTTTGGGCACTAAAAGATAAATCAGAGTTGCTCAGCTTCTATCCTGAAGGTCCATCATGGAATTTCAGGAGTTTTAGGGAGAGAAGTTGGTGCCTTACACATTTTACATTGGATGACTACAGAGAGAACAAAAGGGTTATCTGTGGGCTGTAAGGCTCTCCTGGAACTAGGTTATCTATGCTTTTGATGCTTAGAATAAACAAAGGTTTTAAATTAGACTCAGAAAACAATGGTTGACAACTGCAAGTTTACAATATTCGAAAAGTAAGACTACAGGACAAAAGGAAAACATGAAATGATTTATACATATACAATGAAAGATGATTACAAATACGAAAAGATACACATGTAGAGTAAAAGGTGTTGATGTACACTAAATATAGTTCTAGTTCCTTCTCTTTCTTGCACTGTGCTTTTAATTTTGTTTACTTTATTTTTTCTGTCCTCTGTATACATATCATGCTATATAGATTGCTTTGTGGTGTTCCAAATGCAGTATAATCAAAAGATAATTTGTTGTCATGCTGGACAGTCTTAGGAAGCACAGATATTTCACTGAATGTATTACATAAGATTACTCCTTTTGCTGCCATCACAGGGAAGTTCTGCCATCACAGGGAATTTGATAATTGCAAACTTGCTCTTTCAAAAAGACTACACAACCTGTCTGCAAAGAAATTGAATTTGTTTCCATGTCTGTTTTTCTATTGCAAATAATAAAGCCAGGCAATTCTTGCCAATCAACAGAAATCTGACAGAAAGCCAGTTATTAAATTGAAATGTAGTAGAATTAAAATATTTGTGTCTGATTACAGAAAATGAAGAGATTGATATTCAAATGGCAACAGAACAGATTTTGCAACAAAGAAATGGCCAAAATGGTATGTTTTAATTTCTATAGTACATCAGATGTTATTAAGGACAAAAATCTCGATGGTGAGACAACTTATATACTTAATTAACAAATACAAAATAAAAATAAATAGTATATTGGAATATAGGAGTATAGGAATATAGGAAAATAGTATGTTGGAGTATATATTAGATTTTTTTTTAAATTAAAAGTGCATTCTAGCAAGAAGAATATTGTTGACTTTAATATTTTTTTAAACAAATTTTATTAGTTTTTAAAGACAATACACAAACAGACAAAACATAAAACCTAATAGCATAAAACCTCTTTTCTAAAAACTGCTTATTAAATTTTGACAAAACAAATAAAACTTCTTATTTGAGTACAACATAGCTCCAGATTATCACATATGCATATATTATTTATTCTTTTTCCAACCTCTCACTAATTCTCCCTTTATTCAATTAGATTTCTTTTACCTAAATTTTTATGTCTATTTATTCATTGTACTTATACTTTCATCTGTCTTGTTTACAATTTCATTGTTCTCTTCTAATGTTGTTCCAAAATTTTATTAATTCTCAGTAGGCTAACTTAACAAACAAAACACAAAACATAGAAACATAAAACTTCTTTTTGGAAAGTGGCTTAATCCCGGGTTAGCATTTTTTTTTACAGACATAAATCAAATTCATGCTCACCTTATATACTATTTCATATCTCATTTAACATTCTGCATTTTCTATATGTTTTCTCCCCTCTTTTCACTCTCTTAATTCTATTTTATTTATTTCATCTCAATTTAAATCATTATACTTGTAACTTTTGTCCGTTCTTTTTCAATTATCTATTTTTTCTTTTCTCTTCACTGCAAAATTTCTCTGTAATCACTGGTTGAAGTATGACTTTTTATTTTTCCCCTAAATTTAACACTTAAAATAACATATAATTTCCATACTGATTCTGCTTAGTGCATTCTACATAGTACATTTTCAAATAATAAAAGAAAAGAAAAAAAATAGTAAGCTTATAATATAGTAAAAACAATGTTCCATAACTAATTAAACTCTATTAGACATTTTACACATTCCCTTTAATATATTAACTCATATAATATTCCAATTTTCTAACTCTATTTCAAATACAAATACTACAATGCAATCCTGTGCACTTTTGCAGACTCTCTTCTTTAATTCCATTTTACCCTTTGTCTCTAAAAAAACCCTGTTTTTTAACATCTTGTTTTAAGTCTTTATAACTTCTCTTCCCTTTTTCCCTTCCTCTCTTTTCCAGTTTGGTCTTTTTGCCCCCCCCCTCCCGCCTCCCCATCTCTCAACCTCTGCCCTCTTGGTCTCCCCTCTCTGTTGTTTTCCTCTTTTCTGTTGCTTTCTGACATTATATCGATTTTTCACCTTATTTTTCCTTTTCTTGGTTGTTTTTTTAAATCTCGAATTCTCCATTTTCTTTCCCTTTCCCTTTTCTTCCTCAACTAAAATTATTTGTCCATTAAAGATGGCTTCTTCTTCTTCATCCCAACTTTCTTGTTGTAATTCCTGGTAGGTAGAAATCGCAATTTCTAAGAAATGAAAAACGGATCTAGTCGAGCCCTTGCCTTCTTGTTCCTCTTCTTTTAACTTTTTATTAAAAAACAACAACAACAACCCAAATGTTTTTAATCTTTCAAAAAATAGTTTCCAAGAGTCACAAAGTCACAAAGCAATCCAAATCAGCAGGAACTGTTTCATTTAGCACTTTCTTCTTTTTGTACTTTCTCTTCCTGGGATGGAATTTAATTACACAGTTCCAAAGTAATTTTTTAGAAGTTTTATTGCCATTATCTCTGATCTTAAAAGTTTTAAGCCGTCTCCTCCAACAAAATCTTAATATAAGTTCTTTCCCTCTCCCTTCCCACTTATAGCAAAAAAAAATTGGTTTTTAGTTCCAATGTTCAGAAATCTTAATATCCCTTTGGCTTTAATTTTCAGTTTTAATTACTTTCTGTACCGAAGCAGGTTTTTCTGATTTCCATCTGCTATCTCCATAGGGAAAGAGAGTGAGAAGAAAAAAAAATTCCCTTTCACTTTTCTCCGCCGCTTTTAATGATCTTGTTAGGAAACAATGTATCATTTGAAAAGTTGAATCTCCAGGATAGAAATGTAACTTATTGTCCCGGTTCAGCCAAAAACTTTCACTTCTTCAAACTTCCTCCTGCACAATCTTGTCTGGCTGAAAGCTTCTTTGTGGCTGCCATTACTGACCGCCGCTCCACCGCCTTGGGAAAAGGGAGTTAAGCTGGCTGAGGAAGGGCGTTGCGATTCCCCCAGACTCCTGCCCAGATCTCCCCTATCTTTGGTTACCTCTACGGGGTAACCATAGCCTCCAAATCCAGCTGGATCGGGGGCACCTTGGCAGCGAGCATAGCAGGAACCGTGCACGATCACGGATTTCTGCCACCCCCGAAGCCTTGCAACCGGAAGTCTCCCGTTGACTTCTAATTTTGAGATCTTGGAGGAATTAATTAATAATGCTAGAGATATTTGCATATCAGTAGGAACTCTTCTGATGGTAGAATCATAATCAATTGCATGCCAATAATGATAGTTACATCTAATTGTGTGACCTCAGTTTGCTTTGTTGTAGCAGTTCTGTTTTAAAGCTGAAGATATATTAATTGGATATGTACATTCTACAAGGAGGATTTATATTTAATATATTACTGTGTTTCTCCAACAATACAGCCTCCACCAATATGAAGCCCCACCATGTTTTATAGGCATTCAATTTATAAAATCGAATTAAACCCCTCCCCCCAAATTAAGGCCTATATTAAACATGTGAAATGGGGGGGAATGGCGGGGGGAGGGTTGCATTTAGGAAGTACTTACATGCCTGGATATGGTGCTGCCTGCATTGGTGGGGCACTTCATACCGGGAGACCTTCCTGCTTTTTCTTCTCCCTTGCTGCCGCGGCGTTTGGCGCAGCCACGTGCGGCCAGTCAGGGCTCCTCCCTGCAACCGGAGCCCTGAGAAGACACTTGGCTTCAGGCGCTCACAACGCCGCATTCCAAGGGAAGGTGCTCGCCCGAGAGGATCTCTCCCTCTCTCTCTCTCCCCGCAAGGTCTGCGCTGCGGCTGAGGAGGAGGAGGCTGCAGCCAGTTCCTTCTGCTTGCTGAGAGGTGAGGAAGCTGCAGCTTTACAGCAAGCAAAGCGCTGCTCACCCGGGCGAGATTTGGGAACAAGAGGAAGGAGGAGGCACGCACACACCCGCGGCTCATTTTCCTGGCTCTGCCCAGCCCGCTCAGCTCTGGCGCAGCCCTGGCAGGATGAGCGGAGGGTCCAGCAGGGAGGCGCTCGCTCCCTTGGTGAGAGCTCTGCCACCGGGAAGGAGGGCCTGCCTATCCTCCTTCCCGGCGGCAGAGCTCTCACCAAGAGCTTTTTGAGCTCTCTCAAAAATAGCACATCTTTTTGTTTTAAGGGGGGAAAGGAATATGAAGCCTCCAAAAGGCAAATTGCTTCTTTCTCTATCCTTAGAAAGCTCCCAATCTGCCTTCCTGCCATAAATTGCTGCTTTGGGGACAGATTTTAAGCTTTTTGGGGGGAGTGAGGGAAGCATAACATAAATTTGCCTTTTCAGAAATTTCCACTTCCATCTCCCCTTGAAATCCGGGGGGGGGGGGGGGGGAGCTAACTAGCAGAATAAGCAGGAGTTTGGGATTATTTGGTGGGTAGTTTGAGGGTGGAAATGAGCAGCTTACTTTCTACCACATACAGCTTTGAGCATTTAAGTATGTAGGAAATAGCCAGTTTAAAGTCTCTAGAAGGAGTGAGATCCCTATGAGAGGAGAGCTGCCCCATTCCCTTGAGAATCCTCTGGTCTGGGAGGATCCATCCTTTTGCTGGATTCTATGCTGTTATATAAAATCAGGGATGCTGAGTTGGGAGATCATTCTGGATTTAGATAATAAGTTGATGGCTTGATTAACTCTGCAGGCATGTATCCTCAAGATTTCTTCCTATTATGGATAGCAAGAGTAATGTTCACCTGGAAATGTATGATTTTTCAGTTGTGTGGAATAGAGCACTAATTAGGTACACTTTATTGATTCTTCTAAATTACGATCCAAATTGTGCTATTGTTGCTTAGGGACAGTTTCACATTCTGATATTTTTATGCAGATACATATGATGATGATGAATTACAAGAGGCAATTAGGCAAAGTCTTGAGGAAAAGTGAAGATGTCCAAAGATGGGTATACCAAAACATCTACCTGGCTTCAAAGAAATTGAAATTTGTTCAACATTTTATAAAAACATTAAAAATGTACTGGCTATTATTTCAGCGTTTCAGTAGCACTGTAAAAAACGGAGTTCTTTCATCAAGCATTAGCAGAGTTGAGAACCAGTTGTGAAATGTAACTAATGGGATTTCAGTCATTCCTTCTCATGACTTAAGCAGTAAAATTTTAAAATGTGATCTGGCCAAGTTTACTTTAAAAATACAAGAACATGGCAATTCTGCTGAGTCACAAGAGCTATTAACTATTTTTTTTCTACTATCTGACCTGAAAACTCACCATTATGATTTATGTTGCTTGCTTTTTAAACTGTTCTTTTCTGGACTTTAATGTTTTACTTCTACTGTTCTATTGACCTTATTTTGTAGTGTAAGAATTGCAGTAGATACAGGTATTAATCCAGAATGTCTAGAGTGCCTTTTCTTTCTACATCACTTTAGAAAGTGATGTAGAAAATAATGTTAAGACATTATTACAGTCCACAGGCAAACTTGAAAGGGATCTGTTGAAATTCACTTAAATTTGAGGTCCAAAAACTAGTTACTGTTAGCTGTCTGTTCATTCTTATGTATGTTTAATGTGAATGAATACAATGCCAAATAGACTTTGAATGTTTGTATATTTTGTTTCCTGTTTTTCATAGTATTTTCCTGTTTGTTTTTGATATTTCAATGTAACTTCAGGAAGGTGAAGCCTTTATGTTTTAACATGTTTGCATTTCTCAGAGCATGATTATGTATTTCAGCATAATTAAAATATCAGCTATTGTTCTGTAGATTCTCGTATCAGTCAAATAATATTTGAAAGCTTTCATTTTCATTTTTATAAGTTCATAAATTCAGTTTGGTTTAGTTTGTCTAAATGCAGTGTTTACAGAGAAGTAGAATGGTATGAACTCAACAATAGTAATGCATTATCATACAATGACTACTTAAGAAAATAATGCAAGAGTTAGTACTATCTCTTATAAAAACCTCTATGCTTAAAATGTTTGTCATTTAGAAATGGTCTCAAACACTCAAATGAACATTTTCTGGACCAGGGGTCTCCAACCTTGGCTGCTTTAAGACTTGTGGACTTCAACTCTCAGAGTTCCTCAGCCAGCTATGCTGGCTGAGAAACTCTGGGAGTTGAAGTCCACAAGTCTTAAAGTTGCCACAGTTGGGGACCCCTGTTCTAGACAGTACTACATTTCATTAGAGTCAAGTGTTTCAGCTGCAGAACTGCTACCTTCTTGTGTATTAAGTTATCTGACTCAGTGTTATAAGAAATAATGTTTTCTTTCTCATATGCAAATGCACAGGCAGTTTTCTGGACAAAGCCAGAAGATTCCAAACTTGCGTTCACTATACTCATGTAATGTAGCACTTTCTGTAAGGTGTATATCCCTTTTTATTTTTCAAGTAATTCTCTCTCAAGTCATTTTTTTCAAATTCTTTCTTCAGCTTGCTATGTTTGTATCAGCAACTGTACACATATTACATACTCTATTCATCTTTTTGCTGTAACAATATCCAGGTGGTTTTGTTTTCAGCCACAGAAATATCATTGCAAGAAATATCTTAAGAAATTTTGTTAAAACTGTTCCAGGAATAAATTGTTAAGATGACTTTGTCCCGAGTATATGCTATTAACCTCTGAAAATAAAACCACACTTACAACAGCATTTGCTGATGTGATTAATACAAATGCTACATTTAAAATTTTTTATCCCAGATGCTAATTTTCTACCTCTGAAACACTTGATTCTTAGGAGGAACTGAAGATGTAAATTATTACATGAAATCCTTAAGTATTCTCTCTTGGGAAAACCTCTGTATTTTTATATTATTTTAAGGAAACATTGATCGGGTATCTGGTCTCATGCTAGGATGAAGTGAATATTATAGAGGAACTATAAATGGGTGGATTTCAAACAGAAAGGGATATTGTTACAGTCCAAACAAAGATGATCCAGGTCAGGAAAAGAAAGACCTTTAAGTCCCCAAAAGTGCAGGAACTGCTCTTTTTTCCACGGATGTCGTGGATTATTATCTCAAGATGTTATAAATGCTATGAAATAAGTGGAATAAAAAAAGTAGTTCGTCTGACATTGCATTAGTATTCTGAAGGTTATTACTACTATCAAAGAACTGAGCTCAAAAATTTTCTTCATCTCAAATATTTCTGGGTTAGGATTTGAGAAGTAGAACTTGCAGCTCTCCAGCTGTTGGATTCTTAGTCCATTATCCCCAGCCAGGAATTCTGGATTTTTTAAATACCATCATTTTGAACTTCATAGTGTTTTCATTCATGATGTGTTACATATGATCTTTGGTATCTTTTGAAAGTGATATGTATCCTTCTATAAGATTAATCAGAAATAAGTCACTGAGTGAAAAGGAGTATATCCTTGGGTTATGCAAAATTTAGAAAAATATTAAAGAGTTTTTAAAAAATACTCCTTTTAATACGAAAAACAACAAAGATACTGATATTGACATATAAAAAAAGGAATAAAACCACAAAAGAGTAAATTAACAAAAAGTGAAAAATATATGACAAAAACCAGCATGTCATGACAAAATAATTACAATTCTGTGTATTACTTTTTATTGTTTTTAAAATGAAGGCAAAAAAGTACAAAATACATAATTGCTGTTTAAAAATATAAAGTATTCAATTACAGTAAACAGTTACTATTCTATATATAGTCACAAATTACAATTCTACAGGTCTACAAATCTATAGTTTTTTAGTTATAATTTTATATAAATATTGTAGGTTAAAAAGGGTTACTTTTATTTGTACACAGCTGGCAAGGTATCATAGGTGGCAAGTGCAATTAGGTCTTCAGTCCATGAATTTGAGACATTGAGTTTTCCAAAGGATTTTTTGCCTACTGAAATGCAAATTCCCAATTCAATCAGCCCAAAGAAAGGGATATAACTCAGTCTGACAATTTCTATTTCAGCTCCTTAAACCATTATCCTGACAAGCCCAATATTTCCCTTGGTCATACCTATACAACACTTATCTTTTCCATAATCAAAACTGCCTAAAAATAACTGTAATCATCAACATTTCCCAGAAATGTTTCAGGTTACTCATCCTGAAGATAAGGTCCTGTTCTTGTAATTAGAGATTCCAAATTGTTGGGAGATAGGATCATGTTGCCTTCCTTCAGGTCAATTGCCTAGCTTTAGTTCAGACAATTCTCTCAATTATTGCACCCATCGCCTCCCTTTGTGCTACAACCACAATAAGGAAAACTGGGTGGTGGTTGCTCAACAAGACATCCATGTGGATGGTTCCCTTAACAATTACAACAATGTATGAATTCCAGAATTCCAGGCTCAGTTGTGATCCTAAGTAAAAAGCTAGTTGTAGTCCTCTTGTCTTTTTTTGATTATTTAACTTTCTATTTTCTTTTAGTTTGTATTAGATTTTACTGCTACAAAATTACACATATTTTAAAACTTCAATTTCTGTAAATCCCTTTTGTCTTACAGAATCTGCAGTGATGTGAATTTAGGAGTTTTTTTTCATGCAGTTATGACAAGTCTAGTGTAGTGTCTTGAGTTTCTGCCAATGTTAACGCAGAAAGGCTTTCTTCTGTTTCTTACCTGCACTGCAGTAGTTTCTCAGCTTTTTTGCTAACTGTCAGCATACTAGTGTTACCTAGGGACAGAGGAAGACAATAACTTTAAATGGTTTTATTGGAAAAGAGCTCACATATTATACCAAGAATGCATGTAAAAGGATTTTACTCAGAAAGACCAAACATATTACACCAAGAACACATAAAATCGTATGTGTGCCACAACAGCAAAGAAAAGCACAAGAAAAAGTAAACCTATTTTGAAGCCACAACAGAACGTGATCAAGAGACCAAGCTATGAGTGAACTGAATTTAAACTAAGCAGCAAATTCTCAGTGTCTTTAATTCAACCAGGATTTAATCCCATTTTCTGTGATTATTAGTCATGGAACCACATATTTGCCTCATATGAAGTTACAAAACGGTATTTAAGTTGAAATACTTCAATTAATCATGTCATAATGCAGCAAACGTCCCACTTTTTGCACAGCCTAGAAGATTAAACTGCTAAAAAATGCACAGTATCACTTGTCTGACGTGGGGAAGACTTCAGAGGAGGCCTTTCTACTCAGCTCCCCCAAGAAATGCAGAGGTAACCCGCCCCCGAGGGACTAACCAACAGCTTCCTCCCATTTTGAAGTGAAAGGCTGCTGTTAGAAGAAGAATTTGCGGTTCCAACTCGAGCCGGGACTGGGCAAGAATAAATAAAAATGAGATCCAGTAGGCTGTGAGGAAAGAAGAAATATTTATTCCTAAAAGTAAAACAGTTTGCCTTTAGGGGAAGGCTGCAAAGAAATGGGCTACAGCAGCAGATTTTTATAAGGTGAGCTTGTCGGGGTGAAGTGAGTACATGCTGATTCTGGGGGAGAGAACTTATTTGAGGAAGATTATTTATTTTAGTTGATTAACTTAGTTTCACCTTGACTGTCAATTATCTAGTGGAGACACCGATTCTCAGAACATTGTGGATTCTATTCATATTTTAAGGGAAGGTGGAAGTAGTATAAAGAATAAAATATACACTCTTTGGATATAAAACTTCTCACAATGCCGGGGGGGGGGCGGGAAAACCTTTTTTTCCTGCTCTGTGTGGGGCGCCATGGGGGCAGGAGGGTTACACCAGGGAGCCATCTCCGTACCCCTTTCCTGTCCCGGCGAGGAGAAATGGTGGGTGATGAGCTGTTGAGAACAAGCGCACCCGCAAGAATCCCAACGCGGCGCCTTCTTTCGAGTTGGCTGGACATGCCACAACGGCCACGCCATAAAGATCCCGGCAAACCACCCACCCACCCACCTCAGTTCCAGGCCAGCCGGAGTCACGTTAAGTAGATCAGGGCGCTCATACTCTGGCGGGAACGATGCGCCCCAGGGACATGAAGAGCGCGGGAACTCGCAAGTGGCGCGGGAAGAGCCCTCGCCGTTTCATCTCAGCCGGAGGACGAGGCGAACGCTCAGCCCTTTGTGCTCCGGACCCCTTTTTGACCGCCACCTGCTGTTGCAAGTGCGCGAGGGGAGGAGCGACTCCGAGTCGGCGTCCAGCTTGGGCCGCCCGCTCTCGTCACTGCAGCTGCTGACCGGGCAAGCGCCGCGCAGCGGGCAGACGCGCCAGGCGACGACGCTGCACGGCTTGCCATGGCCCAGGCCAAGGTCGGCAACGCCAAAAACAGTGGAGGAGGAGGCGGCGGCGGCGGCGAGGCAACCCAGCAAGCGGCCGCGGGTCAGCAGCCCCGGGGTCGCTTCTTTCGCTCCACCTCCATGGCGGACCGCTCCAGCCGCTTGCTTGAGTGCCTGGACCAGCTGGAGCGGAGGTAAGGCTGGACGGGCCGGCCAAAGGGGCAGCGCCCTCGGCTCATCGGAGGAGCGCCTGTGTGAGAAAAAGCGCGTCGTTTGTTTCCTACCCACCCTGTTCCTCGCCTCCCTCCTTCCTCGGGGCGATTTTGCAAACTGCTTCCTCTCCGGGAGGGTGAGGGGGAGAGGCAAAACCTTTAAAAAGGCGCCTCTGTTTGATTGGATTGCTTCGATGCCTCGCATCTCCGTCTGGGCTCTTGGACCCGCTTTGGAGAATATTTTTTCCCGTTTGATAAATGGAGGAGGAAGGAGAAGCCCCGCCGTGCCTTCCCTTGCTTTTAGTTGTACTTGTGAGGCCGAGTTTCAGGATGACCGCGAGGTTTTGGGGTTCTGGGGAAATAAATGTTAATGGTCCTAAGTGTTAATCCTCCGTTTGCTTTTGAAATGGGCCGGGGGTGGGGGTGGGTTCCTCAGCCTCTTTGGATGTTAGCCATGTAGAAATCCTTCCTCCTTTGGAAAGGCTGTAACAGCCTTTTCAAGTAGGGAGGTGGGACGAATTGCTTCAAGAGAATTGGTTTTCTATCGTTTATATACCCGGTTCTGAATTATTCGGAATGAATGAGGACAGTTTTGGATCTGCTCAGTTGAAAGAAAGAAAGAAAGGAAGGAAAGAAAGAAAGA
>BLBF01000007.1:27453501-27477107 GCA_015471245.1 Laticauda colubrina
AACCCAAACTATGGCTAAGATACATCGATGACACATTTGTGATTTGGTCCCATGGAAAAGAAAACCTAAACATCGACTGCCTTGCCTGTCCTGCCTGCATGTCTACCTGCAAGCCTTGCTGCCAGCCTTGGTTCCTGCCAGCCTCCCTGCCAGCCAGCAACCCCAGAACCATGCGGAAGCACAGCAAGCCTCAGCCATCAGCTGCCAGCCCTTGCAAGAGGGATAGGGCTACCATCCCGCCCCTGGCCCTCACTCTGGTTCTGCTGGGGCTTCTGCAGCACGGGCTCGCTCTTCTGGGGCTGGGGCTTCTGCTGCTTCTGCTTCTGGAGGAGCTGATAACTAGCACTCTAGCACCAGCCACCTCCACAGCACCTGCACCCTTCACCCCTGAGACTGAGCGACCAAGAGGAGTGCCAGAGACTCATTTTTGTCTTATAGCTTGTTGTTAATAAAGTCTATTTTTGATTCACACACTTGCTTCATTTCTTTTTTTTAATAAAGTCTTGCTGGAAACTTTTAGAAATGGTTTAAGCCTGTGCATCCGCTTCATCCGCTGGGCTTCCGTTCCGCATCCGCTGGGCTTCCGTTCCGCATCCGCTTTGCATCCGCCCTGTGTCCTCCATGCGTCCGTGTTATCCGCTCCGGTTATGCAAATTTTTGCCCCTTTTGAGAGCGGATAACAACGGATGGAACATTTTGCTCGTCCGCTGTGTCCTTTTTGCATCCGTTGGGCAGTGTGACATGGGCTTAAGACCAAGCCAGGATTTTAATATCCACCTTCTCATTTTGGTGAATAGGAAATATTAACTTTATATAGAAACTCTTCATTGTAGCAAGAATATAGTATGCTAATTTAATTTTATAAATAAGTAACAGATGAATGCAGGTTGGAAAATATGACATAGGTATAAGGGTATTTGTAAAGTCTCTTTTAAATTTATTTTATTTTTCTCTTCCCAGAGTTGAAGCTTTGCGTGATGCAGCGGCTTCAATGGAACAAGAAAAAGAAACTCTTCTGGAAATGATCCATAATATACAGAACAGCCAGGATATGAGAAATATTAGTGAAGGTAATACTCCAAGCTTCTTTGTGAACGTGTACAGATAATATGCACATATTTGGAGTGTCTGATGAATACACATAAGTGGTTTTTTTGTGTGTGTCTTCATAGTAGATAGACTTATACGGGCTGTCCTCAACTTACAACCATAATGGAGCCCAAAAATTCCAATGCTACGCAAGACAGTTAAATGAGTTTTGCGTTATTTTTTGACCTTTTTGCCTCAGCTGTTAAGCAAATAAGTGCAGTTGAATGAATCGTGTGGTGGTTAAGTTAATATAGCTTTCCCCATTGAATTTGCTTATCGGAAGCCAACTGAGAAAATTACAAATGGTGATCATATGACCCCAGGACAGTAAAACTGTCATAAATACATGCCAGTTGCCAAGTGAATTTTGATCACATGATCATGTAGATGCTGCAACAATTGTAAGTGTACAAACTGGTTATATCACTTTTTCACTGCCATTGTAACTTTGGACAGTCACCAAATGAATGGCTGTAAGTTGAGGGCTACCTGTACTAAGTGATAATTTCCTAATTATAACTGACTGGATTCAATGATGACAATAAATGGAAAGAAATCAAATCATCCTATTTTAATGTGCTATTGTTAATCTAGCCAGTGTTTATTCTGTGGTAAACTGCTAATACTGATCAAGTCAAAATCTCTGTTAAGTATTATCAAACCCGTTACAATCATTATTGCCTTCCATCCTCCATGGATTGTAACAAAAATATGATGCAGTAATTCTTAATTTACTTTGACTCTTCTGACCTTGCCGGTTAATTGGTGTTATTTAAAACTTTAAAACCAGCATTTTTAATTTCAAAATATAGGTGAAAGAGAAGAACTTAATCTGACTGCCAAGCGCCTTATGGGCCGAACCATCACAGTTGAGGTTTCGGTAGAAACCATACGAAATCCTCAGCAGCAGGAATCCCTGTTACGGGCTACCCAGATGATTGATGAAATAGTCAATAAACTCTTGGATGATTTGGAAGACTCAAAGAGCCGGTTAATGTCACTTTATGGAGCTTGTACATCTGAGACACCATCGGGACCTGTTAATCAAAAATTTCAGTCTGTTGTAATTGGATGCGCCATAGAAGATCAAAAGAAAATTAAGAGACGGCTAGAGACTTTGCTTAGAAATATAGACAACTCCGAAAAGTCCATCTTGCTTCTAGAAAACCAAAGAACAACTTCAAGGCAACTCTGCAACAATGGAAAAGATTAAAGCTTTTGATTCCCATTATGAAAAAGTAAAATGTTTTCTTCAAATATACAAAATCAAAGAAATGCTGCCATTTAAAAATATATAATGCATGGTCTTGTTAATACAGGTCACATGCCCTGAAGCTTATAAACCTCTTGTACAAATCCTGAGGTATTCAGAAACAAAGATGGAATAAGATAGTTATGGGGAAAAAAAAACCCTTACATTCCTCTGAGGAGAAAATATGTCTGCTTCTATTAACCCTCCCTCCCCAAAACCAATGAAGTCTAAAGCAGGGGTCCCCAACCACCGGGCCCTGGACCGGTACCGGTCCGTGGATCATTCTGTACCGGGCCGCAAAGAATGAATAATCGTGATTAAAATATATATTTAATATAAGCTAAAGTTAAGAAGCCCTTTACTATTGGGAAATAATTGATTTTGCCGGTCCGTGAAAAAGTGCTTCTGCGTGAAACTGGTCCCTGGTACAAAAAAGGTTGGGGACCACTGCCCTAAAGTGTCTGCATAAAGCACATCCTGAGGCAATTACAAATGTTAGGCACCATAGAAGCACTCTTTATCTATACTTTTTATCCCATGTTTTTGTTCCGATCAGGCTGGCGAGAATGCTCTGGGATCCATGCCTTCCTGTTCAAAAAATACATCTTTAAAGGGCTTGGTACAATGAAATATATCACTTTATTTGAGAGAATGTAGGCATTTCATATCCAAAGGATAAATCTTCCATAAATGGTATTCCATTTATTCCTTTTAGTACTGTATTGATTTTAGGCAATAGTATCCTGTTAATCCCTAGAGATAATTTAGCAATATCTGTTTTGTTCTTAAGCAATTAATCTATCAGACAATTCAATTAGATTGTATTCTGCTTAAGTGAATAAATCTGTTTAAGAGAGATGATAAAGTGGAAAAAATGCTACAGTAAACGCAAACAAAATTTATATGTACTTCCTTGTGGAATATTCATAAATAAATCATGCTCCATGCATTAAATTTTAGTATATTTTGAGAATGCAATTTACATATACTCTGGATCTCTAAATCCTGTTTGATATGAGAATGCCTTAGCTATATTTAAAGTGCACTCCTATTACCTTAACTGCTCAAAAACATAGTGCGTTTAACATTTCATATAAATATGAATAAATACCAAGGGTGTCAAACTCGATTTCATTGAGGGATGCATCAATGTTGTGTTTGACCTTGAGGGGCCAGGGTACGTTCAGGGTGGGCATGGCTAGTTTGACATCACTTGTGTCAGGGATGTGTTCCTGGTGTGGCCTGAGTGCTCTGCCAGCCAAAATGGGCTCCCGATGGGCTCCGTTTTCAGCTGTGCTGGTCCCCTGCAGTGGCCCCCTCAGCTCTGTTTTCACTGATAGAAGGCTGCAGGAGATTGTCGCGGCTGAAAACGGAGTCTGGGAGGGCCATGCATTGCCCCCCCCCCCGAGCTCTGTTTTCACTGGCAGAGGCACCATGGGCTGGTTCTTTGCTGTTTCGAGGGTAGCGCCATGGGCCAGATCTAAGCCCCCCTCGGGCATGATCCAGCCCCCAAGTTTGACACCCCTGGTCTGCATTTCATCTTCTCTCAGTATCCCAATCTCCTTGAAAAAGTTGCATAGGAACAATAAATGAAAATTGCTTAGATTTTTCATCTGTGAGAGAAGTTACTAAATAACTTAAAGCATGGAATATATAATTTCATTCCACATGTGTCATAATGTATATGTAGAAGAAAAAGAGCAGCATAGTATTGCCAGAAAAGCATGGTATTGGAAAATGTTCAATCACTCAGCAGAATTGTCCTCACAAATCTTAGATATTATGCATGTTGAACTATTTGTTAGGACTGTGCATTGCTTTGGATTTTAAACAGTTTACTGACCCAATTGTGCTGTTGCTAAATCTAAGTAATACAAGTAATCCTCAATTGACAAGCACAATTGAGCCCAACATTTATGTTGCAAAGTGACAAATTTATTTTTACCTCATTTTACACTTTTCTTGCCACATTTGTTAAGTGAATCATTGCAGTTGTTAAATTAGTAACACGGTTATTAAGCGAATCTGGTTTCTCCATTGACTTTGCTTGCCAAAGTTAATCACGTGACCCCTGGACACGGAAACCATCATAAATGTGAGTCATTGCCAAGTATTCAAATGTAAATCACATGACTGGGGATGCTGCAACAGTCATAAGTATGAAAAATGGTCATTAATATCTTTTCAGTGCCATTGTAACTTTGAAAGCTCATTAAGCAAGCTGTTGTACGTTGAGGACTACCTGTATTTCCAAATATTTGAAATACAAATTGAAAACTTTCAAAACATAGTAGGAGATTTTGTAAAATAATGTATTGGGAAATGTTGGTTTGTAATTTTGCATTATTTGGTAATACACACTCTAGGAGATAAATTGATAATTTTGTTATAGATTTCCACTTGGAGGACAGGAAACAGAGTGGTGTGAGGGCATGTGAAACAAACAAAATATTTCCCCCTCCTCTTCCCAGAGTTTTAAAAATCAATAGATAATATCACTTGAGCCATAACACCTCAAAAGGCCAAGGAATATTGATAAAGCTATCAAGAGTGGGAGGATTGGACTAGATGACCTATAATGTCCCTTCCAACTTTGATTATCTGTTATCTGTTATGAAGTGAGCATAGACTCTGGGTACCAAGCCAGAATGAGATAATTCTAATAAATGTAACTTTCAAAGAAAGCGATGTTTGAAAAATAGGGTTTTTGCCTTTTCCATAAAAAATTAAAGAATCCACTCCACCATTAATCTCACTAACATGGCAGGCTGTTAAATCCAATCGTGTTCTGTCAATTATCTTGCAGTGAGATGTGTATCCTAATTTACATAGAAGTAGTCCTCATTTAGACTGGTACAACTGTTATGAAATTTTACCACTAATCCTCACATTTAGGAATTCTGCAGGTCTGTAAAGCAAAAGAAAGCTGAAGATAAGAACAGTCTTATTCCCAGCTACTCTTTGGCACAAATGCAGGGAGAAAATAAGACACTCTTCACTTCAGTATTTCGTAACACAAAAGCTTATTGTTAATTCCTTCCTCCACAAGGAGTCTGAGATAATAGCTAAGCAAACAAAATAAAGTTGGATTTAACTGGAGTTTCCTGGAACTCGATATTTATAATGATTTCCCCTCATTACCCTTCATTACCCCTGATTACCCTTATTACCGCTGATTACCATTTTTAATGATAATTATTCATATGAACTCAATCACATGAATCGTGGTTAATGCATAGAGTTTCACCTCACAGCATTTTACATAGACTGCGCGAATAATTATGATACAGGGTTTATTCTGATGAAGAGGAATGCCATCCTTCAGGTCACTGTGGCTTTGATGCAAACGTGTGTTGTGTAGTCACGACACTTATTTTCATTTCATAGATTACTTTGCTTAACAGTCCAGTTCCTGGCATCAACTGTTGCTAAATAAGGACTACCTATAACTCTGTAGAGAAGGGTTGTATTCTTGCCTACTTTTAGATTTGCTTCTGCTGCCTCAGGTACTATAACAAACAGTTGTGCTTCAAGCAAATTGTGTGATGATCTTTATTTTAAATTAACTCTTTAGGAAATTTGAAGCAAGCATACATAAAAAGTACCCTATGAAGAGAGAATGAGGAAATTAGAAATAACCGAGGAAAAGAATATGGGGTAACATTTTTAAAGTCCCTTAAAAGTCTCTCTGCCAATACAAGGTTTGCATTAGAATAATGCTTTAAACTTGAAGGAAAAAGTAAAACCTTATCAACAATTAGAGGCAACTTGTGATCAATGGTAAGAGCTTAACTCTCTTTTACCAGTAAAGTTCAATAATGGAGCCAATAACAGTTATTGCATTTGGGATCTGCACTGACCAAGATACGGGATTTGAAAGTTTTCATGACTCTTTAAAGGAACAAGGTAAAACTCACTGAGCATTTTTTAAATCAATTTATCAAATTTTTGAATAAATTCAACTGGGGTTTGTACATCTGCTAGAATGTATTTATTTTAAAATATCTGGCTAATTCATGAACTATTTGAAGCAACTGGTCATAAGGCTTATCTATCAATAAAAAGGATATTTTCTTAATTTTTCAAAAACAATCTATCACAGTTAAGCAATATTTGAGTATCTTAAACATACATGTGGTTATTAACTAGGATATGAGATAGTTAAATGATTCTGGATTTCCAGTATTATAAGTAACAATTTATTTGCTCCTTTGATAATAGAGTGTTTAGTGAATTAACCCTTGCCTCAAGAGATTGGTTTGATAAAGGTCTTCATTTTTTTTTCTTCTGTTCAATTGTGTCCAGTTCTCTCAAACTGCTTGTATAAATTCCTGCAGTTTTCTTGTCAAGGTTCTTCAGATGTGGTTTGCCATTGCCTCCTTCTAGGGCTGAGAAAAACTGGTTGGCCCAAAACTAACCTAGCTGGCTTTGTGCTCAAGGTAGGATTGAATTCATGGTCTCCCAGTTTCTAAGTTGATGACTTCTTAAGCACTACATAAAACTGGCTCTCAATGTTTTCATTACACATCTTCAAAAGGATTCAAAGGTACAAAAACATAGATGTTTGGTACCAGATCAAGTTCTAAAGATTGAATACTTTCAACAACTTTTTAAATTTTTAAAGATTGAATACTTTCAACAACTTTTTTGCATCACTTCTGTTTTTTTAGAATCCTGTTTTTGGCACTCACAATATTTAATATATTGTGATTTGATAAATACTGAATGTTTTGATAGCTATACAAACCTGCACAATTCCCTTAACTATAAAAGCATTTTAAAATCTAAATAGATGCTAGTGAGCATCATGAAGTACCACAGATTGATATTAGCAATTATTACTTTACCAAGATACAGTATATGGTAATTTACTTGTGTTCTGTCAGAATGTAATGGAGACCCTCCCGTCCCATAAGCCAAGGGTGTCAAACTCGAGGCCTGCGGGCTGAATCCAGCCTGTGGGTTGCTAAGATCTGGCCCATGGGGCCACTCTGGAAATAGCAAAGGACCAGCCTGCAGTGCCTATGCTACCAAAAACGAAGCTTGGGAGGGCAGTGCACAGCCCTAGCAGGCTCAATTTTCAGCCACAATGGCTTCCTGCAGCCCTCTGCCAGTGAAAATGAAACTTGGGGAGGCCCACCTGAGCTCCATTTTCGTTGGCAGAGGGCTGAAGGAGGCCATTGTAACCGAAAATAGAGCCTGGGCGGGCTGCACATGGCCTCCCCGAGCTCCGCTTTTGCTGGCAGAAGGCTGCAGGAGGTCATTGTGGCTGAAAACGGAACCTCAATGAGTGATGTCGAGCTGGCCATACCCCTGGCCAGGTGTGCCACGCCCATTCCCTCCAAGGTGAAACACAATCCTGATGTGGCCCTCAATTAAATCGAGTTTAACACCCCTGCCCTAAGTCAAAGGTAATTGCCCAATGCATCCCAACCATCCAATGAGCCCCATCTCAACTTTTGCAGGTAGTCTTTGACTTACAGCCATTCGTTTAGTGACCAAAGTTACAATGGTACTGAAAAAAAGTGATGACCGTTGCAGCACTCCCATGGTCACTTGATCAAAATTCAGATGCTTGGCAAGTGGTTTATATTTATGGTTGCAGTGTCCCGCAATCATGTGATTATCTTCTGCAACCTTCTGACAAGCAAAATCTTTGGGGAAGCCAGATTCACTTAACCATAACTTAGCCAGGTGATTCAGTTAACAACTGTGACAAGAAAGATTGTAAAATGGAACAAAACTCACTTAATTGACTCGTTTAGCAATATGCATTTCGGGCTCAATTGTAGTCATAAATTGAATACCCTACCTATATTTGAGTTCATCCCACCCCACCCCTTAATGACAAGCTATATTTTGAAGGAGAAAGAAGCATTTCGGGTTTGCTATCGCTTTGCTGAGAGCGGAATGGGACAACTCGCCACAGCCAACTTTATGTGGACAATTTAACAATTCAATGTAATTTAAAAGAAAAATTTATTTGTTTTTTGCCATTCATATTTCATTCTGTCCCTCCTTTTGTATCCTTTAATGATTCTATTCCACATTTCTTTGATATTAGTGTAACTCTTATCCCACAGCAAGTTGTCCTACAGCAAGTTGGCCTGTGGCGAGTTGTTCCATGAACGGGTTGAGTTGGCCAATGACGAGTTAGCCTGGAACATGGCTAAGTTCACTGGAACATGAATGGGTCAGGTCTACATTCCATCTTCACCCATGGTTTGAGGCTGCATATATACTTGGGCATAGTCAAGATGGCAATCATATATTATGAACCTTGATTTTGCTATTAACAACCCCAAAAAAGTAAAAACAGAGTCTTATTCACAAATATAAACGTGTAAGGCTATCATTTAATGTAAAAATTTCCATATAAAAATAGCATGCATGCAGAACCTACTTATTTAAACCAAGATGTTTCTTTTATCAGTGAACATCTTTGAATTTGTCTGTGTTCTTGTCCCATAATGCAACACAAATATAATCTGGACCTGTATATATAGAGTCACCTAGTGACTAACTAGACTGGTTTAAAGGAAGAAACTTGGTCCGATTTTTCAAAATGAAAAGGGTTATTGTTCATATCCCATCTCATTGCCAACAATGAGAATGGTTACTTAAGCATGAGGATTGGTACATTGTTCAGTACAAAACAGGCCAAGTAATCACTGGACAAAATGTAATTATTTTTAGATTATAATTAAATTAACAGGATGTAAGAACCCTGTTCCAAAATACAAGATAGAAACTTTTAGACAAGTAAAATCTCTTTTAAGTATAATGTTTTAGTGTTTACAGACATAAAATGTAAAATAATATTCATATAGAAAAAGAATGTTGTAATCAGGCTGGCAGAGTTCCAGCTCTGGTCTTGAATATAATTATGCTCCTGAACTATTGATATTTCAACATTTCTTAGAAAGAGTAATTGGCTGCTAGCAGAAGTTTTCTAACAGAAATACTGCAGGAATAGTTTGTAAACAGAAAACAATATTGTAGAGGCATATTTCATCAGGGAAAATAAGGTTAAAGGTTTATGAATAATGTTGTAATTAAGACTTCATTTTTTAAACATCCTGAACCTAAATATATTACATGGGAGGTACATTAGCATCAGTGGAACAGCAGCGAGATCTGTGCATGTGTACTTGGAGCAAGTTCCATTCATCTGGTGGAATTTGGTATTAGGTAAACAGAGATTAAGACAGGAACTTTACGTTCACACAATGTCATCAAAAACAGGCACATCGTTTAATACCAGAGAAAGAAAAAAGGCCTTAAATAGGAATGCACATTAGATATAAGACGCACTTTAAACTTTTGATAACCCCCTTTGTATTTTTCATTAAGAATGTATGAAGGATGAAAATGAATAGAGGATTTTTTAAAAAAAGGAACTTGCTATATTCTGTTTGGTCGTACAATTTCTCATTTACTTGTCCTGTTATAATTTAGAATGTACTGTGTGTCTGATAATAATTGACTAAAATAAAAGACATATAGCAGCATAAACATTACTTTTTGGCACAGTACAATAAAAAAAGTTAAGGCCCACAGTGTAGAGAAAATTGAAATGTGCCAGTACCATTAGAAAAAAAAAATGTCTGAATTTGTGAAACAACTTATTTTGTTGCCAAAACTTTCGACCTTGACCTAATTTGTGTTTAGCTACCTGAGTCTTTGAAGATGTTTCTGCAGATACACACTGCAGTTAAGTTTCATAAGTCATACAAATATTGTACTACCAACATTGCCAAATATATACTGGACTGTTTTAAAAACTGTTAATTTTTGCTTCATTATTAAGGCTCTGCCTCTGAGCCACAGGATCTAACAAATAGAAAAACTATTTTATGAACAAGTTATTTAAGCCTTTCAGCTCAAATTTTGTTTAAAATAAAACCTACTGTATATATTAATTCATCATTCCTTTCAACTAGAAAGTTGTCTTACTGAATGTCAAATGAATGCTCGGCCAATGGTATTATTTCTGACCCTCTTGGGATCTCACTATTTGCCATTACGAGTCATTCATTTAAACAGCAGTATTATTCCCTATCAGTGTGGGTCCACTATGTGCAACTCTGCTAAAGCACTGATAAAAACACCTCTACAGCCAGTTGTGTTCCTTAAGGATATCAGTTAAACAACTCGGTCAGACCATGATTTGCAGTTCTAGAGTATGCTGCAGCTGCTGAAAGGGCTTCGGCTTTTCTTGGTTCTTTGTTTGTTTGGCCTAAGGTTGATGACATCACCTCCGTTAAGCAAGTTGGAATTCTGGCCAGAATGACTTCCACCTGCCGTATTGAAAACACCTATGTAAAATTAAAGCACAAAAGAGAGTTGTACATGTGGCAACTGGCAATCTTTTAACTGTGTCAGATCTGTAACTGTACAATTAAAGCAGGACTAGAACTTCAATAAGCCTTAGCTTGATATTTTAAAAATCAAAGTAAGAAATGCTTTATGCTGAGACTATATACTATTTTTATCAGAAATAGTATTTTTAAAGAAATAGCAAGCTGCTTTTAACCTCTTCATCAGTATTTCTGCCATCAGTTAGGAGAAATTACATCACTGTAAAATTCTGATAATATCAGCGGAAAATGAACTGAACTGAATAGAAAATGGCTGGCTTTAATTTATTATTTATTAGGCTTTGATACTGTGGCCAAAGATTAGTTTTACAAAAGTAAAATGGCACAATGCTATCTGCTTGCAGCATGCAACTGTACATACCAATTCTGTTACTACTTGTGTGTACAATTTCTGGATCTTCCATTATTCGTTGCTTAAGTTTTTGAAGGTACTTCTCAGCCAAATATCTAAAAACTGTAGCATACAAAATATCAAGGCCTTCAGAAAATGTGTATTTTTATTAGTAAAGCTTACAGTTTCCTTATAAACTCAAACTTACTTAACGTGTTAAAAGTGGCAACAACAGTCTTTCTTATATAAGCTAGTAATGAATAAACGAACACACACAAACAGGTTGTTAAATGCACACAACCTGTTAAAGTCAAGACAGAAAAGTCTGATGAATATTGTATTTTTCTGTTAGAAATTATATAGCTCATAGAATATTAATTATACAGTGGTAAAACCTGCATTTTCAATAGAACATTGTTTCATTCATTATAATAATATTTCCAGGTTGCAAACTTCAGTTCTCCATATATTTTGGAGCAATTGCTCTCAGCCTCTGCCAATCTTACCCAATCAAGAAAAACTGAAAATATCTCCCTAGGAATTAAGCTTTTTATAGCTTTTTCTTAAACCTTGAAGTTTAAGTTTATCTTGTCAAAAACAAATTGTTTATCTGTAATTCAGTCTCAAAAAATGTTATCTGTGGAGCTACAAGGTTGGTGATTCCAGGACATTTTGTTCTCTCTCTGGAACATACCATTCTGGGAGCAACTGGGTAGTTTCTGGAAGCAAATTACATGATTTGGAGGTGGTTTGAAACAGCATTTCCAGGTCAAAAATTTGGAACTGCCAACCTACCCCCAGAAGGGCATTATTTAATGGAAAGTAAGAGTATTTTCCATTCTCAAATAACATAATTTTTCATTTTATGTTGTGGCTAAGAGCAAGTTTCGTGTAGTAGTTAAAGCACCAGGCTAGAAACCAGAGACTGTAAGTTCTAGTCCCCCCTTAAGCACAAAGCCAGCTGCTGACTTTGGGCCAGTCACTTTTACTCAGACCTATGAAGAAGGCAATGACAAATCACTTCCAAAAATGCTGCCAAAAAAATTGCAGGGCCTCCTCCAGACACTTGCCAGAAGTCAAGATTGACTTGAAGGCACACAAACACACAAAACTTTTGTACTTGCACAGAGTATATAGTCAAGGAATATATAAAATTTGAATTGGATTATAACACAAATCCTACCCTCCACATGCAATTGCACAGAGACTATTAGGAGTACCAGATGAAACCTAGTTGTCATAGAACAGTGGTGGCTAACCTTTTTGGGCTCCTGTGTCAAAAATTGTGCATGCATTAGCGTGCACACAAAGCATGCCAGCACCTAGAATGAAATGCTCCCACCCCGCATGCGCATGCAATCCTCCCCGCCACCGTCTTACCTGCACTACGCCTCACAGCTGATCTTTCTGCTGGTTTGAGGTCTTTTTTGGCCTCCCAGAGACTTGGAAAAAGCCTCTGCAAGGCTTTTCAGGATGAATAATATGCCTATTTTGTCACTTCCGGTATTACAGGAAATGATGATATGGGCCTATTCATCCTGAAAAGCCTTGCAGAGGCTTTTTCCAAGACTCTGGGAGGCCAAAAAAGGCCTGAAACCAGCAGAAAAGTCAGCTACGAGGCACGCACATGTGCAGTGAGGTAAGTTTGCCTGCAGCTCGCGTGCTTGCACAAATGTCTCTGCGTGCCACTTGTGACATGCATGCTGTAGGTTTGCCATCACAGCTACAGAACTAGATTTTTTAAAAAATTTTAACCAAATTTTGAACCAGTCACTCTCCTAGCCCAACCCACCTTGCAGGGTTGTTGTGGGAAAAATAGAAGATAGGAGTATTAGGTATGTTCACAGCTTTTAGCTGATTCTCATACATAAATGCATGGATATATAAGTAAGTAGAATAAAAATATAACAACAATAATTATGACTATTCACGGTCCTTGAGAAGTAAACAGTTGGATAAAAAAAATATACAATCTAAACTTCTAGCTGATCTGCAACTAACAAATAATAATAATATATTTCAAGATTGCAGCACTTCAGACTATCCACAAAGACTAAACTGTCTCAATGTTTATCAATTTAAAAGAGATTCTTTGAACTTAGAAAATCGGATTCTAGAGACAAGAACTGAAAAAGGCTTGTTGCTTCAATGAGAAACAGGAATTAAGCTTGAAAAAAAAGAAAACTATCCTAACCAAAATATTAAAAAGTCTACCTTACCTTCTGTTACATTTAAGTCTTCCTTTACAGATGCCCGATAAAATCTTAATTTTAGTTTTTTTGCAAGCGCCTCTGCTTCTTCACTGTTTATTGGAATGGAAAGCCTTGTTTTAGACACCAATTATTTTTCAGTAAAATAGAATGCATTAATGCAAACTGAACTGAGTTGATAATCTTCATTGAAGTAGATTTAAAAGGGCAGTTAAAAGAAAGGATTTTCTTAGAAAAAGGTGAGAGAAAATATTAACATTGATTTAAAATGTTGCCTTATGAAAATTATGAAGAAAAAAAATGACTGGAAATTACAGTATTTGGTGTAAATATTAGTTTTTCATAATTTTAAATTGGTGAACCAATCAAGATCTGGTCAAAAACCTGCTCATAGGGCAATGAAAGTATGTGGTAAATAAATAAATAGGAACTGCATAAAAATTAAGCATCCATTGATATTCAAATATCAATTCCTGGCTGCACCAATGAATGAGAATTGAATAAACACACGGATTCTGCACTTGTGAGAAAGCACAAAGACTTAAGTAAAATTGGGACTTACAATAAAGTCATATATCTTGCATTTGTAAAAAGCAAGCCATAAACATCCCCCTATTGCACTGCTCTTAAAATACTACATTTGAAACTAAATTCTCTAGTTTTTGCAACATTCGAGCCAAACTATTTCCTGAGAGTGCCAGACTTAACACTCAAGAAATGTCAACCAGTTTTGTTCCTTTTGTGAAAAACAGATACAGAAAAGTGCAGGGAGAATTTTTGTGAGTTCATACGATTTGAGGCAAGATGTCGTTTGATGTCTTTTCTTTTGTACTCTTTCATTAAGACCTCCCATAGTGTTTACTTTTGGTTCTTGCAGTCTTTCTTGGCAAGAATTATATTTACAAGTAGATTACCCGTTTTGTTTGGCTGTTAACTTATGGTAACTTTGACTTTTTAAATGTCTTAGAAAGGGTGGGGAGGGTTGCTACTGAATAGCATACAGATTAAGAATTGTCTACCTACATATATAGGTATTCTGTAATGATATACGTACATGTCTCTAGTGCTAAAGACATGTATGTAACATGTACGTACATGTCTCTAGTTCTAAAGACTCTCATTACCTCCATTTAGAGTTGACACAGGGTCTAAGAAAAAGGTAAAAAATATGGATGGCCTTCTCTTCCTTAGGTTGGCTGCAGTACTTTTTGTCTTGTAGAATGGAGGTTTATTCTGTTTCTCTTTGGGCTCTGCACTAGGTAGTTTTGTTCCAAAATGATCCTTGGATCCTCTCTTGTTGGGTCCTCAGACCCTCTCACTCACAAATCTTAATTAGGCAGACCCTTCTTGAATCAGCAACAGTGCATTTCCATAGTACATTTCCCCCCAGTCCATCTGAGGTACATCAGTCAACACTACCCTTTTAGAACAGGGGTCTCCAACCTTGGCAATTTAAGCCTTGGTGGATTTCAACTCCCAGAATTCCCCAGCCAGCTGGGGAATTCTGGGAGTTGAAGTCCACCAAGGCTTAAATTTGCCAAGGTTGGAGACCCCTGCTTTAGCAGAACAATCATTCTTCAATAATTCAAACCCTGTCTACATCATAGCCCACCAGCCTGCATACCTCTTCCAGTTTTCTGCTACCCCAAATGATTCTCTTCCCAAAAACTTGGTTTTTTTTTTAAGTCTCTGCCTTCTTTGTCTTTCAGCTGCTGCTCTTTTGAACCTATGGAAAAATCTTCCTATGGGGAACTGATTTCTCTCTCTTACTTTCAAGTTCTACTGTATATAGCAATTAAAATAAAGCAAAATGTTCATTTAAATGCTTGTGGAGATATATCAGACTCACAGGAAGCATGGGCTTCACACTGTCCCTTTCTACAAGGCACTTATAAGTTTTGCTATTTTATCTTTTCCCAGATTTAGCTTAAAACATTATTTGCAGCATGGCAATACAGCATACAATCCAGTATGTAGTTTGTTCATACAAGTATCAAGGTGAATGTCTTTTTAAATTTACCAATGATGCTTAAAAGATTTGTTTATTAGAATGTAATGAAAGCACCTACTTTTTTATACAAGAGCAATCCAGGAGGTCAATCTTATTCTGAACAAGAACTGTAGGAATCTCTCCAACTTCAGATACAACTTTCTCTCTCCAGGTAGGAATTGCTTCAAAAGATTCCCTATCAACAGTTGAAAACACAAGCACACAAGCCTGGGCTCCTAAAATAACAATAAGAGAAATAAATTTAATGCTCAGTGATAGTTCTCCCCCCCCAAAAAAAGATACCTAATAAATAACTGGATAGATAAGTTGGATAAATGTATTGATTTATGGAACTGATAAGGCGATATGACTCAGAAGTGTCTAGTGATCAGTATGCAACAGAAAAATAACCAAAACAACAGCAAAACCTTAAAACTTAACATATAAGTTGGAAATACAAAATATCAATCAAACACAATAACAACACTAAAGCCCATCCCACTGAACCAACGGATGCAAAGAGGATGTAAAACGGACAAAAAACCTTGCCATCCGTTGGAAAACGTGATGCATCCATTGTGTACTCACTGCGTACGTCTTTCAGACGCTCTATCCGTAAAACATCCGTCTACTGCTATTTTATCCGCTCAGAAAGTTTTGAGCTGCACAAAACTTTTTGAGCGGATGAACTTTGCACCGCGTACGATCTACATCCGCGACACATACGGGCAACAAATGTTCTATGTCCGTTGTCATCCGTTACAAGGAAAACCGCGAGCGCAAAACCGACATTTCCAATAAAAAGGGGGAGGAAATCCCCTGGATCTCACTTTCAGGTGATTTCTGGATCTCACCAGCAGTCCTGGTGTGCAGACCTCTTCAGCCTTGCTCTTGCTCTTCCACATCATCCATTGATCTCCACCATGGATTATCGCACACTCCTTTTGGTAGCCGCCATCATTCAACACCAGAACCAAGCCCTCTTCAGACTGTTTCACCTTTTCTACGCAAGGAGAAGAAGGAGACGTCCAAGAGCTGTCTGGGTCCGAAGATGGATCGGGAGAAGAGCGGAGTTTGGACTCTATGACAAGCTGATGGTGGAGCTGAGGAATGAAGACACTCGTGCATTCCAGAACTTCATGAGGATGCCACCAGTCATGTTTGACGAAGTTGTGGAGCGTCTGCGACTCAGGTTGACTAACGGAAACACCAATTTCTGTCCCAGCCTGGACCCTGGACTGAAGGTGGCACTGACTCTGCGCCACCTGGCCTCTGGGACCACGTACAGAAACATGCAATATGCCTGGAGGGTGCCACACAACACCATCAGCATTGTGGTCAGAGAAGTGGTGCAGGCCATCATCGAAGAATACGTGGAGGAGCTCCTCCAGTGTCCCACCACTGAAGAAGGCTGGAGGAAAGTTGCAGAGCAGTGGTATCAGAGGTGGAACTTTCCCCACACCGTTGGAGCCATAGATTGGAAGCATGTGGCCTTCAAAGCTCCACTCAACTCGGGGTCCAATTATTTCAACTACAAGGGCTTCTTCAGCATCATCCTCTTTGCCATGGTTGATGCTGACTACAAGTTCATGTACATCGATGCTTCAGGCAACGGGTCAGCTTCAGATGCCCAGATATACAATGCCAGTGACCTCAAGGATGGGCTGGAACGCAACCTCATCATGGGTTATCCAGATCCAGACCCCCTACCCAACAACACACAAGATGTGCCCTACTTCATCGTGGGTGATGACGCCTTCTCCCTCAGAACCTACCTCATCAAGCCCTACAGTTCCAGGTACCTCACCCATGAAGAGAGGATCTTCAACTACAGGCTGTCCAGGGCAAGACGGGTGGTGGAGAATGCCTTTGGCATCCTGGCCAACAGGTTCCAGGTACTTCTCACCACCATGCAGCATCGCCCACAGACTGTGAGGAGCATCGTGGAAGCTTGCTGCATCCTGCACAATTTCATGCGCACCCGCTACCCAGTGTTGCAGAACAGGCTTGTGGACCATCAACAAGGCAAAGGGGACATGGGGCCTGGTGAATGGAGGCAAGGACTAAACCTGATAGACACTGTGGATGTGCAAGGCCCCAACAGAGCTTCACGTGGAGGGAAGAAGCAGCGCAACCTCCTGAAACACTGGTGCAACTCCCCAGCTGGAGCAGTGGAATGGCAAGACAGGATGGTAGATGCTTAATGGATGCTTCCTTCAGCCTGTCTCATCACACGGATGTGATTGTGCCATGTATGTTGAGTGGCCTTACAATGAATAGGGCATTAATAAACAGTTTTGTTTATGTTGAAATGTGTGGATCAATGATTAAATTGTTACTGATAATAAAGGGCCATAAGTGTGGCAGCTGGGAGAGTGGACCATACAGTCCCACTATGCTTGCACTGGAGGTTTATCTATCCCACAGCTATCATTACCAATCCCACAGCTATCCATCCCACAGCTATCCTTACCCATCCCACAGCTATCCATCCCACAGCTATCCTTACCCATCCCACAAGCATGCAAAGGCTTAACCCTTTTTTCAAAGTTTTCCCCAACACTTTATTAAGTAAAAAAAATGAACCAAGTGTGTGAAGCAAAGATAACCTTGATTAATAACAAACTGTATGACTTTATTCAAAAGCAAAATGCCCCAAGTAAAGTGTCTTTAAGCAAAGATAAGGTGAGCAGGTAACAACTCAGTCTCTGGCACTCTTTTCAGTCTCTCTGAGGCGTGCCCATGGTCTCAAATGTAAAGGGGCCAGGGACTCTGGAGGTGGCTGTTGCTGGAGTGCTGGTCAGAGGCGCCATTGGGGTGCCTGGCCCCGAGAGTACAACAGGAGATGGTGTGTGCAGGAAGCTCTCAGAGAGCTGACTCAGTCCCGTGAGGTTGAGAGGCACTTCCTCAAGGACCTGGGATGTGAGGCCCAACACTGATGACAGATGTTCAAAGGAAGGGCTTGGCTGTGGGGTGGAGGAAGGAGGAGTGTAGTGGGGCTGTCTGGTCTGCAGCTGGGTCAGCTGAGGCGTCCGTGGCGTCCGAGAAACCTGGGTGTGGACTGGGAAGGGCTGCCTCTGCTGTGGGAAGTCCTAGTAGTGGTAGGCTTGGTAAGCGAGGGGCTGCTGAAATCCGTGGAAGGGCTGTGACATCGGCTGGGGTGAAGGAGCAGACCTGGAGTGGGTAGCAGCAGGTTCAGCTGGGCCTGGAGGGTGGTGCAGAAGAGCTGTGATCCTCTCCTTCATCGCCTGGTACTGGGCCTCGGGCATGTCCATGAGGGTCTGGCTCACGTATGTGATGAAGGGCTTGCAGTTGGAGGATGGTATGTCAAAGTGGACCAGCTGGGAGAGATCTGTGCTTGCCTTGATTGTGTCCCTGATCTACAAGAGGACAGTGTGGCTCTGTCCCTCCGGTCTGCCTCTCTGCCTGCTTTCTGTGGAGGTGGAGCTGGGGGTGGGGATGGGTTGGTCTCTGGTGGCTTGCCCCATCTCTTCTTGCTCCATCTGAGACAGGGGATCCTCCACATCCTCTGGCATGGGCAGTGCAGCTGTGGGGGGGGTCTCTGTCATGGGGCCCTCCAAAGACACCTGCCTGGACACTGTAGCTGTCTCCTGGCTGGAAGAGGAGTGGCTCTCCGTGGGCTGTCTGAGGGAGAGGGTTGACAGAGGGGCTGCTCCTTGGTGGTGGATCTCACCCTCCAGGAAGCTGCACCTGGCCATGACATAGGTCTCCCAGTCAGTTAGCTTGACAGCGGCCTGGCCGGATCTCTTCAGGTGCAGCTTGCCATACCAGGTGTGCATATGCTTCCACCACCGCAGGAGGACATCTGAAGTGTAGCCCAGGCTCTCCGCCTTCTCTCTCCATGCTGCCTGCTTCCGCTTGGTGTCGCGATAGAGCCTGTGGCCCTTCCTCCACAGGTACTCGTTCTCCCTCAGCCATTCCAGCACCTCCTCCTCATGGTCCTCGGAAATGGAGTACCGTTTCCTCTCGCCCTTCTCCTTGCCTTGCTTCTTCCTCCCTCTGGCAGGGGCTTCAGGGCCTTCAGCAGCAGGGCTTTGAGGGCCTTGGGACTGGTCCACCACAGCAGCAGCAGGAGGAGAAGCAGCAGGAGAAGCACCAGCAGCACCAGTAGCACCAGCTGGAGAAGCACCAGCAGCATCAGCAACACCAGCAGCAGGAGAAGCACCAGCACCAGCAACACCAGGAGTACCAGGAGCAGCAGCAGTAGCAGCAGCAGCAGCTTCAGAGTCAGCGCCAGGGGGTGGGATGGTGGTTCTGTCCTTCTTGCCAGGGCTGGCAGGAGGAGGCACAGGCTTCCTCTTCTTCCCATGGTGTTCTCTCAAGATGTCTCTGGCAGCAGGTCTTTCCTCTGAATGGTGACCTGCTTGCGAGCTGCCTCCTTTTATATCCGTGGAGCTTCCGCAATTCATCCTCCCCGCATGTGCAGTGAACGCTTTGCATCCACTAGGCATCCGTGATGCATCTGCTAGGCGTCCGTGATGGATCCGCGGCATCCGCTCGGCATCCGCTCCTTCCGCTGCACGTCCGCTTCTCTGTTCTCTCCCGGAAGCCCTGTGGATGTGTCATCCGCTTCCATCCGCTAGGCTTCCGTTGAGCATCCACTTAACATCCTCGCTACGTCCTCCCCACGTCCGTTCCTTTCCGTTGTTGTCAGCTCTGTTTATGCAAATTTGGGGCACTTTTGAGAGCGGATAACAACGGATGGAAAATTTGCTCTTCTGCTGTGTCCTTTTTACATACGTTTTGCAATGCGTTGGCCGGTGTGACCTAGCCTTAACCAAGAGGGGGCTCTCTTGAACTGGAAGTGAGTGCCTAGGGGATGCCTCGGAAAAAAAGCCAGGTTTTTCTAAAGCTCAGCAGGCTTGGGGGCGGGCCTCTCATATCTTGGGGAGGGGGGGAATATTTCAAGAGCACAAGGAAAACCTTTGAAAAGGCATGCTTCCTTAGTCCCTTGAGATGGCAAAGACTAAAGAGAGAATCTGGAGCATGCCCACCCAATGGGAATCTGTGGGACAGGCAGTTTATTATATAATTTAAGACACATTTATACAAGGTTGACTGTACCCTCTTCTTTTGCAGACCCCAAATCCTCTATGGCTACAGCTGCAGTGTAGTTCCTAACATTCTTGAGGCAATAAATTCAAATGTAAAATAGCCATAACAAAATAATTCATAGTTAAATAAAAAAGGGAGAAATGCAACAGGAAAACTGGTGTCCCCTTAAAATGGGGGGAGGAATGGAAAACATGTCCTATTTCTATTTTCTATTACTATCCCAATCGTTATGGCCAGTAAATTCAATTGCTTTGAATGGGACCTCCAGCCACTAAAAGTTTGCTCTTGGCCTAAAGCAATAAAAAGAGCATTTTAAAAATTAGTTTTACAAATAGATGAATAAATAGAGAAAGGCCACTCGCCTTATAAAACTCCCTGTTCCGAGGGAGATGAAGAGTCTAGAAACATGAAATATAAATAAATAAAAAAGGAATCCTGGTTCTCAGGTTCACTCCTTAATTTCTTTATACAACCACTTCCATGTAAGGAACCCCTTCTAGGAGACAAATAGTTGAAGATGTCTAACTGATAGAGAGGAAACATGGGAAAAATGTTTAGGACAAGAAAAGAATATGGGGAACAACCTGAAGAAATAAAAAAGAGGCAGAGATTTAAAATGAGATAAAATGTCTAGTCACGTGCCGAAGTGTGAAAAATGTTATTTGTGAATCAGGCATGTTACTTGAGACATAAGGAAACTGACCGATCTCATTCCCAGTGAATTCAATAGTTGCTGTCATGTAAAGTTATTTTTGACTGTATGTATATGGTTATTCTTTCATGCAAATGGCAAAACACAATCTTTGGCTCTGAACTCAGGAAAGGAAAGGTGTTTTTGGTCTATTTCTTAAGAGAAGAGTCTTGGGACTTGTTGGATTTAGTGGGTGGAAGAAACATCCTTTAGAGCCTCCTGCTGGTGGAAGACTCATCCTGGTCTTTGGTTGAAGAACTAGAAATGAAATTGTGTGAGCCTGTTATGATGATTATTATTTAAAAAGTATGCTACTAGAATTTAAATTTACCACAAACCAGAGTCTTTATATTAACAGCTTTTTTTTCTTACCTCTATAATAAGCTTTAGTAATTGCATCAAATTCTTCTTGACCTGCTGTATCCCATAGCATTAACCGGACATCTTCATCATTGACTCTAAAAATACATATTCACATCAATAAGCATATTAAAAAGAACAAGGAACTTGTAATCTTAAAAAAGGACTTAGCAAAATGGCTTTCAGTAATCCCATTGTTTTTCATACAGACTTGATTTTCCATTGATATGGACTCATGCACATCAGACTACCTCATTTTTCCAATTATTTTAGCTACAGACCGTACTGTTTCTGAAGGGTATGGCACAAAAGACTACATTAATTGAGAAACAACTGGCAAAGAATTACCGTATATACTCGCATATAAACCAACTTTAAAATGTAATTATTTTTTTTTTCAAATTTGGGGGTCGGCTTATATGCGCATAAATCTGATCTCACACAAATGACATGACACCACTTCTCAGATCACGCAATATCATCGATATTACCATTCAGTCATACATACCTACAGCACATTTTTTTTACTCTGGGAGCCTCCATTTTGCTTTTTCTACCACCGGATCATAACACGCTCTGATTGGTTAGTCATTCACATGACTGCTTTCGTGTTTGCGATCGTCACATGCAACTTTGTGTCCAGTTTCTTTGCATTTGTAGTAGTAAAATTCATTAAAATATACCCATGTCTGATGTTAAAAGATTTGGGGGTCGGCTTATATGTGAGTTTTTGCAAAATTCCTCATTTTGGGGCAGTTTTTTAAGGGTCGGCTTATATGCGAGATTGGCTTATATGCGAGTATATACGGTAGGAGGACTTAAATATACTAAAGTCGGTTTGGAGGCAAATTACTTGAAGTCTAAATCCAAAATTGAAACTTATTTAACCGTATCTAACTATACCATATCCATTTCTTTTCCTCTGCCTTGAGAGAAAATATAAGTACTTTGTGGACTGAAATAAATTAGACATATTGTTTTTTAAAAATCCATTTATTTATATTGGACTCTTCATGTTCCATACAAATCACTGTCATTCAGTGTTATAAATGTTTATAACTCTTTGTCACATTTACAATATTGCTACTCCATCTTACCACTATTGGTAAAATAGCTTTTTCCTTCTAACAGACTATAGCAATGTTGCATTTATTATTCAGGATAATAATTCTGGAACTTCTGCAGACAGATAGCAGAATACAGTTAACATAGATGCCTCATGTTTACATTTATGCAAAAGACTTTCCGAAAAGCACTTATAAATATACTGAATCCAGTCCTAAAAACGAGCAAATAATACTGCCATCTGTTAGATACGTACTGCATTTCTCTTTCCAAGAAATCAACTCCAATTGTTTTTTTATAGTCTTTTGTAAAAATCCCTTTGCAATATCTCTGGATCATACTAGATTTCCCTACAGCTCCATTTCCAACCACAACCACCTTGATGGCCACCTCCAAATCTTCTTCCAGCATTTTGAAAGTTGTAATTTGTTTCTCAATTTAGTATAGATCTCTGAATTCTCTACCTGAAAAAAAAAAGAAAGAGGGTAATAATAGTTTCTTTGATTACAAAAATAAAAACACACATTTTATTTTGACTTCTAGTTCTCTCATGAGTTTATAATAAGTCTGTGGAGCTTCAATATTAAACTGAAACAACTAAACCAGGGATCTGCAACCTGCGGCTCTTTCGGCCCTCTACTGCGGCTCCCTGTCAGCTGATCCCACTACTGACTGGCCCATCCCCGCCCCTCCCTGTCACTCCTCGCCTGGCCTGAGAAAGTAAGGGTGATGGCAGGGGATGGAGACTCGCTCCATATTCCAGAGTGGGAGGTGACTGGGTGGGAGTGAGTAACTTCGAATTGCCTGTGCCCACCCAGCCACATCAGTTGTTAAATTACAGGTTCCCAGTGTTTTCTTTTCTGTGGGAAATAGCTCTTTGAGTGCTTAAAGTTGCAGACCCCTGATCTAAACCAATTAAATTATCTCTGTGGTAAATAGGGAGTAAGCCATAAGGATGTCTCACACAAAAACAGTTACCAGATCATGTTCATGCCATGGTTAGGATTATGAAAGGAGCAACCCAAAGACAGTCGTGTATACATATTTATAATAAACTCAATTGAAGCCAATGGGTGTTACTATTGAATAAACATGGATTATATTGCGTGCTAATTGTTAGGGATAACATTGTTTACCCTAACTGGTTTAGGTGAAATAATA
>BLBF01000007.1:27477117-27501516 GCA_015471245.1 Laticauda colubrina
TTTAGCTTGTCTACCTAACCCTGGTTGGGGAACCCAGGCTTAACACTAATGCTTCACTGTCTTCTCTTGTCTGTTCTATAAATCTTATGCCCGATATAACTAATTACCAACTTTGTCCCTCTATATCTGTAATACGTATAATTTTGCCATGTGTCTAAATTAAGAAAATCCAAAGAACTTACGACCAATATTCACATATATACACCACCTTTGCATTCTACATGTTGTATCACATTACAACATCTTCCTATGTGCATGGATCCACACTTTAAATTTAGTGGGGCTTTCTTCCCCAGGGTCTTCATATATAGAATATATTGCGCAACAGTATTCATTCAGTATGTACACATTTATCTCAATTCTTTGCTACTAGCATACATTATGCAATAACTTAAAGACAAACTTAGATAAATCACAGAGAAACAAAACTAATGTTAATTTAAAATTATTTGAGGAAGCTCACAAATACATGTCACCATCTTACTAGAAATCAATTTATGTTTATATTACTAAGATGTTTACATCAATTATTTTGTAAACCAGTCTAGCTTGAAAGTGTTCTTTTAAAATAAAAGTTGCAGGATTAATCCTGATAAAATAGACAGAATGCCTTATTAAATAAATGTGTGTGTGACAGAGATAGGGAGTATGTGTACATACACACACATACACACATTCATATATATTTTAGGGGCACAATTTACTATTTCTAAATATGGACTGGTGATACAATGGTGGAATACGAAGCAGGCATATGCAGATATGTTACAGATATGAAAAGAGTCAAAGAGCACTGATGTTGTTCCCTAATTTGGTAAAAAAGTGTTTGCAAGAAAACAACCAAGCTCAGAGAACACCAATGATGCCACAGAGTCAAAGCTGTCTATATTTTCCTGAACTGGGGAAAGGGAGGTATATCAACAGTCTCTATAGAATATCTGAAATTGACCATTGCCAATGAAGATGAGCATATACTGGATATGCTGTACTGATATGCCGAAGTAACCAGGACAATTTTAACAGGCATAAAGACACATCAATTCACTACTGTCAGCATCAAAATGTCCTTCCCACCACTACAATTCTAATTTAAATGGTAACAAGAAGAAATTAAATTGCAAGATAAGAAGTCTGCTAGAAACTTCGCTTTGGACAGTCTGACAACAAGCATTATTACATAAATGCTGTGTTCTCTACCTTATGGATAGGTAGATCTCTCAATCTATGTTTTCTTCTATAGTAATAGTATTGCAGAAAAATGAGTTAAAGAGCTGAAGTAAAATAATTTTTTAATGGGCTCAGCAAGACACCACTATTTAAAGCAAGAGTTACAGTTATAAGTAGTCCTGGACTTAACTACCACAATTGAGTCCAAAATTTCTGTTGCTAAAGGCAGTTAGGTGAAGTTGCATCTTTTTGCCATAGTTATTAAGTAAATCATGCAGTGGATCTGGCTCCCCCATTGCCTTTGTTTATCAGAACCAGCTAGGAGATTGCAAATGATGATCCCATGAGCCCAGGACACTCCAATTGTCATAAATACATGCCACTTGCCAAGTGTTCTAATTCAGATCACATGTCCATGGGGAAATTGCAAGGCTCATAAGTGTAAAACCCAGTCATAAGTCACTTTTTTCATTGCTGTTATAATTTTAAACAATCACTAAATAAATGGTTGTAAGTCAAGGACTATCCACATAATTTTGATAATCGTTTTGCATTTCATGCTTACATTTTACAAATGAGCACGGTGCCTGCCAAAGTTTAAATATTTTCCAGTCACTCCCAAGTTCTCTAATAGTGCTTTTCCCCCCTTAAAATACATCTAGGATGACTTCAGATGTCTGTCCACGCTAGCCTTCTCTCTATGGATTTATCCTCATTCCATTCAGTATGATTTGTAGTCTTTTTTCCTTCCCTGCCCTTTGCAGCATTCTTCACCTTTAATCCCATGAATCAAGTGTGTGCTTCTGTATCATTGCAGCAGCTGGAAAATAGCTCCTTCTCATATGACCCATTTTTTTCTGTTCTGGAAAAGATTCTTTTATGCTACATAATGCTACATACTACATAATGCTACATATTTTATGCTACATGCAAAGCATTATGCATAATGCTTTTATGCTTTTATTTCTCCCTTCTACTCATTAAGAAAGCCATATCAAGGATTTGCCTTAGTAAATCTTGCTCTTCAACAGCATTTCCCCTTTATATTTACTGAGTAGGTGAATCCAACCAAAATGTTATTAACTCCTTCCATATAGAAAGTTTCCATTATATCAAAAATGTGTAACACTGGTATATGGATGGTTCTTACTTATTGACCATTCATTCAGCTACAGCACTGATCTAGTTACAACTGTCCTTCAAGTTCTGACCATAGCAGCATCCCACAATCATGTGATTGTGATTTGCAGCCTTTCCTGCTGGCCTCCAATAAGCAAAGTCGATGGGGAAACTGGCAGGAATTCAGAAGTTGCAATTACATGAGCTCCTCCCTTGACAACCTATGCACTCCACACTCAATAACCATAACTGAGGACTGCCATTGCTAAGCAATGACATCATGTTTATAATGCATGACTATTTGAGTCCCAATTTCCATCATTAAGCAAGAGCTACCTGTATAATGCCAAAGAAATGGCTTGTACAGTAACATGTGGTAGTTACTAAAAAACAGTTGCCTTATATCCCTTCCTTTCTTCCCTCCCTCCCTCCCTCCCCACAAATGAGCTGTCAAATTAGAAAGACTAAAGTTGACTTACACTAAAAATTCAATGAAAACAGAATGCAAAAATATAACATGAAACAATGCTATGGGAAAACACCAAACAAGCCATTTCAGCTATCCTAATCATTAAAGCAAAATCATGAAATACCATGACATGTCACCCATTCAAAAATTTAATGCCATTATAACAGTCTTACAGGACCAGCAGAGAAATTCAAGGTGGTCCCATAGATAACCAGATCCAAATCTATGTGAGGTTTTGTTGTAGATGACAATCAGCATCTTGAACCCACTAACCAGTGCAGTTAATGAAGCAGAAATATCATATAGATGTGCTGAGATGTATCTCTTACTACCAACAGTATTTGGAATCACCTGTAGGTTCCCTGTGGTCTTTGGTGCATTAATTGCATTCTTTTCTAAAACAGAAGTTAATCACAGTGACTAATGCCCTAATCACCGTACAACTTGATTATTGCAAGATCTCTAAGTGAGGCTGCCCTTGAAGACTACTTGGAAGCTTCAGCTGGTTCAGAATACGGTGACATTGGCAATGATATGCATGTTTCACTATGCCCACGTGATACCTTTCCTGTGCAGTTTGCTTTCAGTGCTTCAAGGTGCTAGTAATGGCCTATAAAAGCCTTACATTATATAATTATATTATATGATTATTTGAGGGACAGTCATCACCCATGATGTATGACTGGCTGGAGGAGAAGTGAGAGAATCAGGGAGTGAAGGAAATCAGCCTAGAATCCCTAGGAAGTGGACTCAGCCTAGGAATCCCACAAGTGGACTAAGTCCAACCCCCCTTTGAATTCCCTGGACCCTTATCTGACTGCAAGAAGGTGCTAAACTTTAGTTGAGAAGATTTGTGTGCATAGGTATGAATAGCAATAAATCAGTTTAACTGAACCTTCATGCGTGGATCTGTTCTTTTGTGCCTGACACCAAGTGATATGAACCAGTAGGACTGGTATATTTCAGATCCCTTCGGTTAAAGGAAGTTATTCCTTGGGATTCAAAATGAGTGTCTTCCATCAGTGTCTACTCTTTGAATGACGCTCCCGCTGAGATCCCAATGGATCCCATCCTGATAGAATTCTGAAAGGTCTTTAAAAGGTATTCTCCCAGGCATTGGGCTGGCGTGGATAGACACCTTTTTGAGTTAGATAGATAGATAAAAATAAATGTATATTGTTGATGGATTTGCCTTATAATTCTGCTTATTCTATTTTTTGTTGGTTTTAAATTGTATTTTATTTTCTCTGTTCTATTCTGAACTGCCCAGAGTCATTGTACTATCAAGTGGCTCCTAAATCCAATAAATTAAAGACTGGTCCACATCAGCACATTACAGTAATCCAAGTAAGGCAAGAATGATCATAACCAGGAAAAGGTGCAATTATTGCACAAAATGAATTTATGCAAAAGTGTCTTGGCATAGCTTCTTATTGCCCTTCCAGCAAGAACTAGGAATCCTGGAGGACCCACATTTCCATCTGAAAAATGCAGCCTTACTAAGAAATGAAGTCCGCCAAGCGGAATATATTTTTCAAGTTTCAGAAGATTTCCAAAGAGTCTTTATAAGTTTTATTTGCACTGAATTAGTACCCGAGAAACACTGGGCCAATTAGTTCTATGTTGATAACTGTGTAGCAGGATATATAGAGTATAATATAAATGATTATACCATGACAGCCTCCTCCAAGAAATACCTTTATTGTAGCAATGCTTGTGGTTCAAACACTTGTGGTACAAAACTAAAGAAAGAAATAATTATTTCACCACTTGCAATCACAGAAAATAAATAGTGAACCATTCTGTACATTTCAGATTGCCTCTAAATCTCCACATAAACCCTTACATGCTGCTATATGTGTAGTAAATCATACCTCTGGACATAAGAGAAAACAATCCCTATCACATCAAAGATAGACGTGCATTGCATCATACAGCAACCTTTTCCAGCCTGTGAAGATATCTTGAACTGACAGTCCCCATAACCTCAAATCCAGCACATTTGAAAGCCACAAAACAGGGAAAGGTTCAGATCCTTTAGTATAACAATTGGGAACTTACACATCTACTAAATGATTCCCCCCTCCCCCAATCAAGCATCCTCTCCCCCAAATTTCAACAATGCAGAAAATCAAAACTCAAGCTTAATTAAAAACAAAGTACAGGAATATTGGTGAAAATCAGAAAGAAGATCACAAAAAGTAGACATAAATAATAATAATAATAATAATAATAATAATAATAATGATGATGATGATGATGATGATGATGATGATGATGATAATGATAATAATGATGATCGTGGTGACGATGGTGGTGATGATGACGATGATAATAATAACAATAATAAATAAAAATAAAAATAAAATAAAAATAATAATAAATAAAAACAAGCCCAGCCCCAAACCCCAGACTCTGGGCAGGGGACTTTGCGGCAGGGATTTCTTCTTCTATGGGGGGAAAAGGAAAGGAAATTCCCTCTGGGTATCCCCCGTCGGAAAGGGCGGGAGGTTCAGTCTAAGAAATGCATCAACCGAGGTCCGCAGCAGCGCCTCTATCCTAAATGTAACGCTCCCCAAATAGGAGCTCGTGGATCGGCAAAAGCCAGAGGAATTCCTGTGCTGGGGGATCAAAGCCAGAGAGAAATCTGCCGCGGCGATCGAGCAGAAGGGAGCGCGGGCGCGGAGAAGTGCGAGGAGCCCAGTTCGCGACCCGAGGTTCCACAAACCCGGTCCCCGGGGCGCAGCATCTTCGCCGAGCCCAGCCTATCACCCCGTAGAAACCCTGATGGGGGTGTTGTGTGTGTGTGTTACCCAGCGCCCCGCCATCCCCCAACCCGAGGAGCCTCCCCACGCGCCCGAATCCCAGACGCGGCGCCTCCGAACCAGGGCGGTCTCCGGCCGGCTCCCCACGAAATCGGCGCGCGGAGGAAGAAGGGGGCGCCCCGCCGGGTGAGGAGAAGCCCGCCAGCCCCGCCGGCCCAACCCGGACGCGCGTCGCCCGCTCCTCCCGCGGGACACTCACAGGGCCGGAAACGCCGTCAGGGCCGCGGCGGGGCGAGCTCGGGAAAGCTCTCTTCTTGCCCGCCGTGTCTGCTGGACCGAATGGGGGACAGACGCTTCGCCAGCCTCGCCTGCCGCCCCCTTCCTTCCTCGGCCGCCTCGCCTCAGCGGAGGCGGGACCAGCCTCCCTGGGGCCGGGTTAGAAGTCTGGGGGTGGGGAGGGAGGGAGGGAGGAAGAGCCTCTGGCTTTGGAAGGCTCGTCGGATGTCGCCGGGTTTTGCCCTCCTTGCGGTGACACGAAGTGGCTCAACCATCCGAAGGGCCAACCAAAGGGAGCCCCTTCAGATGTCGTCTCGGTCCTCGACGTAAACTGCGAGCTACCTTCCGAGAGCGCCTGCCTGACGGGGGGAGTGAAGCTTGCCAGTTGAGGGCCTCAAACCCCCCCAGTGGTTTAGCAAACAAAACTGATGATCATTTCGGGCTGGGGAGCCTCGCAGGATACATAATGGCCTGAAGCTACCTGCGATATTCATCAGAAAGCGAATGAGCAAATATCTTCATCGATGCATGCGCATGTATAATACACAACACATGTGCATACGTATGTATGTTGGTGTGTATACATGTATATACAGCTAGCCCCTGACTTACTGCCACAATTGAGCCCAAATATTCTGTTGCTAAGCAGGATAGTTATTAAGTGAGCTTGGCCCCGTCCTATGACCTTTTTTGTCACCGTTGTTAAGTGCATTTAAGGTAGTAATATGGTTGTAAAGTGAATCTGGCTTCCACATTGACTGCTTGTCAGAAGGTTGTCAAAGGGGATCACATGTCCCCAGGAACACTGCAACCATTATAAATATGTGTCAGTTGCCAAGCATCTGAATTTTGATCACAAAACTGATGATTCAAAAGTCATAAGTGTGAAAAACGGTCATCGGTCACTTTTTTCAGTGCTGTTGTAACTTCAGACCATTAAATGAACTGTTGAAAGTCAAGGACTACCTGTATGTTTACGTGTATATATATGTATACATATGCACACTTATCAATACACACACACAGAGCCATGATAGAAATAAATCAGAATGAATATACATGAATCACCATAAGATAAGGAATGCATCATAAATAAATGAATTCTCTCCGATATCAGAGGAAACTTTTGGTATGGCTTAAGACTGTAGTTTATGTAAACAATTCAGCTGAGAAATCATTTGGAAAACAATTAAGTTTAACACATAATAATGTGAGGCAGCACTCCTTACTTCACCCTTGGATTTGTTTCCCCAGCAATGACCTTGGGAAATTGGAAAGCCAAACCAATTCTAACTATATTTATATCGTGTGACTGTCTCCCACAAGTTCTGCCTGACCAGTTAGGCGCCATCCTGGTTTTCTTTGATTAGATAATGCCATTCTCAGGACTCTCAAAAAGTACACTCTCTCTCCGAGCAGCCCTTAGCATCCCCTGAGATCTGAATGCCTCTCCGCCCCATCCCTGCCACCATTGGTTCAGAAGAGCCTCTTCACCCAGACCTTTGGTGAGGGACAGTCCTCCCTTCACTGCATTTGCCATCTTTTTTTAAAATTTCATTTTAGTTTCTTTGTTTAATTATTGTGAGCTGCTCAAAGTCATTGGGAGTTTGGGGGCCTGTAGATAATCTTCAATTTACAACTAATCAATTTAACAACTATTTGAACGTATTACCGATCCACAAAACCTACTTACAAGTTCCAAAGTTATGGTGGCTGTCCCCCCACCCCAAAACACACACATTGCAGTTACACAGTTGTATTTTGGATACACTTGAACCAGTTTGCATTTATGGCTGTTTGCAGCACCCATCGTCATGTGACTGCAATCAGCAACAATTTTTTTCCAGAAATGAGTGTTTGCTTTCAGTTCCTGAAAAAAATATGGCCAATAAGGGACATTGGTTTCATATCGTGACTCACTTTACAACACATCACAATTTACAAGTATAATTGCCAGGCTCAATTATGGTCATAAGTTGAGGACTACCTAGACAAATTTAATAAATTATTATCATCATAACCTTGAGCCAATTCTTATATGCTATCCTATACTGTACAAGTTACAGATTGTTTGAAAAGGGGGAAAAAGGGCTCATAAGTGCTTGCTTTAATCTTTATTAGCTTGAATCTCCAGTAGCTTAAGTAGACATGACAAATGACAGGTGAAGGAACAGTGTTTAATCATTTGTCATCAAAAGCCACTGAATTGAGGAGGAATTTGCTTTCAATCTGATAAATCCTAAGCACAATTTTCTATGATCTTACACACACGTACTTGAGATAAAATCCCATTGAAACTGAACTGGAAGTTTAAATATGGGCTGCAAGAGAATCATCAAAACCAAGATGATAACAACAAATTAATCCCAAACTAAACATCAGACAACATGCTTAGTTTCTAATATTTATAATTGTAGTAATTGGAAATAATTTCATATCAGTTTAAACATCATCATGGTTTGTTTAATCACAACCAAAGAAAGGCCCAAGCACACAGCAGATCGTTAAAACACTGTATTATCTTACTTTTGGATGGATCCATTTCATTTCCTCACTGTTAGATATTACAGCACCTAAGTGTAACGCCACACAGATTAATGACAACTCTAAAACATTGATTGTATATATTTACAGGAATTTAGATGATTCTTAGATTGGAATGGATAATAATTATTAAGAAAGTATATGCATGTATTTGCATTGTGTTTAAATTATATAATATTTGTAAGGTGAAAACCCGAAGTAAATAACTCCCATTGATACTATAGAGAAAGCCTGCCTAGTATTAATCTCCATAGACACTGGGTTGAATTATGGGGGCATTATTTGCTGAAGAAAATGAAAACTAGGTTTGTTTTTACCAGGTATATAATAAGTAAACATTTATCACATTTTGATTGCCCATTCTATTTAACACATACATACATACGCACACATTATATATATTTGCGCGCGCACACACACACACACACACAGAGTCCCCCTCCCCATGTATAAGTATACTTCCTGGTAAATAAAGATTAAAACTCAGTTGCAAATGGAACAAAAGCAAAGATAAAAAGCAAACTTTCTTTATATTATTTAGTTGAAATATTATGAATTTTCCTCTTGTATGGAGACAATAGCATTGAAAAATAAAGGCTAACCCTCTTGGAGTTTCATGATTCATAATGGGCAATGCTTTTGAGTAAATATATTTATGAATGAGATGAAGCAAATTGATTACAGCACTTGCTATATTCAGGTAGGAAAAATCAGGGGTGTCAAACAGGTGGCCTGTGGGCCAGATGCATCACGTGCAGGCCACGCTCACCCCAACTCCTTGAAGGGAAAAAATATCATGATACGTCATGTGATGGCAATGTGACACCGCAAGTTTGTCAACCGTGATCTAAATGAAACAGTATATATATTTTCTTAAATAAATATACCGTACAGGTAGTCCTCGACTTACAATAGTTCATGTAGTGACTGTTCAAAATTACAGCACTGAAAAAAATGACTTATGAGCATTTTTCGCAGTTATAACTTTTGTAAAATCCTGATGTCATGTGATCAAAATTCAGATGCTTGGCAACTGTATCATATTTATGATGTGGACCAGTGATTATGACATTCAGCTGTTTCCCACGGTCATGTAATCACCTTTTGTGACCTTCTGATAAGCAAAGTCCATGGTGAAGCCAGATTCATTTAACAATCCAAATTAGTATCTTAACAACTGCAGTGATTCACTTAACAACTGCAACAAGAAATGTCGTAAAATGGACCAAAACTCACTTAACAAATGTCTCAACAACAGAAATTTTGGGCTCAATTGTGGTTGTAAGTCAAGGACTACCTATATGACCAAATCAGATTATCTTTTATATAACATTAACAAAATATTTTGAACTTATATATTTCTAAAAAAAATATCTGGCACCAATGGCATCTTTAGTTCACCAGCCTTGTCTATACTGAGTTAGTAAGGCTTGAAGCACATCAATTCTGGGAAATGGAAGAAAATGAAAGGTTTCTGGAAGGCTTTTTTTACCATTCCAGTTATAAATACACATACTTTACATGTCATAACACCTGTCCTCTGAAATGAAGTCCCTACCCCCAAAGATCTACATGTCTCTCACCTTCTGGTATTTCAGAAGGCCTTGAAGACCTGGCTCTTCACCCAGGTCTTTGGCTAGGATTGGTACATCTTCTGAGAAGTGGATGTGGGCTTTGTTTTGTCAGTTTTGTTTTCTGGTTTATCTTCTTATATTGCTACATTGTTTTAAATGTTTATAGTTGTCTTGAGAACTATCCAGGGACTGCTACTATAAAAAATGCCTTAAAAATATTCTGAGTGTTGTGTATTCTCCAATGTACTTCTAATGTGTGTGTGTATATGGGTGGGTAGGGGAGCAGTTATGCTCCTTGGTTTGTTCCAATTCTTATGTAGTGCCTGGATATTCTTAAAGAATGCAGATAATTAAATATATCTCATGTTCTTTATCACAAGGTCTCCAGAACACATGATTAAAAATAAAGTATTTTCTTTCCCTATAAATTTACCCTGTTGTATCCTTAGATGGCTGGAGGCGAGGAAAAGTCCATTGTATTTTGTAACTGAAAGAAGAAATTGCAAAAGTTGATTTTGCTATTTAAATATATTTAAAAAAAAATCATAATATATCAATAGACAATACCAACTCAGTGCAAATAAGTTGAAAAGAAGTAATAGCCTTTTTTCTACTTTGACTTAAACATTCACAGATAAGGTATTTTTATCCACAACTTGGGAGAAGGACTGACAGATCTAGCAAAATATTAAAATGCACCGATATTACATTGCCCAGATAGGTAGAATGACAAATTTCCCAGCTGCAACAGATACCAGTGAAAGCTGGACCATTAGAAGGGACGACAGAATTACTTTAAATTATGTTGAGAGAGGCCTTGGATCACAAAATGACATTTTGAAGGGACCCTGGAAGTCTGATGTGCTCAAGCAGCCCATATCATTTGAGATAGATAAAATTAGATAAAACAAGGTAAGACAGCTCCCCATAAACACTAAATACAAGGCTAAATTTTTGATGTTTTGGACACAGTGCCGAGACAAGCCTCACTGGCAACATCCTTGATGCCTGGAAGAAAAGAAAGCAATCAAGAAAAGGTCAAGAAAATTGGGTTCACACAACCCACAATAACATAAGTAACAGTTTACACTTAAGGAAACAGTTGTTGAATTGTTGTAAAATCCTGGTGAAATGGCATGCTGGCAACACTGGCCTCCATCTACTTATGTAACCGCAACAAACACGAATCAATCAGTAGAACAGCATGCCTACATGGGCTGTGGGTGCTGGAGGCTCACTGGAGGCTTTTAAGAGACTGAACACCCATTTGTTTGCGATGTCATATGGTCTCCTGCATTAGCAGAGGGTTGGACTAGAAGACCTCCAGGGTCCCTTTCCAACTCTGATGATCATTATGATTGTGCTAAGGCGGAACCAAGAAAGACCTTGTGATCTCTTCCAAAACGTGAACCAAAGAGAGGAAAATTGCAATATCCAAAGCCTCGGATCGCTTTCCACAATTTTCAGAATTATTTGGGAATGGGCTGGGGGGACTGTTTTATTTCAACGCACGATTTCCTCCCTTGGTCCTCCGCTTTAAAGTTAGAAACCGGAAGTGCGAGCTGCGTACGACGCTCACATATTTATCTCTATGGTTATTTACGAGCGCCTCAAAACTGATGGCTCGAAAACGAGAGACTCCTCTCAAACACAGGGAAGCGCCCCCCCCCCCTCCCCGCACTGGAGGCACTTCCCTTCCGGCTAGATCTCGTTTGTCACGCGTTCCTTCGATTTGCAGCCTTTTTCCCCTTTCCCGCCTCCTTGAAATGACAGATGTGGAAGAAGGCGAGGGCAACTCCCTAGAAGCAGGCGGAAGAGCCAATCGGATGGAAGTTTTAACGGAAGAGAGGAGGTGACGTCACGAGGAGGGCTTGGCCTGTGCTGATTTAGCGCGGGAGATTTAGTCGGCTTCATTACATAGACCGTGGCTGGTCGGTGAGTAGGTTTTTTTGAATGGATTCCCCTGTTGCTTAGGTGATGATGTCACACCGTTTGTGATCCTTCACGCGCTTTGTTGATTAGTTAGTTTGACTGAATTGTGTAGTGTTTTCTTTTATACAAGTACGTCACCTAAATCCTTCGGTGCTCCATTTCTGTCTCTTTAATCTGCCTCTGGGGTTCCTGGTGCTCTCGGAGCTTGGTGGTTTTCTTACAAGGTGTTTCATTACCAAACATTATCAGTTGTGTCATGTTGCCTCCCCAACTATACTTTGGTAATGAACGTCTATTGTTTCTTTTTTATTCGTATCCATTTCATGTATTCATAACCATGCTTTTACTTATACCTGTTATCTAATACTTGCTTGACAAATAAAGTAAAATTAATAAATAAATAAAATAAGCTCAGGCAAGCACCAGGGACCCCACAGGTCAAACCTGAGCTACGAATTAATACAGGTGGTCCTTGACTTGCAACAGTTCATTTAGTGACCGAAGTTACAACGGCACTGAAGAAAAGACTGATGACCATTTTCACACTTCACAACCATTGCTGCACTCCCATGGTCACATGATCCAAATTCAGATGACAACTGACTCATGTATGATGGTTACAGTCCGGAGTCACGTGATCCCCTTTTGTGACCTTCTAACAAGCAAAGTCAACAAGGAAGCCAGATTCGCTTAACTGTGTTACTAACTTAACAACTGCAGTGATTCACTTAACAACTGTGGCAAGAAAGGTTGTAAAATGGGGCAAATGTCAGTTAACAAATGTCTCACTTAGCAACAAAAATTTTGGGCACAGTTGTGGTTGTAAATTGAGGACTACCTGTATTCTCCTCTGTTCCGTTCTTTGCCTCTCTTCACATGTGTGAGGACAATAACTCCAGAGAGAAGACCTCCTTCCAACAGATAAGAAAAGTACTGACTTTGACAACATGATTCCTCCTCTTTCTGAAATGAGGTAGGAAGTGTTCACACAATGCTCAACTAAAATGCATCTGTAAAATTTGTACTCTATTAAGTAAGATGAATTCATCCATTGTGGACTAATTTAGGGTTCAATATATTGTGTGGAATTATTTGCTTGTATTAAGTGCAAAGCTATGGATTTTTATCCATGTCTGGGCATATTTGGCCAATACAGATAATACGGTAATAGAGGTGATTGTATTAATTTAGCAAATCATATACATAAGTGTATATGTAGGCATTTAGGGTCAGATGTGGTTTACAGGCTTCATTCTTGTTGCTTCTTTTATACCGAGCATTAAGTTGCTAGCCAAGAAGTAACAGGAATGTAGGATTTTTGCTTTAACATTATAGGATTTGCTTAGTCTCAATCCACTTTTGTAAAAGTATTTGTGGGCAGGTATCTAACCTCCTCTTGTCTATATTTTCCCTTTGGGGGCAGCAAAGAGATTTTGAATGGATACTGTTTATTTATTGTAAATATGTCCTAAAATTGAATTCAATTCCTGGGACTGTCTCATACCATTTTCTTGCCAGTGTCCTGATTTTTACAAAATGTAAAATTTGAAATGCTTTTAAAATTATGTAGCTGTGATTGAGGAAAAAATCATAACATCAAATACATATAACCAAACCTGGAAGCAACTTGATCCCAGAAAGAACTTGTATTCTTATATAATACATGTAATGAATATTCTGATTCATGCTTGTTAGGGATAACATTGTTTACCCTAACTGGTTTAGGTGAAATAATAACTATGATTCATAGTTGTGTATGTTAAAGTGTCTGCAGCTTTAACTGTGGGATAGTAATTAAGGGAGTGGTTATGAAAAGCACTTAAAAGAAGCAAGACTACAGCTTGCTCTCTCTCTGGCTTTGATGATCCCTGATTACTGCTTGGAATCAAGACTGCATTGCTCGAACGGGAGAGACAACAAAGGACTGATTTGTAAGTGAACTGACATAGGATATTCTACATGGACTTTGCTAACTGAATATCCCTGAATGGACTGACTACTTGATACATGACTATTGGACTGTTATTTGACTATGCCATGAACTTATACTGGAATAAAATATATTCTTGATAGCACAAGCGTATCTGTTATTTTTACTGTATGTTAATAAACATACAAGCTTAGCTCACTCATTTATCTGTGTGCCTATCTGACTAACGCTGCACATTCTGTTTAGCTTGTCTCCCTAACCCTGGTTGGGGAACCCAGGCTTAACAATGCTTATCTTTGTTTGTCTTGATTGTTCATTCCATATTTTATTAAAGTTTTGCAACATTCTTTATAGGTTTATGTGGAAAAAATGCAGTTTTCTTCAAATGTCAAACGAGGAGTTTTGAAATTGGGGGATAAACAAGAGTCATATCCTCTTAGTGTCCAGTTCTATCTGCAGCCTCCTACTGAAAATATTTCTCTGATGGAATTTGAAAATTTTGCAATTGATAGATTAAAATGTAAGTATATAACACAAAATAGTTTTTTAAAATTATGGGTAGTTTTTCAGAATGATCCAAATTCACATTTTGGTGGAATTGCATATCTCTTCATCTTTTTCATAATTACAAAATTAATACATTTTGAATTCTATTCAGTATGATAGCATTCATAATACATGTGATTACCATAATCTGTTTCTTAGTGCTAGAATATATTGATTGCATGAAAGTAATATTTTCAGATACTGTGGGTTTTAATCACTGCTCCACTGCCATATTTCAAAACTCTTGTTTGGTTTTTGCAGTACTCAAAGCAGTTGAGAACTTGGGTGTGAGTTATGTGAAAGGTGATGTCTCTTACCAAGAAAAGTTACAGTCAGAACTTCGACACCTTAAATTTCCATATCATGTAAGTAGCAGTGAACAATATGCCCTTGATGCTTGGCACCCGGGATAAAATAAAATGCCATCTGAGGAAAGACCCAATTTAAATGGATCTTAGATGTAATGTGATTTTCATCTTTCCATTTGGCACTTCCTCCTGTAGTTTCAAATGATTATTGTGTACTGGGTTCCAATTGATGGCCCTTGTAATAAACCCTGCAGTTAGCCCTGTTATTCCCTGCAGCAAAGTGTTATGGTCAGTAGTATACAAAATTATAGAACAAAAAAAGTAGATTAGGATTATGCTTTCCTTTTCCTTTCCCTTTCATCCATTACATCCTACCCTCCTTGCTTGGTGGACATCTGAACTACCCAAAATACTTTTCCAGAAAGTTCAGGTGATAGACAAATAGGACAATATTTGTGTGTTGTGTCTATGGTGGCTGATGTAATTGGCCCAAATTAGACAAAAGTGTCTTCTAAATTTTTCCCCAGTTGCAATTAATAAAATACAACTTGAATTGTTTTGTACCTTGATTCTCTAAGAAAGCTTTGAAAGGAGGAAGTTGCAGGAGATTGGAAATATATGAGGGAAGAGGAAAATTGTAATTATTTAAGTTTGTCTTCTATTTACCTGGTGATATTACCAGTCATTAATATATAATATACAATAGTGGGTGTGATGCAGGTTTTGTTTTACTGCTCTATTCTTTTCTAACTAGGCTTTGACTGAAGATGATTATAATGCAAGAAGAAAAGACCATATTTCTCATTTTATACTGCGCCTTGCCTATTGCCAATCGTAGGTACAATTTGTCTAGTTATTATAAGGTCCAGATGTTAAAATCTATAATGTATTATGATTTTCAGATGTATTTGATATATTTTGGAGTTGTGGTTTCCCAAATGGCTGGAAAAATCTCTGTAGGTGGATATGGCAGGAGGAAGAAAGTGTTTTATTTGTAGATAATATTAAAATACTGTGTTGCATGGCCAGAATCCCAGCAATTCTGGGTGATTCACAAATTAAAAACACAGGAAAAAAACATATGAGTAAGACAAAGGAATGTGCCAAAATTGGGCAGAAATAAATATATACACTATTCAGAAGGAACTTCACCTACCCACCTCAGAATCTGGGTGAAAAGCCAGGCCTTTCATCATCCATTTTTTTAAATTTTTTTATTTATTTATTAAATTTTTATATTATCCATCTTCCCAAGAAGGTGATTCTGGGCACCTTACAAGTTATAAAACAACTAAAAATGATTAAAACATTAAAACTACACAGATTAAAATATCATGAAAAACTACTAAAACTGAAACTAAAATACCAGTAGGGTCAGAGCTACTCAGATCACAGGGAGAACCTCATTCCAGGGTCCTGACAGATGGCATTGCTTAATCAAAGAAATCTGGGATGTGCAAACCACCTTGGATTGAATGGGCTCAGCAGAAGTTAAAGGTGGTTGGCTCTCATATAATAAACCCGTGCATGCTATATATAGCCTTACAAGTAACACCCAGCACTTTGGCTGTCGATGTGATCTTCCTTAAATATAATGCCTCTTGGGTTGATGCTGTCATAATAATTCATGGTTTCTGAAAAAAATGGAAATAATTTATTGTGGTGAGGGGGAAGTGGTTTTCCTTTGTCAAAAGATTGATAAAACTCTTTAATATTTAATTGTTCAGGAGATATTTATTTAATTGTTCAGGAAATAATATTTAATTGTTCATGCTCTTTAAGTACACATATTCCTCGACTTATGACTATAATTGAGCCCAACTTTTGTGTTATGTAAGACAGTTGTTAAGTGAGTTTTGTTCTGTTTTATGACTTTTCTTCCCACAGTTGTTCACTGCTGTTAAGTTAGTAACATGGTTGTTAAGTGAAACTGGCTTCCCTTCATTGACTTTGCTTGTTAGAAGGCTGCAGAAGGGTCATGATCCAGGGACACTGCAATCATAATGCAACTCATAAATATGAGTCAGTTGTCAGGTGTCCAATTTTTGAGCATGTGACCATGGGGATGCTACAATGACTGTAAGTGTGAAAAAGGATCATATGTCACTATTCGGTTACTTTGAATGATCACTAAACAAATGGTTGTAATTTGAGGACTACCTGTATATATATGCATTCACACTTCAATGAGCATCTTAAAACAATTTTCACAGGCAAATAAGCACAATTTCAGGTTTTCTTTTTTGTCTCTCTCGGGGAAGCAGTTGATAGAATCTGCATTTAAACCTATATTGGGGAAAATTATGACTCAAAAGTTGGATAGCTCAAATTGAGAAAATCATTATAGTTCTACAAACAAGGTATCAGAAGAATCCTAGCTTTTCCATCAGGAGTTTTGATAACATGTTAATAAGCATGTTGCCTTTAGGATTCTTCAGATGCTTTAATTAATGTTTAATTTTTCAAATAATCTTTTTGTATCATGTTGTATCTTAATTTTAAGGTGATTCACAACAAGTCGAAACCACAACCGCATAATTTTACAATGTATGTGATAGTATGGTGGTAGGAAAGCCAAAGCTGATTGTGAGATATTTTAGTAGTTCAGCACTGCCACCATGAGGCAAAATTTTACATTGTCACTATTTTTAATAATAACTTCTTTGATATTGTACTTTGATATCACAATTATTTGTTCTTAATTCTTTTGTCTATGACCAAAGAGAACACTATTGTTGGCTATATGTTTGGCATATTCAATATGTACATTTAAACAAAATACTGTTATGTTAAAAAGTTTTTTTCTATGTATTATTTCACACAGTATTTTTATTAAATGTAAAAATATTACAATTGATTTTAAAAATAATTTGTTTAATATGATATAATTATATTGGTATTAAATAAACTACTTTAAAAAGAAATTTGGAGTTATCAAGATGGAGAAAAAATTAAATTATCTGAAAAAACAAAATGGAAAGAGGAAAAATAACCCAAGCAAATAGGAAAAAAATGAACATCTCTAAATTAGAAATCAGTTTAATAAAATGAAACATCTCAATACCCAAATTATATCTACCGTATTTCTGTATAGATAGAAATACTTTCATATAGCGATACATCGATTTTCCAATTTATTTATATAGATAGTATAAATCAAGCCATAATATAATATATAAATGCTTCTCTACATACATAAAGAATATGCGTAATATATGCACACAGAAATGAGAGATTACATAATTTATTCAATTTCTCTATATTGTGATTTTATTTTAAACAAAAAATTGAACCTAGATTATATAGAAGCATATGGTCCAGTCTTGCTTGTCTGAAAGTACAGAGTTCATACAAAGGGTGGTCTTTATAGACTGGGATACTGTAAAAATGAACATCTATGAATACATGATAAGATGGGTCAATTGTCCAAGTATAATATATTCAAAGGTTTTCATAGTTTGAAAGATTTGACATTTGAAGCATATAATTTAACAAAAAATTAACAATTCCTTCTCGATTTTTGATGATAAAATACATATTGAATATTCCACAAAGCCTGAAGGTATTGTTTGGGTAATATAGGATATTTCAGTTCTATAATTCAAATTTATTGGGTGTTGTCCAATTTATTTTTGATTTTTTAAAAATGTTAATAGTAGATTGCCATTTCCATAGTAGAAGAATTAATACCTAATGGTCTTTTAGAGAGTGCAAGGGCATCAGGGCCAAACAGTATAAATAAACATTTAAATTCTGCTTTGCGAAATACATTCTGCTTTTGTACTATTTCTTGCATGGTTGAACAAAATAATCATTTTAAAATTATATGCTTATTCATAAAATATCAGTATACAGCTCACTATTGTCTTATAGGACATAAACTGTATTTTGTTCCAGTTAGCTGTAAAAATAGAAAGTTAAATGTAGTGAATAAGCTTTTTTCCTATCTCATTGAAATTAAGGCTCTATAGAAACTCTGATTTATTATATGTGCCTAAAACAACTGTATTTCATTATGCATTCATTGTTTTATTATAGGGAGGAGCTTAAAAGATGGTTTATCCAACAAGAAATGGACCTCTTCCGTTACAGATTTAATCAGCTATCTCGTTCATTAGTTGAAAAGTTTCTTCAGTATGCTAACTTGGGATATGATATTGTAAGTACTGTATATTTGAATAACTCCAAAATTGATTTTAGTTTTAAAACTCTTACAAAAAGTATATATGACGGTACAAAAATTATTGCTGATGTTGGGCTCCTCTTCATTTTGATCTGATAGTTTTTTTATTTTATCAATTATGAATTTGCTGCATCATCCATGCTGCAATTATTGTTAGACTGTACATTCTTTTTCTGTTTCCCAGTCACTCTCTTTCAGCCCTATAAAGGAACATAGTGGAAAACCACTTCTGAAAAAATATCATAAGTTGCCAACCATCTGAATTTTGATCACTTGACAATGGGGATGCTGCAACAGTTGTATATATAAAAAACAGCCACTTTTTTCAGTGCTGTAACTTTAAATAGCCACCAAACAAACAGTTGTATATTGGGGACTCTATAATCATATTTACTGACATAGTGAAACTGAGATTCTGACTGACCTAGACATAAATGTATTATCATCTTCCCTGAATGTTGAGTTGTGATGGGATTGTGTACTATATATAATCCCATGAGCATATTATGACCATAATATTGCATATAGATTCTGTGATTTCTGTTGTTATTTTTGAGCATAATTGTGAGATACAATCAGCCCTATTCCTACTGGGTCTTATGGAAATGGAATTAGAAAATAAATATGGGAAATTAATATTGTAGAACTGTGGTAAGATTATTGTGTGCAAAAAGTTGGAAAAGCAATGAAATTCCTGCAGTGGAAGATCAAATTATAAAACTAACTGAACTTTCAGAAATGGAGAAGCTGATCAGTCTGGTCAGAGAAAAACGAGACATTAAAATAAAGTCTGGAAATCTTATGTGGATTTTTTATTGAAAGAAGAAAAATTGAATTGATGATTTCAGGATTTAGAGATGAAAAATGGACAAGGAGGATGAGGAAAAGAATAAGACAATTATTTATAGAAAGAACAGTAGAAGGCATAACTATGTTTTCATTCCCTTTTCTCTTTTTTCTGTTTTATATAAATTTATTGTATTGAACAATTATAATTTATAATTTTCACACACATATAGTGTGTGTGTGTATATGTGTGTGAGAGAGAAAGAAATGAAAAGAAAAAAGAAAAGGAAGAAAAAGAAAGTAGATGGAAGGAAGGAATACCCTGTTTTTAACTCGAGGGAAGAAATTATTTTAAAAAAAATAATTTAAATGGGACAATTTTTAATCCCTCCCCCTTTTATAGGAAATTAAAAGATAAAGTGCAGTATAAGCAAAAATGAAAGTGAATTGTGTGATATTACTACTTATCTTTCTTGAAGTGTATTTGTTTTTTTCTTCAGGTTGGCTCTTCTTTAAATTGTACTGGCATCTTAGTTTTTCAGATTTGTACACCAATTACATGCACACAGAGTTCAGTACGGATTCAAATATTTCTAAGACTGTTCAGAGTACCTTAGTTATATTGAAGGAGGAAGACAATGTCCTGAATAGTCAGTTGGAGGAGCTAATGCTCTGTGTTTTCGTTACTGACAAAATAGATAAGGAAGGAGGAAGAATAAACAGGGTGGCGGGAAATGCAGATGTTAGTGAAATTTGATTTTTTTCCAGGTAACTGCTCTTTGATTTTGTTGCTGTCAGTTTTTTAAAGAATCTTTGGAGAGTTTGGTTAGGCAATGTAAATGACATTGCTGCAATTTGCTGTTCATCAATGAATCGCTCTGGCCTCTTTCCCTTAATTTTATATCGATTTTAACTGACAAATAGTAGAGCAGTGTACATGAATGCTGGTACTTCGGTTGCTAAATTTGTTGATAGTTTTGAATTTTCCTTGCAAGTTCCAGCCTGATAAGGAGTTTTTGACAAGAGTTAATTTAAAGCCTTGAAGTACTTGATAATCTACTTTGCTTGGACTTTTGCAATATAGTTTCCTAACCATATGAAATCAATCAACATTCAGGTAATTATAATCTGCAAATAATTAGACAACTCAAGGCTGGATCAGGCTCAGCATGTCTAATCCATCCATATTCCCCTAGTGATTAATTCCCAAGCAACATATGAAAATAAATAATAACAAAAAAGGCAGCTGCTAATAGTTACAAATCCATCAATAATGCAAAAATTAGCCTAGAAAAACCTTCATTTGGAAACTGCCCTACCAAAAATGTTTTTGTCAGTTCAAATCTCTGAAGAGCAATTTCTTTGCTAAAAAACAATAACACAATTTTTTCCCAAGGGTCCAATTGTTTTGATTTCATGTATTATTTTCAATTTTTGTTTCCTGTGGTTTCTGAGTGGCTGGTTTCTGGTTTATTTTAAAACAATAAATAAATAACCAGTGCAAACTATAGCTTAATGTGTCATTTTAATTCATCTGTTTTCACTGAACAATCACACTTTGTCCCTATATGTTTCATTTGAGCAGGGTTTCAAAGTCAGAGAAATATTCAAATATATTTAAGCATTCTTGGATTGGGAGGCTCTAGTCCAGAGGTCTCCAAACATGGCAACTTTAAGACTTGTGGACTTCAACATAACTGGAAAATTTTGGAAGTTGAAGTCCACAAGTCTTTTTTTTTTTAACTGGTAAGTTTTATTGGGTTTTCACAAAACATAATAGAAATAAAACATCTTTTTTTGAGAGCAGCATGATTCCAGGTCTCCATACAGACATAATCTCAGTTACATATTCATTTTTGTATTCAATTTCATATCTTATCACTATTTAATACATTTTTCAATAATTCTTCTCTTCCCTTACTTTCATCAGCCTTATTTTATAATTCTAATTCCTTTCTAATTCAATTGCATATCTTTTTCTAAATTTCTGTATCTTTCTAGTCATTATACTTGTGCTTTTTGTCTGTCCTACTTACAATTTCATAGATTCTTTTCCATTATCATCCTGGAAGGAAATAGAAAGAAGAAGATTCCCTCTCGTTCAGGCATTAAAAAGCAAGGTTCCCCCTATAATTACCAAATAGAGTGTGTCACCTTTATATTTTAAAATTATTATCCTTTCAAATCTCATTAAACATTTATACATTATAAAATTATAACATTCAATTTCTAATATCTATTTTATATCATATTACTCTTACCAACCGAATTCCGCTTGGTACTTTCCCTCAACAATACACACTTAATTCTAAAAAAAGAAAAAAATATATAAAAATAATGAATAAAATGATTAATCCATTCAAATTCATCCTGACAACTGATATTGATTTCATTATAAATCTTTCACATTTCTCTTCAATTGTATTTTATAAATCCTTCAAAACAATTAAATTATTTTCATTCCTTCTTATTTCCTAGCAAGCATTCTGTTACATCACAATACCAGTTTTATCTTTCACTTTAATCACCAATGTTTCATATTTTCTAGCTCATTACTATTTCTAATTTCTAACAACACTATTTCTTGAATCCTTGCAGAATCCTCTTTTTTAATTTATATTTTAACCATTATCTCTATGTCTTTTAATTCGGCGAATACCTTTAATCCTTGTATGTTTCTCCTGTTTCTGTCCCTTATAACTTATTTTCCTTTTTATCTTTCCCCTCTTTTTTCTCTCCACCCTTTTTGTCCCCCTGTCTCTCTGATTCTCCCTTCTGTTGTCCTTTCTTCTGCTTCTTCCTACTGTTATATTTACTTTTCAAACTATTTTTTTAGTTGTTTCCCCAAGGCTTAAATTTTTAATTCCTTTTTCCATTTTACCCCACATTGCATTGTTTGGTCATTAAAGATGGTTTCTTCTTTATCCAACCCTTCTTGTTCTTCAAGCATTTCTTGTTGTTTTTCATAGTTTAAAATCTCCATTTCTAAAAATTGAAGTGTGAAGCCAAAGGATCCTCTTCCCTCTTGCGACTCTTCTTTCATTTTTTAAGTTCCATTTTTAATTCCTCAAGGAGTACAAACAACCACCCGATTGATTTTAATTCAAACCATTGAAAATCCAACACCCAAAATTCCAAAAATCACCAAGTAATCCAAAGCTCTTTCTTCTTTCTTTCACTTTTCCTTTCCAGGGGGCTCTGTTATATTGTAGCAAAGTTTCAGTTACAGTATATCTTTTGGAAATATTTTTAAAGTTTCACAGTTAATTCTTTTTATTTCCAGGTGATACTCTCTGTTATTTCCAAGTCCACCCTTTTCTCTCCACTTTCCTCCTTTTGAGGGCTTTAGAATGTCCAAAAAATCTTTATTTTCCCTTTGAAAATTCCCTTTTCCCTTCAATTTCAGTTTAGGATTACCTGTTAGTGTCAAAGTAAATCAACACAAATTTCTTAGTTGAGTCTCTTTTTTTTTTTTAACTTTCAAAGCCAATTGCAGCTATCAATGTGAGAAAGAAAAAAAAAACTTTTTTCCTTTTCCCCTCTCTTCTCCGCCACTTTAAAAATCTTTTTTTTAGGAATAACACTCTTAATAATTTTAGTTCCAGGGTACCTTGCATAGATGTTATCCCAGCTTAGCCTGGTCTGTCAAGCTCTCTCTCTTTGTCTTCCTTCCTGCTCATTCTTGTCCACCTCTTTGAGGTGGCCATTTCTGACCACCACTGCAACCGCCTTAGGGAAAGGGAGTAATGTCAAGCCAAGGAGGAGAGATGTGTCTCCCTTCGACTCAGCTGATGGTCTCCTCCCTCTTGGCCACCTCTGCAGGGTGGCTTCAGCCCCAAATCAAAAAGATCGGGGTGCTCCAGCGGCAAGTATGGATCAAAACCCCACACAATCACGGATTTCAGTCCATTGCCGAAGAATCCGAACTGGCAAAGCCCACAAGTCTTAAAGTTGCCAAGTGTGGAGACCTCTGTTCTAGTTTTAGTCACTCAAGTCCTGGTCACTTCCAGAATGGATTACAGAAACACGCTGTACATGGGGCTGCCCTGAAGAGTACCTGGAAGCTGCAGCTGATAAAAAATGCAATAGTGAGGACAGTTAAGTTTTGCACTCCATGATTAGTGCATATCACATCACTGCTCCATAAGCTGCATCAGTTGCCAGTTTTCTTCTAGATTTAATTCAAGATGCTGGCAATGACCTGTAAAGCCCTACATAGTATGAAGCCAAGTTGAGGGGCTTTCTTTCCTTAGTTACATCTACTTGTCTCATCAGAGCCATCAGGAGAGGCATTTTATGGCTCCCCTCAGGACTAGGGAATGTCATCTGATAGGACCCAGGAGAAGAACATTTTCTGCACCAGCAACCACTCTGAGATTAAACTGACCTTGGCCGACTGGCGCTTTGGAAGGCTCTTAAGACATGGTTTTATCATTGGGCCTGGGGATCCAGGGGCAGTTTGGAGCTGTTAGCTGGGTTATTGTATGGATGATGCTTCCTTACAAACTAAAATTCTAACTATTTTCATTGGTTTTTAATGGTTTTAATTTTAGTTGTTTATTTGGGGCTACTGTATATACTCGCTTATAAGCCGATCTCGCATATAAGCCGACCCTTAAAAAACTGCCCCAAAATGAGGCATTTTGCAAAAACTCGCATTAAATTAGAGGGAAATAAATAAGAGGGAAAAATACAGAGGGAAAAGTCGGCAGGGCAAAACTTGCGGCTCATCATCCATCCAGGGAGAAAGGCTGCAAAGGTCCAGGCGAGGGCTGCAAAGGTCCAGGCGAGGGCTGCAAA
>BLBF01000007.1:27508389-27564952 GCA_015471245.1 Laticauda colubrina
TCCTGGTGTTTTGTTTTTTTTTCCCCCTGGTCCAAATGGCTCTTTGAGTGTTTAAGGTTGCAGACCCTGTGTAGCCTTTGAATGAAATGCTCGATGAGTTGCTGTCTGAACAAAATAAATCATTTTATTTATTTTTATGTTCACAAAGCTAACATACAGAATGCTGGAAAAATCAGATTAATACAAAAATAAAATAGCTTTAATAATGCAGGCTCATTTTAGTTTTGCTAAAGGAGCAAATCCTCTTTTCTCATGCAGTTCAATATCTTGTACATGTTTGAGCTATGCACTATAATATTTAGTGGATTGAAAGGTAGCAATCATACTAATCACTTTGGAAATCAAAAAATTGCTTCACTGTAACAAAACCCGAGAATATGAGAACTTCATTGCTGAATGCATAATTAATATGTGCACATGTGGATGCCAGTTGTTAGAACTGACATTCTGTTTTCTAATCTGATACCTCTTGGGATTTTCTAAATCATTGCACTTAACCTTTCATCAGATTTGTTGCATGAGCTGGAACAATGAGAGAATTACCTCTTCAGTAACTAAGTAATTCAGAAATTAGACATTTTAAAGATGTTCAAAAAGGTTTATTTCAACTTTGTGTTCTCCCTTTAAAAACTCCTGCCTTTGTGTGTGGATTACACTGTTACAAAACATATACAGGTGTTCTTATGATTATGTACAGTTGATGGGATGGATCTTCATTCTGATTCTTTATACCATTTATTATGCACATCATCCTGATATTTGGAGAAGTTATTATGAGGTTGATATTTTATGGCTTTAAAATACTCTACATCCAAATAAATAATGATTGCAACATGTATGAAAAAGTCTGAACAGTGGTTTTGGGGTGATCAAATACTTAGACTGAAATATAATTTAGATATTTGGTCTATATACAGAGTGAAATTGGGTTATTTGTTCTGAATATGACCAAAATGTTTTGAGTAGAAGGCCTATTAGAAATGCTATGTTGGAAGCCTCTTCCTTACTGCTGAGACCATTGAAAGAAAAAATGGTTGCACAGACCAATGGTAGCAGTGTTTGATGGGATGGAGGGAAGGAAGGGAGAATGCTGTGAAAATGGAAGAGACACAGAGAGCGAGACATTTCATCGTTCTGCTTGATGCAAATGATCATTCTGGGATCCCTTCAGACTTTGTTTCAGCCAAATTATGGTCAGAGTGAAGATTCAGCAGAATTGCTGGGACACAATTTTTTTTTTTGGGGGGGGGGTTTGAAACAAAATATATTTTACATGTCATGCACACTCACAATTCCAATAAAGTGGTAAGTCATAATTTCAACATGACAAGCCCAAGCTACAGTGAGTTTTGGAGCTGTGATCAACATGAACTATGGGATGTTGAAATGATCCTGATTCATAAAATAGGATTTGGCTAGCTTATTTGATCTAAATAATTGCCATTGTTCAGCATGACACAAGATGGTGTCATGCTGTGCCAAGTATAACTAAATAAAAGCCTCAGCAAGTGAAAGTAGTGTATACATGAAGCTTGCTCCTACTCAATTATATTAGACTGTGTGCTACTTTTTATCATTTTCATGCATGCCTTCCTTTTTAACCCTTAATATCTTTTTTTAATCATATAATTTTCACACTTCTGTACAGTTAACCTGGAATTATATATTCAGGTACCTTAAAAAAACTGTTAATTAATATTAAAAATATGACAATTATTTTAGCTTCCAGAAACTGAAAAGCTGAACATGGAAGACAAGCTAATAAATGCAACTCCTGGAAACAACGAACTGAAAAATAATGTCTTCTATAAGGTAAGTGGCTTGGTGGGCGCGCTTGGCACATGTGCACACAGTTTGTGTGGGTGCACATGCCAAATGCAGAGGCGTTTTAACTCACCTCCTGCAAGCCTGCACTCTCCCGATTGATTCACTGTCACTCGGCACTCTGCTGTGCCACACAAAGCAGCTGCACTTCAAATTCAGAGGATAAAGGTGAGTATGGAAGCCCAGGCAGATGGGTGAGCCCAACAGCAGAGTGGTGGAGAGAACCAATTTGGTCTCCACTGCTCATCACCGCTACCGGCTTGGAAGAACTGGGCCGAACCGGTAGAATACCACCACTGGAGCAGATGGCAGCTGTGATGATAAGTTACAATTCTCCATTGTTCTCTTCCTGGTTTTACAATTTTTCAATTCAAAAGAGCAATATTGTTATTTCATATACATTTTTTTGTGTAAATATGGGTGATTGATTTGCAGGTAGTCATCAAGTTGTAACAGCTAATGGGACTGGAATTTCCATGGCTAAGCAAGGACGTTGCAAAAACTCAACATCACAAGGCCATATTGCTTAGTGATAGCAATTCCTGCAGTCTTTGTTGTTGTCAAATTCTGCCAGTTGTTAGCCAAGAACCCACCCCACTAGCTTGGATTCTTTGTGGGAATGTAACAATTCCAAATTGATGACACATTTAACTCCACCCTCCAGCTTTTTCTTCTACATAAATGATCATAAGTCAAAGTCTATCTCTATCCTAATACTACAGTACACGACCAGTATCCATTCAAATAAGTGGATGAATATTTTTCCAGGGTGAAAGTACAGTGTCGGGCTCTTGAAATGTGACTTATATTTAAGAAAGAGCTGCAGTTTGTCTGAAGAAGCATTTGCTGAAACTTGAACTTACAAGTACTACTTCAGATCTGCTTCACAGAGTTAATTATATATTTAACAAGGCCATGTGCCCTACTTCAGGAAGCAGACTCAATTGTTCTAAATTTTAGAAATAATTTAGAAATCATTTTAATATATGAAAATAACAGAAACCCTTTTTTGGTTATACTTTGGCTCCCATATATAGATATACTGATAATGTGCTCATTTGTGATATGATCCTACCCTCATGTCGCCATCTTCATTGGTCTCTATTAGTCTCAGGAGAGACTGTCAGAAGTAATGTGTAATAAAACAGTGCAGTCCATTTTGATGCATTTGCATGTTAATCTACATATTTAGTTTTAAAAATATATCTTTTGTGAAATGAAAGTATCCGATCAGCAATTTACAATCATGTCAATTTACATAGAAATTCATGCAGTTGTATAATATGTACCTTGTGACATCTAGATGTTCTTAATTTAGTTTTCCCTAACCCAGAGCATATCAGGACTGGTGTGCCTAGAAATTCCAGCCAGCATGTCTGATAAAGTTAGTTTAAACATATCCAGTGGAAACTAGATTGTGGTTTCACATCGCATGGCTTGAAATCAAAATTTTCTTTTCTGGGTTTTAAAAATTGATTTGTTTTAAATTTCCAGATGTTTTGGACTGCAGGACCCATCACTCATACCAAAAAAAGTCATATAACATACTGGGTGGCTGGTGCTAGGTGATTATCCAACACTAGGCTGGATAAAAGTGATCTATTGTAGTTTTAAATAGCATTTTATGTAATTAATTGAAATAAAATTGTAGTCTATTCTTTTATAGATCATACTTTTTTTTAAAACAGGTCCCTTTCTGTGATGCTGCAGATTTAGTTCGTATAAGAAAAGTTTACTTGCTTGGTGGATATGCCTATGTTCCTCAGCAGGAGTTTGTTACCATCGTCCTCAATAGTTATAGAACCAAACTATCAAAAGCTTTGGCAGTATGTATTTTTTTCTTCTTTCTAATTTTCTGTGTTCTCTGCCTTGTTTTCTATTCACAGGTATCAGCTTTGTATACCGTCAGGAAAAGACTGATTTCAGTTGGGTAGATTTAGCTTACAGCATTGAAGAATTTTAAGCTTAGAAATTATAGTCATGTGAAAAAGTTGTACTGTATTGTGGGATCCTTAATGCTCTCTGAATTGGGTTATTTTCTTGCAGGTGTTTTATTATCCAACTAGGTAATATCATCAGTGCTAGAAGCGGGTGGGGTTTGCTCTCTGTTTATATACTAATGGCATTCTCTGTCCACATTGCTGGCAGTATTCTTGATATTTCTTTGATTAGACTGTTGATTGTTTGTCTATTGTTAATCCTGAAAATAATCTCTGTTTATCTGGGTATTGATTGCTGGCAAGGAGCAGTTTTGGTCTTTTTGTTTTCTTTTTCGTTTTTTTATTGTCTCTTGAATGGTATGTGGGTGTTGCTTATCTCTGTGTATCTGTTGATGGCTGATTGGTCTGAAGGTTTCATTGGCATTTTTTTAGCTGGGTGTAGGATGCTCACAATTTCCCAGTTGAAATTAAGGTTAAATCTGTCTCTGTGTTGTGCAATTAAGAAGTACAGATAGTCTTTGACTTAGTGACCATTTGAGTTATATCGGTATTGAAAAAATTGATTTATGACCATTGTTCACACTTAAAACCATTGCAGCATTCTTATCAAAATTCAAACACTTGGCAACTGACTTATATTTATGATGGTTACAGTGTCCTGGGGTCATGTGATCCCCTTTGGTGACCTTCTGACAAGCAAAGTCAATGAGGAAATCAAATTCACTTAACCGAGCTTTAACTTAACAACTGCAGTGATTCACTTAACTACTGTAGCAAGAGAGGTTATAAAATAGGGCAAAACTAACTTAACAAATGTTTTGCTTAGCAGCAGAAATTTTGGGCTCAATTGTGGTCGTAAGTTGAGGACTCTCTATACTGATCATAACTCATAGCTCGTTGGTGTTCTTTCCTGTTGGCTCTATTCCCTTCCATATATAGAGCAACTGGTTTAGGATGATCTGTGTCCAATTGATATTTTTAGCACAATACAAAATGGCATTGTTTTCATCCAGGTAGGAGGAACGAAGGTGTGGAAAGAATAACAGGGAAAAAGCCATTGGTACTGGAGTGGAAATGGGAAAGGAAGGTGCTGGGGAGATAGAGGTTATTGGGATAGACTGGACTGGGAGCTGCTGAGGGAAGAAAGGGCAACAACACACTGGTTTTGCTTTACTCACTCTCCAGATCTTATGTCATCCAAATCCTGGAATATTCAAAGCATTCCAACTCTCAATTGTTGTAAACCGTGGAAGAACCCCCAGCAGCTAAACACTGATTTAGAAGAACTTCTGGAACAGAATGGTTTCTTCCATGTTGAACACAATACATTTTCCATTTTTGTGCATGCTTATAATAAACTCTTTATTCTTATTATACACCACTTCCATTTTACTGTACACTCTATAATTAAAGCCCTTCTGTTAATGGTAGCCTCCATACTGACGGTAATTTTTTATGACAACTTTTAATGCCAACTGGTTCATTTTTGTTCCAGCCATCTTTGTAAAACTTTGAAATGAAAGTATAAAAACTGTGTTGGTATCTTGAACCTGAAGTATTATTATTAAGCACCCTATTATTCTTGCTGATGGAATAAAGTTTTGTCATTGGGAAATGATCTATCCTTCCTAAACTCTTAATTAATATCTTTATACTGTAATAAGCTTTAGGTGGCCAGAATTATTGAATGAGAGAGCAAGTTTGTTAAATTTGTATTTATTAATGAGATGAAGAATGATATGAACAGGGCCCAATCCTACAACCATCCTGTCAGTTAAATGCCAGGCAGTATTAGGTTGGATCTTTTCTCTGTCATGGGCTTTATGGCATATGAGATTCCCTTACTGTTTCATTTTCTGAATAGGACAAAGCTGTGTTCTTTTAAAACTAGAGCTGGAAGGCGGTATGATGCAAGAGGTTTTTGTTCTGAGTTAGGAAAATAAGTAGAGAGTATCTTCAGTCCAATTGCTCTGATAAAGTGACTAAGATTACTCTATACCATAAAGCCATGAAAGGTCCACGGACAAAAAAACAACCCAGAGAACTTTGTTATACTACAGTATTAAAGTAACTTCTAAGGAACAGATAACTGCTCTAATTAAAGATTGTGTTGTTTTAATATCTTTTGTCTTTATAATTTAGAAGCCTTGTTCTCTCTTATTCTTTCTTCTCTGTACATGTGGGGCATTATGTGTAATTTTAGATTAAGTTCAAGGTTTATTTTTCTGCTTTTTAATTTCTTGGGAGCTAATATCTAAGATGAAAGCCATCGTTCTCCCATGGTTATTAATTACAGTGGATGAACAGTGTCTTATGGTCTACTGAGAACATTGTATCGATTTTTGTAAATTGGGCTTCCTATATTATATTTCTTCAGTTCCTAATTTTAAAAAATAAAGTTTGATTTTTCCCTCTTGCCAGATTTATTTGTTCCCTACTGGAAGAGAAAGACCTCGAACCCCTAATCACATTTTAAGCTACAAGTCCAGGTGATTTTCTAGAAGATGGGTGGAACTAAGATGTTACACTAGGATAGGAGACAGATCCTGGATGTGTAGAGGACTTCTGGGAGAGGAAGTACCATTCCTTTGCTGGGAATTATTATTATTTTATCTTGTCTTTGTTAGTTCAAGGAAACATATGTAATGCTCCCTATATTCCTCACAACAATCACCCTGGGAAGTGTATGTTGTGAGAGAGTAAGTCACACAAAACCAGCTTTCTTGCCTAAAGGAGGACTAGTAGAACTCATTGTGTTATGATTTATAGACCAGCATGTTAACCACTACACTACTCTGATTCAAAAGGTGTTATGATTTTAATTAACAGATGTTCTAAATAGTTTATTGAAAAATGTAAAAAAGGCTGCATTTGACAAGGGTTAATCTTTCTTGGATTCATCTCATATTCCTGAGAAAAAGTATGCATTTCCACCCTAACATTTGTATATTAAGTGTGTTACATTACATGTCTCAATTTAATTTAGTGCTATTTAGTCTTCTATTAATCCACTCCAGTTGGAATATACTTTCCTTTTCTTTGCACGTAGGAACTCTTTTTGGCTAGATTATTTCCTGATGTCATTCGATATTCTAAAATTAAAGTATGTCATATGAATGCCAATACAATTCATACTTTTATGAAGCTTATTGCTTTATGTGATTCAAATGTAAATACAGTCAAGAACCACTTAAAGACTGGGGTTTGCTAAGTGATAAGAATTTTATTAAACAGATGGAACCAGAAATGGCAGAAGGTTCCCCCCCCCCAAAGCAGAAATTCAGTTATGCCATCTCTGATAATGCCCAATTATAACATACATATAAATAGAAATAACTGTTAGCTTAAGTTAATTTTTTAGGGAGGCTTTATCTCTTAACTGATACAGATTTTTGATGCCTATTAGGTATTAATTTTAAAAGCTGCATATTTTCTCACTAAGGAGCTTCTGGGAAAAGGGAAAGAAATCAAATAAGCCCCTGGTTTCCACACTTAAATAAATTAAACAATTTAATATTGTGCCATTTATTCAGGAAACAAATGACATTTTCTTTGGGAGTCAAGATTTATTTAAGGTTTTTGTTTTTAATTTAATTCTAAGTTGTCTAATACTGAAATAGGTTGGACTTGATGTCATTGAATCACAAAAATAATCTAGAATTACAAGTACAAGAATTTGAACCTTATGCTATGTTCTAATTTCTTAGTTTATCTTGGTAAAAGATAAATTGCCAATCTGTGAAGATTCCTGCAAAATAGGTATGAGCAAAAAAATATTTTCCCCCCTTTTCAGCCCATTTACTCTTCTTTCATACATTTGTTTTATAATTTTATCCTCAATCCTTCTGGCTATATGAACAAATCACCTCAATGTAATCCTTTCATATTGGCCACTTGCTTTTCTTTTCAATCCACGTTTATTTAGCACCTGTTAATTTCTGACTCTTTCCCCCCTTGTTTTAACACACAAGCTGTTTAAGAAGCCCATTCCTACTGCATTCAAGTATTACAGGTAGTCTTTGAATTGCAACCATTTAACACTGTCCCTTGTTTACCATCACAGGGCTGTAAGGATAGATGAGGTTGTGGCACACACCAAATACTATTTGTTTGTAAATTAGAAAAATTCGCCTAAGGATATGGCTTAGAAAACATTTTTTGGGGGGAGGAAAACATTATAAATAATTCCCCATAGGAAACAATGGGAACAATGGGAAAATATTTTTACATTATTTTAGATAATTTAGATTATTAGCATCTATAGTGAACCTCCCCCCCCCCCAGCCCTGTCTATCATAATAGAAAGCACAGAGGTCTTTTCAGTCTCTGAATATAAATTCCGGGTCACTGCAGAATATCCTCTGGATGACAAAAGAGAACATTCAGTGAACATTCTTCTGAATTTTATTTTCATTTAGCACATCATCTCTGTGCAGCTTCTTGATTGTTTCAGTTTTTTTTAAATGGCCCTGGCTAGTTTCATATAGGCTCTGGTTGTTGTTTTTTTAGTTTGCCTGCCAAGTGTAAGAGCATCTACTGTATATCGTTCTTGCTGATCTTTTTCCTTGCAGATTGGAGTGGCTTTGTCTACAGGCAGAAATTGCAGGGTGTGTGTGTGGAGGAGTGAAAAGGAAGCTACCAGTTCTTAATTGCATGAATAGCATTAACGGTAGAAGGAAAGCTGAGATCAAGCTAATTGTTAGGAATATTGTTAGGAATACAAGTCACCTAACAGCTATTTGGGTTGGAAATATATAAACCAGGATAGACATTTTAATACTATATCTTTAAGAGAGTCCTGGAAGTGTAATTGGGTGTGGTTTCTCAAACGGCCATAAGATGTAGCCAGGAACCTGGGTTGTCTTAGTCTTAGTCTCAGAAGAGGTCTTAGTGAGTCTCTTTTTCCTTCTGTTGGAGAATATTGCCGTTCCTCCATTTTTCCTAATTGACTGATATTCTTGGATTTGCTGTAAGTCTGATACTGAACTGTTTTTTGATACTGGACTTTGTTACTGGATTATCCCTGGACTAAAAACTGACTGATCTTACCTGTGAATGACTTTGGACTGATTGTTTTGAACTTTGCTTAAACCTTTCTGGAAGTAAAAACCTACATTTACTGTACAGTGTATCTGTGTGCTGTGTGTGTATTATTCAAACAGTTCACTGTTTAATTGTGGGTTACTATCCTGGTAAGGATGGCACAAGTCACTTCAACAAGTCTATCAGTGATAACCCGGTTGGATGGAACAAACTATGTTTCCTGGTCTATGAAGTGCAGTCTACATCTGCGTAGAGAAGCTTTATGGAATGTAGTTCAAGACCCACTGGATGTAAATGCCTGGGATCCAAATAATGAGGATGATGCTAAGAAGCTTGCTGACTTTAAACAGAACAATGAACGAGCTCTTTGTATAATTGGACTAACATTGACTGACCAGCAGCTAGTCCATATTCGTGGAGAAGAGTCTGCTGCTAAGTGTTGGCAGAATTTGAAGAGGATTTATGTTTGTGACAGTGTAGGTCACACATACATCTTACACGTAAACTGTTTAGAGCACGTCTTCTGAAAGGTGGAGATACGTTAGTTCATTTAAACTTCATGAAAAGAACTTTTCAGGAGCTACATGACAAAGAACTGATATTTTCAGAGCTGCATCAAGTTTACATCATTCTTTCCTCATTGGATGAAAGTTATGAAGTTATGATCTTCACTGGAAGTCCTGCCCAGAGATAAACTGACATTGACTGACATCACCGGAAGATTGTTAGACGAAGCAAGAAGATGGCTGGATAGGGACCAACTGAAGAAGGAACAACCACAAGAAGAGGATTTGTGTTCAACTGCCTATACTGTCAGGAAGTGTTTTTCTTGTGGGGCTAGGGGACATATAGCTAGATTCTGTAAGAAAGGAAAACAACAGAATACTGGTAATCACTAGAAGGTGAAGAAGAATGTTAGTTGAGCTATATCTAGCAAGTCACCTGTAAACCATGATTTGTGGGTTGTTGATAGTGGAGCATCACAGTGCATTTCTAAAGATAGAAAAAGGTTTGTAAAGATGCCCACAAGTAAACAACATGTATCATTGGCAAATGGATGGAAGATTAAAGCATCAGGTGAAGGTACTGCATATTGTTCTTGTATAAATGAGCATTTAACTATGTTATATGTAACTAAACTGAAATTTAATTTGTTATCAGTAAGGGCTTTAGTTAACCTTGGATATGTAGTAACCTTTAGGGGAGATAACTGTATAATAGAGAAAGAGGATAAAAGTGTTACTGCTACTTTAAAAAATGATTTATATGTAATACATTATGATCAACTGAAGATGGCCAACTCAGTTTATAACAATATTAAGCCACATGATGAATGTATACATTTACTTCATCGACATCTAGGGCACATTAATTTCAAAATGCTCAAACAAACTGTTGAATTGTCAGAGGGAGTAAAATTGAAACCCTGTAGCAAGTATTTAAACTATTTTGCTTGTAATCAGGAGAAAAGTAAGGTTACTCCTGCAAACAGAGTTAATGGGTTTAAGACCAAAGAACCTTTAGAGGTTGTGCTTGCTGACATAATTGGTCTAAGGTTTGCTGAGAGAAAAATGAAAAGTAAAGTAATTACTTTAGTTATTGATAATGGGACTGAGTTTGTTAACAAAAGATTCCAAACAATGTTGAAATTGGCTAGTGTTGAGCATAAATGTTCTGTACCTTACAGACCACAGCATAACTCCTTTGTAGAATGAAGAGGGCAAACTTTACAAGCCATGGCTCATACTATGTTATCTGATTCAGGTTTACCTGAAACACTGTGGGGTGAAGCCATAATGTGTCGCAACCATGTGTTAAACAATGTAGTTATACAACAACTGGAGAATTACCATTCCTAACAGAGAATTACCTCAACAGACATGCCCGGTAAAATTAAACAAAGCAAGAGTTTAAGAAGTGGTATATTCTGCAAAATTAGTCACCCCTATGGGTGCAAATTCATACATGACCTTCGCATTACTTATCTGCAGAAAGAAGAGTAGTACAAGCTGCTAGAAGTCACCTACTCTTAGGAACTCTTAACTTTGACTTAACAAAGGGTTTGTTTTGTTTTAAAGAAAACAGTTATTTACCTGATAGGCTAGCAGTTGTACAACTATGAGCCATCTACTGTCCGTCTTAACTGCTTTCCTCATTCCCCATCCCTATTACATCCAGCCTAAATTAATAGCAGCAAAGTCAGGACTAGGCTAGGCTTTCCTGCTAGGCTGGAAAAGTTCTAGAAAATTACAGTCCATTTACTTGTTACAAAACTATAGCCAAACTGCTGTGCTCAGAATAGTTGGAACGCTTAAAACAGCACCCCTCAAAACAGTGAAACCTTCTTTGATGCTTTAAATCACAACTCTTTATTCCATGTTCAGAAAACTCAACATGTCTGCTATGAGGTTAGAATGTTGAGGTTGAAACATTTTGCACATGTCTATTATTTCTGTTCAGAAAGTCACGTTGTCCACATTGCTTTGCTTGACAAGGAGTTGCCCCCAAACGCGACCAGATTGTATACAAGATAGTCTTATTCTGATGGAGAAGATATTTGTTGCTAGGAAACATAAGAACATTGAAATGGTTTCTTGGGTTCTTGCAAACCCTTTGGCAGTTTGATTCATCAACTTTGTACTTGAAGATTGTAGAAAACCTTCACACATTTTCACTTCAAAATGTTTTTAAATATGATGCCCAAATGCAAAAGGCATTTAGTATGGTATATCCCTTGCAATCTATAGTTGCCAAAGTATAAAATGCAATTTTACAAGTACATATTTTGATAAATGGATCTGAACTTGGATTTTATTAAAGGCAACTAAATTCATAGAACTTTTTTTCAGAGTGAGGCCAGGACAAAATTTGTGTTCTGATTATACAATCTGCAATTGTATCATGTTGAAGATGATATATTAGAGAGATAATAGAGAAAGAATAAATCAGGTGCCCAAATAAATATGACAATGAACAGCCGTTTATTGGCAAGCTGTAGGATTGAGGATGAATATGTCTTTTACCTCTCAAATAGAAAGAAAAGTTTTAAAAGTAAGAAGCTGTTTCTTTCCCTACCTTGCTAAAGTCAAAGCTAGGCAAAAGAAATATTATTCCATCGCTTGACCTCATAATAATATATTATCCAGAACTTTGTAGGTGTTTTTGAACAAAAACAATCATTAACCTTCCGCTCTATACCAGTTGGTTATAAAAAAGATAGCCCAACCATTGGTCGGTGTTAGGAACGATAGTCACCTAACAGTTGGGTTGGAAATATATGAACCAGCATAATAATTTAATACTGTTTCTTTAAGAGAATGTTGTTATTGTAATTGGCTGAGGTTCCTCCAACAGCCATAAGATGGAGCCAGAAACCTGGTTTCTTCTTGCATTTCCTGTTTTGCTGTATTGCCTGATCGTCTTTCTACTTCGATTGCTGTGAGTCTTGCAACTGTTAGCAAACTCCGTTTACTGAACTTTGTTTATGATACTTGACTTCCTTTTTGGATTATCCCTGGACTGATCCTTCTTGCTTTAACTGTGTATGATTTGGACTGTTTGTTGGACTTGGTTTACCCGTTTTCTGAAAGTAAAACCTACATTTTACTATTCAGTGTATCTGTATGCTGGTCGTGTGTTATTCAACATCACTCTCACACTATGTTTCCCTGAGTGCATTTATTCTCCTAATGAGGAATACCTCAACAGTAGGATATCATGTTATCAAGTCCTTTTTGTCTTTGTCTTGACCTTTTGGAGGAAAGCCAAAATAGAGATGTATGTTGCTACTTCCTTCCAAAAAACCCAGGACATTGCACAGGTCAGGAAACATTAAAAAAAAAACATGACAAACAAACGTTACAAGGAAAAATCCTACAACGTTAGATATAATACCTTAAAATCAGAGTGGGTTTGGTGTGCTAGTATTCCAACAAATCCTAAGATCCACATGTACAAAATATACAGTTAGAATTAAGAGATTCTAAAGCTTGGGATTTGTTCTGAGTGTCAGAACTGAACAGCTCTCAGAGTCTTTTCAGTAAGAAATTGACTGCATATCAAAACTGATTTCTACATTTCAGTATCATTTGGGGCTGCTTAGCAGGAGGTAGGTCATTTTATTGCCGCTGTAGTCAAATATTTGGGAAGTGAATTAATCTATTGTAAATAATTCAGATATATGCCAGAGGAACTAGATCTGTTTCTAATGTCTTATTATTATTATTTGGTAATGTATATTACCATCCATTATTATGTTTACTAATCCATACAGCAGTCAAGATCACTTTATTTTTTACTACTTCAATATAAGCCAGATTCCAAGCAAGTTGCTAATGAATGGAATACAAATATACTATCATAATTTTGCTAAACAGACATTGTTTGTTATCAGCAGCAACAATATTTGTTATTCATAGATTTTACCTGCTGAAATATATACAGCATATAACAGCAGCATTGCATGAGCAGCATACCCTAATATTTCAGAAAATAACTTAGTAGTTTTTCTGACTGGTATCTTTATCAGTGAATCTCAGTAACTTTACCTTATATTTTTCTTAAACCATTTTGTAAAAACTTTAAATTTGATCTTCCTTCCTTGTTTTCTTCCTCTGATCAGGGAAAATTCCAGGAGGAAGAGATTTTTAAAAATATAATGTTATTGAAAGCCATGAAAACAAAAATAAAGCACATACAAAATAATGTAGAGTAATATAGAAAAAAAGGAAAAGAAATTGAGAGAGAGCAAGAAAGAAAAAGATAAAAGATAAAAAGATGTGGCTTCCAATCTTCTCTATAGCAATTATAAGTACAAATATAAATTTATTTATCTTTAAAATCACATTGTGACTCTTTTTCTTCTATAATCTATCCTAACTATTAAAATCATAAGTTCATTTTTTCTGTTTTATGCAAAAAAGTATACAAAGGTTTTCAGTCAGCAATAAACATGGAATTTAATTCTTTCTTTCTTTCTATAATTTCTATAATGGGACAAGTCAGCTGGGTCATGTTAGCAAGTTCTATCATCTTTAAGCATTCCTCCATTGAAGATATTGACAAATCATTCTATCTTTGTGCTTTCAATAATGTTACTGGGATCCAACAACAAAGTTCCCTGTTATTTTTCCAATTGTTGTCCATAAGTCCCAAGCGGAAGAATTCTAGTGTCAATTGTATATTAATCTTTTAAACCTCTGAATCAGTATATGGATTTAAATCCAAAAATTCCAGCTTTTTTGCAAATCCACCAAGCATCATAAAAAGTAGATGATTTCTAGCTTTATTTTTTTTGCACATATCTAGCTTTTTGCATATCTATCAAACATCATAATATCCATACAATGCTTGGTGGATGTGCAAAAAAAGCTGTGGATCACAACCCTTGTTCATATTTCCAACAGAAATGTGAAGTGCCTTTGTGCATTCTCCTCCATGCTGCTATGAGAGTTCAGGTCAGGGTTAGACTCCTCCTATATCATCAAGCTGAGTCTGCCAAGCTGATAAAACCAGCCCTTGTTGCTGGGCACCCAGCTTTCGACTCAGCTCCTTGTCAAAGAGCAGGTGTGTCTCTGAGAGCTCTAGATAGTGATCAGCAGTGAGAATTTAATGACTTACAAGTGGAATTCTTCAGGCCTCACAGCGTGAACTCGCTACCCTGGCCTAGAAGTTAGGGAGGCACTACAGAGAAGCTGCTTTCAGCGCCTTCAGTGTCAGGCCCTGAATAAAATGGAGAAAGCACAGGCCCAATCTATCCTACCAGACCACGAGGAGGCCTATGCTTCCCTGAGGCCATCCAGAAAAAGGAGAATGGGCCCATTTAGCTAAGCAAGAAGCCACAGTCAAGATTAAAGCCAAAGCCTTCGCTACAAAAAAGGCTTCAAAAACTCAACTCAAAGCTGAAAAGAGAAGACATGAGACCTTGGAAAGACAATTTGCTAGAAGCCTGGAGCAGATGCATCAGCGAAGCCAATCGTCTCCTCAGTCTGGTGATTTGCAGGCCTGCCCACAAACTGTATCCAAGGCTGGAGAAGCAGAACTGGGCTCCACTGATCACCTACAGATGGAGCTGATGAGGCCTTTTTTCCTCAGGACTTAAATAGAACTGGCCCCAGTTTTAGGCAGGCTGTCTGGGTTTCAGAAGGATCCAATCCTCATGATAATCCATCCCAGGGCACCCATAGACAGAGGGCGGAGGCCACCTTTACCCATACAGCTGCTTGCCTACACCCTGTGGAACCTCCTATAACTAAGAGGCCTGAGGATATTAGAGAAGTGGTTTCAGTGGCCATTAGACAGGGGTGTCATGCCCCTGTTGGAGACTGACTCCGAGGGAGAGGAAGAACAGCCAACAGGGAGTGGAAGTGTGGCTCCGGAGGTTGTGGAGGAGGCTGGAAAAGGGCACAGGCTGGCTGGGCAGTCAGAGGAGGACCCAAGCACATTCCTCTCTCCATCCTAGGGCCCGCAGGGAGGAGAGGATAAGGGAAAAACATGAACGGCATGGTCTACAGAGGAGGAAAGGGCCTTGATCCCCTTCATGGGCTGCCGCTGTGAGAACCATTTAAAAGGACGGACTGCAAATGAGCCAGTGCTGGAAACAAAGCATGAAAATATTTCTAGTCTGTCCATTCTTACCTGAGTTTGGCATCCTTCCCAGTGTGTATTCCGATATCTGTGGACGTTTTCAAGCCCTTATTTTTCCTGATTTCCTTAATTGCTTCAGTGTGCTTGTGTTGTTTTTTCTAGTTATAATTTATAGGTATTTTTAGTTTGAACGGCATGTCCTCCTTTTTGCAACTGTTTGTGGGGGAGTTTTTTGTCCCCAATCAAGGATATTTGAAGCTTTAAAGCCAAGTTGCAGGAATTAAAGGGGCTTCACCTGTTTTTGTGCCTGTGTTTATTTTGTATCCCACCCTGGGTCATCACAAGGGGATTGCTGAAGGATTTCAGCAACTCCTTCATCCTACTGGGTTGGGTTCAGGGTTTTTTCCTCCTCTCCCTCCTGAGTGGTTGCCCAGACCCCCTGAGCAAAAGTTTCCTTCTGCTCATTCTGAATGGGTGGACTATGAGGATAGGTGTTCCATGGATCCATCTGACCAGAGCTACTCCTCTGAGTCTGAGGAGGAGGAAGGGGATGTTAGAGACTCCAATTTGTCAGAAGATGAAGGTTTGAGACCTGAGCAACCTACCTTTACAGGTCTTTTTAGACCTTTGTTCCTTTTCGGAGGAGGAATCAAACCCTGATCTGGACTCTCTTGCAGTGTGTATAGGTTTTACCAATGCTCATTCTGAACAATTACTTTTGTGTCACATACCAACAGTATATAATTTATAAAGGTGTCTTTAAGATGATAATATCATATAATTTTCAATTCTTTCAACAATATATTTTCCTTTGTTCTAATTCTGTATTATAACTTTGAGGTGGAAGCAGATAAAAAACCACCAAAAGATTCATTGATCCAAGGAAAACAAGGTTTTATTCACGTGTCTGCAGAGACGGGTTCCCTCAGGCATTGAAGGAACACAGAGCAAAATTCAGGCAGCATTTTTATACCCTAACTGTCCGCCCCCTCGTGCGAGGTTTTGGCTCACATTCTTTCTGTTTTCAAATTGACACATATATTTCAAAGGTTCATACTAGCTCCCTATCTAGCAAAAGCAGTTACACGGTTTCTGACATCGTAGCACTTTATTACAATTCCCCATTGTTCTAGCCTTATCTTGTTTTTTTCTCTTGTGCACAAACTGGAACACTTTCTTATTTAGCAGAGCTACTGAGTTTGAGACACACTTCCTTATTTAATTCAATGGGCCATCCAACATGACTTCGGTTCTGCTCACAATCCCCCCTTTTTCTTTTTCCACTCTTGTCTCAAACAGCAGATCCTCTGCTTCTTTCAGAGTGATTTCTCTCTGATACATCATTAGAGGTTCTGCTTCCTGCTTCATCTCAAATCTTGAACCCAAGGATTTCCCTATCTTCCCACACGTTGTTATTGCACCAGGGAGACACTGAACACAACAACACAACAATACACAGCATATAATAATCAATATAATTCCCATTATGGTATATCTAAACCAAGTGGAACTAGGAAGCCAAGACCATAGTGCTCCCCACAGGTCTGGCAATGAGGAATCACCTCTTTGTGATGATGGATTAGAGCGAATACGTTCTTCCATTACTTTTACTGTCTTTGTAATATTGGGTTGGAAATCATGGATGTATACACAGCAATGTGAATGAATCAGAGCACACACACACCCTTTTGTAGCTAATACAATGTCTGAAGCATACCTATTTTGTAGAGCAACCTGTCTTATTTCAGAAAGCTCGGTGTTGATCATTTTAATATTCTTTATTGTATCATTGAACATTGTTACCGTGAAGTTATTTAGAATATGTATATCTCGGTAGTTCATGGCTACTCCCAATGGTGTTATTATACCACGGGAGATTTGGGTCCAGAGTCTCCGAGTAAGGCCAGATTCTGAGTCTCTTTTATTACGTATCCAGCCTTGGGAAAGGCCATCAAATTTATATCACATACCCGATTGTACATGTGCCACTCCAGTTCACCTGTTCTTCCTGACATGTGCATGCATAACCAGCAATTGGTGATGTTCAAGGAATGTGAGACCTTCTTGAGATCCTTTATGAACACATTGTCATCCCACAAGTCTGTTCCCAAGTCACCCGCAGGTCCAACATATTGTGAACTTCTTTGATGTATTAATGTAAATATAGTTGCAACAAATAGTCCTCTCCAGAGTTCAGCCGACATCTCCATGGTGGTTTCTTCTGACTATTTCTTCAAGGTTACCTTTAGCGGCTGACCGTCCACTGGGATTGCCTTCCAAGGTTTCTCAGGTTCCGGTGCTTTCTTGACTCTGCTGTAATGCGTCCAGCCTCCTTCCTGAGTACGGACTGCAGATTCAGTCGTCAGTAGCACCTGGTACGGACTTTCCCAGCTAGGTTGCAGTTTTTCACTTCTCCAAGTCTTTATCAGGATCCAGTCTCCAGCGTCGTGTGGGTGTTGGCTACCAGCCAAAGGTGGTCGTTGCACCAACAGTCCCTGTTTGTGAAGAGAAAGCAAAGACCGAGACAGTGCCAGCAAATATTTCCAAAGGAACAAGTCCCTGAACTCTGGTATGGGATTGCCTAGTTTGGCCAAATAGGGTCTCCCCATCAGCATTTCAAAGGGAGAAACCCCTGTGTCTTTCCTTGGACAAGTTCTGATCCTGAGCAGAGCTAAGGGAAGATTCTTTCCTACCCCCCTTTTCTGGCAACTCAGTGAAATCAATTTGTGCTCTCTGAAAAGGCCAACCCACCAGGGGTCACCCTCCCATCTCTTTCTTGCGTGCCACTTTCTTATTTACTTTCAAACAAATCAAACATTGCCAGCAGATGCTCTGAGCTACCATCCATACCCTCAGACTCCAACAGTGAGGTTTAACAGACATGAACAAGGCCTCCGTTCCCCAATGTCCTCCTTCATGAACTTTCTCCAATATTCCCCTCATGACAATGGGTGACACCACCTTGACTTCTTCCGACATCTGCCATCCCTCTGGGGTTTTGACACATCTCTCATTCTCCAAGTCCAGCTTTTCCTTTTTCTCTGGCTCCCATTCCTCCCTCTCGTCCTCCTTTTCCAGTATTGGTATAGATACCATTACCAACTCTATCTCCCCTGCAGCTTCCTTCGCCCATTTGTCCACCCATCGGTTTCCCACAACCTCCGGTGTGTTCCCCTTCTGATGTGCGCTCACATGGACAATTGATACTCGACTGGGGAGTTGCAATGCCTCTAAGGCTTGCTCTACTAACTGCACTTGCTCTATTTGCTTCCCATCCGCCTTGATATACCCTCTTTCTTTCCAGATTTTCCCAAACGTGTGCACCACCCCCCATACATACTTGGAATCAGTCCAAATCTTTACTTCCATCCCCTCAGCCAAGGCTCTGATCAAGGCTCTGATCAAGACAAGCAATTCACATTTCTGGGCTGACCAAGCAGCTGGGAGTGACCCTTTCTCTATTGCCTCACCTTCCCCGGTTACTATTGCAAACCCAGATTTTCGCTTTCCATTTTCCACCCTGCTAGATCCATCTATAAACCACCTCTCTCCCTTCTCCAGTGGAGTCTCTTCCAAGTCCTCTCTAACCTTTGTCATGAGATCCACTTGCAATAGACAGTCATGGTCTTCCGGTTCCCACATCTGCCTTCTCCCCTCCAAGAATTCTGCTGGATTTAGATTCTTGTCTGTTCCTATTACCACATCAGGACTGGTTCTCAAAATGGTTTCATACTTCAATATCCTCCCTTCGGTCATCCAAGTGGTAGCCAGCTGGCTCAACACTGAGTTGACCTGATGAGGTGAATGCACCACCAAAGCTCCCCCAAAGGTTAACTTTTTGCTCTCCACCACCAACATCGCTTTGCTGCCACAGCCTGAACACAAACTGGCCATCCTTTCACAAGCGGCTCCAAACCCTTGCTTAGGAAGGCTACCGGCTGGTACTGCCCCCCCCTCTTTTGGGCAAGGACTCCAACTGCTGTTCCTGAGCCACCGCCACATACAAATGAAACGGTAATTTCAGGTTTGGCAAGGCTAAAACCGGAGTGGTTGACAAAGCCTTCTTCAGCTCTTCCCACCTTTCACTATCTCCCTCCTCCCATTCTATGTGCTCTCCCTTTCCAGGCAACTTTCTATGCAAAAACTGTGCCAACACTGTGAATTGGTCTACCCAGATTCTGCAATACCCAAATAATCCCAACGCTTTCTGCACCTCTGTCTCATTCCTGTGAGGAGCCAAGCTCATGATCCCCTTCACCCTTTCAGGGTCCAAGGACCTAACCCCCTGCTGAATGTAATGTCCCAAATATTTCACCTTTTTTTTCCTACTAACCCCTTCACCTCCTGCCCACACATCTGATGATATCTTCTCCTCATCTTCCGTTGTTAACATACACATGGGAAGTTCTTTCCTTCTATCCCACAATTCTATTCCAAAAACATCCAACAAGTCTCTTCCTAGCAAGTTCACTCCTGAATCCGGAATATATAATATTTCGGTTTCAGTAACCACATCATTCAATTCCAATCTCACCTCTTCCAAAATCTTGACCTCTTGGGATTTCCCACTCACCCCAACCACCTTTAAAGTCTGCTTTGACCTGCATGCTCCCTCTACCGGATCGCATACAGATGTCCGGCTTGCGCCGGTGTCGATCAGGAACAGCCATTCCTGATAGTCAGGACCCACTAACACATTTACAAATGGCTCCCCACGGGTCCCTCTTGGGGAGCCGGAACCTCCCTAATCGTATAGGGCATAGCTTCGTTCCTCCTGGGTTTTGGGACATTCGCGCGCAAAATGTCCCTCTTTCCCACATCTGAAGCAAGTTCCACTCTGGGATGGCCGTTGGAATCGACCGCCTCGATTGCCCCCTGGACCTCCTCACCTAACCGGGGGTCTCCACTCCCTGCTGGGAGATCTTTCATCTCTCCACCTTGGCCTTGGATCTGACATCTGGGTCTCCCTGTTTTTCCTCACTTCATTCTTGGCTGCCCAGCACAGCAGCTTTGCACAGCAGCTACCATCATCTAAGACTTCTGTTTGGTTTTAACTGAGTCTCGGTTCACAAAAACTGGTTGGGCTGCTCTCATCAAATCTGTCATGCCCAAATCAGTCCATCCCTCTGTCTTCTGGATCTTTTTCTGGATATCTGGCCATGCTTTGGTGACGAATTGCATCTTCAGGAGAGTCTCGAAGGCAGGGGTTTCTGGCTCCACTCCGGAGTACTTGGTTAACCCTTCACAGAGCCGAGCACAGAAATCCCCCGGGGACTCATCCTTTCCTTGTGTTAAGAAACAATTTCCAGAAACAATTCCAACTGTTCCGCCACTTCATGAGCATTCTCATGGAGTTTTGGAAGGGTCTTTTTCAGATCCCGTAACTCGGCATATTTTATGGGGACAACCACGAAAACGGTGACTGGATTCCCTGTGTCTTCATGCCATTTGGGACTTCTCTGACTGGGAAGGCCGACACGGGATTGGCCGACCTTCCTCCTAGAGGCAAATTCTCTAGGTCCTTGTTTAATTGAGCCAGTTCCCTTCTGAGTCCTGGATATGCAGGTGGAGGTGGAGCCTGGGCAACTGAAGCCAGCAGGGGCGGTGGTACCAGGACTGCCGGAGCCGATGCCGGTGGACTCCCCATCCAGTCCTCAGTTTCGCTTTCCTCCACCTTGCTTACAAACTGTCCTACTTCTGTTTCTGGTGGAACTGGACCTTCAAAGTTAACATGATACCATACCTCCACATAGGGTATTTGTTCCTTCATCCGGTGTTTCACTATATACACTTTCAACTGAGTTATCCAGTGCGTGCTGGTATTCTCTTCGGGATCCCAGTGGTAAGGAAACTCAGGGTCTACTAGGGGATACTTTGGCCACCTATATTGACATAGGTAGATCATTTTCTTTTTCTCTAGACTCCGAGTATAAGTCCTCAGATGGGGCAACGACCATTGTTGTAGTAGTTGACCCAATGGGGAGTCAGTCGGAATCAGCCTTCTCGGGGTCTTTTCTATCTCAATACCCGTTCCCTCTTGGAAAGTCTCACACTTGCTTTGTCCCTTTCCCATTCTCCACGCTGCCCGCCAACAATCTCCCAGAGATTCCCAACTCAGGGATTTACACTGTCCTCCAGCAGTCACTGGATTCCCAGAGTTTAAGGACAGTATATCCCTTCTTCTATCCCGAAAGGCAACAAACTCACCTGATACACCCCTGGTCTCCCAGAGACGAAAGGAGTGTGGGCGTCCCCACTTCAGGTGATCAACGACACTCCCAGAGCATCAGGCTGGCTTCTCTCTCTCTTGTTTCCAAGGATCGTCTGCTGAGTGCAGTTACCCCGGGATCCAATTGAGACAAGGGAGGGGCCCCTCTACAATGGGAGGCAGTGGCGCCACACTTACCCAGTCCCTTTTCTCCAGTCGAAATTCCATCGGGCTCCACGTTGGGGGCCAAATTGCGAGGTGGAAGCAGATAAAAAACCACCAAAAGATTCGTTGATCCAAGGAAAACAAGGTTTTATTCATGTGTCTGCAGAGACGGGTTCCCTCAGGCATTGAAGGAACACAGAGCAAAGTTCAGGCAGCATTTTTATACCCTAACTGTCCGCCCCCTCGTGCGAGGGCTTGGCTCACATTCTTTCTGTTTTCAAATTGACACATATATTTCGAAGGTTCATACTAGCTCCCTATCTAGCAAAAGCAGTTACACGGTTTCTGACATCGCAGCACTTTATTACAATTCCCCATTGTTCTAGCCTTATCTTGTTTTTTTCTCTTGTGCACAAACTGGAACACTTTCTTATTTAGCAGAGCTACTGAGTTTGAGACACATTTCCTTATTTAATTCAATGGGCCATCCAACATGACTTCGGTTCTGCTCACAAAACCAACATTTCAACTCACTTTATCATGTTTATCTTTTGCTTGTTTTTCTTCTGTTTCGAATTTCAGTAAAAGCTTATACTGTTTGGCAATCACATCATCATTTGTACACAATTCTATTTCAAAATCTGTCCTTTGTCTACTTAACAAACCCTTTTTAAGTCCCAAGCAGAAGAATTCTAGTGTCAATTGTTTATTAATCTTTAAAACCTCTGAATCAGTGTATGGATCTATTTGATTTCAAAATCCTCAGACAAAACAGTTTCAGAGTCTCTGGTGTTAGAGCTTCTGAGTTGAAAGGCTTAATATTTTTTCCTCATGGAATAATACTTTTGGTCAAGGATTGCACTCCCCGTCCCCCCAAGACATACTATTTACCTCTGTAAATACCATCTATCCTTGTAGATTTTTCCAGTAAATTCTATTTTTAATTGAGAGTAGGGATATGCAATTTTGTGCAGAATGGTATTCAATAATATTTGATCACCTGAAGTTTCAAACTGTGAAGAAGGCTTTGTGTTTTGGCTTTATTATCTGAAAATTATGATTAATGAGGGTCTTGTCACCTAAGATTTGTTTCAGGTACTAAATTCTGAGTGTTAACCCAAAGTAATTCGCTGTAACATAAATGGATGGTTTTTATAATATGCATATACAAGGTTATAAGGTAATAACTTTGACTCTGCAGTATAAAACATGATTAAAATGACTTTGTCCTCTGGATGCTTCATGCTGAAGTGCAATAGAGAAGTGCTTTCATTTTAGTATAATTTCATTTAATGTCTTCCTGTTATTGTGGTGCCATTTATTATTTTTTCTCTCCCCATTTCTGGTAGTAAAGAGCAGTTAAATTTGTTAGGCCATGGTGGAAATTCAAGGCATTTGCAGAGTTTTTTTTTAAATTTCTAAACAATTTCAGTCACTGTACAAGGAAGTACATCAATATTATTCCTTACCAAGGCCATTGTATGAGATACAATGTGCTAAGTGCCCATGCTAAAACAAAATCAAACTAGATAGAAAGGAGCTATTGAGCAGGCAATTGAAATGAACTACCAGTATACATAAGGAATACAGTACTGGTAATTTTTACTTCCTTGAAGACTTTACTTCCACTTTGGAGTCCTTTGCCAAGTATTAGCTAGGTTTCAGATTAAGTTCTTGCTATGTGGATATCTAACTTCCTTCTCCTAGCTTTCTCCTATACACAAAAAATGGTTCAGGTAGGCTATTTCCAGTACATTTTTGACAGAATTGGAACTGATTGGTCCTCTGATGATTTGGAGTTCCATGTTGATTCTGAGTTAAGTGTACAGTGTTATTATTCAAATTACTTCAGGTAGTCCCCAGCCAGTAGCAACACACAGCCAGATCTCAATAATTTAAAATTAAGAACTAAGTAGCACTAGACCTGAATATTGGCTAGAACAGTGGTTCTTTACCTTTTTGAAAGAATTGTCCCCTTGAGCCATTGAGGAAGTTATCATCGCCCCCCTCCCCCAACATAACCTCTCATTCACAACACAGGAAAATAATTCTTCAATTTATGCAAACATGTTTTTTGTTTTCTTTAAAATTGTCATCAGGACATATCGATGCCAATAATTTATTTCCAGTCTTTTTCCCATCTCTCAACTGTGTGAAAAATTCTGATGCCACCCATCACTTTACTCCCAAACTTCATGATACATGTATTTCATTATTATCTTATTTATTCAAGACACTTAAATGCAATGACCATTGAAAACAAAATTCAATTGCAAGAAAATGAAGTGCCTGAAAAAAATAGTAATATTTAAAGCCCATGTCACACTGTACCAACGGATGCAAAGAGGATGTAAAACGGAAAAAAAAGCTTGCCATCCGTTGGTTAACGCGATGTACTCACTGCCTCCGTTTTGCTTCCTCTCTATCCATCCAGCATCCGTTTATTGACGTTTCATCCGCTCAGAAAATTTTGAGCTGCCCAAAACTTTTGAGCGGAAAATGTATCCAATGCATCCGTTCTGCATCCTCTAGGCATACGGGGGACATCCGTTCTGCATCCATTACGCATCTGCTATATCTGCTAGGCATCCGCTGTGCATCCGCACAACTCAAATCCGTTCCAGCGGTAAACGGACGCAGGGAGGAAGCAGAACGGACGCGCAGCGTTAGTAGCATGGATGGCGAAAGGATGAAAGCGGATGCAGCTCATCCGCTCTGCATCCGCTCTGCATCCTCTACACATCCGCTCTGCATCCGCTCTGCATCCTCTATACATCCGCTCTGCGTCCTCCCCACGTCCGTTCCTTTCCGTGTTATCCGCTCTGCTTATGCAAATTTTTGCCCCTTTTGAGAGCGGATAACAACGGATGGAACATTTTGCTCGTCCGTTGTGTCCTTTTTGCATCCGTTGGGCAGTGTGACATGGCCTTGCTGATTTAATTACAAGTGAATTTTAAGATGCAAAAAGAAATATAAAAAGGGCATAAGGACAAACCGCAATGCAGGAACTAAGAATTTCAAGATGAAAACTCTGAAACTAATTTAAGATTCAAGGAAAATATATATTCATGCATACTGTAAAAAGGGTTAAAAAGACAAAAAGAAAATTTTCACAGAAAGAAAGCAACAAAAATCAGAACGACAAATTTAATGCCTAAACTGAAGAAAAATATATATATCTACACAAAAAGTTTACATGAAGAACACAACAACAAAAATTGAAACCATAAAACTGAGAAACCAAAATATAATATTGAACTGGACCGCATGCTAAAAAAGTACAAGACACACAAAATGTTTTACAGAGCACAACAAGAATTTGAATATGAAAACTCAAACTGGAACGTGAAATCCAATGCAAGCAAATACAATGATAATAGCTGAGACAATTATTAATGAAGAAAATGTATGTACACAAAAAGCAAAAAAAGAAGATCAATGGCTGCCTTGTGCTTGGTGAGCTGATGCCAATTTCTTGATGTCTGGAACCATTTTGTTAATCTGATTCTTAAATTGCCATGCTCATTGATCTTCAATATGTTCCTTGACTTAGAAAGTATCTGTTGGATGGCGCTGAAGCCCCTCTCTAAGTAAGTGGAAGGAAAGGCTAAAAGAAGCAACTTAACTTCCTTCCACAATATTGGGTAAGTGTTCCTCATTTTCACCCAAAAATCTTCATAGCCATAACTCTGAAAATGTGATTGGTCATATTTCAGATGCCAGTGGTTCTTGCAGTTTGGGATGAGGTTGTGCAAAGTCTGCTGTGAAAGGATTTAGCCAAGTGGGCACTTCCAGGTTTATTAGATCATAGAATCTGATTTCCATATCTCCTTTTAGTTGCTTCAAGTGGCAGCAAAAAAATCCAAATCTTCTGCTTGGAGTTGACATTCATTACCACGGTTTGGGAACTGATACAGCTCCTGGCGACTCATATTGCTTGCAAGGAAGTCCAATTTGGAAATAAATGAGCAGATTACTCCTTTGGCCTTAAGAAAATTGATTTTGTCTCCTTGCAGCTTTATGTTCACTTCATTCAGCTTGTCAAAAACATCAGCGAGATAAACTACATCCAGACATTGAAGTTTAAGAGAACTGCTTAGACTTGGATCAATGGATTTAAGAAATTCGACAACTGTGTCAAAAAGTTTGTGGAATCGTCATGAACACTTTCCTTTTGAAAGCCACCTTACTTCAGTGTGCAAAAGGAGACGTTCAAACTCCTCGTCATTTTCTTCACAAAACTTAATTTTATTCACAGCGTTAATGACGTAATGTATAGACTCGTGCAAACGGCCACTCAAATTTTTTGAGACAAGGCGCTGTCTATGAACAATACAATGGACAGTCATAACTCCTGGTACAACCAATTTTAGATGAGTTTGAAATCCACAATATTGTCCAACCATGGATGCAGCTCCGTTGGTTGCACATGCCACAATGTTTGTCAACAGGATGTTTTTCTCATTAAAAAACTCTAAAACCTTTTTAAATATCGAAGAACCTTTTGTGTCGGTGGCTAAATTTTGAGCAAATAACAGTTCTTCACCGGTCTCTTCATTTCCAATGATGAAACGGACAAAAGCCAACAACAAGGCTTCATTTTCACGAATTGTTGACTCATCAGTCTGCATCATGAATTCTGTACTTTTCAAGGTGTCAATAAGCCTTTCTTCCACATCAGCAGCCATTTCATCAATTCTTTTTGATACGGTGTCATTGCTCAAAGGAATCAATTGCGTGACAGTGCTTGCACTGGGTCCCAACATGGTGGCAACAATCTGTTTCACTGCTGGTAAAATCAGTGTTTCTGCGATAGTGTGAGGTTTGCCACATTTTACTATCAACAAAGATACTTCACACCTTGTCGGCGTTGAGTGACGATTTTCCAAATAACTTCTCAACAGTGCTGCGACCTTCAAACTTGGCCTTTAAGGATTGGAAAATGATACTGGTTTGTCAGCTTTATCTGAATGAATTCTTACCAAATGGTCTTTCAGTGAGGAAGGCTTCATCGCTTCATTTGAAAATGTTTTCTCACAAAGAAGACAAAACGGAAGCTGTATGTTGGAAGGAGATGGAATTAATCCTAATTTTAGGTATTCCCTCGAATATTGGCGACACTTCCTCTTCTCGGCCATGTTGAGAGGTCTTCAAAATGAAAGGCACTAACTGCAAATTAAATTTGCAACTGCACTGGAACACTATAAAACACACATGGACATCGATAAACCTAGTTTCAACAGTTACATTGACATTACAAGGGACAGTCACTCAGCATGCAATGTTTCGAAAGAAGCGCTCACCCCTCCATCACTGCCAATTCTGGCCAATGGCGCACCACTGTATGGGTAGAGTGATAGAGGCTGCTGCGCAATGCGCATGAAGATGAGCAATGTGTATTCACATATGTACGGCGTTTTGTACTGAAACTAGCTGGAGGAACATTTTAAAACACAGTTCAATCCACTGATAGCAAGCAATCTGATGTTTTTGTACGACAGATATACAGCGGTTCACTGTACAAAAAAAGTTTCAAAAGTGTCCCCAAACTTCTCACTCCATCGCCCCCATATTTCCCCCTTCCATTCCTTCGCCCTCGTGTTGCCCCTTTTTGTTCCATTCCACCCCCTGAAAAATGAAATAGCCTCCTGGAGAGCAATATCACCCAGGTTAAGAATCACTGGGCTAGAAGACAACCAGTATATTTAAGGCTTGTAATGTAGATGACATTCTGAAATCAGTAAAGTAAGCCAGGTTAAGACAGTGGAAAACTATTTACATATGCTTAGTTAGCAAACTATCTTGTCTGCATGCTGTAAGAATTTTGTCTGAGACAGTTATAAAGCTTAGGAACAGAAATTGTAGCATCAGGTATAGCTGTATATTGTATTTAGAAATATAAATATTTTGTGAAAATATTACTTATGATTGTGTATACCAGGGGTCACCAAACTTGGCAACTTTAAGACTCGTGGACTTCAACTCCTAGCATTCCTCAGCCAGCTTTACTGGCTGGAGAATTCTCGGAGTTGAAGTCCACGAATCTTAAAGTTGCCAAGTTTGGAGACCTCTGGTATATACCATTGTAGCTAATTGAGAATTGAGTGCATTATTAGTTTGATAATGGTATATGAATTTGATTTAAGCTTGTCTCAAGGATAATTGATTGTGGTATAACACTATAACATTAGGATGGAAGCTATCATGCATGTTCTGAAGTGGAAGAGTATCTTTCTGATTAAGCAAATGAAATACCTGTTTTGATCACTTGCATTATGGGAATTGCAAACACTGAACTATTTGCATTGCTTGATGGCAACTCAAGTTTGCTTACTTTTGAATTGCCAGTAAATTCTCATGCTCAACAAATGCAAGCTGGGTGGTAACAAGGGTAGAATTAGTTTCTTGTTCATCTATTTTTCCAGAATGCAAAGATGTTAAATGGATTCTGTAATTCTAAAAGTGGATTTTTTATGTATCAGATAAGAAATGTAGGAAATCCTCAATGTACAACAGTTTGTTTAGTGACCATTCAAAGTTATAACAGCACTGAAAAAAAGTGACCTACAATAATTTTTCACACTTATGACTGTTGCGACATCCCCATGGTCACATGGTCAAAATTGGTAACTGACATGTATTTATGACAATTGCAGTGTCCTGGGGTCATGTGATCACCTTTTTGCAACCTTCTGACAAGCAAATGAGGAAGCCATATTCACTTAACAATTTTGTTACTAACTTAAAGAATTACAATGATTCACTTAACAATTGTGGTAAGAAAAGTCATAAAATGGGGTAAAACTCACTTAACAAATGTCTTGCTTAACAGCAGAAATTTTGGGCTCAGCAATAGTCATAAGTTGAAGACATATATTTGGGTTTCTAAGCTTTGTCAAAGATTCTTATTGCCTTTAGGTGAAACCTTATATATCGTTAAAGGAAAAATAAGTACGATAGGGTGATTTAGATATTTTGTTAGGTTGTAGACAACAGCAGCAACTTAAAAGAAGTTGTCAACAAATATGTTCCTTGGAACTGTTACATAAACAAGCCATCTGTCACATGCAATCTAGTAATTCTAATGGTTTCATTTCAGTCAACCATTTATTTTTAACTGGTGGAAACGTTCACAGATGGCAAGCTGTTAAAGAACAAAGTGGATTTACCACACAATTCTTTTTAGAACGGCTATCATTGATTTAGCTATAACATTACATTGGTTCTATTTCAAAAACTGAGCTTAACATTAAGCTTCTAATGACTTTCTAAAGTAAAATAACTGAAAATGACTGTAGCATGTTGCAGTCGTTGGGCTGGTTGATTATGATGCAATGTCAATTGTAATAAACCAGGGACTTCGAAACTTCTTTAACTCACATGGAACAGCTGAAGGAATTATAGAGATTACTTGGCTATTTCCCTTAGCAAGGTAGGTGAAAATAAAATAAATACTATTTTAGTATATTTCTAAAGAATCTTCATTTTGATTTTATTAAAATATGATTTGGAAATTCTGTGAAACTAATTTAAGAAAGATAATAAAGCTAAAAATAGTACACAGAGTTAGAATGTGCTGGAGTAGTAATATATTTATAAAGAGTGGATAATCTTTTTTTACAAAAAAAAAACCACAGTTGGTTTTATTGTTTTACCTGATAAACATGAAAAGAATAACTCATTGTTTAGATATTTTTAGACCATGGTTTCAGATTTTGTTTTGTAATTAAAAGTACATAGTGCATACCAAGAAGTCATTGGGAACTACAAATCAATGAGATATATAGTCTTCCCAAAAAAATATTGACAAAATAATTAAGACCTGTATGACAAGGTTACTACCAAATATTTTTGCTCAGAATAGAACAATATACAAAAATTTTATACAAAATTTCAATTTCTTAAAATGTTGTCCTTTTATATAAGGACCTTGATTCTTTTAGTATAAGATTGGAAGATATGGAGACACCTGGTCCATAGAATCACCAAAACCTGGACCTGACTGAATGGATAACATTATCATCATATTGATTCTTTGCTTTTTAATAGTATTTCATTTAGAAATAATTATCTGAATTTTGAGATTTAAGAATTGTATCCAATGGTGTCACTTTCCTTCTACCCAATTCAATTTTGGAAGTTGGGAGGCGCTCCAGGGTTGGATATGGAGATTTTGGCAGAGATGATGTGAAATTTTATTGGTTAGCAAAAGTCCACTTGTATGGTATCATATATAATTTTTCAATTGCTCTGAATAATTGAAGTCAGAGAGGCTTACTCCAAATCATTATATAAATATTTTGCAAAAAACAGTGTTATTGAAAGATTTCAGGTTCTTTGAACTTACAATAGTTGGCACCTAAAGATGTTTTTTAGAGGTGATTATCATTCTTGTTCCGTCCGGAAAGAAGCGCGTGAGACTGGGTTCCAACAACAAACTCTTTTATTAACTCGCTAAGCAATAGTAATTGAACAAGAGCCCAAGCTGCGGCAGCCCTTTATATAGAGGCTTGCCCACGGCTTGTGGCCAATGACACCACTTTAACTGTTTCCGCCGTTTGGTGGGCTAACCAGATTGGTTCTCTAATAGCCAATCCGCGAGTGGCCTTTTCGGCCAATCAGAATAGGGAACTTGGAGCCTACCAATTTCCATACATAACACCCTCCCCCCTTAGTTCAGTCCAACGTACGTCACGTAGTCACACAGGTAGGTGGGGCTTTTTCGAATCCTGGTTGACCTGTGCAGCTCAGTCTCGGCGTGGTCTTCAAGTGTTTCGGACAGGATCACTGTCTCTCTGGTCCTTCTCCATGGAACCTCCTGGAAGGGTGAGTCAGCCTTGCCACTCCCGCCTGAGTTTCTCGGGCCGGTTGAGATTGCTCCGCCGCTCCCTCCTGGTTTGACCGGGTTGGTCGAGCTGGCCTGGCTGTCTCCTTCCAGGAAGGCCTCACTTCATTCTCCTGTTCCCAGACTTCTTATTTTGGGTTCATCTAACCGTGAGTGCTCTTTTTGATTTGTTAGATAGTCTTTTTGTAGTGTTTGTCTTGTTATGGGAAGTTCGTCTCTCCCTTTTTTATTGTTTTGTATTTCCCCCCACTCCTCGGTTGCTTTTTGGTTGATATTTATTTTTGGTTCTGATGTGTTTTTACGTTTGAGATTGCGAGAACGAAGTTGGACTATGTGCCGCTTCCATTCTCTACCGTCATCTAGGAGAAGTCGGGAAGACCGGGGGCCTGTAATCTGGGTGATCGTGGCTGGAAGCCACAAAGGGTCCCCGGTGAGGTTTCTCGCATAGACCAGGTCGCCAATTTCAAATGTTCGGTATTTGCTAGAGGTGTCGGGGGGTTTGTCCCAGTCTGTCCAGGTAGGAATGTAAATTCCTACCCATTAGGAGTTCTGCTGGGCTTTTGTTGGTTGTGCTGCTAGGAGTAATATGTTGCAGGATTATTAGTCGGTTTAGTTTGTCTTGCACGTCTCCCTTGTCCATTCTATCTAGGCCCTCCTTAGTGTACCGAACCATACGTTCAGCCCTGCCGTTTGCAGCCGGATGAGCTGGCGCTGTTAACGCATGTCGGATACCCAGGGCAGCGAGATACTGTTTGAATTCTAACGCTGTAAACTGGGGCCCATTATCCGACACCAGCACATCAGACAGCCCATGGGTAGCGAAAAGTTTGTCTAGCTGTTTCATTACAGCCTCGCCGGTTGTGGAAGCCATGAGGATGACTTCCAACCAGTTTGAGTAGGCATCCACAACTATTAAAAAGGTGTTGCCTTTTGTCAGCCCAGCAAAGTCAATATGTAGTCTAGACCATGGACCCTGGGGGGTTTCCCATTCTCTGACTGGTGCCTGTGGGGGGGGTAGGCCTCGATTTTTGACACTCATGGCATGTTGCAACCCAACGTTCAATGTCTTTGTCCAGCTCTGGCCACCAGACGTAACTCCTGGCCAGGGCTTTCATTTTGATAACGCCCGGTGCCCCTCGTACAACATGCACAGAACGTCTTCCTGGAGACTGTTTGGTATCACCACCCTGTCACCCCATAAAATGCAACCCTTTTCTATAGACAGTTCGGTCTGTCTTGTGCGAAATGGCTTAAAAATCTGTTTTGTTTTCCTCCGGCCAGCTTTTACCTACCCAATTCAATATGCGCACTGTCAAAGGGTCTTTTGCGTTGGCTCTCGTGACATCCGCTGCAGTTAGCGGCAGGTCTGGGCAGGTCTCTAGCTGAAGTGTGGAGATGGTTGGGGCTGGGTCTTCTGTGACGGGCAGTGGGGAACAGCTCTGGGCGTTGGCATGGGTGATGGCTTTCCCAGAGCGATGAATCAGCGTGTAGGAGTAGGCAGCGAGGAACTCAGACCACCTCGTCATTCTAGGTGACAGAATGTTCAGGGTTGGCTTGTTGCCTGCTAGGATTCCTAGAAGGGGCTTGTGATCAGTGATGATCAAAAAAGTTCTACTGTAAAGGTACTCATGGGATCTTTTGACTCCGGCAATGATTGCGAGGGCTTCTCTGTCGAGTTGGCTGTAATTGCGTTCCGACTTGGAGAGCGTCTTTGAATAAAAAGCAACCAGTGCCTCTCTGCTGTCTGGTAGCTTGTGACTCAGGATGGCGCCGACCCCATAAGGCGATGCATCACAGGTGACCGTCAAGGGCAGGGTATTGCTATACTGGATTAAAAAGGTGTCAGACATTAATAGGTCTTTGATACCCTGCTTGTTCCCGGTGGCCCCATTTCCAGATAGTTTTTTTTGTCTAACAACGAATGTAAAGGTTCTGCTATGGTTGCCTTATGGGGCAGGAACACACTGTAAAAATTTATGAGACCTCGGAATGCTTGAAGGTCAGTTTTGTTCCTAGGTCTAGGAGCGTCTTTGATTGCCTTTACCTTTTTTTCGGTGGGGTGAATGCCTTGTTCATCGATTAAATAGCCCCAAAACTTGACCTGGTTGGTGGCTAGATCACATTTCTCTCTTTTTACTTTGAGGCCTGCGTCTCTAAATCTTGTTAAGACTTCTCTTAATCTGTTCTCTAGCTGGTTGGTGTTTTTTGCTGAGACCAGAACGTCATCAAAGTAAGGGACGACTCCCTTGATTCATTTTAACAGGCGTTCCATGAGGCTTTGGAACATGCCTGGAGTAACGCTAATGCCGAACTGGAGACGGTTACACTTGAATGCCCCTCTATGTGTTACAATAGTCTGTGCCTCTGTGGTAATGGGGTCAACGGGTAGTTGTTGATACGCCTGTGCAAGATCAAGCTTCGCAAAAAAATTTCCTTCCCCTAGTGAGTGCAGTAAATGTTGCACGACTGGTACTGGGTATGCGCTTTGTTGGAGCGCATGGTTTAGGGTTGCCTTATACTCTCTGCACATGTGCACTGACCCATCTGGTTTCACCGGAGTAATGATGGGTGTTTCCCATATGGCATGGTCGATTGGCTGTAAAACCCTTTGAGCTGTTAATTTGTTCAGTTGTTTATCAATTTTTGGTTTTAAAGTAAACAGGACGCGTCTGGCCTTTAAACGGATGGGGGCTATTTTCGGGTCTAGGCTAAATGAAATTGGGGACCCCTTGTACTTGCCTAGGGTCTTATCGAAAACATATTGGAATTCTGGTAGCAGGCTGTCCTCCCAGTTGGCTGCGGCAATGCGGTTGATCCCGGTCATCCCGATTCCAAGGGGCGTGAACCATTCGATTCCTAGCAGACTAGGGCGATCACAGTCAACGATGGTCAGAGGCAAGATTTTGGCGTAGTTCTTAAATTCGACGAGGAAATGTCCAAGGCCTACTACTGGGATTCAATTTCCCTGGTAGTCTTTTAAAATCAGTCTTTGTTTCTGTAATTCTTTTTGTTTAATGTCCGATATCAGGTGCCGGATGGTATTCCAAGATACCATATAATAGGAAAGACCCTGAGTCGACTTCCATCTCACAGGGCTTCCCTTCGATGCTCACCTCTATCCGGACCTTCTTCCCATTTTCTGCCCTGGCATTTCCGATGGTGACCATCTGGTGCATTTCCTCTCTGTCACTGGTTCTTTTGCTTCGGTTCCATCTGCTACCAGCTTGTTTTTCTTCATGTCTGGGGTGTGTGTGCTGCCGCATCTTTTAGGACTATAACTCTTTTTGTTTTGGCAGACCCTTTCGATGTGCCCCCGTTTGTTACAAGCCCTACAGATTGCATCAAGGAACCTTCATTCAGCTTGCGGGTTGTTGCCCCTGCATCCCGCCGGTTTGTCCCCTTTTCATGCCATTTCTTGTCTGAATGAAGTCTATGGACGTCTTCATTTTTGTCCTCAGTATCGCTCTGGGATTCGAGATCTTCGTAGTGGACTGTCGCTGTGGGCTGTTTCTTTCCTCCCTCTGCCTTCTTCTCTCTGGCTTGGTTTGGCAGATCTGAGATTGCATTCATTTGGCGCATGGTGGCTGCTGACTTCTTTGCTGCTTCGGCGACGGTTGCCTCTTTAATGGCCTCGGCCACGGTTATGTTTGGTCTATTCAGGAGCTTGCTCCTTCAAACCGAGGACCACACGGTCCCTCATGGCCTCGTCCATGTTCTGGAACTCACAGGCTCCTCCGATGTGTCTCAAGGCTGCTACAATATCTCCGACAGTTTCATCTTCCTTCTGGTCCCTCTTATAGAACTCATGTCTTTTTATCAAGTTGGAGACCACAGCTGCGTAGTGTGCTTGGAGCAGTCTGTTCAGCTCGGGCCAAGTCATCTGTTTGACATCTCTGGGTTTCGCCTTCGCCATTTTAAAGACAGCTGGTCTGCACTGTGTAAGAAAGATAGCCCTCTTCCTTTGGTCAGAGATTTCCTGCAGTTCGTTGCTTTCCAAAAACATATGAAAGCGATCAATATACAACTCCCAATCCTCCTCATCAGGATTGAATGGTGCGGGTGGCGCGTTGTTACCGGCCATCTCTCTCGCTCGGTTCAGATCACTGCGTGCTTCGGTCTCACTCTTCTACGACGATCCCATCCTTTTCGCCAGTGTTCCATCTGGAAAGAAGCGCGTGAGACCGGGTTCCAACAACAAAGTTTTATTAACTCGCTAAGCAATAGTAATGGAACAAGAGCCCAAGCCGCAGCAGCCCTTTATATAGTGGCTTGCCCGTGGCTTGTGGCCAATGACACCGCTTTAACTGTTCCCTCCGTTTGGTGGGCTAACTGGATTGGTTCTCTAACAGCCAATCCGCGAGCGGCCTTTTCGGCCAATCAGAATAGGGAACTTGGAGCCTACCAAGTTCCATACAGAACAATTCTAATAGTTTATTACAATGTTTTATCCCAGATTTATACTGATATTAAAGATTGATACTTATGTGTTTGTGATGCTCCCTTTTCCTGTTCAATTTACAGCCTTTGTTCAATCTGTAATATGTGCGGATTTAATTTCCATTTTCTCATTGTTATAATGATTACTAATTGCCTGAGTTTATGCAGCATGTGTGTTGATTAAAATATACAAAACAGGCTTCCCCTTACTATTTCCTTAATCTTTTGACTCATGTTTCTTAGGTTCCGTTAGTAATGTACTTCTGGCATACAGAATTTATTTAAATGGCTGATCAATAACACTAAAAGTGCATGAAGTACCTTATACCTAAAATAACCTAGCTGGTTATATTATGAAATATTATTTTCTATTTTTCCATAGTCTTCATCTATGCAAGCTCATTGATTGTATAGTTGATGCCTCTTGAGATCTTTGAGCAACAGATACCTCAGACCCTTATGAATCATCTCAAACTTTATGACTTTTTAGGTGAGATTCTTTTAAGGTGCTATTTATGATTTTAGTGTATTGTATTTTTATTTCGTTTACCATTGATTTTTATATGTGATTGCCTGAAGCTGTAAAGGAATTCTTACAGTCTCTTTTTCTTAATAGTTAATTTAAAATTTGTAATTCTGGTCTAACTACCCCCCACCCAGAGGTGGGCTGCACTTACCTGGCATCCAAAACAGGCCATATGAGGATTCCTTGGAAGAGAGGGGCGGGACAGGGCCAGCCAGGGTTGGGATTCGCCGGTTCGCTGAACCAGTCATTAAAAATGATAAAATTAGCAACCGGTTCACCTGTTTTGGTTGCCAGGTAAGTGCAGCCCCTGCGCGGAGGCTTGGGGAGGGTAAAAAATGGGCCTCCTGGAAGCTCCAGAAGGCCTGAAACGGACCTGTTTCCTGCCTCCAGAGAGCCTCCAGAACCTGGGGAGGCCGTTTTCGCCCTCCTGGAAGCTTGAAAAAAACTTCCAGAGCCTAGGACAAAAACATCCCCCTGCCATGGTGCAGGAGACTGACTAGGCCACGCCTTCCATGACCACACCCACCCAGCAACTGGGCAGAGAACTGGTTGCTAAAATTTTTGAAGCCCACCCCTGCCTCCACCCCTTAAAAGGAAAGGAGCTGATTTATCTAGTTATGTTCACATAAACTACAAGAGCCAGAAAATGGCTCTGTACATTTTAATTCAATTTTTACTCTCTCCTCACTTTCTTCTTGCCAGTGAAGCACACAGGCTGTGGGATTCCTATCCGTCTCATATGCTGGGGTTAGCAGGGAAGACATTAGGTAAAGGCATTATCTTAGAACATAGATGATTATAATAAGCACCAAGTGGCTACACAGGTAGTCCTCGATAAATGACCACAATTGAGCCCAAAGTTTCTGTTGCTAAGGAAGACAGTTGTTAAAAGAGTTGTGCCCCATTTTTCAACCAGCTGTTAAGTGGATCACTGCAGTTAAATTACAGTAGTAATATAATTGTTATGTGAATTTGACATTTCCATTGTCAGAAGATCACATGACCCCAGGACACTGCAAGTGTCATCAATATGAGCTAGTTGCAAAGCACCTGAATTTTGATCACATGACCATGGAGATAATGCAATGGTTGTAAATGTGAAAAACGGCTATAAATCACTTTTTTCAGTGCTGCTGTAACTTCAAACAGTCACTCAATGTAAATCAAGGACTACCTATACTAAGACAGGGAGGCAAAGCAGGAAATATAAACCAAAAGGCTCCTGAGAGAGAAGGTCTTCACATGATGGGATTTATCCTGCCATGATGGTTACAGTTGAAGGCAAAGGTCTTTATCAACAAAAATAAATGTTTCACGCCTAAGGTTGGAATTTACTTATACATGGAATAGCTAGCATGATTTTAGTGAGATGAACATGAACAAATCCTATAAGGTGGACATATCATTGGTCAGTAGGAAACTAGGTTCTTGGTTTGGAGTTTAGCTTACTTTGCATAATTATAATTATTGGCTGATATCATTGCTAAGCTGGGGAGTATTCACCAGTCATCCATGCCTGGCTTATATTCCTGATTGCAAAATTGTGAGGGGCATCTTTTTAGAACAGGCTGCAAGCTTCAGCTAATAGAAGTGTTTTTGGCTGATTGGTACAAATATTGTAATGTATTACATGCACATTAGAAAGTTGTATCCTGGATGTCACTTATTTTCCTGGCACAATTCCAGTTTCTGTTTTTGACCTTAAAAGCAAAAGTGGCTGATATTTAATTATGTTAGGCAGAGTGTATTTCAGTACGAGCTTGTCTGGATATTAAATCCTCTTAAAAATGCACTAACTTTTCAAGTTCTATTAGTCCAGCACACAGGAGAGAGCCTTTTATGGAAAATATGGAATGAGTGACCTTTCTGCTTTCGGAAAGGATTTAAAACCTTGTTTTTAACCAGACCTTTTCATTTAATTGATGTGATTTTAACTGTTTTATCCTTTTTTTAATCAAAATTGTGTTTATAGCATTTAATTATTTTTTGCTAGTGGCTTCATTTGCATATAAAGTGATTTGTTTAATTTTGATTTAGCGTTATGTGTGAGACCAGCTATTATGGCTTCTAAATTATGTTCTATGGCAAATGTTCTTGGTTTAGAGCATTTTTTTTCAAATGGCCCTTTCATATGGCTAAAACTGTGAACCACCTCAAGCGAATACTTCGTGCATTGTCCGACAGATGTTGGATATTGTTTTGTTTCCCTCAAAAATCTAAAATATCCCACAGTGCCCCAGTGAGCTTGTTGCAGCATCCTGGAGCACCACAGCACAATTTGGAAGCATTGCTCTGTGACAGAACAAATTTTGCGAGTCAGGTTATTGAACCTATCATAAAAATAAATGAAACTTGTGGTTATTAAAAACTCACTGGGCCAAATGGAGTGGATGAAGCAGTGCTCAAGGATATAAAAATATATTTAAACCTACAGCTTTATGAACCTGTCTAGAACATGCCATAACAGTTTCTTTCTAAATAAATATGTGTAAGAATATGCTGGAAAACTTGAACGGACAGGAAATAGATTGTCGCGGGTTTTCAATAAAAACTTTGTGTATGCAGCATTCCCCTTCATCTGCAATAGCACCAGACCATAAAGGCAATATGCTGGATCAGACCAAGGGCTTTTTACATCACACAAACAAATTATTGGAAATTTCCCCAACGCATATATACAAGCACATTACTTTGGCATCCAGACTATCCTCCAACCCAAGCTGGTGTACCTGGGACTGGAAAAGAAGTACCATGTTTCTCACATAATAAGGCTGGGCCTTATTTTTTTTCGACCCCTGAAAAAATGGCTAAGCCGTCTTTTTGGGGGTGACTTAATTTCCTCCCCCACTGAGAGCGGCCCATACTTACGTACCTCTCCACAAGGCCGTTTCTATCAGCCAATCGAAAGCTCCCCAGCTGCTTCGGGACGTGGCGTGGCTGCCCCTGTCCCCTCGCCTTTAGGGCAGTCTCTTTCCTGCAATGGAAGCTCCCCAAGTGCGGTCAACAGTGACTTCGATCGGCCGGTAGAAGCGGCCTAGGGCAGGAGAGAAGGCGGAGCTTTGTCTCGGTGCTACAGCTGAGATCTCGGGGCTCTGAGATCTCAGCTGATATTTTCACCCCTGGTCGGTCCTAACGGACCTAAACCGTCCCGTAGAGACGGGGATTGTGAAGGGCACAGTCCCAGGATCCCAGAGATATCACAAAATCTCTGGTTTGATCCGGGAGAAGCCCTTTTGCTGGCGGTGGAAAGGCAGCCTCCAAAGCTGCTGAAGTCGGGACAGCTCCGAAAAGAAAGTGGCTGGAGAGAGGGTGTGTCGGCTGAGTGAGAAACTTCTTTTGTATTGCAAATTGGCTGAGACCTGAAAGGATATCCTGAACAAAGAAGAAACCTGTGGCTTTATTTTTGTCTGACTGGAATCTGGTTGAGCGGCGTTTTTTAAGTGATGTCAAATTGAGGCTTGGATTCTTTCCTTACTATTTTTTTTTCTCTTTTCTGAGGACTTTAATGTGACTTTGTAGGTAACCAGATTGAATTTTTTCTTATATATATTTTTATGCTTTTGATTTTTTAATTTTCTTTAGAATAGAGGCCCCCTTTGTTTCTTCTGAGTTTTGTATACATTACTCTTTTTTCTGGCTGAGGGGGGGAAAAGTATTAAAAGACCTTGCAACACTGCCAACTAGAGGCTTGAAAGTACTTTATTTGAATTGGGGAGAAATGTATAAACACTCCTTCTCAAGGACATTTTAATGTGATAAGATGGAGGGAGAGCACAGAAAAATATTATTACAGGTGTTTTCCTGGACTCTTATCAATATTTCAACACTTGAGGCTTGGCTTTGAAGCTGCTGGAGAAGAGAGTCATAATAAGAGCCTTGGATAAATAAATAAAGTGCAGTGTGCAGTATATATATATATATATATATATATATATATATATATATACACACATACATACATACATACATACATACATACATATATATATATATTATATATATATATACTTGTGAAACCTCTACTCGCCAGCCTTTTTGTATATTTCAATTTTAGTAATATTTTTATTTTTGCTTTTTATTTGATCCTTTTTCTTCTTTGGTTTTTTGGGTCTTTTTATTATTGGATTTTTCCATTTTGGATCATAATTGACTACTCTATCAGATGGATTGAAGGTCAAAAAGAATTTGAAGTTTTTTGAAGCATTAAAATGAAAAAAAAAGTGAGAAAAAGAAGAAAGTGTTAAATGAAATAGACTGTGTGTATTTGGATTGCTTGGTGACTTTGGGACTTTTGGAAATTCTTATTTGAATGATTAAAATCATTTGGGTCGTTTAAATTTTTTCTTTTTTTTACAATGGCATTACTTATGGATGAACTGAAAATGGAATTTATAAAATATAATCAAGAGAAACAAGAAGGGAAGGATTCTTTTGGCTCTATTTTTCATTTTTTAGAAATGGCAATTTCTACATATGAGAAACTACAAGAACAAGAAGATTGGGATGAAGAAGAAACCATCCTTAATGAACAAGCAACTTTATTTGGGGAAGAAAGGGGAAAGAGGAGAAAGAGAATGGAGAATTTAAGACTTAGAAAAACAACCAAAAAAGGGAAAAACAAGGTGAAAAGTGGACACAATATCAGAAAGCAACAGAAAAGAGGAATACACAAGAGGATGGAGATTAAGAGACAAGGGGGTAAAAAGGGTAGAGGGGAGAAACAAGGGAGGAAAGAAGGGAAGAGAAGCTACAAAGGTTTGAAACTAGATGTAAAAAAACAGATTTTATTTAGAGATAATGGGTAAACATATAACTGAAAAAGAGATTCTGCAAAGGTACATAAGATTGTGTTGTTGTATCTGTATTTGAAATAATGTTAGAAAATTGGAATAATATATGATTATAAAATGGGACAAAATATTTAATGTAACTTAGCGAATTTTTTTTTTTAAAATAAAATAAATGAAATTAAATATGAGAGAATTGAATTAAAGAAAGTAACTAAGCAAAATCTATAAGTGTTCCCATAGAAGTATGATATTTATTTAGAAAGGATTGTGTAAAATGTTTAAGACTTAAATGAATATTAATTTTAATGATATAATTTCAATTGCTATGGATTGTTGTTTTAATTATATTATATATCAAAAAAACCTTTTTTCTTTCTGTTTTAAAATATTGAGTTTATTTTTAGAATGTATTACGCAGAATCCGAATGAAAATTATGTGTTATGTTAAGCTTTAAAATTAGGGGAAGGATAAGTATGACAAGGCATTATACTCCAATCAGTCATTACAGAAGAAATTTTGTGTTCATGAGAAAAAATAATAGACAGCTGAAACAGGACAGACAAAAGATATAAGTATAATGATTTAAATTGAGATGAAATAAATATAATAGAATTAAGAGAGTGAAAAGAGGGGAGAAGCTATATAGAAAATGTAAAATAGTAAATAAGAAATGGAATTGCTATATAAAAGTAAGCATGAACTTGAATTTATGTCTGTACAAAAAGATGTAACTCGGGATCAAACTGCCGTCCAAAAATATATTTTATGTTTTCTATGTTTTGTGTTTTGTTAGTATATGTTTGTTTGTTAAAAAATTAATAAAAAATTTTTCAAAAAAAAAAAGAAGCGGCCTAGGGCTAGCGCACACACACACTCCCCTCGCCGCGAGGCTGCTTCTATCTGCCGATCGAATGCTCCCTTGAGGACACAGTCCCCACCTGCTTCAGGGCGATGCGTGGCTGCACCAGTCCCTTCGCCTTTAGGGCAATCTCTTTCCTGCGATGGAAGCTCCCCAAGTGAGGTCAATAGCCACTTCGATTGGCCGGTAGAAGCGGCCTGGGGCGAGTGCACACACACACTCCCCTCGGCGCGAGTCCGCTTCTATCTGCCGATCGAAAGCTCCCTTGAGGATACAGTCCCCAGCTGCTTTGGGGCGAGGCGTGCCAATGCATCAGGTTCCCAACTGCAAACTCAATGCAACTGCAAGCTCAATGCAATGTACATATGCTGTTGTCAGAATAAATATCAGAGGACCCCAAGATTCCTGCTGCATTTCTGCTTCCTGAGCCAGCCACTCTTCTTCATCCCCTCAAATAGCCCATTCCCCCCCAGCCTCGATTTCCCACTGCAACCATTTGGATCATAGGAGGGTTGCTAAAGAAGCTTTTGTCTTCTCCTGTCCCACTCTTTTAAACTTCTCTCTGCAGCCTTGGAAATCCTCTCCTGGCGACTCCATCCCTGCTCCAACCCTGTTTAGTTTCCATCCCAGACAATCCCCCTCCCAGGTGCACTTTGGGAATCCAAGGCTTGTTTCCTCCCCCCCCCCCTCTGATTTGAGCAGAGCAGGCACTGGGGTGGGCAGGGAGGGGGCGGAGTGGAGGGGCTCCTGGGGTTTTTGCCTGAGCTGGGTGAAGACCATCCTGGTGGCCCCAAAGGGTGGTCTTTCAGATTGCTTTAATGATTAACAGGACACTTCCCTGAATCCCCACCTCCCTCCAGTGGGGTGGACGGCAACTTGCTGGGCCCGAGAGAGATGCTGGCTGCATTGCAGAGGAGAAACACTCCTCCCCCCCAAAAGCCCCTTGGGGAAACGTAAATGAATGAATAAACTCAAAGGGTCTTGGGACAAATCCCCCCCCAGGTAAAAAGAGAGAGGTGGCAGAAGAGCAGGGACCTTCAGGTTCAGAAACTCGGTTCAGTCATGGCAACTTCCCTCCCTGCCCTCATTTCACGTTGCCTTTGATCACAAAGCAGATCTTAATGATAAACAACCCTTTTGTAACTTACCAACTGCATGCCAAATCCCACCCCCCAATCCCCCCAGGGGAACAACAAAGCAACAGCCCAATTTATTTGAAATGCACCATTTTAATAAAAATAAATAAACCAAGCCATTTATTCAAATACAGGAACAATTTATTCAAACACAGGAACAATTTATGCAAACATACGTAGGAACAATTTATTCAAAAACAGTTATGTCATCTTCTTCTGGAACATCGTCATAACACTCCAAAGCCTGAATTCCTCCTGGCATCTCTTGTGATTCCATTGTCTGTAAAAGAATTGGTCCCAATCGCTGATGTTTAGCAATAGAGGTCTCCTTAAAGGAATATCTCTTGTCCATGTATCCTGCTCGTAGTGCATTGGCAACACAGGTGTCAGTGATGGTATCCCATGCCTTCTTCACCCAACTCACAACCTCTGCCAGGCTAGGCTTCACAAAGTTTCCTCGTTGGTTTCTCTCTATGCGATTCTCAATATAGTCATTGATTTGTACCTGCAAATTGTCCTTGAATGGTTTGTTTACTGCACTGTCTAGGGTTTGGAGATGTCCTGTCATTCCTGCTGGGATCATTATTTGATCCACTGTTCTTTGTGCAAGGAAAAACTTCATGTCTTTGGCATGGTGAGTGCTGGCTGCATCCCATATCAGCATGCCTCTTTGGCCACCTTGCACAACAAGTGGCAGTATTAACTCGATCCACTTCCTTATAACACCCTGTGTGCACCAAGCCTTTTCGATTTCAAGCACACAAATCCCTGAAACACGTTCAATTTTTTCTTTTTTGCCCTTGGCAATGACAAGAGGTGCTACTTTTGTCCCATCCAGGCGAATGGCCAAGATGCATGTAATACGTGCACTTTCATATCCAGCTGATGGAATGCAAATTGACGAGGCACCCCTCTTATCAATTGTTGTTTGAGCCTCTTGGCCCCAAAAAACAGCAGTCTCATCCATCACAATCATGTGAGAGACATTATATTTGGAGAAATCAATGGCATCAACAAATGATTTAAAAGCAAGTGCCTGTTTGACAATTTCAGCATCTTCTAACTTGAAGAGCGAGGTGGATCTCCTCAGAGACAATTCATATCGCTGAAGGAAGCCATACAGCCAGCGATGAGAGGCTTTGAATTCTCCTTGGGTAATTTCAAACTGTGGTGCCATTGCAAGGGCAAATGCTTGAATATCAGCCCTGCTTACAACGAAAGCCTTTGCTCTCCTGTCAGCAATCCATTGAGAGATGGTGTCTTCAAGTTCAGGATATAATGGATGCCGACCTGATCCACACCTGCACTTCTTGACATTTCCCTTCTGCACCTGTTGACTGAGGTTATCATACTCAGCTCTCCATTTTCGGACCATACGGAGATGCAACATATTCTCTTTGCAGAAAGCAGTCAGATTCTTACCATGAGAATCCACCACGATTGCTTTCTTGAATTCCACAGAGTAGCTCTTTCTTTTTAAACTCATCTTCTCTCTGGACCAAAATATCTGAGGGGATGAAGAAGAATGGCTGACTCAGGAAGCAGAAATGCAGCAGGAATCTTGGGGTCCTCTGATATTTATTCTGACAACAGCATATGTACATTGCATTGAGCTTGCAGTTGCATTGAGTTTGCAGTTGGGAACCTGATGCATAGGCACGCCTCACCCCGAAGCAGCTGGGGACTGTGTCCTCAAGGGAGCTTTCGATCGGCAGATAGAAGCGGTCTCACGGCGAGGGGAGTGTGTATGTGCGTTCGCCCCAGGCCACTTGTACCGGCCGATTGAAGTGGCTCTTGACCGCGCTTGGGGAGCTTCCATTGCTGGAAAGAGACTGCCCTAAAGGCAAGGGGAAGGGGCAGCTATGCATCGCCCCAAAGCAGCAAGGGACTGTGTCCTCAAGGGAGCTAGCTTTCAATCAGCAGACAGAAGCGGCCTCGTGCCGAGGGGAGTGTGTGTGTGCGCTCGCCCCAGACCGCTTCTACTGGCCGATCGAAGTGGCTGTTGACTGAACTTGGGGAGCTTCCATCGCAGGAAAGAGACTGCCCTAAAGGCGAGGGGACAGGGGCAGCCATGCCTCACCCCAAAGCAGCTGGGGACTGTGTCCTCAAGGGAGCTTTCGATCAGCAGATAGAAGCGGCCTCATGGTGAGGGGAGTGTGTGTGTGTGCTCGCTCCGAGGCCACTTCTTCTGGCTGATCGAAGTGGCTGTTGACCGCACTTGGGGAGCTTCCATCACAGGAAAGAGACTGCTCTAAAGGCGAGGGGACAGGGGCAGCCATGCCTCGCCCCGAAGCACCTGGTGACTGTTTCCTCAAGGGAGTTTTCGATCAGCAGATAGAAACGCCCTCGCAGCGAGGGGAGTATGTGTGTGCGCTCGCTCCGAGGCTGCTTCTACTGGCCGATCGAAGTGGCTGGAGACTCTGCCTTCAAGAGAGCTTCTATCGGCTATCAGGGTATTCTAGCCTAGGCTACCTGCAGGGCACTCCTAAAGGCAAGTTTTCTCCCCCCCCTCCCCTGCCCTTCCCCCCCCCACCCTTCCCCCCCATTTCTCTTCACCTTGTGTAGTTCTAACAAACGATGTGAGAAATGGCGGGGAAACGTATGGTTTTAATAGGCCTAAATTTAGGGGGCAGGGCTTAATTTCACCTCATGCCTAGAAATCATGCTGGGCCTTCCTATTGGTGGAGGCCGTATTGTTGGAGAAACACAGTATATTGTTAAGTATTACTTAAATTTTAAAATATTTGGAAGAATTTCACTCTTGCATTCCAGGGGACCACTGGTGGATGCTACTAGATGCAATCTCTAAAGCCTATCTGGTCCATTCCCCCGCCAAGTAACCCTCCTCTTTTTTGTATTCTGCAGCCCTGAGATACACAGCTTATCAATGACTGTTATAATGAATGACTTAATTTTCGCACCAATGGCAAAAATAAAAATTGTGAAACAAACAAAAATGTATTAATATTTCTCACACTATATTACTTTGATATTTATTTTAAATTATCACTCTTTTGATGTTTAGTTTAAATATCTATACTGAAGCAATGAAATTAAGAGGCAATTCCTATCTTGGTTGGACTACCACTCTTTTGACGAGAGAAATGGCCTTAATGTATCCTTGCACATGAGATAAATTGCTTGCTGGCTCATAATAATTTTTTCTTGAACTTTATCAAGTGAGTTACCACTTTAGCCAGTCTCATAAGTTGCAGAGAAAGACAGAATTACATCTCTGATTTTCAAGTACATGTCTCCTTAATTTGTAGCTATAGCATTATTTCATTGAAGTTTCGAGTAAGGAATTCAACTAGCTTTTTGAAAATTTGAAACAACGCATTCATCTTTGTGCTGATTGCCAGGCTGAACCGTCCTTTTGGTTCCTTAGAACCAGAACATTCCAGCAAAGGCAACTTAATTGAGGTTTTTTGTTCATAATCCTTATCCGTTATGCTTCTCAAGATATTTTTATAATAATGTACACAACAATGTGAATATTAAGATACTCACAAAATTTGGTGTCTTTTCTTGACCATAATCAGATATGGCAAATGATGATGGATCCCTGGGAAGTCTGAGCTATCTATAAACAGTAAGAGAAATGTGTCTGATATCTATAAATCATATCTCTAATGAAAATTTTCATAGCACTGTTTCCTCAGCAGAGCAATTCCCAGCCTTCACAGCAAAGAGATGCGCTGGCTTTGGAATTCTTGGACTTCAAGTTAATAGATCTGGTATCTGCCCAGGTTGGAAAACACTGTTGCATGAGAACCTATCAGTTATGGGAGGAGAACATTAGATGCTGTTAAGGAAAAGATAGATATTGTGTATCTAATGTATTTTTCGATGCACCTTCTTGATTATTCTGAATCATACGAGCCCAAATTTAAAGTACTGTATATTGTTAAATGTTACTTTATATTTAAAGTATGGTGCAAAGTAATGGCAAGGAATGTTGGAAAGCAGGGTGACAGCTCCAAGTGAGGCAAAGATGAAAAATACATTACTATTTTTAGATAATAATGAATCTGAACTAACATCATACTTGAAAAATCTAAACCTTGATTAGAAAAAGTTCCATATCCTTTCTTTGAGGGAAAAATTGCTAAAGGTATTAAAAAACGGAGAGTTTTTTTATGTCACATATGCTGCGATAATACTGTACTTTATTTACTAAAATAACACTACTATTATGTACTTTTAAAATATTGACAATGGATTTAGAACTGTACTGTGGTTAATGAAAAATTATTCTATAATAAGATTCAGTATCTGTCTCTTTCCTTTTGTGTTCTTTTTGGTTTATTAGTAATCTGGCCATTATACATTCTGGTCTTTGAATATTGCTATTTCTGAGTTTTTAAAAAATGGTACTGATTAAATGAATTGTAAACCAGGCATGCAATTGGTATTTTTTATCTGATATTTAATGGAAAGAAAATGTTAATTCAGGGTAATGAAAAGGACCTCCAAGTATTGTGGGTGAATAGACCATTAGGTTAATTAAAATGAGGATACGAATCACTTCTATAGTGGAACTATCATTTTGAGGGAGACAGTTTCATTTAGTGGCTAAATAGTGAAATTCAGGATGCCTCCCTCCTGAGCTGGATTCACGACATACCAAGACCAAGATAAGTGGCAAGGGCAATTCAAATTTCTATTCATTTACTTTTACCTGCCTACCATTACTTATCAGTCTTGACTGCTTGTCACATAAAGGTGAAGATTTATTCAGTCTTATTTAATTCTATTAAATGCAAATTGTGTTACTTCACTGTCCATCACACAGGCAGTTTCAGAACAAAATGTGTTCATTGTGACAAACTGCATACAAGGAATTCCTGAACCTATTTTAATTATTATACTTGCAGGCTCCATCTCTCTAGATGGAAGCTTTTTTTATTTTAAGACTATAGTAAAGATATTTGTGGAATAGAACATACTGAATCTTTATCTAATTATTGCTTACATTTCTAAACCTACTCACATTTACTACATATGAAGAGGAAATAATATGTATTCTGTTATGCTTAAAATAATGATTAGTTTTGGTACTTGGACTAGGAACGAGATAAAATTGTTAAATTTCAAAATAAGACATTGTGCATTAACAACTGTTTACTTTCTTTGAAATGACAGCTTCTTATCTTGGTTTAGCAAGAATCTTCCCCTTTATCCTTGCTTCCTAAAATAAAATATGCTTTGTATCAATGTATTTTGAACTCTTGAACATTTAAAACTTTTTTCTTGGCTTGAAAATTCTATTTGTCAAAATAGTTTTGAAGTTTTTTTTTTTTTTAAACCCAAGAGTAAATGACATTGCCCTTGCAGATTTTTAAGGCCCTGTCACACTGGCCGACGGATGCAAAATGTTTGTAAAAAGGACACAGCGGACGAGAAAAATGTTCCATCCGTTGTTATCCGCTCTCAGAAGTGCCCCAAATTTGCATATCCAGAGTGGACAACACAGAAAGGAACGGACGGGGGGAGGACGTAGCCAGGATGTTAAGCAGATGCTCCACGGAAGCCTAGCGGATGGAAGCGGATGAGAGCGGATGGCACATCCGCAAGGCTTCCGGGGGACCGCAGCAAAGCAGCCGCGGAACGGATACAGCGGATGCAGAGCGGATGCCGAGTGGATGAAGCGGATGCACAGTGGATGCCGAGCAGATGAAGCGGATGCACAGTGGATGCCGAGCAGATGAAGCGGATGCAGAGCGGATGCCTAGTGGATGCCTAGCGCTTACTGCGCATGCAGGGAGGATGCATTGCGTCAGCCCCGCGGATATAAAGGGAAACAGCTCCCAAGCAGGTCAACATTCAGAGGAAAGACCTGCTTCCAGACACATCGACTGCCTGCCAGCCTGCCTACCTGCCTGCCTGCATGCCTGCCTGCCTGCCTGCCTGCCTGCCAGCCAGCAACCCCACAACCATGGGGAAGAAGAGAAAGCCTCAGCCATCTGCTGCCAGCCCTGGCAAGAGGGACAGGGCCACCCTCCCACCCCCTGGCCCTCACTCTGCTTCTGCTGGGGCTTCTGCAGCATGGGCTCGCTCTTCTGGGGCTGGGGCTTCTGCTGCTTCTGCTTCTGGAGGAGCTGATGCTGCTGCTTCTGGCGGTGGTGCTTCTGCTGGTGCTTACTCTGCTGAAGCTGCTTCTGGCGGTGGTGCTTCTGCTGGTGCTTACTCTGCTGAAGCTGCTTCTGGCGGTGCTTCTGCTGGTGCTTACTCTGCTGAAGCTGCTCCTGGTGCTGGTGCTTCTAATGGTGCTTACTCTGCTGATGCTGCTTCTGGCGGTGGTGCTTCTGCTGGTGCTTACTCTGCTGAAGCTGCTTCTGGCGGTGCTTCTGCTGGTGCTTACTCTGCTGGCGCTGCTCCTGGTGCTGGTTCTTCTGCTGGTGCTTACTCTGCTGAAGCTGCTCCTGGTCCTGCTGGTCCTGCTCGTGCTGCTGGTGCTTACTCTACTGCTGATGATCTTGGTCCTGCTGGTGCTGCTGGCGCTGCTGGTGCTTACTCTGCTGCTGCTGATCCTGGTCCTGCTGCTGCTGCTGCTGCTGCTGCTGCTGGTGTGGAGGAGCAGCTCCTACAACCTGGAAGCCCCTTTGATGAGGGCCCATGTGGTCCTGCCAAAGGGAGGAAGAGGCATACGCGAGAACGGGAGAGGAGGCAATACAACATTGAGGAGGAACATGAGGATGAGGTGCTGGAGTGGCTGAGAGAGAATGAGTATCTATGGCGGAAGGGACACAGGCTCTATAGGGACACCAAAAGGAAGCAGGCTGCTTGGAGAGAGAAGGCGGAGAGCCTGGCTACACTTCGGAGGTGCTCCTTGGCTGGTGGAAGCACATGCACGCCTGGTACGGGAAGCTGCACCTCAAGAAATCTGGCCAGGCCGCGGTCAAGCTGACGGACAGAGAGAACTATGTCATGGCCAAGTGCAGCTTCCTGGAGGGTGAGATCCGCCACCGAGGAGCAGCCCCTCTCACAACCCTCTCTCTCAGGCAGCCTGCTGAGAGTCAGTCCTCTTCCGGCAGAGAGTCAGCTCCTGTCTCCAGGCAGGTTTCTGTGGAGCATGCCACGACGGAGAACCCCCCGACAGCTGTACTACCCATGGCGGAGCGCGTGGAGGACCCCCTGGCGCAGTGGGAGAAAGGAGACGGCACTTCCACCACAGTCCAACCCGCATCCACCCCCAGCTCCACCTCCACAGAAAGGCAGAGAGGCAAACCGGAGGGACAGAGCCACACTGTCCTGCTGGAGATAAGAGACACCATCAGGAGCAGCGTAGATCTCTCTCAGCTGGTACACACTGACTCCTCATCCTCCAACCTCAAGCCCTTCCTCACCTATGTGAACCAGACCCTCATGGACATGGCGGAACCCCACTACCAGGTGGTGAAGGACAGGATCACCGATCTGCTTCACAAACCTCCAGATCCAGATGAACCTGTTCCCACCCAGTCCAGGTCTGCTCCTCCACCCCAGGTGATGTCCCTCCCATTCCAAGGCTTTCCACAGGCCCTCACCTACCAGGGCTACGGCTACCAGGAGGTCCAGCAGCACAGGCAGCAGCCCTTCCCAGTCCAGGCACAGGTTCATCGGACGCCACCGTTGCCACCGGTTCCACTGATGCCACCGATGCCACCCACACCACTGCTGCCACCGACACCACCAATGCCACCGACGCCAGTCCTCACCCAGCTGCAGACCAGACAGCCCCACTACACTGCTCCTTCCTCCACCCCACAGCCAAGCCCAACCTCAGTACATCTGTCATCAGTACTGGGGCTGACACCCCATGGCATGGAGGAAGGAGCTCTCAACATCACGGGGCTGAGCCAGCTGCCTGAGAGCTTCCTCAACACACCGTCCCCTGTTGTCCTCTCGGGGCCAGGCACCCCAGTGGCGCTTCAGACCAGCACTCCAGCAGCAGCCACCTCCACAGCACCTGGACCCTTCACCCCTGAGACTGGGCACACCTCTGAGTGACCAAGAAGAGTGCCAGAGACTGGGTGGCTACCTGTTGACTTTATTTTTGCTTTGGACACTTGACTTGGGTCATTTTTCTTTTACAGCTTGTTATTAACAAAGATTATCTTTGCTTCACACACTTGCTTCATTTATTTTTTTCAATAAAGTCTTGGTGGAAACTTTTAGAAATGGTTTAAGCCTTTGCATGCTTGTGGGATGGGTTAAGATAGCAGTGGGATGGGCAGGGATACCTGTGGGATGGGCAGGGATACCTTTGGGATGGGTAGTAGCTGTGGGATAGACAAACCTCCAGTGCAAGCATAGTGGGACTGTATGGTCCACCCTCCCAGGTGCCACACCTATGGCCCTTCATTATCAATAATAATGTAAGCATTGATCCACACATGTCAACATAAACACAACTCTTTATTAAATGCCCTGTTCATTGTAAGCCCACCCAACATCAGTGTGATGAGACAGGCTGAAGGAAGCATCCATTAATCATCTATCTTCCTGTCTTGCCACTCCACTGCTCCAGCTGGGGAGTTGCACCAGTGTTTCAGGAGGTTGCGCTTCTTCTTCCCTTCACGTGAAGCTCTGTTGGGGCCTGGGCACATTCTCAGTGTCTATCAGGTTTCTTGCCTCCATTCCCCAGGTTCCATGTCCCCATTGCCTTGTTGGTGGTCCACGAGCCTGTTCTGCAAGACTGGGTAGCGGGTGTGCATGAGATTGTGCAGGATGCAGCAAGCTTCCATGATCCTCCTCATGGTCTCTGGGCGATGCTGCATGGTGGTGAGAAGTACCTGGAACCTGTTGGCCAGGATGCCAAAGGCGTTCTCCACCACCCGCCTTGCCCTGGACAGCCTGTAGTTGAAGATCCTCTCTTCACGGGTAAGGAGTCTGGAAGTGTAGGGCTTCATGAGGAAGGTTGTGAGGGAGAAGGCGTCATTCCCCACGATGAAGTAGGGCACATCTTGTGTTTCGTTGGGCAGCGGGTCTGGATCTGGGAAGCCCATGATGAGGTTGCGTTCCAGCCCATCCTTGTTGTCACTGGCGTTGTATACCTGGGCATCTGAAGATGAGCCGTTGCCTGAAGCATCGATGTACATGAACTTGTCGTGAGCATCGACCATGGCGAAGAGGATGATGCTGAAGAAGCCCTTGTAGTTGAAATAAGTGAACCCCGACTTGGCTGGTGCTTTGCAGGCCACATGCTTCCCATCTATGGCTCCAACGGTGTGTGGGAAGTTCCACCTCTGATACCACTGCTCTGCAACTTTCTTCCAGCCTTGTTCAGTGGTGGGGCACTGGAGGAGCTCCTCCATGTATTCTTCGATGATGGCCTGCACCACTTCTCTGACCACAATGCTGATGGTGTTGTGTGGCACCCTCCAGCCGTACTGCATGCTCCTGTAGGTGGTCCCGGAGGCCAGGTGGCACAGAGTGAGTGCCATCTTGAGCCCAGGTTCCAGGCTGGGCTGGAAATTGGTGTTTGCCTTGGTCAACCTGGGTGTCAGGCGCTGCACAACTTCGTCAAACATGGCTGGCAGCAGCATCATGAAGTTCTGGAATGCACAAGGGTCTTCGTTCCTCAGCTCCACCATCAGCTTGTTTTACAGTCTGTACTCTGCTCTTCTCCCGATCCATCTTCGGACCCAGACGCTTCTTGTCTGCCTCCTTTTCTTCTCGTAGAACAGTTGAAAGAGCCTGTAGATGGCTTTGCACTGTTGCAGAATGATGGTGGCTACCAAAAGGTTACGATCCATGGTGGATATGATTGGATGCTGTGGAAGAGCAAGAGCCAGATGAAGGCTGCAGTGGTCTGCACCGCAGGGCTGCTGGACTGAAAGTGAGATCCAGGTGAGTTGCTCCCCCTTTTTATAGGCAATATAGGTTTTCCACTATGTGTCCTTTTGCATCCTCTAGACATCCTTAATATCCGAGATTGGTCCCCTCTGTTTTTTCCGTTTTAAATGCTTTCTTTGCGAGCTGCATCCGCTTTCATCCTTTCTCCGTCCGTGCTACTTACACTGTGCGTCCGTTCCGCGTCCGTTTCGCTTCCTCCCTGTGTCTGTTTACCACTGGAGTGGATTTGAGTTGCGCGGATGCACAGCGGATGCCTAGCTGATGTAGCGGATGCGTAACGGATGATGACAGATGCAGAACGGATGTTCCCCGTATGCGTTGCGGATGCAGAACGGACGCGTTGGATACATTTTCCGCTCAGAAAGTTTTGAGCAGCTCAAAACTTTTTGAGCGGATGGAACCTCAGTCAACGGATGCTAGACGGATAGAGAGGATGAAAAACGGACGCAGTGAGTACAGAACGGAAGCCTCGCGTTAACCAACGGATGGCAAGTTTTTCTCTCCATTTTACATCCTCTTTCCATCCGTTGGTGCAGTGTGACATGGGCTTTAGATACATATGTTTTCATCAACAGCACATTGCTGATCTCAAGAAAGCAAAGCAGGTTCAGATTGGGTTGATATTTAAATAGAGACTATTTTGGCATACCAAACCTGGAGACAACAGTATTGTTGCCATGACTGAAACATGTATATGTTCCCACATAGCCTGAAAGCAGGAGTTTATTTCAGAGTTCTTCTTTGAGTGACCTCCTATTTTATTTTTCTGCATGATATCCATGGCATTGTTTGTTTGTTTTTTTGCTATTTTTCAGAGTTTTTTGTGTGGGTTTTTTGGCTTTTAAAATATCTAAGATTCTGTTCATTTACTTCTCTGCTGCTGACCGAATTTACTCAGGTCTTGGGTCTTTTACAATATTTTGTATTTTTATTAATATTTTTTATTTTATTATATTTTTTGTTGTGCACATATAATTTTTTTACACTGGATGGACTTTGGCAACTGCAAGTTCCCCTTAAGATTGCTGTGACACAAAGCTGTTGTTTTAATATAGACTATTAAAATTACGGCAATAGTCCCATGGAAAGCATGACAGGAGAAGCTTTTCAAATGCATTTGGTGTGAACAAAGTATCTGCTTGAAGTTTTTGAGGTAGCGACGTCCCCCAGGGCCTTGGTACAGTTGCTTGAGAGCTTTTCCTAGGTGTTTCCACATACGTGTTCATGCAGGGGTGTTCAGTTCATTGGATTTCACAACAGAAAATTGTATCAGTATTTTGGTTGCATCAGTATTTTGAGAAGGGATGCTTTGATGGTACCAGTGTCTCTCTAAAAGCTCTGTCTTGCAGTAAAAGATTATTATTTTTCTTAAATAGAATTTAGTGTTGATATGGATAATGCTTTATTGAATTGACATGTTGATAATGCTTTACTGACTTCATCCTTAATTCCTTTAGAATAAAATAGGAAGTGACATTTCCTTTCCACCCATTCTCTAAACTATTCATGTATTCTAGAATATTCTTTTGTTCAGACAAAATAAACACCTAGTGTTATTAATATCAAAGGTATATATTTTGAATAGAAAAGTTGGTGACTGAATGTTGATCAATTCAGAGACCCTGTTGGACCCCATTAGGACTTTATAAAGAAGATTATGGTGTCTTGCTTCGGATACACTCCTACTCTCTCCATCCTCCTCCCATTTATACACACACACACACACACACACAAATTGTCTTAAAAGAAAGCTATAGTTCTATATGATTGAATGTGGACTGCCATTTTCATCCTAATAAGAGACCTTACATTGCTGGTAACTGTGCACTGTGTTCAAGCTAATTCAAATACAGCTCCCCTTAGCTAGCTCCTGAACTAAACGTTGAGGGTGGGGAATAAAGGACTGATCATTGTAGATCCTTCTTCCTCTATTTATGATTTGTCCATATATTCATATAAACACCTGAATGAGTCCAAAAGTATGTGCTTAGACACACTTGGACACAAGCTTGGACTTGTGTTGCAAATTCAGAATACATGTTGCCTCAACATTAATTAATAGGATGAAAGTACAGCTACAGAGTGAATGTGGGGAAAACCATGAATCAAGTACAATCAGAGACAGTGCTACTAATAGAATTTCTATGTGTGAATTTATGGTTCATAAATATCTTTACAATATTTCTAAGAATTTCCCTTACAAAATTCTTCATGAGAAAAAATAATCTGGAGCCTGAATTACATGCATTTACTTTATTTAATACCATTTTTAGAAAATTGCAATTAATCTTAAATGTATATAGTTAATCCATCCTTCCTTCTTTCCTTCCTCCCCCCTTCCTCCCTGTCTTGTGAAAAGCTAAATGAAATTTTAGCAACTGTAAGCTACAGCAAGTCTGCAGTTTTGAAAACATGGCAAGAATAATCATAAACTCAATTATTGGGAAAAAAACACTTTGCAATGAAAATGTTTTTTAAAATTAAAGCTCTAAGGAAATGTGTTTACAGCTACTTTAAAATAAAAAACCCAAAAGAATAATTTTATTAGAATTAAATAGAGTTATAAAACAGCAAGCTTTGTAAGTGTTTTTCAGATTAGAAGGAAAAGCAATGGGTATAGTCCAGAATGTTAATTCGTAAATTGGTTTGCAGCATGTTAAGAGTGGCATTGAAATATAATAATGGAATGAAATTTTTGTTCATAATGAGATTTCTCCTGTAGGTTGTTCTGTGGGTGGGTTTCATATTGCAGTTTTATATTGGGTCTGTGAAGTAATTGTGTTCCAAATCTACTAATGCAGGACAAGGAGGAACTTTTTGCTGATTTACTTAGGCTCAAATATCAAGCCCACTAGGAATTAAGCCTTTATTTTGAAATACTCAAGTCATCATTAAATTGAAAATAGTAATAATCTCACATAGACTACTAAAAGTAATTCTGTCTCAGTACTGACGCTTCTGTTCAGATTTGCATTTGTAGAAAGTTTAAATGCATTGATTTTCTTTTCTTTGTTTATATAGGAGTCAGCCACTCAATCAGAAGATTGAGGAACTTGAAAGGGAATGACAAACTAACACCATGCTCACAATGGGAGGCATGAGGAAATGGTAGTTGGATTTGGAATCCAAACTGCTGAAAATTCTCTCTGGATTAAAGAGAGATTTTGAGATTATACTTATGCACTCCAGACAGCTGATATTTTTGTGAAATGACAGCAGAAACCAAAGCTTGAATACTTCTTAACTTTGTATTAAAGCTGCTTATTCAACCATCTGATTTATCTTCATAACAAAAGATCCTGGTTTTCCTTTAAAAAAAAACCCAAACCAATTCTTTAAAGGAGAATACTATTACTTTTATTAGTATGGAAGTTAAGCACCAGTATCTAGAAATGCACAGCCTTAAAATATAGCTTTTTACTAGTGGTTAATTTTCAGTATTTCTCAGAAACAAAAAGATCTTAAAGGTTGAAATCAAATTCCAAAAATGGATCAGCATTGAAATGTCAACTATCTAGTTGTAGCAGCATACCAGCATTCAAAACCATGGTCTAATATTGATTTCCCTGGTTGCATAACATTTGCATTGTGACATTTGGCTTCAACATTAACAAAGTAGTTGTTTCTTGATCAATCGTTTTTTGGTATTACATGCCAAACAATCACTCAGTGTGACCTATTTCAAATTGCATATTAACTGTTGAGCAAAAGTACTATATGTTTATTTTAAGCCTGGAGCATGAATTGTGAAGATGTAATTTGTAAACATACATAGAAAAGTATATGTATATTTTTATCAAACATTACATGCAGGCAAATTAATTTCAACAGTGCAACCTCACATATAAGTTATACATGTGTCTATGCACATGTGCTCTCTCTCTCTCACACACACACACAGACATAGACTAAACAGATTCCCATTGCAAATTCTGCATTTCTTTCTAGGTTTTCTGTACAATATATCTTTTTTTTTCTTTTTTCCTTCATGCTTTCTGATATATGAGATACTACCATCCTTCCAAGAAATTCACAGGGACTTGCATTTTCCCAGACCTAACATCTTATTGTAATAGCAAACTTTATGGATATATATATTTGTTTTCTTAAGTTTTTGCGGGTACTTACATGTAAGGTATTCAGGTTTGTTCGGGTATTTTTCCAGGTCATTATATTTGTGCTTCGCGGGTACTTACATTTATGCTGTTCAGCTTCCTTCGGGTATTATCCCACGTCATTGTAGTTGTGCTTTTAAAGTTGTAACAACGTTTCGGCAGAATCTCATCTGCCATCATCAGGCTTCTGTATCAATACAGAAGCCTAATGATGGCAGATGAGATTGGTATGTGTGTGTGTGTGTGTGT
>BLBF01000007.1:27569952-27643489 GCA_015471245.1 Laticauda colubrina
TATTTTTTTGTCTGTTTTGAAGGCAGTCTTGATGTGATGCCTGTGTATCTTACTGATTTTATCTGTAGTACCTCTTATGTAGGGCAGGACAGCTGTTCCATAGGTCTGTTGATCTTCTAGGTCTCTGTTATGTCTTGGTGTGTTTTTGTGGATCAAGCTGGTGATTTTGTTTTTGTGGAAGCCATTGGCTGTCAATAGTTTAGTCAGGGTGCATAGTTCAGTCTTTATATGTGTCTTGTCTGCCAGGTGTTTGGTTCTGGTAATTAGTGTTTTGGCCACGGAATTTATCTGTGCTGGGTGGTGGTGGGATTGGGCGTTGAGGTAGCGGTTGGTGTGTGTTTTCTTCTGGTATATGGTGTGTCCCAGTGTGTCATCTGTTCTTTTGTAGATTAGTACATCTAGGGATGGTAGTTGTTTGTTTATTTCCGTTTCCATGGTAAACTTGATTTTGGGGTGTGTGCTATTTAGGTGTGTTAAGAAATTGTTTAGGTTTTCTTTTCCATGAGGCCAAATCACAAATGTGTCATCGATGTATCTTAGCCATAGTTTGGGTTTGTGGGTGGCATTAGCCAGGGCTCTGGATTCGAATTCTTCCATGAACAGGTTTGCGATGACGGGTGACAGTGGTGATCCCATAGGGGCTCCTTCAATTTGCTTGTATCTTTGTCCTTTGTATATGAAATATGTGTTGGTTAAGCAGTGTTGTGTTAGTTCCATGAGGTGTTTAGCTGGTTGGTATTTATTCTTGATGATTTCAAGAGTTTCTTTTATCGGGACTTGAGTGAATAGTGAAACCACGTCGAAACTTACAAGCAGATCTTCTTGTTCCACGTGTAGATCTTTGATCATTTCTCAGAAGTGACCAAGAAGAAAGTAACCAAGAAGAAAATTAATAATTTGGGGCATCTAGAAGATTTTTCTCTTGGGATGATCGTCTGTTTGATTTCTTTGCTTATGTGGCTGGTTATAATTTTCTTTTTGGTTAATTTTTCTCGATATGTGGTTGGGTCTGTGTTTATAGGTTTGTATATGGAGTCTTGGAGTAGGTCTTTCAATTTTGTTTCATAGTCTTTTCTATCCATGACTACTGTGGCATTCCCTTTGTCTGCTGGGAGTATTGTTATGCTGTTATCATTCCTCAGGGTTTGTATTGCTCTGAATTCATCTTTTTGCAAGTTATTTTTTGGTGGTTTCGTTGTGCATGAGATGTGAGTAACCTGGTGTCTTATTCTGTCAGCTTCATCTGTATTTAATTTGGTTAGGCTGGATTCTACTTCACATGTGATGGATTCTGTGGGGATCTTTTTGGGTGCTATGGCGTAATTGAATCCTTTGGTTAGGACATCTGTTTCTGTTTTGGTGAGTTCTCTGTTGGAAACGTTGTATACTAATTGTTTCAGGTGTTATTGTGAGGTTTTGGGGGTTTTCTTGTCATGTTCTAATTCTCCCCACAGAATCCATCATATGTGCAGGAGAATCCAGCCTAACAAAATTAAATACAGATGAAGTTGACAGAATAAGAAAATATATGTATATATATATATAGGCTTTCGCGGGTACTTACATGTGTGCTGTTTAGCTTCCTTCGGGTATTATCCCACGTCATTGTAGCTCTGTTAAAGTTGTAGCAACGTTTCAGCAGAATCTCATCTGCCATCCTCAGGCTTCTGTATAGAGTTAGTTCCTGGTTTCAAATTTGAGGCTGGTCTATTCTGATTGGCTGGGAGCCTGGATCTGTGTTCATTGGACTTGGAGTTTGATTGATTGGTGTTTCTGGTTTCTTCTGTCTATTTTGTGGCTTTGATTGGCTGGCAACACTCTGTTCTTGTGTTGGAGGCTTTCAGTGCAGCTTGGCTCCGTGTGAAGGAACGGCTGCTCTTCATTAGCAAGCTGCTCTTCATTAGCAAGCTGGGTTTCAACTGGGTGCCTGGTGGTGGGGTATTTGGGTTGGAGCTATCAGAGGGAGTCTGATAGGAACTAACTCTATACAGAAGCCTGAGGATGGCAGATGAGATTCTGCTGAAACGTTGCTACAACTTTAACAGAGCTACAATGACATGGGATAATACCCGAAGGAAGCTAAACAGCATATATAAGCTAAACAGCATATATATACATACATACATACATACATACATACATACATACATACATACATACATATATATCCTGAAAAATTTTTGCATGTGAGAAAGAAAATTTATCGCATATTGCTGTTTAAAGAAAGTACGTGATAAAGTGAACTATGGAATTTTTTTGCAAGAGCTGAAAGCTGATGAGTCGTATATGCTGAAGTAACCCTTGTATAAGAAAGTAGAATGCTTAGCACATGCTTGGATATGAATTGGCTCCAGTTTAGAGTCTTGCAATTGTGATTGACCTCAACTCCGATTGCCCCAAGCCACTTGTGCTACCTAAGGTGCTGAACATTAAAAACCAGCATGATTTGTAGGTGGGTGTGAGTTTGGCAAAGGCTTCTTTGCTCCAGTTAGAATAAAGCAGAAGTATGTGACACAGAATATCTAAAAGGATCTGTGGGTAAAATTCTGAGATCATTCTGTGTTTATGATGCTGGAAATAAAACTGACCTGAACAACAACAGTGACCAAAAAATCTGGAGGAACAACTAGAAGAGGAAGTGCTTTAATTCCTCTCCCCCCCCCCCCACCCAACCCTGTACTTTATAATTTGTAGTGGTGGGAGAAATCCACCAATTTTGTAGCATTGTGTATTTTTTATCTTCTAAAGCCCATGTCACACTGAACCAACGGATGCAAAGAGGATGTAAAACGGACAAAAAACCTTGCCATCCGTTCGAAAATGCGATGTACTCACTGCCTCCGTTTGGCTTCCTCTCTATCTGTCCAGCATCCGTTTATTGACGTTTCATCCGCTCCGAAAGTTTTGGGCTGCCTAAAACTTTTGCGTGGAAAATGTATCCAGTTCGTCCGTTCTGCATCCGCTACACATCCGTTACGCATCCGCTACATCCGCTAGGCATCCGCTGCGCATCCGTGCAACTCGCATCCGCCTGGACGCAGGGAGGAAGCGGAACGGACGCAGAACGGATGCAGAACGGATGCCTAGCGGATGTAGAACGGAAACAAAGCATTTAAAGCGGAAAAAACGTTTGCAGAGGGGACCTATCTCGGATATTAAGGATGTCTACAGGATGCCTAGAGGATGCATAGGGGATGCCTAGCGGAAAACCTATACTGCCTATAAAAAGGGGGAGCAACTCGCCTGCATCTCACTTTCAGAACAGCAGCGCAGCGGTGCAGACCTCTGCAGCCTTCATCTGCCTCTTCCTCTTCCACAGCATCCAGTCATGTCCACCGTGGATTGTGACAAAGTCCTTTCAGCAGCCACCATCCTTCTGCAACAGTGCAAAACCATCTACAGGCTCTGTGAACTCTACTACAGGAAGAAAAGGAGGCACCCAAAAAAAAGTCTGGGTCCAAAGATGGTTCGCCAGAAGAGCAGAGGACGGACTATCCAACAAGCTGATGGTGGAGCTCAGGAGCGAAGACACTCGGGCATGAGGATGCCTCCAGCCATGTTTGATGAAATTGTGCAGCGCTTGACACCCAGGTTGAGCAAGACAAACACCAATCTCCCGCCCAGCCTGGAACCTGGGGTCAAGGTGGCACTCACTCTGCGCCACCTAGCCTCAGGGACCACCTACAGGAGCATGCAGTACGGCTGGAGGGTGCCACCTAGCACCATCAGCTTTGTTGTCAGAGAAGTGGTGCAGGCCATCGTCGAAGAATACAAGGAGGAGCTCCTCCAGTGCCCCTCCACTGAAAAAGGCTGGAAGAAAGTTGCAGAGCAGTGGTATCAGAAGTGGAACTTCCTCCACACCGTTGGAGCCATAGATGGCAAGCACGTGGCCTGCAAAGCACCAGCCAAGTCGGGGTCCACTAATCACAACTACAAGGGCTTCTTCAGCATCATCCTCTTCGCCATGGTCGATGCTCACGACAAGTTCATGTACATCGATGCTTCAGACAACGGCTCATCTTCAGATGCCCAGGTATACAACGCCAGTCACCGCAAGGAGGGGCTGGAACGCAACCGCATGGTGGGCTTCCCAGATCCAGACCCGCTGTCCAATGACACACAAGATGTGCCCTACTTCATCGTGGGGAATGACGCCTTCTCCCTCACAACCTACCTCATGAAGCCCTACACCTCCAAATACCTCACCTGTGAAGAGAGGATCTTCAACGACAGGCTGTTCAGGGCAAGACGGGTGGTGGGGAACGGCTTTGGCATCCTGGCCAACAGGTTCCAGGTACTTCTCACCACCATGCAGCATAGCCCAGAGACCATGAGGAGGATCGTGGAAGCTTGCTGCATCCTGCACAATCTCATGCGCACCTGCTACCCAGTCTTGCAGAACAGGCTTGTGGACCGTCAACAAGGCAATGGGGACATGGAGGCTGGGGAATGGAGGCAAGGGCAAAACCTGATCGACACTCAGGATGTGCAAGGCCCCAACAGAGCCTCATGTGAGGCGAAGAAGCAGCGCAACCTCCTGAAACACTGGTGCAACTCCCCAGCTGGAGCAGTGGAGTGGCAAGACAGGATGGTAGATGCTTAATGGATGCTTCCTTGAGCCTGTCTCATCACACAGATGAGATTGGGCCATGTATGTTTGGTTGGCCTACAATGAACAGGGCGTTTAATAAAGAGTTGTGTTTATGTTGACATGTGTGGATAATTATTACATTATTATTGATAATAAAGGGCCGTAGGTGTGGCACCTGGGAGGGTGGACCATCCAGTCCCACTATGCTTGCACTGGAGGTTTATCTATCCCACTGCTATCCTAATCCATCCCAAAGGTATCCCTGCCCATCCCACAGGTATCCCTGCCCATCCCACAGCTAACTTAACCCATCCCACAAGCATGCAAAGGCTTAAACCATTTCTAAAAGTTTCCAGCAAGACTTTATTAAAAAAAAAGAAATGAAGCAAGTGTGTGAATCATAAATAGACTTTATTAACAACAAGCTATAAGACAAAAATGAGTCTCTGGCGCTCCTCTTGGTCGCTCAGTCTCAGGGGTGAAAGGTGCAGGTGCTGTGGAGGTGGCTGGTGCTGGAGTGCTTGTCATCAGCTCCTCCAGAAGCAGAAGCAGCAGAAGCGCCAGCCCCAGAAGAGCGAGCCCGTGCTGCAGAAGCCCCAGCAGAACCAGAGTGAGGGCCAGGGGGCGGGATGGTAGCCCTGTCCCTCTTGCCAGGGCTGGCAGCAGATGACTGAGGCTTGCTGTGCTTCCGCATGGTTGTGGGGTTGCTGGCTGGCAGGAACCAAGCCTGGCAGCAAGGCTGGCAAGCAGACATGAACCAAGGCTGGCAGCAAGGCTGGCAGGCAGACATGCAGGCAGGGCAGGCAAGGCAGTCGATGTATCCAGCAGCAGGCCTTTCCTCTGAATGGCGACCTGCTTCCGAGCTGCTTCCTTTGTATCCTAGGGGCTGACTCAATGCATCCTCCCCGCATGCGCAATTTACGCCAGGCTTCCGCTGTGCATCCGCTGTGCATCCGCTTCATCCGTTCGGCGTCCGCTCTGCATCCGCTGTATCCGTTCCGCGTCCGCTTCGCTGAGGCCCCCCGGAAGCCCTGCGGATTTGCCATCCGCTCCCATCTACTTCCATCCGCTGGGCTTCCGTTCTGCATCCGCTTTGCATCCGCCCTGCATCCTCCCCGCGTCCGTGTTATCCGCTCCGGTTATGCAAATTTTTGCCCCTTTTGAGAGCGGATAACAACGGATGGAACATTTTGCTCGTCCGCTGTGTCCTTTTTGCATCCGTTGGCCAGTGTGACATGGGCTTAAGTAAAGAAAGATTTGAAATAACTGAATGCAAATAATTCAACTGCATTTTTATGTATTATTTTTTCTTTGCATTTAACAAAAAAAGAAATGATCACACTGAAACATGATAGCTTATTATCATAATTGCTGCTTAACAGGATTTGTGCTGATGCAGTAGTCTCTCTTGTGATTTGTGAATCTCTGACTTTTTAACAGATATGATGTATATATTATCTTGACATGAGCGGTGTGAAATACAGAAATATTGTTCCAGGACACTGCATTTTTATTTTCTTTGGAGCAAAATACATAATAACATATGGGGTTTTCAGTTATCAAAGAAAGTAGTTAATGGTCAAGCTTGTCCTTTGCTTGTCTTATTATTAATCAGACAATCCCGATCAGCATTGGAAAGCACAACATCTTGTATTGAATCAATCAACCAGATTCATCTTTTTTATCCATCTTTACTGACGTGACTGGAAAGGATTTGTACTAATATGTAGTCCAAATCCAATTTATTAAGCATCGTCTGGTCCATCATACATTACTGAGTACTAACAATTCATATTGTTGTTTGCATCAATGGTAAGGAAAGATGCTTATATGGGATGAAACAGACAAATTATTTCAGTCCCAGGCCAACTTTCATGAGGGAGTTGTGGTAACAATGACAGAAAAGCGATACTGTCTATTGTTTCTTGAGGACAAGATCAGCAGGAAAGAGAGTGAAGATAAAAGGCATAGTGAAAAGCTGATGCTCTGTTCAGGTTGATGAGTTAGGAGTTAAGTTCTCTGTCTCATGGATAATGCTGTACACGTCTGGTGTGTGTGTGTGTGTGTGTGTATGTGTGTTTGTGTATGTTCATTATTGCTCCTCAGTGACCTTTTGTATTTGTTCATTTTTAGCTAACAGCACGATCCCTGCCTATGGTACAAACTGATGAGAGACTTCAACCCCTGCTCAATCACCTCAGGTAATGAAAACACAGTAGAACCTCAATTTAGTGGACCTTTTGGGGCCCATTACTTCTGAAGTCCCACAGTCTAACTCATTTGTACAAATCAGTTCTGGTTTGAGTAGCTGAGGGAATTTTATTTTTATTTTTTCAGATTAAAAAAATGTGAAGATATTTTTGTAGGGTCTGGCTGTTGCGCCTAATGGATTGATCGGCCCTGTGTTCTGGCCCAAAGGCAGAATGGGATTGTTTTACTTCTTTCCATAACTGGGCCCATCTGCTCTGCCCGCAGAATAATCGAATGTATAGTGTATAATGTATTTACTGTATCGTGCAATACTAATGCAATCTCAGGGGTTTTCAATTCAATGTATGTATAGAATGTATAGAAGAGAAACTTTCTGACAGTGAGAACAATCAACCAATGGAACAGCTTGCCGTTGAAAGTTGTGGGAGCACTATAACTTGAGACCTTCAAGAAAAGATTGGACTGTGATTTGTCAGAATTGGTTTAGGGTCTTCCGCTTGGGTGGGGTGTTGGAGTAGATTACTATAAGGTCCTTCCAACTCTGATTATCTGTTATCTGTTATCTAAATGTGAAGAATGTGTGTTTGTGTTTATTTTCATAGTCACACTCTACACTGAAGATGGTATTTAATTTCATTGTACGAGGTGCAATGATAATAAAGTAAGCTAAACTAATCCTAGGGACAGGGTGTGTGAAGAGCTCATATACAGAAGAGAACTCTGCTATTCTTTAGACTCTGCAAACCATGGAATTTACAGGGGAAGGCAATAAAAAGTGTTTTAAATTAAAAAAAAGAATAAATCAGATATTAATAAACTTTTTATTTACAAATGGTTAACTTGGCAATAGATTCATTGCAACTTTATCTTCAAAGATACTATTTCAATACTTGCTTCCACAAAGAAGAAGTAATTTGAGTGTTTTTACATAATGAACGTGCCATGGCAGATAATTAGCAATATTGTTGACATACAACATCTGTTTCCAGTCAACACTTCAGATTTATCCCTTAGGTAATCATTGGCTCACATTTACAAAATTATATTTTGCCCTTGAAAAAGAGGCTTTATGTTCCCCTTTGCTCAAAACCTTTTGAAAAACAACAATGGAACTATAGCTGCATATTATTTATCTTTGTGTTTTAATTCCTCACACTGCTAAGTTATGTAATAATCTTAAAAATTCAAGAAAAGATTATTATTCTATGGCTTCCTTAATTAGAAACATCTGAGAGATTATACCTGAATTTTACAAAAAAAGTATTCAACAATTGTTTTCATATGATTCATTAAAGTTCAAATAATCTGCTTCTATTTAAACTTTAATGTTCTTCTAAAATATAGTAAAATATTTCTAAATAATTTATTCTGGTAATCAGAAATGTTTTATGTAAAGAAATCTTAATTTCTCCAAGGTGAAAGAATTATTTTAAAGACATATTTATTTCTTGAACATTACTTTTGAAATATTATTTTTAAAATTTATGTAAACAAAAATACTTGGCCTTTCATTCCCATGGTAATAACAAAAATGTCCTTTTAAATTCAACAAATAACATTTATTTCTTTTCTTCTTTTTCCACATCATAGCCATGCATATGTTGGCCCAGATTATAATATTGAAAAAGCAATGGGCAAAATTTCATTGGAACAAATTGATGCTGTGAGTATATTACCTCCAGTTCACGATAGTTAAACTAAATAATGAAACAAGAAGAGAATATGAGTAACACTCAGGAACATAAGTAAACAAACCTTTCACCTGAGCCCAGGCTGATTTGTGAGAGGTTCAGGCATTGAACCCTAATCCCTGGCAACAGCTAATAAGAGGAAACCAGAATATCATCACTGGAACACCTTTCCTCGGCTGCTGCTGTATGGTAGTAAGACAGCAAAGTTTTCCTTTTACCTCTTCAATCACCCAAGTATCCCTTCCTCTCCCTTGTTCAATTTCCTGCAGTTCAAGTGTCTGCAATTTCCTGCAGTAGTCAGAGGACCATGCCCTACTTGGCTGCCTGAAAAATTTATCTCTTGAACTTATCTGGTTTCAAAATCCTACTTCATCTTTCTTATCAGCCAATATTTGTTATTTGCTTGTTGTTTTGCTGGAAGGAGGGAGAAGTGTGTGTGTATATTTTTCAGTATTCATTTCTGTGGGACAAAATGGCTAGCATTTCCATGTGATAGGTTGTTATTTTACAAGAAATCAATTTTAATTAGCAGTTGCTAGTTCAGTTAAGAAAAATGTATATTTTTGTGTTGGCCCTGCCCTCTTTTGGAATGGATATATGTACATCACAGGTGGTTTTCAGCAGGTTCTGACCGGTTCTGAAAACTGGTAGCGGAAATTTTGAGTAGATCGGAGAAGCAGAAAATACCACCTGACTGGAGATTTTCAGTATCCTCCCTCCTGCCATGCTCACCAAGCCATGCCCACAAAACCGGTAATTAAAAAAAAATTAATCCCACCACTGATGTACACATATAAGTATGTTGCATGCTCATGTACATGGAGGCCAGGAGTTGGTTTGGCTGACATTGGTGATATCAAAGTTGACAAAGTAGGAAAGCCAGACATAGAAATGCACAGAAATGTTTATCTGTGTTGATATTTTTTTTCCCTATGAGTGCTTCCTAGTGTTGGTGGTAGGCAATCAAATTTAACCTTGTCTTCCTTTTAAGTAAACATGGTAAACAGTTTTAAATGAATCAAAAAAGCTCCAGATAATTGACATTTGTAACATTAATTTACATATATTAGAGAGAGGAATAGTAAAGATGCTATCAAAATAGAATGAGACTCTAGATTAATTACTTATACTGACTTATGCTTTTTACTGTAATTAATATAATTTTAATAGCTTTTAACATCTGTTTTCCGTTTATTCTTGCATTTGCACAAAAAGAAAACCTAGAAATAAATGCTGACAGCATATTGAAATTGTGAAATAGAGTTTTTCCTTCATCCCTGTAGTCTACTGGATGCAAATATTCTCTTCTCAAACTCTTCACCTTTCTGGTTGGTGATCAAAATACAGCCTGTAAGTTAATGTAGTCAGCAGATCATTAATCCAAGTTTTCTTGTTACAGCTTTCGGTTAAATCATTTCCTCTCTGCATGCGCCAGCTTCACAAAGCTCTGCATGATAACCATCATCTTCGTCATGGAGGCCGTATGCAATATGGATTATTTCTCAAGGGCATTGGTTTAACACTAGAACAAGCTCTGCAGTTCTGGAAATCTGAATTCATCAGAGGAAAAGTAGATGCAGACAAGGTAAATTGGTTGGCGAGAACAATGCTCACTTCTTAACACTTAACACTCCTTGGAACACTTCTAGAGTCCACAAGCAATGTCCATGCAGACTAAAACATCTGTTTAGCTTACATAAACACTAAAGACAAAAACTGCAGTTACTTTAACATCCTCTCTGCACAGTTGGATATCATCAGGATTCTTTTCTCATTTTAAGTTTGTATGGTTAGTTTATGTTTACGAAGATTACAAAAAGAAAATAGGAATTATTTATCATGTTGAAAAACAATGTTGTAGTGACATCAATATTTATCTTATTTATTTACTAATGCTTCTCTACTGCTTGATACCCAGAGACTCTTAAGTGGCTTACAGAATGCTATAGTAAGTATGAAAATAAAAAAATCTAAAACATGGACTTCCCGCAAACCATAACAGCCATTGCATAGTGCTGGGCCAAATGTTCATATCCTCAAACGGCTTCTTAAACAGCTGAGTCTTTTGAATACAGAATAACAGAGTTGGAAGGGACCTTAGTCCAACCCTATGCACAAGTAGGAGATCCTCTACCATTCTGGACAAATGGCTATCCAATCTCTTCTTAAAAACCTGCAGTGCTGAAACATCCACAACTTCTGGAGGCAAGCAGTTTCATTGGTTAATTGTTCTGTCAGGAAATTTCTCCTTAGTTCTAGGTTGGTTCTCTCCTTATTAGTTTCTATCCATCGCTTCTTATCCTGCCTTCTGATGCTTTGGAAAATAGGTTGACTCCCTCTTTGTGGCAGGTCCCTTCAGGTCTCTTCAAAAGCCAAATAAGGTGGAGGATGCTTGGATATCAAGGAGTCATCTGTTTCTAAGACAATAATTGCCAAGAAGGTTCTTTTGCTGGGTTCTGTGTAGGTGATAGTCCCCCAGAGAAAGAATCTAGCAATTTTCTCTTCCTGACCTCAATAGGAAGATAAACCATGAGAATGTGGCCTTGTAGATAGCAAGTCTGACCTTCCTTCTTTCCCTCCCTGCTACCTTCCTTCCTCCTTCCATCCCTCTTATTTGCAGAGTTTATAGGCCACAAAAATGATTTGATTCTTACATACCAATTCCCCAAGTCTGTAATTTGGGTTCAAATAAATACATCTTGAAGTAAAACTGAGATTTTTCATTATAAAACAACCATATCCATCTGGATTCAAACATTCTGGTAATGCAAATAGAAATAATTATTCTTCCTAAAAATTTAAAATGCTACAACAAAGGAAGAACTTTTTATCATATGTGATGATTATTCAAAACAGTTTTTAAGAAATCTTAGAATGACAGGGTGGATGGAGAATCTGTCTTGGTAAAATTGTCCTCTGTGCTGGCAGACAAATATAATTGGATTTTATTGTTATCACCAGGCAATGTCTTTGATTCTCTAACTTTACAGGAGATAATAATTGTTTGCCAATTCTGGAGAATACAGTGTGTTTGAAGCGTAGCAATTTCAGGCTTCTCTAGTAATCTACAATTTCAAGTTGTTCAGTGATTAAAAGATTTGAAATTTTTTAAAAATTAAGTCTTTGAGGTAACATTTGACAAGTAAACTCAAATAATTTCCAGGTTTAGAAGTTCTAACAAGTATAAAATGCTGAAAGGAACATCTAACAATGAATAGTTAACTTTTTTCAAAAGCAAAGCCCTGGCTGCTGATTTACTATTCAAATAAGTTCACTTGTAATGACATACAGAACTCTTTTGAACTTAAGTCATGGCTGTCTAGCAAAGTACTTGCTCCCTGATGTTTCTGATTGTCATTTAAAATCTAGTAGAAATGTTTTCTTTAGGGTGTCACATCTGCTAGGAATTTCATACATGGTAAACTAAGAGAGAACATTTTCAATTGAAGTACACTTTTAGTTCCTTGGTTGGCATGAAGCATTGCAAGCTTTCAGCTCCAGATTAAATTACATGTTCCTGAAGTTATACGCCACCTTTCTATTGGTATAATACAAATGTAGGAATTTTTTTTTAAATACAAAATATAAAATATACCTGTAAAGCCAGTATCCATAAAATAATGAACAATTAATAAATAATAATTGTTAGCACCTACTTCAGGTATTACCATTATTCTAAAATAAGTATTTCACATAAGGCATATTGGCTTCCAGATACATTCTTCAAAAAAGAGTACCTGAGTGCCTTAAGGATCACATATTGTAATTTGTGAATCATATTATCTTCCCTCTATTCAAAAGGATTCTTTATCCGATGTTTTTTTCAGTGCCGTTAAAACTTCAGACAGTCACACTAAACAAATGGTTGTAAATTGAGGACTACCTGTATTGATTCCAACTATACATTTGGAGATTGTTATGACTGATCAAGTAAGAAAAATAAAATGTTTTTGACATTAGGGATTTCAAATGATTCCAGGCTTGGTTCAGCCAGCAGTGAGGCTTTTCATTATCCTGCGGTCAGGATTCTGGAGATACGGATAATTTAGGAAAATTCTGTTTTTACCAGATCATAGAATGGGGGATGCCACACATCTCTCCTCCTCCCCCAAACAGATTCTTTAAATAGGATTACTCTGTCTAGTTTCTGCAAATTTATCTTCAAACTTCTGCTTACAGTAATGCAGTAATTAACAGGAAGGGCTGTTATGTGCTCTTGAAAGAACTGTTAACTTCATCTGTTAACTACGAACTAAACCGCTAGTTCAAAAACATTTTGAATATTCTTGTAGTTCTCTTGCCAGAGATTAATTCATGCTATTTTTTTCCATATTAGTGCTGTTAGTCTGTGATTGATATATTTTTAAAAGATTACTTTTGAGGATCTTTGGTAAATTTTAAAGAGTGTTTTGGTCTTTAGGACAATGCATATAAAACCCTGCAAAATTTATGTATACACATACACAATAAATATGCAAATGGTATGCATAAATGCATGTACATGTGGTCTTGAAGAAAGCTGACACTGAGGGCCTTAAAAGACTTCTGGTTTCGCTAAAGAATAAAATACATTAATAAGAATGCCTGGGGTGGGGGTGGGGGGCTTTTCAGCTGGTCTTGACTCCTGAAGACTGCACTTTCAGAAGTGCTTTGCCCTTGCCTCTTTCCTAAGCTAAGAGTTATCCAACTGGCTTTGTGCTCAAGGCAGGACTAGATCTCATGCTCTCCCAGTCTCTAGTCTGGTACCTTCATCACTATACCCTATATACTAGCTCTTAGTGGTGCATTTAGATTAGGATTATTATAGAAAATCTATTGTAGATTTATATTATATTTTATTATAGAAACTTGTGGTCTCCAGGTTTTCAGCCTTATACCTTAACTACTACACCAACCTGGCTGTCAAAGGACTATAATTATGTGAATTTAAAAGAGTGATGTACTTTTAATTAAGCCCAATAGCTAATGTAGATGCATGCTAAATTATACCTGTTTTTTTCTAATAGATCTTTTTTTTTTTGCAAGTAATTGAGATGGTTACTTAACCTCATGGTTCAATAAATGCGGAAACTGCCAGATGATATTTAATGCAGTTCTACTAAAATATCCAGTCAGTTTTCATTCTGAAGAAAGCTATGTATTATAGAAATAATGTTTAACTCTTGACATGCTGAAAAAGAGCACTTCTTTTTCAAAGGACATTCAATTATTGATCCAGTGATGATTAGGTGTCCATTAGAGTTGTTTTGTTGTTATTTAAATAGGAGGTCAGACTTATACTTTAGGACTGCTTTTATTTTATATTGCTGTTTTCATTTTGTAAACCAGCTATAAATCGATATGAATGGATGATTTTTAAAAATGTAAATTAAAAACATATGTAGTAATAAATACAAGTTTGAGATGCATGTTTTGTTTCTGATGTGATTTTGTTACAAAGCCACGTACTAAGCTATTGTCTGCTGGGATAAGCACTGCTGAGAGCAGAAAAGACGTAAAAGTAGTAAGCCAATCAAAGTAAGAGAGGAGAAAAAGAAAACATTTTACACAAAGATAGCTAAAAGAGTTTAGACCAATACCATTCACAATACCTCTCTATATATTTCTACCCTTAAAAACAATTTAGTTTAACTAGGCCACTATAACACTTCATGCACTGATTTGTATTTTTTTTGTTTTATTTATTTCCCCCCCATGCCATTTTGAGAATAACATTAACTCTGTTCCCATTAACAATTTACCACTTTGTCTTTGCGGTGAATCTGTGTTCTCTTTGACCTTCATTTCCAAGATATTCATAGAATAATTTTGTTGTTATTTTTGGTATCAATCAGAAACTTCATGGCTTTCTGAGTTTTAACCTTTCTGATATGATTCCTATAATTTCCAGAGACTGCTTTGTGTTAGGGTTCTATTTTTCTATTCAGAACTTTTTTCTTTTCTGTCCCCTATCTTTGAGAGCTCGAAGTGTATCTGCTTTGGTTGCATTGGAGTCCTGTTTCCTTTTCATAAAAGTGTGTTTTTAATTATGCTCTTACTTATATCACTTTGTAGGATTTTCCAGTCTTCTTAGACATGTTTCTTCTTTAAGAACTTCCAACCATTGAATCTGGCCTATCTTCCCTTGAAGTTTATCAACATTTGTTCTTTCGAAATGCAATATGCAGATCTGACTTTTCTCAGTTTCTTCTCTGTGGATGTTATAAATTCAGGAATAACACAATCACCTTCCTCTGCCATGCCAGTCAGTTTTGTTTCTTTGAAATGTTCCCTGTTGGTGAGGATTAGGCACAGATAGCAGACTTTCAACTTCTGACAACTGAAATTGACAGCAAGAGTTGACAAGAATTTGTTGAAGTTAACAAAGTTAACTTGGCAGAATTGGATTCCCTTCAGATGTCAGAATAATTGAAATCCCCCATTATCAAGATTGCATGCCTCTATGAAAGACTGGTTGTCTAACACAAAAAAGCTTCATATGTGTCTTCTGCTTGCCTAGGTAGTCTATAATAAACTCCCGTGATGATATCACTTTTCTTTCTTTCCTTTTATTCTTATCCAAATACTTTCAAAGGGATTTCTCTACTTTGGTCCTAGATTTCTATGTAAGTACGTATTTTTCTTTTATACTGTGCAACATTTTCAGTCCTCCATTGCTGTAATGTTCAAGGCTTAAATCTGGCTCGTGGGGCCAGCCTGGAAACAGCAAAGGACTGGCCTGTGGTGCCTCTGGTAACCAGAATAGGGTGCTGCAGGAGGCGTCTCTCCCATCTACCCCTCCCCCCCAGCCAGCCTGCAGAAGAGAACTACAATGCTGATCTGGCCCTTGAAGAAATCTAGCTTAACACCCCTGCTGTAATGGTATGTGGGGATGACTTTGGGAGACAGGAGGAAGAACTCTAGCCTAGATAACAGTCATGAAAAAGGTATCTCGGCCTACAGAGGGAAAAGGGATATGGGAAGCCTCTTGGAAAGGAACCTCTCTAATTTTCTGTAAAATAAAAATAAAAGGGAGAAGAGGTGCTTCCAGACTTGGTCCTACAAGATAGTCTAGATAAGAAACACAAATCATGAGTAATAACCCTATCATTATTGTAAGGTTACAGTAACAAAAACTTGCATGTCAGACTCTTCTGGACTCTCAAAGTCATTCTCGCATGCCATTATAGTGGGACTATTCTTTAAGCAAGTTGTAGCTTCCTAGTGATATGTGCCAACTGCAGATATTATTCTACCATTTCAGGGATGACGATCAAATTGTCTTGGTCTTCCTGACTTAGAATCTCTCATTCTTCCTGGTTATTTCCAATACTCAGTGCATTATGTAGAAATATGCGAGGCTTTGAGTGGCAGTACCTACAGACTTTTCTGTTGTAATTTCTTGAGAAACTCTTGGCTTCCAGGTTCTTTCTTTATGTTTGAATTACCTGATCTTAATCCTTGGTTGCATATTCCCCTCTGAGTTTTTGCTACCTTTTGCTCTCTCATGAGGCTTTTCTGAGGAAACTGGTTACCACCTGCCAGACACTTCGTTGTCATCATAAAATGTAGCCCATCTCTTTCCAGGAGTCCTTTGTGAAGTGTGAGCCATTGTCATTTGATCCAAATCCTCCTTAGTGACACCATGTACTGGTATGTAGTCTATTTCTGTGGATTATATTTACCTCTCTAACATCTTTTTTAAGAATGTTCCTTAATAGCAAGTTATTGCTTAACTATTTACTCTGAGAAGTATTGAAACATTTGACAAGTTTTAATACCCTTTCTGAATTAGAATAAGTCGAGTTTCCACCAACTGCTTCTTCTGAAAAAAACTCAACCAGAAAACTCAGTAGCAAAGAAATGGTATCTAATGACAAGAAATATTCTTTCTATACAGGATATGTTGAAATTCATAATTTCCTGAAGTGAAATATTTGTTGCATTTTAAATTATAGTGCCAAAATTCATTGCTATCCAGTTATTAAAGTCATATTGTCTTTGAAATTTTATTAATGTATGTTTTTCAAGCTTATAATGGTGTAATTTTATTCTAATTATGTGAAAGAAAGAGTCTGGTATGAAAGTTTAAAACCGATCAGTTTTCCTTAACTTGACTAATGAAACTAAATGTCTGTTGCTAATAAATGCTGTATCAAATTACATCTTCTAATGCTCTATATGGAAACTGTTATTTAAAAAAGAAAGCCTTTCTATTAGAATGAATTATATGTGCCTGTAGAATTCTTCCAGCTTGTGAAAGTCAGAGATATATCTCTTCTGAATAATTACTAGGAAGTGTGATGGGAGTTATATTTTAGATGTTGAATTGATTAGTCCTTAATAGAAACAAAAATCCAATTCTACCAAACATTTAAATCATGGCATGATTTTCAACCTTAAAAAACTAAAAAATATAATTTACATTCTAGCTTTTCTTTTAATCACTACAGGAATCTTAAATTATGAGCTCCCAAACAAATACCCAAATTCTCAGAAAGTTAAAATTGGATGGCAATGAGTTTACAATTTTGTTTGCAGAGATATTGAGAATAGCTTGTCATTTGGCTACTTGAACATCATTAGCTCTCCTAACTCTAGTAGTAGAAAAAATTGTTCCTAGACGAAATCTCCATTTTTAGTTAACGCCAGAGATATATAACATTTGGATTTAAGTCTATAATTTGGAGAGAGATTAAGGAAACACTCTTCTAAGAAGGGTTATCTTTCAGAGTATTTGCAATCTTTCAGAGTATTTTTAGTTTATTGCAGCAGGCAAAACAGAGTTACTTTCAAAATACGATATCTATTCGCCTGAAATCTCAGCAATCACTTCTAGTTTGCTAACTCAGTAGCTGCTAAATCACGATCTTTTCTCATACCTAGTGATTTTAATAATTGTGATAAAAATTGGTTGATTCAAGTTTTATGAGCAGCACTAGGCTCCTTCATTCAATAGTTCTAATTGAACTGTATTAAATAGTACTAACATTCTCTTTCTCCAGTTCTATAAGGGGGAGGAGCAAAATAATTACTGATACTTTATCTTATGATCCTTTACTCTCATTCATTTATTCATCTCTCTCTCTTCACTTTTCCCCCACCTTTTTCTTACAGGAATGATAAACAATTGCCCCTCTCCTTTGGTGCTCCTCACCCCTAAAGCCCATGTCACACTGGCCAACGGATGCAAAAAGGACACAGCAGACGAGCAAAATGTTCCATCCGTTGTTATCCGCTCTCAAAAGGGGCAAAAATTTGCATAACCGGAGCGGATAACACGGACGCGGGGGAGGACGCAGGGTGGATGCAAAGCGGATGCGGAACGGAAGCCCAGCGGATGGAAGCGGATGGGAGTGGGTGGCACATCCGCAGGGCTTCCGGGGGGCCTCAGCAAAGCAGATGCGGAACGGAAAGAGCGGAAGCAGAGCGGACGCCGAACGGATAAAGCGGATGCACAGCGGAAGCCTAGCGGATGCACAGCGGAAGCCTAATGGATGCCTGGTGTTAATTGCGCGTGCGGGGAGGATGCATTGCGTCAGCCCCGCGGATATAATGGAAGCAGCTCGGAAGCAGGTCGCCATTCAGAGGAAAGACCTGCTGCCGGACACATCGACTGCCTTGCCAGCCCTGCCTGCATGTCTGCCTGCCAGCCTTGCTGACAGCCTCCCTGCCAGCCTTGCTGACAGCCTCCCTACAAGCCTTGCTGCCAGCCGGTCTGCCTGCCAGCCTTGCTGCCTGCCTTCTGCCAGCCTTGGTTCATGTCTGCCTGCCAGCCTCCCTGCCAGCCTTCCTGCCTGCCTTGGTTCATGTCTGCCTGCCAACCTTGGTGCCTGCCTGCCAGCCTGCCTGCCAGCCTCCCTGCCAGCCTTTCTGCCAGCCTTGGTTCCTGCCAGCCTCCCTGCCAGCCAGCAACCCCACAACCATGCGGAAGCACAGCAAGACTCAGCCATCTGCTGCCAGCCCTGGCAAGAGGGACAGGGCTACCATCCCACCCCCTGGCCCTCACTCTGGTTCTGCTGGGGCTTCTTCAGCACGGGCTCGCTCTTCTGGGGCTGGCGCTTCTGCTGCTTCTGCTTCTTCTGCTTCTGGAGGAGCTGATGACAAGCACTCCAGCACCAGCCATCTATAATATAATATACTTAATAAAGTATATTTTTGATTCATACACTTGCTTGGTTTCTTTTTTTTAATAAAGTCTTGCTGGAAACTGTTAGAAATGGTTTAAGCCTTTGCATGCTTGTGGGATGGGTAAGGATAGCTTTGGGATGGGTTAGGATACCTGTGGGATGGGTAATAGCTGTGGGATGGGTTAGGATAGCAGTGGGATAGATAAACCTCCAGTGCAAGCATAGTGGGACTGGATGGTCCACCCTCCCAGGTGACACACCTACGGCCCTTTATTATCAATAATAATGTAATAATTATCCACACATGTCAACATAAACACAACTCTTTATTAAACGCCCTGTTCATTGTAGGCCAACCAAACATACATGGCCCAATCTCATCCGTGTGATGAGACAGGCTGAAGGAAGCATCCATTAAGCATCTACCATCCTGTCTTGCCACTCCACTGCTCCAGCTGGGGAGTTGCACCATTGTCTCAGGAGGTTGCACTGCTTCTTCGCTTCATGTGAGGCTCTGTTGGGGCCTTGCACATCCTCAGTGTTGATCAGGTTTCGCCCTTGCCTCCATTCCCCAGGCCCCATGTCCCCATTGCCTTGTTGGAGGTCCACGAGCCTGTTCTGCAAGACTGGGTAGCGAGTGCGCATGAGATTGTGCAGGATGCAGCAAGCTTCCATGATCCTCCTCACGGTCTCTGGGCAATGCTGCATGGTGGTGAGAAGTACCTGGAGCCTGTTGGCCGGGATGCCAAAGGCATTCTCCACCACCCACCTTGCCCTGGACAGCCTGTTTATCTCTTCACGGGTGAGGCATTTGGAGGTGTAGGGCTTCATGAGGTAGGTTGTGAGGGAGAAGTCGTCATTCCCCACGATGAAGTAGGGCACATCTTGTGTGTCGTTGGGCAGGGGTTCTGGATCTGGGAAGCCCACAATGAGGTTGCATTCCAGCCCCTCCTTGAGGTGACTGGCATTGTATACCTGGGCATCCGAAGATGAGCCGTTGCCTGAAGCATCGATGTACATGGACTTGTAGTCAGCATCGACCATGGCAAAGAGGATGATGCTGAAGAAGCCCTTGGAGTTGAAATAAGTGGACCCCGACTTGGCTGGAGATTTGCAGGCCACGTGCTTCCCATCTATGGCTCCAACGGTGTGGGGGAAGTTCCACTTCTGATACCACTGCTCTGCAACTTTCTTCCAGCCTTCTTCAGTGGAGGGGTACTGGAGGAGCTCCTCCTTGTATTCTTTGATGATGGCCTGCACCACTTCTCTGACCACAATGCTGATGGTGTTGGTTGGCACCCTCCAGCCATTCTGCATGCTCCTGTAGGAGATCCCTGAGGCCAGGTGGTGCAAAGTGAGTGCCACCTTGAGCCCAGGTTCCAGGCTGGGCCGGAAGCTGGTGTTTGCCTTGGTCAACCTGGGTGTCAGGCGCTGCACAACTTCGTCAAACATGGCTGGAGGCATCCTCATGAAGTTCTGGAACGCCCGAGTGTCTTTGCTCCTGAGCTCCACCATCAGCTTGTTGTACAGTCCGTCCTCCGCTCTTCTGGCGAACCATCTTCGGACCCAGACTCTTTTTGGGTGGCTCCTTTTCTTCTCGCAGTAGAGTTCACAGAGCCTGCAGATGGCTTCGTACTGTTGCAGAACAATGGTGGCTGCCGAAAGGACTTTGTTACAATCCACGGTGGACATGACTGGATGCTGTGGAAGAGGAAGAGACAGACGAAGGCTGCAGAGGTCTGCACCGCTGGGCTGCTGTTCTGAAAGTGCGATGCAGGCGAGTTGCTCCCCCTTTTTATAGGCAGTATAGGTTTTCTGCTAGGCATCCTGTAGACATCCTTAATATCCGAGATAGGTCCCCTCTGCGAACCTTTTTTCCGTTTTAAACGCTTTGTTTCCGTGCTGCATCCGCTAGGCATCCGTTCTGCGTCCGTTCCGCTTCCTCCCCGTGTCCGTTTACCTCTGGAGCGGATGGAGTTGCGCGGATGCGTATCGGATGCCTAGCGGATATAGCGGATGCGTAATGGATGCAGAACGGACGAACTGGATACATTTTCCGCGCAAAAGTTTTAGGCAGCCCAAAACTTTTGGAGCAGATGAAACGTCCATAAACGGATGCTGGATGGATAGAGAGGAAGCAAAACAGAGGCAGTGAGTACAGAATGGATACATCGCATTAACCAACGGATGGCAAGGTTTTTTGTCCGTTTTACATTCTCTGCATCCGTTGGTTCAGTGTGACATGGACTTTAGAAACATGCTTATTTATGTCCTTTGTGAAAAAAGCCTTCAATTGATCCTCCTGTTTGTACTTGACTTCTGTCCAACTCTGAGCAGATCTGAATGACTATCTGCCTAGTAGTTAAAATATTCCTCGAAGCAACCCTGCAGATAATCCTGTGCTTATCTCTCCCTAGCAAATCATCCTAAATAGGGCTGCTGAACAGCAGTTGGAGAGTAAGATAAGAGCAGAGAAGTAACTACTTTGCTGTCGTTATCACCACATGCCACTCTGACTATGAGAAGTTGTTTCATAAATTCTTGCCTATTAATTTGAATGTAAGATGTTTATCCTATTACATGGCATAGGCCTTTTCATTTAGGATATCCTTTTCATAATGTGATAAAATAATTAATTGTAGTGTTCAGAGCATTAGACATTTAATCCTGTACTTGTGCATACTTAGAGCCAGTTTGATGTCGTGGCTGAGTTGTTGGATTGGAAAGTAGGACACTCGTATGGACATTTCAGTTCTGTTAACTTCCTAACAATGAGGACAATTAACCAGTGGAACAACTTGCTATCAGAAATTTGTCGGTGCTTCATCACTGGAGATTTTTAAAAAAAAGACTGGATCTTTTGGAATGGCAAGCCATAAACATAATTACTGGTATAACACTAAATATCTACTAGAAAATATTTTGAAATAAATACAAACTTTTTATATTGTGCAGGAACTTATCTTAATCACCACAGTTACAAAACAAGCTAATTTAATATAATGTGCCATTTGTAACTTAAAATAAGGGATTCTTTTTAGAGTTTGAAAGACTGTTTTCAACTAAACTGGTTTCCTTCTGTTTCCTTTTATCCTTTTTAGTAACTCCATTTAAAGATGGTAAAAAAATTCCTTGTAATTCTATTTTCTTTTGTAAGCAAAGTCCTACAGAAATTACCAGCTGAAACTCCCTTTCTGCCAAGTGCTTGATAACATAGATTGAAATTTGTTGTACCTTCAAATTCTTCTACTTGTGAAACTTTTTAACAGTTATGACGACTCAAAGCATCAATATTTCATCCTTCATGGTAACTAAAATCGCACACACCGTACACTGCCTCAGTTGTAAACCATCTGCAATTTTTATTGTTTGTTTTCACTCTTCAGTTTGATAAAGGATATGCTTACAGCATCCGGCATAACTATGGAAAAGAAGGCAAGAGAACAGATTATACTCCATATAGCTGCATGAAAATTATCCTGTCCAATCTCCCAGGCCAAGGGGATTATCATGGTGAGTGTTTGTTCATGACAGGCAGCTTCAGAAGCCAATGGATCACTTGGCTGTATTAGTGGCAGAAGTTGGATTTGTGGCTTAAGGCAGCCTTTGCTGTCAAGTCAAGTGTGCTGCTCCTCTTCTGAAAATTTGTCTTATTATGGAACCAGGTCAGACCAAAGAGGTTTGTTAGGTCTGTGTTCCACTGAGCCTTGCAACGTTTCTTCTTTTGCTTGTTTTCATCCCCACAATGTTTCAAAGCAACAAGTGGCTCAGCGCTTTTTCTTTGCCAGCAAACTGCCAAAGAGCTATAAATCATTTGATCCCCCCTCCCAAACCAGACACTCTCCAGAATCTATGGGATGTTGTAAATCTAATGATTCATTGTCTCAAGAATGAAATGGGGAGCATTGTAATAACATTTCCAAAAATTTCACACAATCAGATTTTCTTCAAAATGTTTGGTTTTTCCTTCAAGAGACTCCTTTATCTCTGAACGCTGGGAAGTCATTTGCCAATTACAGTGAATTGTTTATTTTGTCCTTTATTATTTTCCAGCCATTTAAATCCAATAGTATAGGATAATTATCCTATAATTATCTAGGTGCCTAGATAATTGTATTAAGAGGAAGATATATTGATAAATGTACTTTTTTTTCTTTTATAAAATGGATAAATAACAATGATCCAGTTTTATCCTCATGTTTATCTATGTTCCTCAGTGTCATTCAGGCTTGAATGCAGAATTAGAATGCCACGAATACTATTTAGCTGCATATATATTTAGAAGACTAAAGAGACAGAGAGCCAGTTTGTGCTTGGTACCAAGTTAAAAGCTAGGAAACTATGAGTTTTAGTTCCACATTTGATATGGAGCCAGTGGGATGATTTTGGGCCAGTCATTCTCTATCAGCCCCAGGAAGCAAGCAGTGGTAAACCTCTTCTGAAAAATCTTGCCAAGAAAACTGCAAGGACTTTCTAGGCAATCACCAGGAATCAATAGTATTAAAGAAGAGCCATTTTGGGCTAGCAATTAAAGTACCAGACTAGATACTGGGGGGCTGTGAATTCTAGTCCCCCCTTAACCATGAAAGCCAGCTGGGTGACCTTGGGTCAGTCACTTTCTCTCAGCCCAACCCATCTCATATGGTGGTCATTATGGGCAAAATAAGAGAAGGAATATGAAGGTGGTAATGATATCTACCTTCGATATGTTTACCATTTTCAGTTATTTGTAAAAATAATAAATAATAAAAAATTGTAAATAATAATAAATAATAAAGGATACATACATACATATTGTACATACATACAAATGTATGATAAGGTACTTCCATCTATATGTAAGTTGTACATAACCAATGATGTCTACAGATTTCACTAGCAATAATCTAATTTGATTATAATGCATTTATCATTTAAGCTGTGATACTTGATTTTTAAGTCAGTGTAGACCAGTGGTAGCTAATCTTTTCGGCACCGAGTGCCAAAATGGGAGTGTGTGCACGTTTATGCACCGAAAACCAGAAGAATAGCTGCCTGACGCTCGTGCAGAGGAGTGCTGGAAGCCAGAAGCTTAGCTTCCCACGTGCACATGCACACTGGCCACCTGTTCTTCCGGTTTCTAATGCACATGCTTATGTGAAGATCAGCTGGCCAGCACGTGCATGCATTCCGGGGAGCTGCTGTTCCGGTTTCTGGTGTTCCTGTGCACACGAAGACCAGCTGGCTGGCATGCATGCACGCACTGGAACCCAGAAGAGCAACAAGTGATGGCTGGCATGCCCGAAGAGATGGCTCAACGTGCTACTTCCAGCACACATGGCATAGGTATGGGTGTAAACAGTCCCAGTGAAATGAATGAAAAGAAAGACTGTTGGGCACCAAGTTTAACTACTGTTAGCTAGTCCTCTATGTTAACGTGTTTCTTTCCACTCAGTACAAATATTTTGAATTATTTGTAAGCTATTGCAGTTTTTTCTGGTGATATAATTACTGTTTTATATGTATAATCTTTCATGCCCGTTGCAGCCTTGACCTACTGAATTATGTATTTTGAGTTCTCAGAACAGCCTTTCCTCACCTTAAACATTCCAGTTTGGCCAGAACTACTTTCAAATATCAATGCCAGCATGTTGGTTGAGAATTGTGTCAGGTTGTAGGCCAAGATTACTCAAGAACCACAAATACTTATGTTGAACAGATTTTGGTGAAAAGTTTGCACATAGGGGTAGTTATTTTTCTGTATTTTATAATCTGGCAGGTAATAAATAAGCACTGTTTGCTAGATTCTGCAGTGCTTTGATATGCCAATTTTTGAATAATTTTACCTTCCCTTTTTCTTTTTATTAGGATGCCCATTTCGCCACAGTGACCCAGAGCTGCTGAAGCAGAAGCTTCAATCGTATAAAATACCTCCTTCTGGAATTGGTCAGGTACCGAATCTATTATTCTGATATTAGGCATCAGAAATATCTTTTTAGTTTTATTTCATAATTATGGACGATGAATGCAATTGTCTCTTAAATCACAGCATACAACTTGTTATGATCTCACCTACTAGATAGATGTGTGCATGCTTTTAGAAACACTTCTCTTGTGATCTTCAAATCCTTCCCTGTTAAAACCTGTAAATTGCAGACAAGAGCCACAGAAATAATCATCAAGTAATATTTGTGATGCTTTTTCCCATTTAAATGGAAAGTCAGGGTATAACTTATGCTTTGTACGTATGTATGTGTGTATATACTGTACATGCAAACCTAACTGCTATATTTTAAAAATATATTTTAAAGGTTTCTTATTCTGAATTTAAAAGAAATTATTTACATTTTGAGTAGCGGTAGTGTGTTTTTTCAAATTTATCACAGTCTGGCACGAAATCTACTTACCTCAGAAAACCTTTTATTTAGGATAATCAATTGAGACCTTTTGTCATTCTTTTACTTATTTATTAAACTGATATGTCACCCATCTCACCTGGAGGCCACTCTAGGTGGTTTACAGTCAATAAAAGCCCGGTATAAAACATTAACACAGTAAATAGTAACATTAAATTTGGTTTAAAATTGACAAAGATTTGGGGAGGAAGGGGAGAGGAAATGGGGTCTACGTCAATTAACCATCTCCAGAATAACATATTCCCATTGGGACCCTAGGCCAGTTGGCAGAGCCAGATCTTCAGGCTTTTCAGAAAGCTAAGAGGGTGAGTGTGCATCTCACCTGGGGGTGGGGCACGATGTTCCAGAGCAGGGATCCTCAAACTTAACAACTTTAAGACTTGTGGATTTCAACTCCCAGAATTCTCCAGCCAGCTATGTCCACAAATCTTAAAGTCCACAAATCTTAAAGTTGCTAAGTTTGGAGACCTCTGTTCCAGAGGGTATGAGCCACAGCAGAAAAGGCTCTTCTGGAGGTTGCCAGCCAAAATTCCTTGAATGATTGGGTCTGGAGTATGCACCTTCTGCCAATGCGGGAGGGGTGGGCCAGTCTCATTGAGGTGAGATGGTTCCTCAGATAACATGAACCCATGCCGTAAAGAACTTTAAAGGAGAGAATCAACATCTTCAACTTGAAAGAAGCAAACTGGCAAACAGTGCAGCTTACCTCATGAATTGCTTATCTTTAAAAAAAATGAAAGTATTTTAGGGTATCTTTTAAAAATATTAATAGCAACTGAAATGAAAAACAAAATGCTGTGGACCCAGAAAATTTGGTCACCATTTTTAAAGCAGGTGACATCACTCCTCCTGCAAATAGGCATTAATCACCAAATGGACTCAACTACATGTCATCCATCATTAATTGTTAACCAACCAGGAGGGGTCTCCAACCAGGAGAATATGCATGGCTGAACTCATAAATCCTAGGACAAAGTGCACTTCATCAGGACCATGAGGTTCAAACTGTGCCCAGAAGTCAGCCTAGATCCTGGGCCTGTGCAACAGTTATGTGTAAATCTGTGCAGCTTTATGTAATGTACTGGTTCTTACAAAATAAATACTACTAAAGCTGAACAGCTGTCTAAATAAACATGATTTCATAAATGCAGCTAGTCCCTGGGGGAATAACGCTAGTTAGGACTGGGGTTGCCATCACTAAGCAATGTGGTTATAAAGCATGATGACACATGACTGCATTGGTTAGCAATGGCAATTCCTAGTAGCCCCAGTTATTCTTATCCCAAGATCTGCAGGATGTTTGGGGGGAAAGAGGTGGGAGCCCAAATAAGGAGTGCAGGGTGCTGAAGGGATGGGAGAGGCTGAGGTAGGGTCTTGGAGGACTGGTGCAGGCCATGCATCACTTGGAAGCTATGGAGGACCAATGCTGGCCATGCATGAATTTTAGAAGACTTGGGGAAAGCCTTGGAGGGCCATTGCTGGCCACACATGTCATAGGAAGGCTGGTACAGGCTACATGCTTGGAGTGCGTCGGAAGACCAGGGGAGGCTGCATGCAGGCAGGGGTGCTGAAGGTGGGAGAAAAAGTCAGAGTGATTTACTCTAACCATTTGCAACCTTCCCTGCTGGCTTCCCCATTGATTTGGGGAAGCCTGTAAGGAAGGTTGCAAATGACAGTCATGTGACTGTGACTCTCTACAACAGTGGTCCCCAACCTTTTTTGTACCAGGGACCAGTTTCATGCAGAAACACTTTTTCAAGGACCGGCAAAATCAATTCTTCCCCAATAGTAAAGGGCTTCTTAGATATAGCTAATATAAAATATATATTTTAATCACAATTATTCATTCTTTGCGGCCTGGTACAAAATGATCCACGGACCGGTACCGGTCCAGGGCCCGGTGGTTGGGGACCCCTGCTCTACAACTCTCTCTACAAGAGACTGTGACTCTCTTGTAGAGACTGTGACTCTCTACAACTCTACAGTGAACTGGACACCAGAGTACCTGGGTCATGATCACATGATGGTGTCCAGTTCACTGTTATAAGTTGTAGAGAGTCTGTCCACTTTGGGGACAGGTTGTATGTCCATTTTTTCAGTACTACCATAACTTTGGTCATTGAACAAAAGGCTAAAAGTTAAAGACCACCTGGATGGTGTTAGATAATTTTATTTACATATATATATTTATTTATATATATATATATATATAATACATGGCACATGTTAGCCAGAGATCACTGAGGTGGTTGGCTGCTTCTGTGAAAGGAATTTTTTGTGGAGTGGTGTTATCTTTATCCGTGGGATGCTTGAATACCAGTAGGCAATTGGGGGAGGCTCCTTTCTTGTTCCTACGCAATTTATTTGCTTACCTCAGCGGTGCACAAGCCCAGCATCTTACCACATGAACCACCATGGTAAAGAAGATTGAGAGAATGTACTAGATTCTTATTTCTTATTAATAGTTGAACAAATGCTGCTTTTTCTCTGTAATGTTGAATAATAGTTTTTTTAACAGTAATGGGCAAGAGAAGTTCTAACCTTTTATGGTATTTCCTGCAATTACCTTGAGAATGTGAAGGCAGAAATACATTGTTTTTGTTTGGTTTCTTTCCAGCTGAAAAAATTAGGATTTCAAAAATAAAGTGAAATTTCAATATCCAGTGTTGGATTTTAAAAATAATATGTCCAGAGAAAGTAGATGGCAGATTTGGCTAGGCAAAGAAATAAATGTCTTTGTAAAACCCTTAAAGAACAAGCTGAGTTACACTGGGAAAGTGAGAAACTGACCTGGAATTACAAAAATGTCTCTAAATATGTTACAGTTGCTGCACTTCAATCACATTTTAAGTCACCTTTCAAATAAAAATGAAGGTTAGAAGTAGATAAAATGCAGCAAGCCTTTATTGAAAGACTGAGACTTTATTGAGACTTTAGGAATAAAAGTGACTATTTTATTTGAAAAATGCTCCATACTGACCTTGAGTAAATGAAGAGATCAATGATTGTAAAGCTAAAGGAAGCTAACCGTGGTAAGCTTATATGTAGCAGAATAGCCCTGAAATCTAATAAGCTTATATGTAGCAGAATAGCCCTGAAATCAGAATCATCTGATTTCATTGATAGGATCCAGAAAAGAGTGGGCAGTAAACTGTAATAAGTGTTCCTGCCTCATACACCCATTGCCTGGTTAAAGCAGTCCCTCAGGTCAGAGCATTTTCAGGAACAGATAGTAGTGGGGTTCTGAAAGTGGAAATGTGTGTAACATCTTTTGGGTCAAAATCAATACATCTGTACTCTTTTGGAATGTCACATGAATATATGCACACAGTGTCAGTACACATTGTCCTATGCCTGACTAATTTTTCCACTCTTCTTGTAGATTGGAGAGAAAAGGATTACAAGAGAGTAAGGAGACACACAATAGAAAAAACATCAGCAGGTTGCACTTCACACTCAGGACTGCTGACTCTAGCATGTTACTTTTAATTCCCCTTTGTATGCTTGTTTACTCCCTTGTCATCATTTCTTCTCCAATGAATGCAAATGCAAACATTAATTCCCTTGCTAATTATCCCAGTGCCAGGGTAAGTAATCCAAAATACAGGGGAGTGGGGGAGAAAGGAAAACTGGAGTAAAATCATAAGCACTGTAGCCTTGTGTGATTTTCCACTTAGCAATTACTTTGCTCAACAATTGGAGTTACCAGTTCCAAATGTGGTCACAAAACAAAGATTACCTTTATTTTTTCTTCACTTTTTATTTGACAAAACCCATTTTATATTGCTGTTAAAGATATATAGAGTTCTTGGCTTCCCTTGCTGATTATATTTCTTCCAGAAGCCAAGGCAATATGGAGATTAAAGTAAAATTGGTCTACAAAGTTTTTCACTTAGCTATCAGGTGGGTACTATGTTTGCCCTCAGAGATGCAACAACAAGAGTGTCTGCACACAGTGCTTGAATAAAAGTGTGATCCAGAAAGTGTGTCTTGGGATATTGTTTTCACAGGTCATTTGTCAAATCTTTCAGTTGATTGCAGGATTAGTTCATTTAACTCAACAGCAAAAATACCTGCATGCTTTATAGCAGGGAGGTCAAACTCATGTCATCACGGCATCGTCACATGACATATCGGGACTTTCGCCCCCTTTACTAAACCAGGCATGGGTGTGGCCAGCACATGATACATCCAGCCTGCGGGCTGGGAGTTTGACAGCCCTGCTTTATAGGATTCCCAGATTCATCACTACAATTTCAGCAAAATGGGACCTTTTTTAAAAATCTATATGGACTTTAGAAAGATTTTAAGGGATCACGTGAAACCATGTTTATGTGAAAAAATAAATAAGTATCATGGGCATTGGAATGAATTCCAGTCTACACCATAAGCACCATACCAGATTTATGGTTTATGTGATAACTCTAAATCCTGCTAAGATCCACATAGAAAAATACGAATATTTGTGCTTGAAAGGATCTGGAATGCTCATTTCTCGAATACAAAGCACGACCAGAATTGGCACACTCTAGAAGAAAATGAGACAACAGGCACAATCAAGAGAAAATCAAGTGTTCTCATAAACATCAGAACATTCTGTTACTAGACTATCTAATGAAAAGAAGGGCTAGGGGAGACATGAATGCACTGTCTAATATCTCAGGGGCTGCCACAAAGAAGAGGGAGTCAAGCTATTCTCCAAAGCACCAGAGGGCAGGACAAGATGCAATGGGTGGAAACTAATCAAGGAGAGAAGCAGCTTTGAACTAAAAAGAAATCTAATAGTTAGAACAATTAATCAGTGGAAAAACTTGCCTCCAGAAGCTGTGAATGTTCCAACACTGTAAGTTTTTAATTGGATAACCATTTGTCTGAAGTGGTGTAGGGTTCCCTGCCTAAGCAGGAGGTTGGACTAAAAGACCTCCAAGGTCCCTTCCAACTCTGCTATTCTATTCTATACTACACTATACTATACTACACTACACTATACCACACTATACCATACTATTCTGTAAGTTCTGTACACAGCAGGTCCTGTGATTCAGTTTTAACTGTCATAGGCTACTCAGAAAGTTGAGGAGGGCAGAGCTGGCGTCACGATGATACAGCATGCGATCTTGGAGGTCTGAGATCTCTGCCGATATCTTTGCTCCTGGACGATCCAAACGGATCTAAACCATCCCGAAGAGATGGTGAATGTAAAGAGCGCATCCTGTTGATCCCAGGGATACTGCAAAGTTCCTGGTAGATCCAGGAGAAGCTCTTTTTGCCAGCAGCAAAGAGGCAGCCATTAAAGCTGCTGAAGTTGGGACAGCTCCGAAACGAAAGAGAATGGAAAGAGAAAGTGTGCCGGTTTGGTGAGAAATTTTTCTTTACTTTAAGATTTGAAAGGACACCCTAAGGAAAGGAAAGAATCTGTAAAAGTTTTGACAGAAGTGATTAAGTGGCAATTTTAAACAGGAAGTCAAAGTAATATTTTTATTTATTTTTCTCATTGCTGGATTTTCTACACATGATTTTATATTTTGAAACTGGACTGGTTTTTTTTTTCCACCTATCCTTTCTCTCCTTTTTGACTTTATAATATTCTAGGCTAGAGACTCCCTTCTAGTCATCTTTTTAAATATCTTTTTCCCTTTTTAATTAATTTTTATTATATCTTGTTTGGAAAAGGAGGGGGAAAGTGAAAACAGAAGAAACTTTGTAACACTGCCAACTAGAGGCTTGGAAATACTGTATCTCTTTTTTTTTTTCTTGACCAGACAAAGCTGAGAAAGAACTGAGACTTCTTTTCAAGGACATTGCCTGTTTGATAAGATAGAGGGAAGAGCATGAAGAGTATTATTGCAGATGCTCTTCTGGGTTTCTATCAATAGCTGGAGTCTGGTGTTGAAGTTTATAGAAAAAAAAGGTGATAAGACTGTGGAGAAGAGAGTTATAAACTTTAACAAAAGCCTTGGCTAACCAAACAAAGTGCAGCGTGCTCTTTCTACTTTTTTTTAAGCTGGGCTATTTCTTACTTTAACAAACCCCCTCCTTACTAGCTTACTTTTTGTAATAGCTATTTGGATTTTTGGCCTTTTGGAACTTGTTTTTGTTTTTGAAGTCTAGTTTTTACGTTTACATTTTATTTTAAAGGAAAAGCTTTAGTATTAATGATTTCCTTCCTTCTTTTTTTCTTTTTAAGGGAATAGTCTCTTTTCTTTTTTCTCTCTCCCTCCCTTGTATTTTTTTTTCTATTTATCTTCCATATTGTTTGTTTGTTTTTTGGTGTGTGTGTGGCTTTCTTTTTTTTCTTATGCATTCTTTTATACCTGAGACTTTTTAATTGGATTAAGGTGTTGAAGAAGCTGAAGAACTTTTCTCTTCTTTAATTTTTTATTTTCTACTTTTCCGCCTTTTTCAGGATTTAACAATTTTTTCTTTTTGTCTGTGTGTTTATGGTCTTTTCTTCCATTTTTGAGTTCTAACCAATCGATTGGATGAAGGTATACAAAAATTTGAAGAAATTTTATTATTGTTGTTGTTGTTGTTGTTTGGCTTCTTTTTTCCCACTATTTTTATTTGGAATTGCAATTGGTTATTTCACAAGTGGATTAAGGTCTAGAAGAACCTGAAGATTTTGAATTGTCCGAAATGAGTAGGAAACTAACAGCCCCTGGTTCCTCAACTTCTACTTCTTCCTCTTTACCATCTGGAGGACAGCGCTCAATACAGACGATATTACAGCAAGAAAAAGAAACAGAAAAAGTGACGCTGCAGATGATTGTGCAAGGAATTCAAAATATACAAATAAGAACAGAGAATATTAAAAAGAGAACAGAGAACATTGAACAAAGAACAGGAAAAACTGGTGAAAAGGTGGAGAACATTAAACAAATAATGATGTAGTATGATAAGAGTTTCCAAAAAATTGAAGAAGATAAACAAAGAGATAAGAAGATTAGAGATACTGATAGCAAATTAACTGTGGTTGAAGATAAAAGTGGGATGGACAGATCAGAATTTTATCTGATTCCAAAAAATAGAGGAAGAAAAGGTACAAAACTTAACTGAGACAATGATAGAAATTTTGGCTGAAGCTTTGGAAATAATTAAAGAGTAGATGATGGATGGAATAGACGAGGTTTATCGAGTCTTCACAAGACATGCAATGAAAAATAGCTTACCAAGAGAAGTTCACATCAGATTTACAAAGAAAGTCATTAAAACGCAAATATTGCAAGTGGCAAGAGAGAAAACATTTAAATGTAAAGACAAGGAGATCGTAGTCCTGAAACTAGTACCCAGAAGAGTGAGAGAGATGAGAAGAGAATACTGATTCTTGACCAAATTGCTACTTAAAAAAGAGGTGAATTATAGATGGCTGATTCCAGAAGGTTTAATGTTCAGATGGCAAGAACAGAGACATAGAATTGACTCAATTGAGAAAGCTGAATTATTTTACACAGAATATTTTGGAGGGAAAGAGGAGGAAGCAGAAAAAGAGATCTCATTAATTGAATTTCAAGATGACTGTCAAATGGTGGCTGAAAGAGAAGAAGGCGCAGTAGGCGGAAAGGTGGAAGTCAAAGAACAACATGAACCAAGATCTACGAGAGCTGCTAAATCTAACTACAAAATATAACCATGGAAGAGAAAAAACTGATTCCAATTAACATAAATGGACTTAACTCAGCTGTTAAAAGAAGGAAAACTTTCCATAAATTAGAGAAATTAAAATTTGATATAATCTGCCTATAAGAAGTACATATCAAAAAGCAACATGAACAACTGTTGATACAGCCAAAATTAAGGAAAATGTTTACTTCTTTGACACAATGCAAGAAAAGAGGAGTGGTTTTATACATTAAAGATATCCCAGTGAAATTGATCTATACCAATGACGATGGAAGATTACTAATGGTGGAAATAATGGACAATAATATGAAAACGCTCCTGATTGCAATCTATGCCCTGAATGACAATCAAGAAGAATTTTATAAAAAATTACATATGAACATAATTGAATTGGATTATGCTAACATAGTTATGATGGAAGACTTTAATGGAATTGTAGAAAATAAATTGGACTATACAACACAGAAAACAACAAAGCAAAACAGAAAGACTCTCCCTAAATCTTTTTTTAAAATGATAGATGAAATAAATTTAAAAGATACATGGAGAGAAAGAAATGCGAAGACTAAACAATACTCCTAGTATTCAGATAGACATTTATCATGGTCCAGAATAGATATGATATGGATGTCAACAGAATTGTTAGCTAATATTCAAGAAATAAATATTGAAACAAGTACTTGGGCAGATCACAATCCAATGGCAATTAAATGGAAAAGACAAAGAAGAAGATCGAGATGGACGTTAAATCATACTATATTAAAGGAAAAAAACTTCACACAGTGAATGGAGAAAGAACTGGCTTTCTTCTTTAGAGAAAACAAAAAAGAAGATACATCAATGCAGAACGTATGGGATACAATGAAGGCATATGCCAGAGGCTTGATAATAGATTATATAAGGAAAAGAAATACCATGAAAAGACTAGCCTCTAAGACATTAGAGGATGAGTATAAAGGACTTGAAAAAGAGCTACAGAAAATGCCACAGAAAAAGGATATTAATTTAAATGGATATAATTAAACATAAAATGGGACTAATAGAAAAAGAAGAACTAGCACAAAAAATCAGAGGTGTGAAACAGAACTACTTTGAAGATGCAAATAAACCAGGTAGATGGTTAGCATATAAATTGAGAAAGGAGAAAGAATCAAGGAAAATATTGCAATTAATAGATGACCAAGGTCAAGTCTGCTATGGTAGTAAAGAGAAGAAGGAAATAATTCGAGACTATTATGGGAAACTGTACACACAAGAAAATATTGATGAGGAAAGAGTTAAACAGTACTTATAGAATACTAATCTACCCCAGATACCGAAAGAGATTGAAACAATGTTAGAAAGCAATATAACGATGATGGAGTTAACTGAAGCAATTAAGAAGCAAAACAATGGAAAGGCATCAGGCCCAGATGGACTTCCGGCAGAATTTTATAAAACATTACAAGAATCATTGAACCTTCCATTGTTAGAAGTTATGAATGAATTTATGTTAAAGAAGAAAATACCCAAGTCATGGTCAGAAGCTTATATTACACTTGTCCCAAAAGAGGAGGCCGATCCATTATAAATCAAGAACTATTTCCTCACTAAATGCAGATTATAAAATTTTTGCTTCAATATTGGCAGAAAGACTTAAAAAATACTTAAACAATTTTATCCATCCTGGTTAAAATGGATTTCTGCCAAAGAGACAAATTAAAGACAATATGAGAGTAATCTTGGACACTTTGGAATACTACGAGGTACACCCTGAAAAACAAATGGCTTTGATATTTTTAGATGCGCAGAAGGAATTTGATTATGTGAATTGGTGATTCATGTTATTACAGCTGGAACAGATGGGCTTTGCTAAAAAATTTATTCAAGCAATAGAAGCTATATATCATAACCAAACAGCAAAGGTAATGATAGAGGGAGAACTGACAGACTCTTGATATAAGAAAAGGAACAAGACAAGGGTGCCCACTATCACCTTTGTTGTTTGTGTTAACCTTGGAAGTGCTAAACAGAAATATTAGAGAAGAAAAGGATATAAAAGGGATGAAAATTAAAAAGGAAAAATTTAAGTTGCAAGGATTCGCAGATGACCTGGTTTTCATTTTAGAAGACCCACTAGAAACAACATCAAAATTGATGGAAAAGATAGAGGTATATTGAAAGGTGGCTGGTTTGAAAATAAATAAAGATAAAACAAAGATCTTGACAAAGAATATGCTATCAAGACAAAAGGAAGAACTGGCGGATGTATTGAAAATTCAGGTCACGAATAAGATTTAGTACTTGGATACATTTGACAGCAAGATGTAGTACACTAAAAGAGAATAACTGTATCAAACTTAAGCAGTAGATAGTGCTAGATTTGGCGAAATGGGAAAGTTTACAACTGTCATTAATAGGGAGAATATCAACAATCAAGATGAATATACTACCCAGAATTTTATATTTGTTAGGCTTGGAAAAAATTATTTTGAAGATTTAAATAAAATTGTGTTGAAATATATATGGCAAGGTAAGAAAGTGAGAGTAAAGTTAAAAGTTTTGCAAGATGCCAGAATAAGAGGAGGATTTGGTTTGCCTAATTGGAAGTTGTATTACAAAGCTACAAATTTGATGTGGGTTAAGGAATGGATAACATTAAGAAATACTAGATTGTTGACATTAGAAGGACACGATCTGTTGTTGGGGTGGCATGCTTTTCTATGGTATAAAGGAACTAAAACACAGGGGTATTTTACAAGACATTATATACAGGAGTCTCTGTGGTTAAACTGGAAGAAGACTAAAAGGCAATGTTATTTGAAAATTCCAGTCTGGCTATCGACTATTGAAGCATTTTCTTATCCTATAATATACAAAAAGGAACAAACAGTTAGATATGGTGAAATATTGAATGAAAAGGGTGAACTTAAATCTATGCAAAAATTAGAGGAACAAGATATAAAGATGAATTGGTTTTCATATGTGCAAATACATTCAAGGTATGACAAAGATTCTAAAACAGAAGGTTTCTATGATAAACTGACTGACTTTGATAAGATTTTGACAGGTACTGATGAAAAGGTGATTAAAAAATTGTATGGATATTTATTAGAAATTAAACTAGAAGAGGAACAAGTTAAAGAAACTATGATTGCTTGGGGGAAGAATTTTGGATATGGGATTGATCTAGAGAAATGGCAAAAGCTATGGTCTCAAAATTATAAAATGACAATGTCAACAGCATATAAAGAAAATTTGTATTAGATGTTTTACATTTGGCATTTTCCCCCGACAAGAATAGCAAGAATGTTCAAGAACAAATCTGAAAAATGTTGGAAATGTCACCAGACACCTGGCTCGTATTACCATGTGTAGTGGATTTGTGCGGATGCCAAAAAATATTGGACTAAAATCCATAGATAGATAGATTTGAGATGTTCATATGAACTGTCATAAAACAAATTAAGTAAAATATGGATTATTTCATAAAACATGAATGAATAAAAGTATATTCAAATGATTGATCAACAATGATATTAATGTATTTAATATTTGATTGAAAATATGAGAATATATATAATGTAATTGTAATTGAAGACTACAAAATGGAAGCACAAAACAATTTGTAAACCAACCGACACTGTGTGTGTGTGTATGTGTGTGTGTATTGAGTTCGTATGTATTGATTTCAATACAGAAGCCTAATGATGGCAGATGAGATTCTGCCGAAACGTTGCTAAAACTTTAAAAGCACAACTACAATGACATGGGATAATACCCAAAGGAAGCCGAACTATTTTTTTTTTTAAAAAAAAGAAAGTTGCCACAATACTGTCCACCTTTTACTGTAAGCCAAGGAAGTTTTCTATATATGTTAGATCTATGATACAATATTATAAAATCTTCTTGGTTGAGAATCATTGCAAATTAGTTTGAGGCTCTATTTGCAATATGCATAACTATTTTCCCCTCAAACTGCTACCTGCTTCAGTTCAAAAGCAAAGAGACCGTGCCAAGCTTGAGATTCTTTTGGTTGGTTGACTTGTTTTTCACATTGTACTTAACAGGAGGTGACAGCAAAGGCAGATATTTAATCAGTGTTGCTTGTAACAGCAAAACAGACCCAAGAAGCACTTCTTTGGCAGCAGTATGGTTTGATATATTCAGCAAATATTATTTGTACATCTGTCAATAACTATAAGGCAGTCTTCATAATGAGGACAGCAGGGATTTGTGCTGGAGTTTATTGCCATTCTTGACTTTAAAAGGTCAGCCGCTCAAAAAAAGGGTTAGAAATTTGCATTCCTCAAAAATGTTCTTTCTACTAAAGCTATCTCTCAGTTACAGCAGTTTTCCATGGCTGATAAGCAGCACATATAAAAAGAATAATTATAGATCAGCAGAGGAAAAAAAATGACATGCAACTTAAATTTTAAAACGCCATTGCATTCTGCTGATAAGAATGAGTGCTTTTGCTGGACAGAAGCGATTATAAGGTAGAATTGGGAAGCAAATTGTATTTACAAGAGATAGAAAAATGTTTCTAGTAGGAGTTCAAAACAGACAATTTCTTGTTCCAGGAACTGCTGCTTAGAAACAACTTACTTTGAGGGCTGATTTTTTTCAAGTAGCTTTCCGCTACTTCTTTTCTAAATTACGACAATTCTTAATGGTGTCACAGTCCCATTGTTCTACCCATGCATGAAAAAGCTATGTGTAAGGAATGACCACATATGTTGAGTGATTTATGTTTCAGTTTCTCAAATGTAAACACGAATTTGCAACCATAGAAATGTTTTTAAAATTGATATCCTGGAAATAATCAGTCCAAATATAATAGCCACAATTTTTCTAACTTTTGATTTAAGTTTGAAACTTTTTTAGAAGCACTGAAGCACATGTATCAATTCTGTCATGCTTTCTAAAGATCTGTTCTTTTTATTGACTGGAATTAGTGTGCATTTGTGTGTGTATTTTAATTGGTTCAATTTCTTTTTTAGATATTGGACTTGGTGAAAGGTATGCATTATCAGCTGGCCTGCCAAAAATACTTCGAATTGACTCATGATGTAAGTACATATTTTCACTGTTATGTTTGGGAATCATACCGAAGCCTCAGAAAAACCGGGAAATTATTCTGTTCACATCATTGTCAGTGCCACTCGTAATAAGTTATGCTGAGCTAATGATTTAATAGCAGATATCTTTGATTCCACATAACAATTAACATTTGGTAATTAAAAACTAGCTTCTCTGCTTTTCACCTCCTAGAGAAAGGTGTAAGATCCTAATGCTTTTGAAGCTCAGAGACTTCTCTGAATGGAAAGCTACTGCTATGCTTTGTACCTCACGTACATCTTGTCCATCTTTTAAATCAGAATAAAAGCAAATCATCACACGCATAATATTATAACCGTATTGCCATCATAGTGTGGAGCTATAAAAGATGGCAATGGAAGACAGAAAACCACTCTCTAGGTAGTGGCTTATAATGCTTTAATGTACTTCAAATGTTGCTTTTCACTCTATTCCACAAACTGACTAGAAGGCAAATTTCAGCTTTTGATTTGTATTATAGTACTTTAATATGATCACATACCTACTAAATAAAATGCAAAAGGCCAAGTTTATTATTTTCAAAGGGCATTTTTAATTGCCAAATTATTTACATGCTATATATTATCTAGAGTTGAATTCTAACCTTCAGTTTTCTCTGTAGGCTTGGTGCATAGAATTAATTCTAGTTGTTATTATTGCTTTGTTTTCATGGTTTGGACACATCTCCTATGGAATACTGTTCTGTAGCCTTCTTCAGAATCTTGTCATGCCGCTAAAACATTCTTTTAGCTTACTGAAATGCCATGTAATGGAAAGAGGGAAAAGCACTGGTGAAGTCATGTCAGGAGCTACTAAAGCCCATGTCACACTGCCCAACGGATGCAAAAAGGACACAGCGGACGAGCAAAATGTTCCATCCGTTGTTATCCGCTCTCAAAAGGGGCAAAAATTTGCATAACCGGAGCGGATAACACGGATGCGGGGAGGACGCAGGGCGGATGCAAAGCGGATGTGGAACGGAAGCCTAGCGGATGGAAGCGGATGGCACGTCCGCTAGGCTTCCGGGGGACCTCAGCAAAGCGGACACGGAACGGATACAGTGGATGCACAGCGGACGCCGAACGGATGAAGCGGATGCACAGCGGATGCACAGCGGAAGCCTAATGGATGCCTGGCGTTAATTGCGCATGCGGGGAGGATCATTGCGTCAGCCCCGCGGATATAACGGAAGCAGCTCGGAAGCAGGTCGCCATTCATAGGAAAGACCTGCTGCCGGACGGATTGGCTGCCTTGCCTGCCCTGCCTGCATGTCTGCCTGCAAGCCTTGCTGCCAGCCTTGCTGCCAGCCTCCCTGCCAGCCTTGCTGCCAACTTGCCTGGCAGCCTTGCTGCCAGCCTACCTGCAAGCCTTGCTGCCAGCCTTGCTGCCTGCCTGCCTGCCTGTCAGCCTTGGTTCATGTCTGCCTGCCAGCCTTGGTTCCTGCCTGCCTGCCAGCCTTGCTGCCTCCCTTCCTGCCAGCCTTGGTGCCTGCCTCCCTGCCAGCCTTCCTGCCAGCCTTGGTTCCTGCCAGCCTCCCTGCCAGCCAGCAACCCCACAACCATGCGGAAGCACAGCAAGCCTCAGCCATCTGCTGCCAGCCCTGGCAAGAGGGACAGGGCTACCATCCCGCCCCCTGGCCCTCACTCTGGTTCTGCTGGGGCTTCTGCAGCACGAGCTCGCTCTTCTGGGGCTGGGGCTTCTGCTGCTTCTGCTTCTGGAGGAGCTGATGACAAGCACTCCAGCACCAGCCACCTCCACAGCACCTGCACCCTTCACCCCTGAGACTGAGCGACCAAGAGGAGTGCCAGAGACTCATTTTTGTCTTATAGCTTGTTGTTAATAAAGTCTATTTTTGATTCACACACTTGCTTCATGATTATTTTTTTTCATAAAGTCTTGCTGGAAACTTTTAGAAAGGGTTTAAGCCTTTCCATGCTTGTGGGAAGGGTTAAGATAGCTGTGAGATGGGCAGGGATACCTGTGGGATGGGTAATAGCTGTGGGATAGATAAACCTCCAGTGCAAGCATAGTGGGACTGTATGGTCCACCCTCCCAGGTGCCACACCTACGGCCCTTTATTATCAATAATAATGTAATAATTATCCACACATGTCAACACAAACACAACTCTTTATTAAACGCCTTGTTCATTGTAGGCCAACCAAACATACATGGCCCAATCTCATCCATGTGATGAGACAGGCTGAAGGAAGCATCCATTAAGCATCTACCATCCTGTCTTGCCACTCCACTGCTCCAGCTGGGGAGTTGCACCACTGTCTCAGGAGGTTGCGCTGCTTCATCGCTTCATGTGAGGCTCTGTTGGGGCCTTGCACATCCTCAGTGTCGATCAGGTTTCGTCCTTGCCTCCATTCCCCAGGCTTCATGTCCCCATTGCCTTGCTGGAGGTCCACAAGCCTGTTCTGCAAGACTGGGTAGCGGCTGCGCATGAGATTGTGCTGGATGCAGCAAGCTTCCATGATCCTCCTCACAGTCTCTGGGCTATGCTGCATGGTGTTGAGAAGTACCTGGAACCTGTTGGCCAGGATACCAAAGGCGTTCTCCACCACCCGCCTTGCTCTGGACAGCCTGTAGTTGAAGATCCTCTCTTCACGGGTGAGGAGTCTGGAAGTGTAGGGCTTCATGAGGTAGGTTGTGAGGGAGAAGGCGTCATCCCCCACGATGAAGTAGGACACATCTTGTGTGTCGTTGGGCAGGCGTTCTGGATCTGGGAAGCCTACGATGAGGTTGCCTTTCAGCTCCTCCTTGAGGTGACTGGCCTTGTATACCTGGGCATCTGAAGATGAGCCGTTGCCTGAAGCATCGATGTACATGAACTTGTAGTCAGCATCGACCATGGCGAAGAGGACGATGCTGAAGTAGCCCTTGTAGTTGAAATAAGTGGACCCCGACTTGGCTGGAGATTTGCAGGCCACGTGCTTGCCATCTATGGCTCCAACGGTGTGTGGGAAGTTCCACTTCTGATACCACTGCTCTGCAACTTTCTTCCATCCTTCTTCAGTGGAGGGTCACTGGAAGAGCTCCTCCTTGTATTCTTCAATGATGGCCTGCACCACTTCTCTGACCACAATGCTGATGGTGTTGGATGGCACCCTCCAGCTGTACTGCATGCTCTTGTAGGAGGTCCCTGAGGCCAGGTGGTGCAGAGTGAGTGCCACCTTGTGCTTTTTGACCCTCAGAGATCACAGAATAGCTGGTTATTAAGATAGAAATGCACACATTTTTTAATAATGTGTTTCTATGTAATTTCTGTGGAATTCAGTCAGACTTCCTCCCCGAGCAGCACATGAAGGATTGCAGCTTAAACAGCTTGTTTACAGTAGAGTTCTAATCATGATTGTTGGCTCTGAGCATTATATCCCAAATGAGGTTGTTTGGAGCCCTGGGATTCCACAAGAGATTGTTATGTTGTTGTTCTTAAAACTTCTGCGTTCTGTAAAATTCTAGCACTTGGAAAGTTGGTATTTTCATGCGCTTCAGCTCAGCTGCTGGTCCCCATTTTTGCTAGGATTTCCACAAAAGATAATTACAAATAAATCTTTTTTTAACCTTCACACATACTACCAAGCTAGTTGGAGACAAGGTAATTTTTATGCAGTGATTGACTGAAATCTGAAAATTATTTTAAGGTTTCTTCTGGAGTAAAAAGCTTGAGAAAGGCTGCTCTGTAGCTCTATGGTGTCCTGTATTCCTCAGAGGCCATTAACTCTTGTAGGCTAAGAAAGGAAAGAATCAAATACGGAGTCCTGTAAGACTAAACCACTGCTAGAACATAAGTGAAGACTGAATGCCTGATGACTGTATTGCCAGTTGAGACAAATAATTGTATTCCTCACCTATGATAGGGATACATTTCCATTTCTTTCTTGTCTCAATTATTTGTTTGCCTTAACTGATAAATTTGTGCATTTACACTCACGCTCATGTACTTGTGCTTGAATGCCTCTAAATGCTTTGCTATCATGAATGATTTGGCTGGACCAATATTCTTAGTAAATATAATGTGTGTTGAAATATGTTAGTAAGCTGTCAGAGCTATTAGGTTATAAACAGTAATAATTAGAGCAGTTGCCATTAAACTTGGCAATGCGCATATCCATGATTATAAGGAAACTGCCAGTTTTAATGTAGCTTCACAAGCATAATGCTTTTGATACTGTGCTAAATGTTGCCTTTCCAATGATTTATCAAGAAGAAAAGCTGATTTACTTTTCAATTTTTCTGGTGGTCAAACCTCAGTTTCTTGGTTCATCAAATCATATATTTGAGAAAGTGTATAAATAAGAAATAATTCCATATGGCCTTTGTAGAATAACAGCTTGCCTCATTATCACCTGCCATTCTGCAATTTCTTGATTAAAGCCACAAGATCACACAGGTTCAACATCATGGGTTCAGCTTTTTTTTTTTAAAGCCCTGTAGTATAACGCCAAAAGAATGCCAAGTTTTCCATGAAGAAAAATATTTAGCTTTAGAAGATGAAGATGCAAGATGTGCAAGGTAGAAGAAGCTGCTTTTAATCTATTGTACTTTTATTGTTGTGACAGTCTGTATTAGAAGGGGGAGAGGGATTACTTTGCTTTTTTGTTTTTTAAGTATAGACAATAAATGTGTTTGATTTTAGTTTCCTTGGGCAGCAGAACTTTAGTTTCTATTTAAGTGATTGGGCATTTTTTGGGCGTAAATTACCGTTTCAACCAAAAAAAAGAATAATTACAGTTAGATTTTTTTGCAACATCCTCCCCACACGCAGACATATGTTCTATAAAGGTGGATTTTTAGAATGCAGTTTTTTAAAAATCTCATACACACATGTCTATCCCGTAAGTCTCCAACCCCCGATCCATGGACTGGCATCAATTCTCATTATGCCAGAAACCGGGCCACACAAACAAGCAAAGCCTTATCTAGGGATGCAGGCACATATGAAAATATGTCTCCTCCAGTCTGTGGAAGCACCTCTCTTCATGATGCCCAAGAGGTTGGGGGCTGCTGCCATAAATGATTTTGACTTAGGGATACAAAGCTAGCTGGCCAAGTGTGCAGGTGGGGTTACATTACCCAGAATGGAAAAAATCAAATGTGAGCATGAAAAACTCCAAAAGGGTCTCTTTGGCAAACAGTCAACCCAATGTGAAAGAGGATGGGGTTCAGTTTGAGTAAGTGTGTAGTGACATGTACATGGATGAAGTTGGAGCAGTCTTAACCAACCAGAATAAAGATCTTCCTCACTAAAGATATTGGTTGAATGTGCAGCTGCCACAAAAAAGGCAGAGCCTATGCTAGGGATTATTAGAAAAGGTTTAGGAAACCTAAATGCAATGCAAACCCAAATACAAAACTCTTGTACATCTACATCTTGGCAGTTCTGGTTGTCAAGTTTGAAAAAAAATTGGAAAAATTCAGAAAAGGGTCATCTAAATGATCAGAAGACGTGAACCCCTTTTCATAAAAGAACAGAATACATTAACAGAGTTGGAAGGGACCTTGTAGGTCGTCTAGTCCAACCCCCCGCCCAAGCAGGAGATCTTCCACAATTTCTGACAAATAGCAGTCCAATCTCTTCTTGAAAGTCTCAAATGAAGAAGCTCCCAAAATGTCTGAGGGCAAGTTGTTCCACTGATTGATTGTTCTCACTGTCAGAAAATTTCTCCTTATTTCTAGGTTGAATCCTCTCCTTGTTCAGTTTCCATCCATTATTCCTTGTCTGGCCTACAGGTGCTTTCAAAAATAGCTTCACCCCTTGCTTTCTGTGGCAGCCCCTCAGATATTGGAACACTGCTATCATGTCTCCCCTGGTCCTTCTCTTCATTAGACTAGCTAGAACGGCTTGTAACTTGGGACTCTTCGCTGAAACCATGAGAGACTGAGAGGAGATATGATCAAAATTTATAAAATCATGTTTGAGTGATTGATTATGGGCTATCAAGGTGTTTTTTCAACTTGAAGGAGCAAATGGAGTAGGAAAAGGAGGCAGGAGTACTAGGCATGTATCGATATGCTGCCTTAAGTTGATCAAAAATAAAGGCAGGTAAAAACTGAAGAAATAACCAAGAGGCATCTGGCCAGCTACTATGAAAAACACAATTCTGAACTAAGATGAGTCTTGGCCTGTTCTTACAGGGCTAAATTTTAGTTTTTTTTATTCTCTTTAATTTAAAAATTATTTCTTGTTTACAAGCATGTAATAGCTACATTTGTTTTTGAAAATAATGTCCTTGAATTGAAATATCTAAAGTTTTTTTATGGTGAATAATACAGTAAGGGTTTGGTAGTAACAAACTCTGACTTTGAAGACTCTAAACTAAGACTGTCTAGCTGCTTGTTTCTCTCTAGAAGTAAAAGACAGTTGACAGTTGGACATTAAGGCAGCGGAGAGGGCATCTTGGATTTAATTGTGCATCCATGCAGTGGGTTGCCTGTTATGTTGGATTCAGAATCAGCTGGAAATTATAAATCCAAAAGATTTAGTTTGTTCCAAAGTGAGGGGAGAGTCGATATACAACAATTAGTTGCTAAAAGCAACACCTGGAAAAAAACTGACAAAATCTTCAATTTGTTTAGTAGCCAAGGGATTTGCTCCTTTCAAATCATTTTTACTAGTTATAGGAACCTGGTTTTTCATCTCCCTCTTTTAGGGAGTAAGGGGGCTTTTCCTCCCCCCAAAATCATACAGGACTGTAAATTAAGAACCAGCAAACAAGTCTCTTTAAAGCCCCTGTCCCACTGCACTTACGGATGCAAAGAGGATGTAAAACCTTTAAAAAAGCGTGCCATCCATTGGAAAACGCTATGCATCCGTTGTGTACTCACTGCATACGTGTTTCATACGCTCTATCCCTCGAGCATCCGTCCACTGAGATTTCATCCGCGCAAGACGTTTTGAGCTGCACAAAACTTTGTGAGCGGATGAACTTTCCGCCGCGTACGATGTACATCCGCGACATATGGGAAACAAACATTCTCTGTCCATTATCATCTGTTAAACGTCCGCTGTATCCTCTCTGCATCCTCTGGCCATCCTCGCAACTCACATCCGCTGCAGCTGAAAATGGAAAGAGGGAAGAAATGAAAGGTGCACGGAACGTCTACACAGCGTTAGTAGCACGGAAATAGAAAGGATGTAAGTGGATGCATCTCATATATAAAGGATTAAAATGGACAAAACGTTTGTATCTGGGATGTATCTCGGATATTTAGGATGTCTGCAGTATGTCTAGAGTATGTAGAAGGACACCTAGCGGACAACTGATATTTCCTATAAAAAGGGGGAGGAAATCATTTGGATCTCAGTATGAGTCCAGCAGCCGTGGTGTACAGACCTCTTCACCCTTGGTCTTGGTCTTCCACATCATCAATTGTTCTCCACCATGGATCCTGACACAGTCCATATGGTCAACAGAACCAAAACCTGTTCAGATTGTTTCACCTTTTATACAGAAGGAGAAGAAGGAGACGTCTAAGAGCTGTGTGGGTCCGAGGATGGATCATGAGAAGAATGGAGTTTGGACTGTATGACCAGTTGATGGTGGAGCTGAGGAATGAAGACCCTCATGCATTCCATCACTTCATGAGGATGCCACCAGCCATGTTAGCATGGTGAACTTGTAGAGCGTCTGAGACCCAGGTTGACCAAGCCGAGCACCAACTTCCATCCCAACCTGGACCCTGGACTGAAGGTGGCACTGACTCTGCGCCACCTGGCCTCTGGAACCACATACAGAAACATGCAGTATGCGTGGAGTGTGCCACACAACAGCATCAGCAAAGTGGTCAGAGAAGTGGTGCAGGCCATCATTGAAGAATACGTGGAGGAGCTCCTCAAGTGCCCCACCACTGAACAAGGCTGGAGGAAAGTTGCAGAAGAGCGGTATCAGAGATGGAACTTTCCCCATACCGTTGGAGCCATAGATGGGAAGCACGTGGCCTGCAAAGTTCCAGCCAACTCAGGGTCCACTTATTTCAACTACAAGGGCTTCTTCAGTATCATCCTCTTCGCCATGGTTGATGCTGACTACAAGTTCGTGTACATCGATGCTTCAGGCAACGGGTCAGCTTCAGATGGCCAGGTATACAATGCAAGTGACCTCAAGGATGGGCTGGAACGCAACCTCATCATGGGTTTTCCAGATCCAGACCCCCTGCCCAATGACACACAAGATGTGCCCTACTTCATCATTGGTGATGACGCCTTCTCCCTCAGAACCTACCTTATGAATCCGTACAGTTCAAGATACCTCACCCGTAAAGAGAGGATCTTCAACTACAGGCTGTCCAGGGCAAGACGGGTGGTGGAGAATGCCTTTGGCATCCTGGCCAACAGGTTCCAAATACTTCTCACCACCATGCAGCATGACCCAGGGACTGTGAGGAGCATCGTGGAAGCTTGCTGCATCCTGCACAATCTCATGCGCACCTGCTACCCAGTGTTGCAGAACAGACTTGTGAACCGTCAACAAGGGAATGGGGACATGGAGCCTGGTGAATGGAAGCAAGGACGTAACCTGATAGACACTGTGGATGTACAAGGCCCCAACAGAGCTTCACGTGAAGAGAAGAAGCAGTGCAACCTACTGAGACACTGGTGCAACTCCCCAGCTGGAGCAGTGGAGTGGCAAGACAGGATGATAGATGATTAATGGATGCTTCCTTGAGCCTGTCGCATAACACTGATGAGATTGTGCCATGTATGTTGAGTGGTCCTACAATGAATAGGGCATTAATAAAGAGCTTTGTTTATTTTAAAATGTGTTGATTAATGAATAAATTGTTGTTGATAATAAAGGTCCATATGTGTGGCAGCAGGGATGGGGGACCATACAGTCCCACTATGGTTGCACTGGAGGTTTATCTATCCCACAACTATCCTTATCTATCTCACAAGCATGCAAAGGCTTCACCATTTGTTAAAAGTTTTCACCAACACTTTACTAAGGTAAAAAAATGAACCAAGTGTGTTAAGCAAAGATAACCTTTATTAACTGTCTTAGGTAAACTTTATGACTTTATTAAAAAAGCAAAATGAACCAAGTAAAGTGTCTTAAGCAAAGATATACTGAACAAGTATACAACTCAGTCTCTGACACTATTCTCAGTCACCCTGAGTCATGTCCATGGTCTCAGCTGTTAAGCGGGCAGGGACTGTGGAGGTGGCTGTGGCTTGAGTGCTGGTCTGAGGCGCCATTGGGGTGCTTGGCCCCGAGAATACAACAGGGGATGGTGTGTTCAGGAAGCTGTCCGAGAGCTGACTCAGTCCCGTGAGGTTGAGAGGCCCCTCATCAAGCACCTGAAATGTGAGGCACAAGACTGATGACAGATTGTCCATTGATGGGTTTGCCTGTGGAGCGGAGGAAGGAGGAGTGTAGTGGGGCTGTCTGGTCTGCAGCTGGGTGAGGACTGGAGTCTGTGGCATGCGATGAACCTGGGCTTGGACTGGGAAGGTCTGTTTTTGCTGTGGGGAGTCCTGGTAGTCGTAGTCTTGGTAGGTGAGGGGCTGTTGAAAGCCGTGGAAGGGCTGTGACATCGCCTGGGGTGGAGGAGCAGACCTGGACTGGGTAGGAGCAGCTTCAGCTGGGCCTTGAGGGTTGTGCAGAAGTGCTGTTATCTTCTCCTTCATCACCTGGTCCTGGGCCTCGGGCAGGTCCCTCAGTGTTTGGCTCATGCAGGTGATGAAGGTGTTCCGGCCCGAGGATGCTCTGTCCAAGTGGACCAGCTGAGAGAGAAGTTCTGTGCTGGTCTTCATCGTGTCCCTGATCTCCAACAGCACACTGTGGTTCTGGCCCTCCAGTTTGCCTCTCTGCCTGCATCCTCTGGAGCTGGGGGTGGGGGTGGGTTGGCCTCTAGTGGCTGCTGCTTCTTCCTCCATTTGTGACAGGGGATCCTCCAAGTCTGCCGGTATAGGGAGTGCAGCTGTCGGGGGGGTCTCTGCCATGGGGCCCTCTGAAGACACCTCCCTGGACAGGGTAGCTGGCTCCTGGCTGGAAGAGGACTGGCTGTCTGTGGGCTGTCTGAGGGAGAGGGTTGACAGAGGGGCTGCTCCTTGGTTGCGGATCTCACCCTCCAGGAAACTGCACTTGGCCATGACGTACATCTCCCGGTCAGTGAGCTTGACAGCGGCCTGCCCGGATTTCTTGAGGTGTAGCTTGCCATACCAGGTGTGCATGTGCTTCCACCATCCCAGGAGTACATCTGCAGTGTACCCCAGGCTCTCTGCCTTGTCTCTCCAAGCTGCCTGCTTCTTCTTGGTGTCGCGATAGAGTCTGTAGCTCTTTCTCCAGAGGTACTCGTTCTCCCTCAGCCATTCCAGCACCTCATCCTCATGGTCCTCAGAAACGGTGTGCTGTTTCCTCTCTCCCTTCTCCTTCCCTTGCCTCTTCCTCCCTCTGGCAGGGGCTTCAGCAGGGCTTTCAGGGGCTTGAGCAACAGGGCCTTCAGGAGCTGGAGCAGCAGGGCCTTCAGGGGCTGGAGCAGCAGGGCCTTCAGGGGCTGGAGCAGCAGGGCCTTCAGGGGCTGGAGCAGCAGGGCCTTCAGGGGCTTGAGCAGCAGGGCCTTCAGGGGCTTGAGCAGCAGGGCCTTGAGCAGCAGGGCTTTGAGGGCCTTGGGGCCGGTCCACCACAGCAGCAGCAGCAGCAGGAGGAGGAGGTTCAGAGTCAGTGCCAGGGGGTGGGATGCTGGTTCTGTCCTTCTTGCCAGGGCTGGAATGAGTAGGCACAGGCTTCCTCTTTTTCCCTGACTGACGAACCATGGTGTTCCTGCTAGATGTATGTGGCAGCACATCTTTCCCCTGAATGCTGACTGCATGCGTGCTGCATCCTTTTATATCCGCAGAGCTGATGCAGTTCGTACTCCCCGCATGCGCAGTGAACGCTTTGCATCCGATATACATCCGCACGGCATCCGCTTTGCTTCCTTTAGGCATCCGTGATGCATCCGCGTCATCCGCTATGCATCCGCCCCTTCCGCTATGTGTCCGCTTCGCAATTCTCCCCCGAAACCCCTTTGGATGTGTCATCTACTTCCATCCGCTCTCATCCGCTAGGCTTCCTATGAACATCCGCTTAACATCCCCGCTACGTACTACACATCCGTTCTTTTCCGTTCTGTTTATGCAAATTTTTGCCACTTTTTGGAGCGGATGACAATGGATGGAGCCACCCCCGAAATTTTGCTCGTACGCTGTGTCCTTTATGCATACGTTTTGCGTCCGTCGGCCAGTGGGACCTAGCCTTTACAACAATTACAAGAAACTGAATTTACAACCAGGGAATGTGGTTTAGCATTGTTGCTGCTGCTTATATACTGATCAAACAATCTGTAAAAACAGAAAAGCAAGAAATGAATTGCCTTAACAGTGCAACCCTTATGTTTGTCTGCCATTTAATATTTATTTTTGCTCTGATTTGCAGTAAATACAGATAATCATGTCTCAAAATATGCTTTGACTCTTAAGTAGTCTCTCTCAAATAGTGACTCTTTAAGAAATCACTATTTCAAGGAGGCCAGAAAAACATAGTTTATGAATGCAATAATATTTATTCTTTCTCTCTTTTTGTCTGATATGCTTTGGAAAATCCTAAAACTGCAAATAGGTCTCCTACTACATCTGTACCACTGATAGAAAGACCTGGTTAAATCCAATTATAGTGTTTAGCCAAACTGTCCTTTGAAATGGAATTGTTGCAACATTTCAACAATGTTGTAAAGTCAGTGTGCATTCTGCAGAAAACTTACATGCAGAATGGTTTTCATAAATAGCTGCTTGGCAAAAATTACCATTAAAAATAATAGAAGAAATAATTTCACCAAGATTTTTATGGCACCTGTATAAAAGACGATTTTTAGATTCTCACTATCTTTTTTTTAAAAAGAACATTTGCGGGGAGGACACAGGGAAAATAAGATGTTGAAAATTGCATTCTTTCGTTCCAGCTAATTTAATAAAATTTTACAGAATATAATAACTGAACTTGCTGCTTTCACTCCCTTTGGTTCTATACAGGTCAAAGAAATTGGTTTTTCACTGAGTCATCCCAATCAGTACTTTATAGAAAGTCAGCAGCTACTTGGCGTCACTAAAGAAATAAAAAAAGATGAAAGGCAGCTTGAAAGCTCCCAGCTGAAACATAGCAGCCGGACACGGGCAGATATTCCTACGACTTCCTCTTTAAGTGCAACAGAAGAAATGGAACTGGAGGGACTTGAGGATTACTTTGCTGAAGATTAAACAATTCCATCACTTTTCCATTTACTTCCTATTATCTTCCTATATTGCAAACTGGTGCTGTGTGAATGACGTGTAAAGACATTGTAAATGTGCGGAGTTGTGTTCTACATAGAAAGTGTGGAACGGTATTCTGATATAAAAAGTTTTGAAAAATAAGCACTTTCTTGTAAGCACAAAAAATCAGTTGCAAGATTGAGCAATAAAATGATTCAGGTCGCATTTCTGTTTCTATGGGCAAATGCTAGAGCTATAGGCTTTCCAACACTCATTCTCTTAACTCCCAAGTCTTTTTCCTTGATAGAACTGGTTTTAAATATAGAGGAATGCAGATATTTATAATGCACCTTAGGTCATTCCTGCAAGATCTATTGTATCATAAACAATTCATGATTACTTTATGAATTCCTCCTAAAATGCAAAATTTTCTTGCTGTGATTTCAAGTGGCAAAGCCTCTTTGAAAAGGAAATAAAGATTTAAATGCATGTTGTTAAATTTACATAATAAAGCCTGTACAATTAAAAAGGAGTTGATTCCACTTTGTAGGAAAGTTGTCCATGTGAAACATGAAGATAAAAAACAAACATCAATGAACTGGGTACATTAGAAGTCGAGCTATGCACTTATATAGATAAGGGTGTTTAGGAAACCTGGTATAATTATGAAAATCAGAAATTTTTAAAATATATTTTGCATCTCTGAAAAAGACTACATATTTATGATGCAAGTTCCCATTTCAAGATTGATCAGTTTTGGCACTTTACATTAGAGTACTAAATCAAATAAATGAAATTAGTTTTACATAATCAAGAGTGAATGAATGAAATCTCATTAAAATTACCTTCAAGGAAAGTAGTAAATGCAGTTTAAGGTTCAATTTTGTAACCACTTACATTGGAGGAAACTCCATTAACTTGATGGAATTATTTTTTTTTATTAGCTACGTCTGTGATAGTTGTAAGATCTCAGGTATGCAATTTTTTTTAGAAAGTGGTGGACTTTTTTGTGTGTGCTCAGGAACTTAAATTTATCTTTGCTACTGATATGTGCAGTAGACTTGTAGCCATTAATGAGATGCTCTAGCATTTACAGTAATTATCTCAATTGCTGTATAAGTTGTAATCCTATTACTTTTCAGGTAATGCTTCAATGAATTGCCATTCGTACAGGCTCCTATATGCTGAAGTGGTTATGCACTAGTTATGTATTCAGAAGTTGTAGAAAGCAGTACATTTGCTATTCTTCACAATTCATGGCATATTAAGAATTTGAAAGCAGTGAATTCTCAATTGAATGTGAAGCTATAAAGTTTTGTCTTCCAAATCACTGGCTGCTACACAGGTATGTCTTTCATAATTGCGGGCTTCTATCATTTTTTAGCTTCTCTAAAGAACTCTCTCTTTTTTGGTTTATGGAGTTTAATAGTTCCAATTATTTAATCGAGCATCAACACTCAGCAGGAGTATAAAAGAAAATAATACCACCCTCACTACAAATATTCTTTCAGTTTCTAAGTAACCATCTGTGAACTGGACAGACCAAAATAGTCTGCAGTCAGTGGGTTTTACCGACCCCATCAATATACACTGCTCAAAAAAATAAAGGGAACACTTAAACAACACAATCCAAGTCAATCACACTTCTGTGAAATCAAACTGTCCACTTAAGTAGCAACACTGATTGACAATCAATTTCTCATGCTGTTGTGCAAATGGAATAGACAATAGGTGGAAAGCATAGGCAGTTAGCAAGACATCCCCAATAAAGGAGGTGGTGACCACAGACCACTTCTCAGTTCCTATGCTTTCTGGCTGATGGTTTGGTCACTTTTGAATGCTGGCGGTGCTTTCACTCTAGTGGTAGCACGAGACAGAGTCTACAACCCACACAAGTGGCTCAGGGAGTGCAGCTCATCCAGGATGGCACATCAATTTGAGCTGTGGCAAGAAGGTTTGCTGTGTCTGTCAGCATGGAGGTGCTACCAAGAGACAGACCAGTACATCAGGAGATGTAGAGGCTGTAGAGGGCAACAACCCAGCATCAGGACCACAACCTCTGCTTTTGTGCAAGGAGGCACAGGAGAAGCACTGCCAGAGCCCTGCAAAATGACCTCCAGCGGGCCACAAATGTACATGTGGCTGCTCAAACGGTCAGAAACAGACTCCATGAGGGTGGTATGAGGGCCCAACATCCACAGGTGGGGGTTGTGCTTATAGCCCAACACTGTGCAAGACGTTTGGCATTTGCCAGAGAACACCAAGATTGGCAAATTTGCCACTGGTGCCCTGTGCTCTTCACAGATGAAAACAGGTTCACACTGAGCACATGTGACATACATGACAGGGTCTGGAGATGCCTTGGAGAACATTCTGCTTCCTGCAACATCCTCCAGCATGACCGGTTTGACAGTGGGTCAGTAATGGTGTGGGGTGGCATTTCTTTAGAGGACAGCACAGCCCTCCATGTGCTCGCCAGAGGTAGCCTGGCTGCCATTAGATGCCAAGATGAGATCCTCAGACCTCTTGTGAGACCATATGCTGGTGTGGTTGGCCCTGGGTTCCTCCTAATGCAAGACAATGCTAGACCTCATGTGGCTGGAGTGTGTCAGCAGTTCCTGCAAGATGAAGGCATTGATGCTATGGACTGGCCCGCCTGTTCCCCAGACCTGAATCCAGTTGAGTACATCTGGGTCATCATGTCTCGCTCTATCCACCAACGCCATGTTGCACCACAGACTGTCCAGGAGTTGGGGGATGCTTTAGTCCAGGTATGGGAGGAGATCCCTCAGGAGACCATCCGCCACCTCATCAGGATCATGCCCAGGCGTTTTAGGGAGGTCATACAGGCATGTGGAGGCCACACACACTACTGAGCCTCACTTTGACTTGTTTTAAGGACATTACATCAAAGTTGGATCAGCCTGTAGTGTATTTTTCCACTTTAATTTTGAGTGTAACTCCAAATCCAGACCTCCATGGGTTGCTAAATTTGATTTTCATTGATAATTTTTGTGTGATTTTGTTGTCAGCACATTCAACGATGTAATGAACAAAGTAATAGAATATTTCATTCATTCAGATCTAGGATGTCTTATTTTTGTGTTTCCTTTATTTTTTTGAGCAGTGTATTTCTCTAGACATGATGTGACCTTCTGTTACTTGAGTGCATGCTGTCTCTTTTGGGCCAGGCTTTCTGTGTATCCCATTCCTACAAGGCTTGGAGATCTAAGCTTAACCAAGGGAAATTTGCTTGGTGATATGTTGAGCTTACAGCTTCTCAAAATTTAATATTACAGTATTTAAAAATCAAAAAAAGGAAAACTATTTGATTAAGTTAAACTGGATTTTATATCTTCTGGTATTTTTTATTTATCTATTTGTATCCACCTTTATTATTTTTACAAAGAATGGTTAAGGTATGAATATATCCAACATACCTTCCACCTCCTATTTTCCCCATGACAAACCTATTTGGTAGATTGGGCTGAAAGTCCTTCACTTCTCTTGCCTCACTGCAAATTTCTCTCTGTTCAACACTTTCATCTTAAAAATACTCATGATAGATAATTTTTAAGGAGGAAAGAGATATTGGAATTGTTCACTCAAAAGGCAACTGCCATGGTGCTCAGTGAGGTTCCCCTTTCTGCTAAAATTGCATTTCTTACTTTTTCAACCACTCAATAGAATTATATAAGAGGAAAAAAGGTTTTGGATTAAGTTGCTCCTGAGTAGCCTTATCTGTTGCTGTTAATTCAAGATTTCTCCATGTTTTTATAACTCCAAGAGATTAAATGATAGAAGAAACAACCAGAGTAATGCTGGGGGGGAGGGGAGCATAAATACAGTCTCGGTTCATACCCTCCCTGTATGGTATCTTATCTGCCCTGTATCTTATCTGCCCTTATTATATTGATAGAATTATTCAACGGTACTCCTCTTGAAGAATAATGGATTGAGCTACCTTTGGACCATTAGTACTTTTCATGCTAGGCATCCAACAACACTGCTCTTACCTCCTTAGAACTAGATGCCATCTGAGCAGACAGAAGAACTAAAGGTGGTGATGATCTGCAAAATCACATGGGACTTGCATGAAATGTGGACTCTAGGTAAGAAGACAAAGTAGGAAGGAAAAAGAAGGAAGTCATGGTAGGCTCCAGTCACATGGCTGGATTCTTGCTCCTGGTTGATTTGTGTTTCCTGGGAGGGGATAAGATGCAGGGATCATGAAGTATCAATGCTTCTTTGAATGATGTGATAATATGTCTTAAGTCTATTCCGCAGAATAGCCATTTAAAAAAAAATATCTACCCCATTTCCAACCCTTTTTTAGGAGGTGTGCTGCAGAAACAGTGGTAGGACAGCAATGTTTATGTACTGTAGATGAAGTAGAGTTTGGTTTGCATTCGGATCTGGGAATGAAACACAATTTTCTTTGGTTGCTCTTGTGGATCTCTTGTGATGCATGGGAGGGATACTGATTCTTCTAGGGCTGCTGAATCTCTCAGCAGCATTCACTTTCTTGACTAAGGTAATCTGGACTACCTATAAAGTTTAGAGTCATGGCCCTATGTTGTAGTTGTCAATTTCCTCAGATCAACAGGACAAGTCTTGGCCCAGTGTTTAGGGGCACTCCCAGAAAGTGCTCAGGGCAACTGACTCCAGATTGATTGACTGGGTTCTGACCAGTTCCGGAGAACCGGTAGCGGAAATTTTGAGTAGTTTGGAGAACTGGCAAATACCACTTCTGACTGGAGATTTTACAGTATCCTTCCCCTGCCACGCCTACCAAGCCACACCCACAGAACCAGTAGTAAAAAAAAATTGAATACCAGCACTAGTTTGAATGTTTACTAATTCTGTACAATTTAGATCTACCAGTGTTTCATCACTTTGAGTTCATTATAGAAATAATAAAAGACGGAATATAAATAAATAATATTCTCAATTGGGTGCCAAAACCAGGAAAATCTGAACAACTGCGGTTTTTACTGGAGCAATGGGTTCTAGCATTAGTAACACCTGACTTTTAACCCCTCATATTTATAGTAGGGAAATTTATTACACATAGGGATGTCCTTGAAGATTATTGTATGGTTATGGATGGAACCAAATGCAGCTGTACTTGACAGTTGAAACATTAAACTTTACAGATTTAATGTATAAAAACAACAGTGCTGTAAAACAACATGATTTTTTAGTACCTTATTGTACTAAAATTGTATCCAATTCCTTGTGTGTCCAATCACACTTGGTCAATAGAGAAATTTTATCCCATCCCATCCTATCCTATTCTATTCTATAGTATTCTTGCATGAACTCTGATTGTATTATATGCATAGCAACACCTGATGTCTGCATTAACTTTGTTTCATTTGCCTAGATCAGGGATATTAAACTCGTGGCGTCATGTGTCGTATTGCAACATTTCCCCCCTTCATTAAACCCTATGTGGACGTGGCCAACGTGTGGTGCATCTGGCTCGCGGGCCACAAGTTTGACAGCTCTGGCTTAGATTTTAGCATAATTCTGACATTTCAGTTTTTCACAGAAACTACTCTTGCAGCACAGCATTCATATTGCATTTGTTCCTGCTAAACCTCAGTGCCCCATTAAAGTCCAATTCTCCAAAACATCACTTATTATTTCTCGTTCTCTCCACCTATTCCTTCCTGAGTGAAACAAAGCCTTCCTTTTAAAGAATTTTTTTTTAAAGATTCCTGATGACTGACCATTTCTTAGAAAGGCTTATTGCTTGAATTACTGAACGTGAAATGAGAAGAGGAGGAATGATAAAGGATGTTGTATTTTCAGCTTTGCTGTCGGCAAATTGCCTCGCTTTAGAAAAACCTTTTGGCATTGGCTTTGCGTCTCATAAGCAGCTCAGTAGGAAAGATGCTGCAAATGGAATTGGTGTAACCTTTTATTGGGGCTCTTAATATTTCATGCCTGTGCACTGTTACCTGAAGGTGATGTCCTAGAACAGGACAGCCCAGGATCTATTGCTCTCAAGAGCAGACAAGTTTGACATATCTTTCTTATAACAAACATAGAGTGGTTGGTGAGTAATGCTAGGCTGCTTCAGGATAAATTTGGAACAAAGAAACAAACCTTCTGTGCACCACTCCAGCCCAAGGTAAAATACTGTCTGGAATAAATTCCTACCTGCTATGATGCCAGCTTAAAAAAAAAAAGACGGTCAAGACATTAATAGTTGTGTTTGCGATTTTTATTGATTCAACATTTTGAAAATGCCAATCATCTCAAAACAAGAATCGATCTCTCCATTACAGAAAATGTCATTCCTGCCCTTTAAGCAAGTTCCTGTCCACCTACCTCTTCATATAAAAAACAATTTTTAAAAAAGTTAAATCTTACAGACAATGTAGAAAAACAAATGTGTTGTAAAAGAACAATCTGAATTGTAAAGGGATAAAGCAATTAGATTGAACTGTTAAGTCGGGGGGAGGGGGCAGGAAATATTCTTTTTGCACTGGGACTTGAAGTAGCTTTCTTTGCATGTGTTCCACTAATTTTGGTGTTACCAGTCATGTAGCTATTCCCTCTATCTGATAATGAGAACACTGTTGGGATTTATAGCAGAAATATTTAAGAAACTGAAAATATATAATTAAAAAGCACAGGTAGTCCAACTTACAATGATTCTTTTAGTGATCATTTGAAATCACAACGGCACTGAAAAAAATGACTTATGACCAGTTTTCACACTTCACGACTACTGCAGCATCTCCATGGTCACATGATCAAAATTTCAATACTTGGAAACTGGCATATATTTATGACAGTTGAACTGTCCCAGGGTCATGCAATCACCATTTGTAACCTTTCCAGTCAGCTTCCAACAAGCAAAGTCAGTGGGGGAGGCCATATTTGCTTAATGACTGAATGATTCATTTAACCGCAATGAATCCACTTAAGACAGGGGTGTCAAACTCGATTTCATTGAGGGTCACATCAGGGTTGTGTTTGATCTCAGGGAACTGGATTGGGCGTAGCCAGGGTAGGCATGGCCAACTCGATATCACTCCTGTCAGGGGCGCTTGTGGTGGCCTGAGCGCTCTCCAGTGAAAATGGGCTCCCGAGCTCCTTTTTCAGCTATGATGGCTTCCTGAAACCCTCTGCCAGCATAAAGGGAGCTCAGGAGAGCTCTGTTTTCACTGGCAGAGGCACCACCGGCCAGTCCTTTGCTGTTTCCAAGGCAGCCCCACAGGCCAGATCTAAGCACCCCATGGGCCAGATCCGCCCCCCAGGCCTTGAGCTTGACACCCCCAGCTTATGAACTGTGCCAAAAAAGATTGTAAAGTGGGGTAAAACTCATTTAATAATGTCTTGCTTAGCAATGGAAATTTTGGGCTCAACTGTCACAAGTCAAGAACTATTTACACTAAAATTTCATTTTAATTCTCCTTCAAACAGGCAGAGTGAAGTGACTATCATATATAATTTCTTAACACAGGGCTGAGTTCAACTCCTGGTGGCTTCACAAGTATGTTCATGTATTTCTGGCAACTGTATGTAAGTGTTGTATCTATCTTCTTCTAGAGGAGTGGTCATCAACCAGTGGACCGGGGACCACTGGTGGTGCACAAGAACATTTGGTAGGTCGCAGAGAAATGTCATGCCCAAAGCATCCCCCAAAGCAATTAATCCAGGCTGTGTAGGAAAACAAGACTGTGCCGCCCACATGGCCTGTGGGAACACAAGGCTTGCGTTACTTGCATTGCAAACAACATGAGGTAGTGAGGGAAGGAGGAAAAGGGTGGATGGAGGGAACTTGCCCTACACACCTCGCCTGGCCACCGGGCTGCTTCTTTCCACTTATTCTGCTTTTGGTGCATGCCAGAAATGAGTCTTTGTGACCCTGCAAGGCATCCTGCTCCAAGAGGCTGCACAAGTGAGACAAGTCTCACAAAGGCTCATTTTTGGTGGAATTTGGGGGAGAGAAAGAAAGACTTCTGCTGCTTCTGCTGCTTTCCTTGTATGAAGCCAAAAGTCTCTCTCTCTCCCCCTGAGAATGGAGCTGGAGATGGTATCCTGCGATCCCAAATAAAAAATGATTGATCAGTGGGAAAACGGGGTGGGGAATTTTCCTGCAGACTTTTTTGGGGGATTTTCCCAGGGTCTCTGGTCCACAGGATTTAAAATTATGAGTTTGGTGGTCCCTAAAGTCCAAAAGGTTGGCAACCCCCTGTTCTAGAGTATCTTTTCAATTGCCAAGACTAGCCTTCAACCCTGGTTGTCCCCATCCATGTTATAATCAGTTCTGATCCTGCTTCACTTGATCCTGCTTCACTGATCCTGATCACCCAAGGTCAACCTGGTGGTGCTATATAGCCAGTTAGTTCCTGCATTAATAATACTTTTGGTGGATCATAAAATATCGTACTATTTTTTAATAACATATTTTTATTCAGGTAAGTATTGCCATATTTCTACGACTTATATACTTTTGTTCCCTGTACACCTAAGATCCAATTTAGAATTAGAGAATTTTGAAGCCAGGAGTTTTGTTTCTAATCCCAAAACTAATTAATGGTTCACGTACCTTTTTCATTTCAGTACTGTAATTTGGAGACAGAATCATATTACGGGTGCTGTTTTTAGACAATTTACTAGTAGATCTCAGTAGACTTTATGCCTGCTGCTGTTATAGCTGTAAACAAAGCATTGTAATATCTACATTTATACATTAGACTGCATTTCTTATACTACATTATTAAGTTTTATTATGCAATGAGCACACTAACTTTTTCCACTGCCTTTCCTTAGGTTTTTACAGCTTCGCTACCTATCAGGAGTCTGCAAATCACAGAAAATTTGAATCAGTTTTACCAGCTGAGCCTGCCGAGAATTATAATTTAGCAAGATACAGAGAGGCATAGATTACCTTCCCTTCTCTTAGAATTTTAATATAAAAACGTAACTCTATCTAGAGTCCTAGAAAATTACTGTGTTGGGGGGGGAGAACCCAGTAGAAAGGGGGCCATAGAAGGAGCGTTCACGTCGCGGCCCCTGTCAGGTATCTGTTTACCTGCAAATCCTTCTACCACGCTACACCAACCTACACCAACAGTGTTCTACAGTGGCTGGGAAAAGTGTAGCGACACGAGAGAAGAAGAAGACCCAGTAGAAAAACAGGGTTTTATTTTTAATTTAGTTTTTAAAATTAAATTTATTTTTTAATTTTTAAAACACTAGTTAATTGGAAAATAATCCATGTTGTTCATTATTTATTTATTTATTTTTAATGTGTTTGGGGACAAATGCTGCCTTTAAAACCAGCTCGCTTCAATTAAAAAAAAAAAAGGCATCAGTCTTATAGACTGACACATAAGGAAAGATACATCAGATGAAGGGAATTGAAGATAAAAAGGACAATGAAGAAATTAGTTTTCAAAACGAAAACAGAGTGGTGAGCCATAAACGGGTCGGCTGCTACCGGTTTGTCCCAGTTCGGGCAAACCTGTAGCTAACCGGTAGCCAATTTTGTGGCTGGTTCGAGGAACTAGCAATTCCCACCCCTGGCTAGCCCCACCAACCTACCCTGCCCTTCCCAGGAGTCTCCACATAGCCCATTTTGGATTCCAGGTAAGGCTTGGGGAGATCATGGAGGCTCAGGGAAGGCAAAAAATGGGCCTCCCGGAGGCTCCAAAGGGCCTCTGGCATCTGGGAGGCCATTTTTGCCTTCCTGGTGCCTCAAAGAAAGCCTCTGGAGCCCAGGAGAGCAAAAAAATGGGCCTCCTGGAAGTCCATTTCTGGCCTCCAGGGGGCCTCCTGAGCCTGGGGAGGCCATTTTCGCCCTCCCACAGGCTCGAGGAAAGCCTCTGGAGCCCAGGGAGGTTGAAAAATGGGTCTCCCAGAAGTCCATTTCCGGCCTCCAGAGGGTCTCTGGAGCCTGGGGAGGCACTCTGGTGCAGGAGGCCAACTAGGCCATGCCCACCATGACCATACCCACCAAGCAACTGGACAGAGAACTGGTTGCTAAAATTTTTGAAGTCTGCCCCTGACCATAAACTGCCTTGAAAAGAAGAGCAGCAGCAGCAAGAACTTAGACTAGTTTTTCCTTGCTACTCTTCCTACTTGAGTAGTAAGTGAGAGAATTTGGTCTCAGGACTGATAAATGAAGTGGGAGTGTCTCCCAGAACAATTTTTTATGCCTGATGTTCTATTTGGCAAGAAGAGATTATGAGGTTTTTAATGTTTTAATGAGCTCATTCAATTGTTGTACCCAAAATGGGTCGTTGCCTGGCACCAAAGCCAATGCAGACCACCACACATGAGGAATGGCTTTTCCAGCTTCTTTTATTGGAGTACTCCAGCAAAAGGGTCTCAGCCACTAAAGGAGCCAAGACCATGAACAATGCACAAGCACAAATTGTATACAGTTATGATTAAGGAAGTTCCCTAACAATCACACATTGGTTCCTTAACACCATTTTTTTTTTTTACTGGATTCTTCTACTTTACCCTCCTTCATACATGGCATGTTTATGTTAATAAGTTTTCTTATCAAAAGAGGTGTGTCTTTTACTATTATAATAAGCTAGGGTTTACCAAAGTTTATATTTATGTGCTTTAGCTAGCATCCTTCTAGCACAGGGGCGTCAAACTTGCGGCTCGTGGGCTGGATGTGTCACACTCTGGCCACACCCACGTCTGGTTTAGCAAAGGGGAAAAAAGTTGTGATATGTCACGTGATGATGCCATGACGATGCAAATTTGACATCCCTGTTCTAACATGCCCTTCTGACTTGCAACTTTTTTGTTGCTAGGCAGTAGTGTCCCACCATTTGTTACATTCACTGAAGCTGCAAGTTTCTGGGTCAGTAATACCTTTAACAAATTTTCCTAGTTCCAGTCTTTCACAACCTTCCGCAAGGTAATACTCTTCAGAGGTTCTAGAGCAGGATGTATACTTTCCATTGGCTGAAAGGGCAGCTGAAATTTGGGTGAAGTGTGAAGGGGTTTAAAGCAGGTGAGTAAAAGTTACCATTTTGCATCTAAAAATCCTCCCACAACTTCTATTTTTATCCCTACTTACTCAAGATTCTGAAGGCCACAGAAAACATGCTGGTGGGCTGTGTGTAGGCTGAAGGCCTCATTTTTAGCATTTCTGCATTACATCTGGAGTGAGAAAGCTAACTTAGGAAATAATCATGAATGGCAAATTAATGGAGAATTTTAATATATTAAAAGGAATAAGACAGGGGTGCCCGCTATTGCCACTAGTATTTATTATTGCAGCAGAGGTACTATTAACACAAATTAGATATAACCAAGAAATAAAAGGACTGAGATTTAGAACAGAAGAATATAAAACAGAAGGATTTGCCGAGGACATGGCATTCACCATAGAAGACCCTCTGGAAACAGGACATATATTGCAACATGAATTAAGGAAATTGAAGAATTTGGCAGAGTGGCAGGACTAAAAATAAATAAAGAAAAAGCAAAGATCCTAACAAAGAATATGACAGTGAAACAGAAGGAGGAATTGGAGAAGAAATTGGAGATCCAAACAACAAAAAATTAAAATATCTTGGGGTGTAGCTGACAACTAAATGCTCATCGATAAAAACAGATAATTATGAGAAATTATTAAAACAAATACAAAAGGAATTGGAAAATTGGGGTGAACTTCAGATATCATTGATATGGAGAATTGCCACTATTAAGATGAATATACTACCCAAGATATTATTCCTCTTTCAAACAACTCTAATAAAATTAGGCAAAACCTTCTTTGAAGAATTAAATAAAACAATTACAAAATTTATTTTGCAAGGGAAAAAGGCCTGAATAAAACTAAAGCTCCTGCAGGACAGTAAAGATACGGGAGGGTTCGGACTTCCAGATTGGGAACTCCTCTATCAGGCCACAATAGCAACATGGATTAAATATTGGGTTAATTTAAAGAATAAAAGAGTGTTAATATTAGAAGGACATGACCTGTAGATTGGCTGGCACATGTGGGAAGAGAAAAATAAATTTCATTTGTATTTTCAAAAACATCAAATCAGAGATACCTTACTTGGGGTTTGGGAAAAACTAAAACAAAACCATTATGCAAAGATCCCAAATGGATGTCAACCATGGAAGCTATGACTTGCAAAAATGTTTCCCAATAACTCAGCAAGCTGTTGGAAATGTGGGAACCTACTACTACCATATGTGGTGGATCTGCCCAAAAGCAAAAAAATATTGGCAGAAAATCAGAAATTGGTTAGAAGAAATTACAAAAGTTAAAATTGAACTGAAAACAGAGATATTTTTATTAGGAATTTTAAAACAAAAAATTAGCAAAAAAAATATTGTATATTATACTCCCTATATTAACATCAGCAAGATTTGCCTTTGCCCAAAATTGGAAATGTGAAAATACTCCCCCTGACTTTATGATTAGAAAGAAAACTTTGGAATGTGCAGAAATGGACAAGTTGTCAATGGAACTCAAAAACAAAAAGGAGTCAGAATACGATGAGATCTGGAATTTCTGGAACAGCTGGTTGGAAGGTAGACATGAAATGAACAAAAGAAAGATAAATAAGAAAGTATGATGGAAATTAATGATTTTACTTGCAATTAGATATATGTTTGTAATATACCAATTGGATGAAAACTTGTGTTAGATATCAATGTAATACGTGTGAATGATTATACATTTTACATAACCTGAGAGATGTCAAACTGAGTGAACACTGCCTTGCTCACATTGCAATAAGTGGAATTTTTTAATTGTATTTGTGTAAATATGCTTAATAAAATATTTTTCTAATTGAAAAAAGGAAATGTTCATGATCCCTGTGTAGGATCCAAGATATACAGTAAGCTTGCAGTAATTCAGCCCCTGCATGTGTGCCTTCAAATCAGTCTTGACTAAAGTCCAAGAGACTGCCTTGCCATGTCCCTGCTGTTTTCTTGTAAGGGTTTTAGAAGTGATATGCCCTTGTCTCCATCCTTGGGCTGCAAGAGAATGACTGGCCCAAGATGGGACCAGAACTCATGGCTTCCCTGTTTCTAGCTCGGTGCATAATCTACTGGGCCAAACTAACTTTCTTCATCCTTCAACAATGAGCCATTTGGTTTAGTTCATTGTCATTAGTGGACTATAAAATGTTAATAATATAAGTTGACTTATTTGACTGATTTTTTTATCTGCAATGTGTCAAAATAGTTCTTTACACAATATATTTAATGTATCTAAAAGTAAAAAAACAAAATTGAAAATGAAAACAGTAGGTGGGATATATAACTCCCAAGAAATGTGCAATGGTGCATTGGTACTGTGCATGTTGATGGACGCAAAAGGAAACTTTGAGGGTTTAACATGAGACTGACTGGGAGCATTATCAAACCTCCCTCCAGGAAAGAATTTAAATCAGATCAGTACTTAAGTGATTCATTTGGATTGGTGCCTGCATTGAGCTAAATTGTGATTTAATTGTGGTTTAATTGTTTGATAAATCTCTGTGAACACTCTAAGCCAAAACTAAATATGAGCCAGCAGTGTGCAGCAGCAGCCCAAAAAGCTATGGACTGTAGGCTTATCTTTTCAGAGGTTCTACCAGTATACAAGGAACAAAAAAGGGAAAGGGCAGCGTACAGCAGAGTTTAATGTATGGCAGAAGGAGTGGTGTAAAAGGGAAGGCTTTGATTTTATTAGTCATGATGTCTGCAGCTGGTCCAATGAAAAACTGTACAAAAGAGATGGTTTGCATCCATCAAAGAAAGGGACTGAGTTACTTGGCATTAAATTCACAGATTTCCTGGATAAACATTTAAACTGAACAGCAGGGACAGAGAATTAATGGATTCAGAACATCTCTGTCCCCAGCAATCTAAAACTGATAAGGATACCAGTGCATGCAAAATAGATGTTTGTGCAGGTAAGATTATTAACCTTGATGCCAACCAAAACCAAGCATTTAATAGTGAGTGCCATACCATGTGCACTAATCAAACAAGTGGCAAAAAATAGGGACAGGCAGGCACAACACAGGTTATGTTAGACAGTAAACACAGTGTCAGACATAAAGATCTCAAGTGCCTATATACAAATGCACAAAGTCTGGGAAACAAGCAGGGTGAACTCAAAACTATGAATACATGAAGGTAAATATGATAGAGTTGGAATAACAGAAACTTGGTGGGATGAAACCCATGACTGGAACACACTGGTAGAAGGATACAAACTATTCAAAAAAAACCAGACCCCATAAAAGAGGAGGTGGAGTTGCACTGGATGTAAAGGACCACTATATTGCTACAGAAATGCATGAAACCAAAGATGAAAACCTCTTAGAATGCATATGGGTCAAGATAAAAGAAAAAAAATGACATGGCCAGAGGTGTATATTATAGGCCACCCAATCAAGCAGAAAAAATATATGTCCTTTTTGCCAGCCAACTAACAAACATATGCAGGAAGCACAACAATAGTCATGGGAGACTTCAATTATCCTGATATCAATTGGAAAACTAATTCTGCACCAAGTGAGAAATCAAATAAGTTCCAAACCAACCTAGCTGACAACTTTGTTGTCCAAAAGGTAGAGGGTGAAACTAGAGGGACAGCCATACTGGACTTAATTCTTACAAACCGAGAATAAGTGATAGAGGGAGTTGAGACTGCAGGAACCTTGGGTGAGAGTGACCATGTCATACTAGAATTCAACATAACACAAACACAAGCAACAGTACATAATGACACCAGAGTCTTGGATTTTAAAAGAGCTGATTTCAATAAACTCAGAGAGAACTTGGGAAAGATTCCATGGATGAAAATCCTAAAGGGGAAAACAACTCAAGAATCTTGGGCAACTGTAAAAAGTATGATCATAGAAACCCAGACCAGCACAATACCACTGAGAAAGAAAAACAAGAAATCCAAGAAGAAACCAGCATGGCTCCACAAAGATCTCTCTGGCAAATTGCAAGAAAAAAAGGACAAGAACAAAAAATGGAAAGAAGGGCATACAACTGAGGCAGAATATCAGCAGATAGCCAGAATCTGCAAAGACGAAGTCAAGACAGCAAAGGCTCAGAACGAACAAAGACTTGCAACAAAAGTCAAAAATAAAAGTTTATTTTATCTTTTATCAAAGATAAAAGATAAAGAAAAAAGTTTCTTCCAACATATAAATAACAAGAAAAAAATCAAGGAAACAGTCGGTCCACTAACTCGTTCTTTGCATCTGTCTTCACGCAAAAAGAAACTATAGCTCAACCCACCAAAAACATAACTGTAAAAGACAGACCAGAAATAAAAGTTAAAATAAGCAAAAAGATAGTAAGAGAACACCTGTCTGATCTTGATGAAAACAAATCACTGGGGCCTGATGGATTACATCCCAGAGTTTTAAAGGAGCTGGCAGAGGTCATCTCAGAACCACTGCACCATATATTTCAAAAATCCTGGAGCACTGGGGAACTACCAGAGAACTAGAAAGAGCTGATGTGGTTCCCATCTTCAAAAAAGGAAAAAAAAAAACAGACCCAGAAAACTATAGACCAATCAGCCTAACATCAATACCCAGGAAGAGTACTGGAAAAGATAATAAAAAAATAGATCTGCCAACATCTAGAAACAAGTAAAGTAATAACTAGCAGTCAGCATGGGTTTGTTAAAAACAGATCATGCCAAACCAATCTCATTTCATTCTTCAACACAGTGACTAAATTAGTAGACCAGCAAAATGCTGTGGGCATAATATATTTAGATTTCAGCAAGGCATGCAATAAAGTAGACCACAACCTATTTCTTAGTAAGAAAAAAATGGAATAGATAGCACCACCACTAGATGGATTCACAACTGGCTGGCAAATCGTACTCAACGAGTAGTCCTTAATGGGTCTAAGTCTGCATGGAGGAAAGCAAGCAGTGGGGGGGCCACAAGGTTCTGTCTTAGGCCCAGGACTCTTCAATACCTTCATTAACGACTTAGATGAGGAAATAGAAGGGGAACTTACTAAATTTGCAGATGATACTAAGCTGGCAGGAATAGCTAACACCCAAGGAGATAGGCTCAAGATCCAGATGGATCTTGACAGACTAGAACACTGGGCCATATCTAATAAAATGAAATTCAATGTAGAGAAAAGCAAAGTCCTACACTTAGGCAAGAAAAACCAAAAGTACACATATAGATTGGGTGTAACCAGGCTCAATAGCAGTAACTGTGAGAGGGATCTTGGAGTCTTAGTGGACAACCAGCTAAATATGAGCCAGCAGTGTGCAGCCGCCACTAAAAAAGCGAATGCAATCCTAAGTTGTATTAACAGAGGGATACAGTCAAGATCAAGGGAAGTACTAATACACTCTATGAAGCCTTAGTAAGACCATATCTAGAGTACTGCATCCAGTTTTGGTCACCACATTATAAAAAAGATGTTGAAACTCTAGAAAAAGTCCAGAGAAGAGCAACCAGGATGATTAGGGGACTGGAAGGTAAAACATACAATGAACAGTTGCAGGAACTGGGCTTGGCTACTGTAGTAAAGAAAAGGACCAAGGGAGACATGATAGCAGTCTTCCAATATTTGAGGGGCTGCCACAGGGAGGAAGGGGTCAAGCTATTTTCTGAAGCGCCTGTAGGCCAGACAAGGAATAATGGATGGAAACGGAACAAGGAGAGATTTAACCTGGAAATAAGGAGAAACTTTCTGACAGTGAGAACAATCAATCAATGGAACTTGCCCTCGGAAGTTGTGGGTGTGCCATCAGTTGAGACTTTCAAGAAGAGATTGGACTGCAATTTGTCAGAAATGGTGTAGGGTCTCCCACTTGGGTGAGGGGTCGGACTAGATGACCTACAAGGTCCCTTCCAACTTTGATTATCTGTTAAATCAAACAAGACACATCCTGGCCTGATGAAAAGTTTGAACTTGTGTCAGTCTAGAGAAGGTTGCTTAAGAAAAAGCCTGCAACCAAAGAGGCTTTTACTGAAACTGAATGACAAAACATGGAGCTCGCTTGTTCAGAGGTAGTTATATGTTCAATTATCTAACACAGAAATAAGCAAACTTAAAACTTCCATGAAATCAATTCTATATCAGAAACTTTACACAAAATGAAACTTTTAAAAAAAGTTTTCCCCAGCTGACTCATAATAAATGCTCAATTTTTAAAGGATAGGAAGGTCTCTTCCCAAACTGTTTGCCGAGCCCCTTGTTAATTTAGCTTAGAAAATAATAGGATGCTTTTATGTTTTTTTCTTCTTCAGTGAGTTCAGTCTAGATCTCTTTGCTGGAAAGAGTTTGCAGAGTGTGTAATTTGCACTGCATTTATCATCATCCATCCTCCTTTTAAAATGAAAGCCACAGGCACTTTGATGAATGGAAGAGAGAGGTAGCCAATTTTGCTTTAGTTTTGAAATGAATGGTGTTGTTTGTTGTCCTCTGTTAAGGTACTGTTTTGTAGCTTATAATAGCAATTGCTTTCAGTCTTGACCTGAAATTGTTTACTATATTGCTCCAAGCTCCTACTTGTGATACTGGACAGAATCTTCCTTAGTGACTAAATGGGGAAGATAGGTGCAGGAACACAGCATGCGAAGGAGGAAGGGCCCCAAAGAAACCAACTTACCAAGGCTTTCTATTTCAGATGCCATGTTGTGCTTGGTCTCCCAAGTGCCTCCTGGTCTTGTTACAGAAAACATCCTTGCTGAGTGCTGACTCTAGACTGAGCATAAGACTGTGTTAACATCTCTGTCTCTGTCTGTATTTGGGAATATTGGAAAAACTCTTCCCACCTCTTTGTCTCTTCCAAGTCGTTCCCCAGGCAATTTCCTCCCTGAGGAATCAAAGATATTGGTGTGTCAAGGGGAATTGCCCTGATGGACATGGGATATACTGTGTGCATCAAAGAATAGATAGAGGAAGAATCCAGAAAGGAAGACCCAACCGAAGGCTAACAGAACCAAGGGAGAGATCTGCAGGTTGGACTGGCTGGTGCAAAGCCTGCAGCTTGGAAAGGAAGGGAGCAAGGATCACCTGATAAAAGGGCTGGAATCCAAAAAGTCCAAGTAAGAGTTATTTTCAGAGGTGGGATTCTACAGGTTCTGACCTATTCGCTAGAACCAGTTAACTTTCTAAGCAGTTCGGAGAACCGGTTGTTGGAAGAAATCTCCTTTTGTTTTTTTTTTTCCACACTTCTTGCATTCTTGCTAGTATGCTAGACTTACTGTCTCCAAAGAAGTTTTTTTTTTCCTTTGCTGGTACTTTCTTAAAGGGGAAGGGTTGTTTTAAGCTTTTTACACTGCTGTTGGGAGGAAATACTCCTCTGTTGGAGTTAGCACCTTGAAGAAATAATTGAATAATGAAGCAGAGCTGCCAGAAAGCTTTTAATGATAAGGAACTAAGACATTAGTTGTGTCACTGAATGAGTGACATTCAGTAAGACTTCTTGGCTAGCTAGAAAGATTGACATTCAGACATGAGTTTACATTCCCTTTTTGAGTTTGGTCTAAAACTGGTGACCATTCAAAGTTACAATGGCACTGAAAAAAGTGACTTATGACCATTTTTCACAATTACAAATGTTGCAGCATTCCCAACTGTCACAAGAGGCCAGACGAGGAGAAGCTGCCCTTGATGTGAATGCTGTCAAGTTGGCCACGCCCATCCAGTCACATGATTAGCAAGCCATGCCCATCAATTAAGCCACACCCATAGAACCGGTTGTTAAAAAACTTGAATCCCACCCCTGGTTATTTTCCTCACTTCTCATCCTCTCCACCCAGGCTACAAGTTTCATCAGTGAAAGTACTGAAAATCAATGCATTGAGGGAAAAAGTGAAATAGCCACGAAACTCTAAAAAGTCCCATTTGGAATTGACTATGTAAAACAGTGTATGTATGTTTTTTATATTTTAAGGCAAGACTGCTCTGTTGGAAATAATACAGTTATCTATCTGAAGATTCCACAGGAACAAATACCATAATTTAAAGGAGAAAAGTGTGTGTGTGTGTGTTGTGTGTGTGTGTGTATAAAGGTCCTCTCTCTCTCTCTCTCTCTCTCTCTCTCTCTCTCTCTCTCTCTCTCTCTCTCTCTCTCTCTCTTTCTCTGTATGTATGTATGTATGTATGTATGTATGTATGTATCTATCTATCTATCTATCTATCTATCTATCTATCTATCTATCTATCTATCTATCTATCCACCCACACATCTTTTATCCACTAGGAATAAGGTTACTTTTAGGAAGCTGCTAGCATTGGTGGGAGATGTCAGCAGTGATTAGGATTGTGCCATTTGCTATTGGCCAGAGGTGACCTGAAATCCTTGTGAATTCCCTTCAGGTGTGTTGGATGACAGCTTCCAGACTGAGGAAGGCCGGGCTCAAGTGATACCATAGTTGGGAATACTAGCATACACAGATTTGTTTCAATTTGGGAACGAGTATTTGACAATGAGGGACTTTCAATTTTGCATGAGAAAGGAGAAAGAAATTTTCTATTCACACATTCTACTAAGTACCAAAATTAACAAAACAATAAACAACTTTCAAGCCTTTTTTGGCTGTTAATAAGCAGGGGGGAGGGGAAGATTACAATAGAGAATTGCGCCTAGAACTTGACAGTGTAAACGTGCGGGTTTTTTCCCCACTGGGATTTTACAATTGAGAAACAATGCAATTTAGGATATATTTTTTTTTAAAAAAATATTGTATTATGGACTTATGGAAAGTTTTTGACTCTGTTTTTAACTCCTTGAAAATATATACACATGAAAATGGTTCTTTGTATACAACTTCTTGGGAGTTTTGTTTGGGACTGATGCTGCTTTGCTTTGCCTGTTGTTTTGCTTGCAATATCTTGTCTGGAATCTGCACCTCCAATAGTAGAGAGTATCTGTAGCTCAGGGTTGAATTGTGGGATCCTTGATGCTCTCTGAGCTTGGTAGTTTGCTTGCAAATACTTCATGACCCAATGAGATAGCTTCATGAACACTAATTGGTTTTGTGAAACATCTCCAAATAAACAACTAAGCTCAGAGAGAATCCCACAGATCTGAATTAGTTGCAGATACACATTAACAGAGTTGGAAGGGACCTTGTAGGTCATCTAATCCACTCCCCACCAGCTGCCCAAGCAGACCCTACACCATTTTTGACAGATGGCAATCCTTCCTGTTAGCTTTTTATCTTAAAGAACCCACTCAAAAGGGGCCCCCACACAAGCTTTATTAACCCTTCTGATTTTGCCTTGCCAATTATAAGTAATTTTAACACAGTTTAGACATTTGTATCACTCACTCTCGCAGGATTCCTCCAGAAGAAGAAGGTGAGGATGGCGAGAGGGTTTGCATGAAAAAAGTGGCTCTCAGCAAACTAATTCCTGTTGTAGTTTCACCCCATCACTAGGCATCAAGCAACTTTAAGGAAGCAAATATTTGGTTGCCAAGCATTATGCTTTGGAATGGTATAATGTCCTACTTTACAATGATTTATTTAAAGGACTGTTTATTTGAAATTCAGTTTTAAGTATCAAAAATCATAAGAAAGGGCAGCAGGTGGTATGAAATCACCTATCAGCAGGTCATAACACCTGACTGAATAGGCAGTCAAAGTAATCTGCCACCATTTTTTCTGGTATAGTGAAATATATTGGCATTTCTATACAGATTCATTGTTATTTCAAGTCGATACATAAATAATGTGCACATTTTATGCAGATTTATATCCATTTTTTTTCTAATTTGGGGTAATGCACTGATGCATTAATTGTCCCTCCTATGCACATCTATTTACACACACTGTTGTAATGACGAGGCAGTCGAGTTGTTTGATCATGAACAACTGAATTATGATGATGATCTTTATTGTAGTATAGTCTTTGCATTTATATACATTTTTAGTTATCCTCCATCATTGGTTAACTTTGGTACTGCTTAACTTTCATTACTGTTTAGTACAATAATCCATACAATTAATTATCTCTAGTTAAAGTCTAACATATGTCTACTTCCCCTCTCTAATCCTCCTTTATCCATAGATTAGTGACTTTGTTTGCCTGAGTTGTATTTGCTTGGAAACATTCTTTATCTGAGGTTTGCCATCTGAGATTGGAACATTCCTGCAATTACAATTCTACAACACAATAATGTGGTTTTTTTTAATCCACGTAAAAATATATTTCAGAATAATAAGAATAACATTATTCTTTCAAAATTTCCAGTTTCTGAAAACTGGAGAAAACAAAGGATTGTTTATGATAGCATAGCACTAACAATAGCCATTCTTTACATGACCCGTTACTGGAATACATTCTCCAAAAACCCCTATAGAAATTTTTGGATTTAAAATACATTTGTTTGGAACAGAAAAAAATGTCTAAGATCATTTAATAAGATAAGAAGATAAGACAATAAGTGACTCAGGGTTGCGTGACAGTGAGTTGGGTGACAAATCTTTCAATCAATGAATGAATCAATTTACCTTAAGAAAATCTGCCCATGTAAAACCAAAAATTTTTTTTTTGTTTTTGTTTTAAAGAAAATCTGCCCAAAGTCTCATAAGAGTTTACAATTCAGAAAATTGGCTGTTCTTTATTCCTGTTGGCTAGATAAATATGACATCTACCCAAGTGATTTAGTTTGGGGAAAAATTTAATTCCTGGAACCCACTGTCAAAATCTGTTCTAAACCTCCTGCAGCATGGCATTGATGCATAAGAGAAGAAAAATGGATCAGACTAAGTATCAGGTGCTACTTTCTTGTTCTAAAAAATAGTTCTTAATTAATCCCCAGCCTCTAGTAAATGCAACTCATTAGTGGGAAAAATCTTTGAAGCATAATCACAACAATGTACTGCACTATTAAATAATTCCACTATTTGGGTGTGGTGGCATATGTGTGTGAATATACAGGTAGTTCTTGACTTACAATCGTTTAGTGATGGTTCAAAGTTACAACAGCACTGGAAAAAGTGATTTAAAGCCAGTTTTTACACAACATTGCAACTTCTCCATGGTCACATGATCAAAATTCAGGTACTTGGTAACTGGCATATATTTATGACAGTTCTGGGATCATGTGATCACCATTTATAATCTTCCCAGCTGGCTTCTGACAAGCAAAGTCAAGGGGAGAAACCAGATTTTCTTAATAACTGCATAATTCACCTAACAACTGTAGTGATTCACTTAACAACTGGCAAAATCTTATAAAATGAGATGCAACTCTATTAAACAACTGCTTCACTTCGCAATGTAAATTTTGGGCTCAGTTGTGATCATAAGTTGAGGACTAACCTGTACATATTTTTAAAGACAGGAAGGAAGGATATCATATCAACTCTTGGGAAGTCCTTGACTTCTGATGGTTTGAAATGAAGTTCTTTAATGTTTTCCAAATGATTCCAGTTTAGCATCCGCCTTTGAAAATGGAAGATAAGATAGATCAGGTCCATGTTAAATGCTTTTTTTAGGCCAATGTGTAATTTAAGGGGCTGTGGGAAGCTAATAGCTTTACAGAATGGCCTACTTTTGAAATAGGCAAGCAATTCCATTCCTTATATTAAAATTACAGTATTTTACAAGACAAAATAAAACAGAATTTCTCCACTATGGTGTTTATTTATTGAAGCTCTGAAAGCTTCAAACCAAGTGAAATGTGAGATCTAATATTTGCAAATTGCTTCAAAATAAAAATGAAGCAATTGACCTCTGATCCCTGGAACATTTCTGTATTACTATGATTATGTTGAACTGGATGTTGTTTGGAAAAATGGGTAGTTAGAGGTGGGCATTGAAGATTTTTATATGCAGGGAAGGTAGTAGAAAGATATTTCCTTTTCCTTTTTAGTTTTACTGCTCACTAATACTTCATGATTTGAGATAAAAGGTGTAAGAGTACTCTAAAATTATTCAGAAGGGAAGTTCAATGAGGACAGGTTTTCTTATTGAATAGAATAGAATATTCTTTATTGCACAAGTGTGATTGGACACACAAGGAATTTGTCTCCAGTGCATAAGCTTTCAGTGTGCATGCAAGCAACAAAGTGATTAAATTCTCATCTTTATGTAAATGCTAGGACTGTGCAGTACTTCAGATTAAATTGAAAACAGATGCCTTAGTAAATGCTTCAGAATAAATGTCACATTTGTCTGTTATTAAGAACAAATGTTGCATTTGTCTCTTACTCATCTGCTTCCAGAATCACTGCACAATCATAGAAAGTGATATAGCTGTTTTAATGAGTCACAAGTAGCTCTATTCCCATTCTTGCATTTTTTTAAAATTTGCAAATGCCATTTTTTTCCTGCCAAGTCAGAAGATATAAATATACACAAAATTCCACTCAAGCTAGATTCATCCATAGTTTGGGTGCATAATAATTATCCACTGTTTGATCCAGTCTTCCAGCCTCCTTTATCATCACTGACTAGAGGGCAATTTACCTTTCAGGATGTATAAAGTATAATGAAGAAAGAGTTAAGTCTTATGTTCAGAAACAACAATTTTTCAAACTTTCCTAATAAGAATACTAGCTGTAGTATCTTTTTCAATCCCCAGCTTTCCTGGCTTCTGTTTATCTATCTATCTATCTATCTATCTATCTATCTATCTATCTATCTAT
>BLBF01000007.1:27650095-27692015 GCA_015471245.1 Laticauda colubrina
CTCTCCTCTCCTCTCCTCTCCTCTGTCTGAGAATGCTGTAATAGGAGTGGGAGAACTTTAGTGCTGCAGGAAATTACCAACTAACTTTTATTTACAGTTTGCTGACAATTATAGTTATAGTTAAAATTACAGTATGCTGACAATCTGCCATTAGATGAACTGTAACTTTGGTCATTCTTGCTTCCTTCTCTTGCAATCATGTGATTATGGCTGACTGTGAGTCTTTCCTGCCCAGGACCACCAGAAAGGTTGATGTACTCGGGGGCAAAGACCCCAGCCCATGGTCTACTGGTTTAGTGTGACTGATAAAACCTACAACATTCCCCAAATACTCCAAGTGGAAAATTTTCTCGTGATACATTTTGAGTGAAATTGTCATGGGATATAATCATTACAGCAAGGTGAACAAAGCATTCATATTAGTTTATCCTTAAATCTATAGAAAAAGGCCTGGGCTGAAGGAATATCTGTCTTCTACTGAACCAGACTGACATTTAATTCAGCCCCATCTCTACTGACTGGCAAATGCTATTCAGTCTGTCTGGAAAACTTTCCAGCTTTCTTCCAGGGAATTGAGGAAAGCCTTAATGTCTGTTCACCTTACTACAATTTCAATATGTGGGATATATGACCCACAGCAAGACCAAAGTCGCTCTTTATATTGAAAAGAATAACTCAGGATGAATTCACTATTTTTTTCTTGCTTATAGAACAAAAAATTACAAGTAATATCCCATACCCTGCAGTGAAATTTTGAGGAAAAGTTGTCCCTTATTGCTTTGTATCTATTTGTTTGCTTTCGCCCTCATTTTTGACCTGAAATACAAATCACTGAACCTAACTAAATTTTAAAATTTGAGGTATCCTAGTGCAAATCTTCCACAAACTTCTCTCTCCAGATTTGTGGATAACTCCCAAGATCCTCAGCAAAGCCCCTATTATCTATGGTATTCTGGGAATTCAACTCTATAATCTGAAGTTTATAGGAAGATTGTTTTAATATATATTTATTAATTACAATAATAAATTCTTACTAGAATTTATTACTAGTATTTACTAGAAATCTTACCAGAAGTTTTGCATAAAAATATGTGTCCTTATAATTTTATTCCTGCAATGCTAGGTAGAGAGGGTTGTTTGGGTTTTTTTTTTTATGTTTAAAAAATTATTATAAATTTGCTTATTTGAGCCATCTGCCTGATAATAACTTAGTTTGACTTACCATCACAATAATGAATTGCACATTTGCATACAGTTGTATTTATTTTAGTGTTTAGAGGAACAGCTATAATGAAGTTGCTTTCCATAATTGCAATTAATCTTTCTTCAGTTTAATGGGTCCATTTCTTATTTATATCTGCTTCATAGTTTAAGTCTGAAAAAATGGTAGCATTACATTAATTTAAATAAAATAAACAATTTGTAAAAAAAAAGAAAGAAAAGGTGTGACTAATCAAAATTAAATACATTTAGCCATGCTTTTAAATCAGGTTACATTCTAGCTTAAGATATCAAGTTTTCTGGTGTTTTAATTTTCTGATTTCTGGACTCTGGTTCCCATCATTTAATCCATTTTGATGGTGTGAGCTGATAAAACTATGTAGCACTTTGGATTCACAGACTAAAAAGTCTTTTTCATATGTATGAAAAAGTACATTCATATGTACATTCTGGATTACCTGAAGCATAGCCTTTTTCCAATTTGATTGAGCAGATTTGTCCTACTACAGATCCAAAGAATCTTGGCTAGTGGGAATGAGAAGATGGGCCTTTTCTGTACTGACCCCTGCTCTGTGGAATATCCTTCCCTTGGAGATTAGAATGTCTCTAAGCTTGTTGGACTTTCATAACACTTTAAAAACCTGGCTTTGTTCCCAAACCTAAGATGCTGAATGCGCTTAGGTGCCACATCCTGGTTTTATTGTTAACTACCCAAGTATCTTGGCGACAGTATATATTTGTTTTGGATGTTTTTATTGTTTTTAAAATGTTTTTAATTGTATATATTTTTGAACTGTAAGCCACCCAAAATAATTGATGGAGATGACTGGCTATAGAAATTGTACAAACAAACAAATATGTATCCTGCACTTCTCCTTAACGCCATAACACAAACATAATTTTTCCCCGGATTGAACTGCAGTTGGAGAAGCCAACAGCATGATTCCAGAAAAAGACACAGCTGCTTTAAGAAGCTGCAGATTAGTGCTTTGTGGGTGTCTTTGGAAGCACTTGAACAGCCCAACTAGTTAAGAAAGACTATCCAATCAAATGTAACAGCAGGATGCAAGATTCTCCATGACTGGGTAATAGTTGGTTGAACCAAGTACTCATGTCCTCATTTGTACATGAAAAATTACTACATCATGATTTGTCATGACTATATGATTTGTTATAGAATAAACTGTTTGAAGTATTGTTATCTCACAAAGCATGAATGATTAAAAGTATAGTCAGAAAAAGACTTTATTTTAATTTTTTTTGGTAATATTAGGATATGGATTGACAATATGAGTGGTTATGTAATATAACTGTAATTGAGACTATAAAATGAATGCACAAAACTGATGAACCAACCGACACACCGGAAGTATATATGAGAGTAGATGTTTTTAATGTTTTGTATGTTATGTCTGTTTGTAGAAAAATTAATAATATTCTTAAAAAAAAAAAAAAAAAAAGAAAAATTACTACATCAAAGGAAGGGATAAATCTGCAGGTAGAAAAGTTACAACCAGCTGCAGATTTACTAGCTCATCGAGAACAAGTGTTTTTTTCCCACTTTAAGACATAGGAAGTATATATGTTTAAGTACTATAAAGATTAGACTGGGAAAATGCCAGTGGATTTCCAATTAAGAGCAAGTCTGACTCATATGTTGCAGTATCTGTGTTTTCATTGGCTCCTGTGAATATGCAAATATATTAAATATTATGCATGTGAGTTTGTGTGAAATGGTGGGCTGCTCTGCTGCTCACATACCAGTTTCTATATTTTTGGTTTGTGCTGATGTAGTTCAGCACAGCATGAAAACTTTCTTCCTGGATATAAGAGGTTTGGAACAGTTTAGAAGACACAAAGGAAAAACTAGATCCTGACCTCCACCTACATAACTTCTTCTATTGGACTAACAGTTTGCTATACTGCTTTCCTATTGGTGGCTGGATGCTTAGAAGAAAATTCACGAGCTGTGAAAGCATAATTATGATATGATTAGATAATGTGGCCATGTGGTCAGCACACCTGTTTCTAATTCATAGGGCACAAATTGGGTGTGTCTGCTTAGAAGAAGTAAACTGTGCAATGTTACGTGAGTCTTATGTCCACAATCTTAATGCTTTCATTTGTCCCGCTATACACTTGTTCCGGGTTGTGATTTTTTCTGATTTTACGCATATTCTTCTTCTTGGAGTTTGGGAAATCTTTGAAATTCGTTGGTTCTATTCCCAAAGTGCCTATGGAGGTATCTCTGTGGAAAACCTGTTTGTTTTCCCTCTGTGAGTGTCTCTCTCCAAAGTGGCTTTACCATTTACATGATATATGAGCCGTGGTGGTGGTGGTGGTAGTAATAAATTCCTTGAGCATCTTGGTGGTTGAAATGTGCGTTTGCTATTTATAATTATGATTAGATAACGATTGTATATATTTTCTGCTTTAATATTTACACCTGAGTAAAATCTCTCTTGATTCCTGTTGACTTCACTAGCAGAACCATGCAATACAGCTACAGTATTCTCAAAAATATAGCAGCAGTTCATTTGCCTATTTTCAGGATGTTATTTTGATTTTCCACTATATTTTATAGTTGTGGGGTTCCTAAGTGTCCCATGTAAGAAATAACCAACTTGACTTGCTTACGTGAAAAAAAAAAAACACCCTAAATTCTGGAAATCTTTTCCCCCTTACTGAAAAAAAGGACACTGATTTGGATAGTTGTACTTGAGAACTTCTGTTGCAGCTTGATATATTTATGCTATGTTCTTACTTGAGGATCACTGTATGTTAAAAGATTTTCCCTACCAAATTTTTGTATTTGTCAGTGGGTGATCAGACTGATAGAACAAGCTAAACATACACAGAATAGACCTCTATTTTAACACAGGTTAATTTTAGTTTTGAAGTCTCCATGCCCAGGATGGAATTGATATCTTTCCCCTAGCAACAAAAGCCCTTTTAAACAGGATATTGAGATATAAGCTAACATTCTCCTGAGTTGAAAGATTTGTTTGTAGGATGATTGAATTATGTCTTTAATTATATGGTTTAATTATTTGGGTTAGTTTTGTGGATGCTTTGAAGTACTCATTGGTAGAAAAGAAGGTAGAGATTGATTAAACATTAATTGTATCATTCAGACAGATTTCCTTCTGGCACGTGGATATGCAGATCTTGTACTGCTCGGTCAAGAGCTTATTCAGTTCTATAAATGTCTGAGGCTTTTGTGGTGAAAGAAATTTAGTTGCACAAGGATTGGATGGAGTTTCTCTTTGGATATTTAAATGCCCCAGATTATTCTCATTCTCTCTCCCTCCCTCTCTCCCTCCCTTCCTCTCTCCCTCTCTCTCCCCCCCCCCACCTTATGATATTTCTTTTGCAGTCTGGAGACAGACCCTTCTGTCCTCTGAAGAACAAAGGTTTTGAGATCTTGTCTAGGATCCTGAGAGATTTTCAAATATTCTAACTACTGCAATTTAGAACTGAACCAGGGTGCTTTCCAGAAGAGTAAAAACTGATTTATATTAAATTAGTTACATTGAGGGCAACTAATAGCCATAATTAATCAAGGTTTTTCCCTCACATTCCTTTCAGATCTTCTGTGAGCTCCCAATTTAACTTGAGTAGTGGATTGAAATACATCTCCCATTATCTAGTTTTTTGATGTTACAAAATGCCATTTTCCTTTCCCTTGACAGTCTTCCCTATTTTATTGCTTAGTTGAATATTGATTTGTATTAAGTGCAATCTGGTGTTTCTTAATCTTCTTCCCAAGTGTTGGCTGCATGCTGCATACAACTGGAAGAAGGGAATGCTCTGTAACATTTGCAGCCACATCTTTTTTTGGAAAAGAATTGTCTTTAAGGTGAAAATAACCTGTAATGTCTTTCTCTTGTTGGTATGTATTTTGATGCTAAGCTTTGCTTTTTCATTTATACTTATAATTGGCTGAGGGAACATCCATTTGGGCAAGAGATTTTATTCATGTGGCTGCCATGTGACCAAAAGCAAAAGTGTTGTGGTTCACCAGCAGCCTGTGCAGATGGCAGTGGAATCAGACAGTGGGGAAGAACAGGGACCAGTCTGGGAGTCTGGAGAGGACTTGGATGAGGGTCCTGCGTCTGATGCAGAGATGGGGCAAGGACCATCTGGGAATGGTGTGCTGACTCTGGAGCTTCCAGAGCCTGGCAGCAGCGAGGCAGAGGAACGAGGGGAGACTGTTCCCAGTGCACATGTGTGCAGAGCTGCTAGAAGGCAAAAGCAGCTGAGAAAAAAGGGGCAACTCGGGATTAAGGCTTGGAGGTGATTACCCCTCCCATAAGGTATAAAGGACATGCAAAGCTAAAGAAACTTTATAGGAAGCAAAGTTGTTCACTCTGTTCGGATTAATCCTTGAAGTTCTGTGTGGACTTTGTACTTCGGCTGGTTTTTTTATAGTTCATTTGGCACTTTAGTTGTTGGCAGCAATACAAAGGAGAGAAAGGTGGTTGCTTATCGCGAGGGACTGTTTGGGACTCATTACCAGCTGGGAATGAACATAATTCCCAGCATTGATATAAAACAAGAGTTGTTTTAACTAAGCGTGTGCTTAATTACGGTTTCAGGAAGCCTTGGTCAGAAGAAAGGGCTAGCAAAGGGTAAAGCATAGGTTGCAAACCCAGCCTTCAAAGAGATAGTCCATCCTTTCTAGCAGAGAGAGAAGTGTCTTCTGTAAGAAGACAATTGGACTGCAACACAATTAGTGTTCCAGAGCAGAAGTTTCCAAACTTGGCAAATTTAAGACTTGTGGACTTCAACTCCAGAGGTGGTATTCAGCAGGTTCTGACCAGTTCTGGAGAACTGGTAGTGGAAATTTTGAGTAGTTTGGAGAACTGGCAAATACCCCCTCTGACTGAAGATTTTACAGTATGCTTCCCCTGCTACGCCCTCCAAGCCACACCCACAGAACCAGTAGTAAAAAATTTTGAATTTCACCATTGTTCAACTCCCAGAATTCTTCAGCCAACCATGCTGAGATTTCTGTTCCATTCTCCCACTTAGACACTAATCTATTCCTCCCCACTGAATAGTCACTCATCTTTCTGTGGACCAGTTTAGACCATTGAGTGAAGTGTGAGAAGTGGTTCCAAAAAAAGGATTTTTTTAAAAAAACTTTTTCTTTGGGAAGGGAGATAAGAATTTTTCTGGCTGTAGATGTTCTTTCTTTTTCTACATAAATACCTCCACTAATCTTGTATTTTAGTTAAGTTATCCTTCTTTGAGTATGGGCCTAATTTCCATATAGCTTTTTTCTTTCAATTGTGACTGTTTTTCTAGTGTTAAATGATTTATCTGTCAAATCTTTATCTCTGAAATATGTAATACAAGTAGTCCACAACTTATGACCTCAATTGAGCCCCACATTTTAGTGAGTTTTGCCCCATTTTACAATCTTTATTGCCACAGAGTGAATTTATTTTCTTTATTGCCACAGAGTTAAGTGAATCACTGCATTTATTAAGTTAGTGACACAGTTGTTAAGTGAATCCATTCTCCATTGCCTTTGCTTGTCAGAAGGCCATAAAAGATGATCACATGACTCTGGCACACTGTCACCGTCATAAATACACGCCAGTTGCAAGTTTCCAAATTTTGATCACATGTGGATGCTGCAATGGTTGTAAGTGTGAAAAAGGGACATAAGTCACTGTTTTCAGTTCTATTCAGAGGTGGGTATTCAGCAGGTTCTGACCAGTTCTGGAGAACCAGTAGTGGAAATTTTGAGTAGTTCAGAGAACAGGTAAATCTCTCTGACTGGAGATTTTACAGTATCCTTTCCCTGCCATGGCCACCAAGCCACGCCCACAGAACCGGTAGTAAAAAAAATTGAATCCCACCAATGATGCTGTTGTCATTTCAAATGGTCATGAAACAAATGAGAGTAAGTTGAGGATTACTTGTATAAGGCAAGGATTGATATTTTGCCTTTCATTATCTTATTCCTGGAATCTCCAGAGCAGTGACTCCAACAAATAAGTATAAGTGATAAAATGTCCATCAGTTCCTAAATATTTCTTGCTATCACTCTATTTAAATATGTAATATTTACTCATCACATCCTCAAATCTTTATCTGAGAGTTTTCTTTGATAACATGCTATATAGACCCAGTATACTCCACTGTGATGATTTTAAGAGATGTGGACTTCAACTCCCAAAATTCCCTAGCCAGCCATGCTAGGGACACATGCTGGCTGGGCAATTCTGAGAACTGAAAATCTACACATCTGAAAGTTGTCAAGGTTGAGAAACACAGATGTAGAGGGTTCTCTTATATTTATAGTTAAGGAAGAACAGAGTTGGCCATTCTGGGAATGCTACCTGATTTACAGAACACCTTTTCAAAGATTGTTGAATGAAACACTTTCTTTAAAAAAAAATTCCTGGGCATTTTAAGAATAATTCTGATATTTCAAAATATTAGTACAGTTCCTTTATTGTGTTTTTGTTACATCAGGTATATTCTTTTCTTTGTAGCTTTTTATGTTATTCTGATGCTGATCTAATAATATTTTATATAGTTTAGTACAACTGTATTCTTATGATATATTTCAGCTAGTTATACACCACCCAGAGAAAATGTTGTCTCATTAGCCCATATTTGCAAGCTAAGCAATGGTTTTATGAATGGGAAAGCTAGCCAAGAAAGTTTATTTGAAAGATAAAAAAAAAAAAAACCATTTGAGTGGCTGCTGTAAAATGCTATTAAAACAAACACATAATGAATGCATTGGTATGTAACTGAATCTTACAGCTTAAAACTGTTCCATTTATGCCAGTGATATTTTATTAATATTTAATACTGTTTCCTTTGGTTGACATGAAATTTCATTTTAGGCCATCAGTCAGATGTGGAAGTATTTAACTGGATGAATAGAAATCTCCCTTATATTTTTGCTGCCAACTTTTCTTGAAGATTTCTAACCTAACATTTTGGTTTAAATAATGGCATCCCATCTATCTGCTAATGTGGTCAAACTGGGCTCATTTAGAGCACCAAAATCATTTTAAAGATAAAACATAAATTTATTAGTATGCGTATTGTTGTGTATGGAACTTGGTAGGCTCCAAGTTCCCCATTCTGATTGGCCGAAAAGGTCATCCTCGGATTGACCACTAGAGAACCAATCCGATTGGCCCGCTTGACGGCGGGAACACTTAAAGTGGTATCATTGGCCACAAGCTACAGGCAAGCCGCTATATAAAGGGCTGCTGTGGCTTGGGCTGTTGTTCCGTTACCATTGCTTTTCTGTTCTAAATAAAAGAGTTGTTGTTGGAACCTGGTCTCGCGCAACTTATTTCTGGATGGAATGCTGGTGACGAAGGTGAGATCGTCGTAGAAGAGAGAGACCGAAGCATGTGGCAATCTGAACCGAGCAAGAGAGATGGCCGGTAACAACGCACCGCCCGCACCATTCAATCCTGATGAAGAGGATTGGGAGTCGTATATCGATCGTTTTCTTATGTTTTTAGAAAGCAACGAGCTGCAGGAGATATCTGATCAAAGGAAGAGGGCTGTCTTTCTTACACACTGTGATCCAGCTGTTTTTAAAATGGCAAAGGCACTAGCAAAACCAAGAGACGTCAAACAGATGATTGGTCCGAGCACATTCCACACCTGTGGTCTCCAACTTGATAAAAAGACACGAGTTCTACAAGAGAGACCAAAGAGACGATGAAACCATTGGAGATTTTGTAGCCGCCCTGAGACACATCGGAGGAGCCTGCGAGTTCCAGAACATGAATGAGGCCATGAGGGACCGCGTGGTCTTTGGGTTGAAGGATGCTACAATTCAGAGTAAGCTGCTGAATAGACCAAACATAACTGCAGCCAAGGCTATTGCAGAAGCCACCGCCACCGAAGCAGCAAAGAAATCCGCAGCCACCATGCACCAGATGAATTTGATTCCAGACCCGCCAAACCAAGCCAGAGAGAAGAAGACAGAGGGAAGCAAGAAACAGCTTACAGCGACCACCCACTTTAAAGATCTCTAGTCCCAGAGCGACACTGAGGACGAAAATGAAGATGTCCATAGACTTCAATCAGTTAAGAAATGGTGGGAAAAGAGAAGAAACAGGCGGGAGTTTCAGTGTGCTGGATGCGGAAGCAACCACCCGCGATCTGAATGCAGGTTCCTAGACGCAATCTGTAGGGCTTGTAACAAACGGGGGCACATCAAAAAGGTCTGCCAAAACAAAAAGAGCTATAGTCCTAAAAGACGCAGCAGCACACACACACACCCAGAAATGAGAGACAAGCCGGAAGCAGATGGAACTAAAGCAAAAGAACCAGTGAAAGAGAGGAAACACATCGGGCGGTAACCATTGGAAATGCCAGGGCAGAAAATGGGAAAAAGGTCTGGGTAGAGGTGAACATCGAGGGGAAGCCCTGTGAGATGGAAGTCGACTCCGGGTCCTTTTTATTGATGGTATCCTGGAACACCATCTGGTGCCTGATACCGGACATCAAACAAAGAGAACTACAAAAACAAAGACTAATTTTAAAAGACTACCAGGGAAATCGAATTCCGGTCGTGGGCCTTGGACATTTCCTCGTCGAATTTTAAAATCATGCCAAAATTTTGCCTCTGACCATCGTTGACCGTGATCGCCCTAGTCTGCTAGGGATTGAATGGTTCGAGCCCCTGGGAATCGGGATGACCGGGATACACCGCATTGCTGCATCAAACTGGGAAGAGAGCCTGTCACAAGAATTCCAAGATGTTTTCGACAAGACCCTAGGCAAGTACAAGGGGACCCCAATTTCATTTAGCCTAGATCCAAAAATAGCCCCCATCCGGTTAAAAGCCAGACGTGTCCCTTTTGCCTTAAAACCAAAAATTGACGAATAATTAAACAAATTAATAGCACAAGGAGTGTTAGAGCCAATCGACCATGCCAGGGGGGAAACACCCATCATGACTCCCGTAAAACCAGATGGGTCAGTGCACATCTGCGGAGACTATAAGGCTATCCTAAACCATGCACTCCAACAAAGCGCACATCCAGTACCGGTAGTGCAACACTTATTGCACTCCCTGGGGGGAGGAAATTTTTTCGTGAAGCTTGATCTCACACAAGCGTACCAACAGCTACCCATTGACCCCACTATCGCAGAGGCATAGACTATTGTGACACATAGAGGGGCATTCAAGTGTAACCGTCTCCAGTTCGGCGTTAGCGTTGCCCAAGGCGTGTTCCAAAGCCTCATGGAGCACCCATTAAACGGAATCAAGGGAGTCGTCCCCTATTTTGATGACGTTCTGGTGTCAGCAAAAAACACAAACCAACTAGAGAGCAGATTAAGAGAAGAAGATTTAGAGACGCAGGCCTGAAGGTAAAGCGAGAAAAATGTAATTTAGCAATCAACTAAGTCAAGTTTCTGGGCTACCTAATAGATGAACAAGGGATACACCCCACCGAAAAAAAGATAAAGGCAATCAAAGACGCACCTAGACCTAGGAAGAAAACTGACCTTCAAGCATTCCTAGGTCTCATAAATTTTTACAGTGTGTTCCTGCCCCATAAGGCAACCATAGCAGAACCTTTACATCGGTTGTTAGACAAAAAAACTATCTGGAACTGGGGCCACCGGGAACAAGCAGCATTTCAAGGTATCAAAGACCTATTAATGTCTAACACCATTTTAATCCAGTATAGCAATACCTTGCCTTTGACGGTCACGTGTGATGCATCGCCTTTTGGAATCGGCGCCATCCTGAGCCACAAGCTACGAGACAGCAGAGAAGCACCGGTCGCTTTCAATTCGAAAACGCTTTTCAAATCAGAACGCAATTACAGCCAACTCGACCGAGAAGCCCTTGCAATCATCGCTGGAGTCAAATGACTCCATGAGTACCTTTATGGCAGAACTTTTTTGATCATCACTGATCACAAACCCCTGCTAGGAATCCTAGCAGGAAACAAGCCAACCCCGAACATTCTATCACCAAGAATGACGAGGTGGTCTGAATTCCTCGCTGCCTATACCTACACGCTGATTCACCACCCTGGAAAGACCATCACCCATGCCAACGCCCTGAGCCATGCCCCGCTGTCCATCACCGAAGAGGACCCAGCTCCCACTGTCCCCACACTCCAACTCGAGGCCTGGACAAACCTCCCGCTAACCGCAGCGGACGTCGTGAGAGCCACCGCGAAAGACCCCTTGACAGCTCGCATCCTGCATTGGGTAGGTAAGGGCTGGCTGGAAGAGAACAAAACTGAGACTTTTAAACCTTTTCGCACCCGACAGACTGAACTGTCAATCAAGAAGGGCTGTATATTGTGGGGTGACAGGGTGGTGACACCACACAGACTCTAGGAGGATGTTTTATGCATGTTGCACAAGGGGCACCCAGGCATAGTTAAGATGAAAGCCCTGGCCAGGAGTTACGTCTGGTGGCCAGGGCTGGACAAGGAAATTGAACTTTGGGTGTCAACATACCATGACTGTCAAAAATCGAGGCCAACACCCCCACAGGCATCGATAAGGGAATGGGAAGCTCCCCGGGGCCCATGGTCTTGACTACATATTGACTGTGCTGGGCTGACAAAAGGCAACACCTTTTTAATAGTTGTGGATGCCTACTCAAACTGGCTAGAAGTCATACCCATGATTTCTACAACCACTGAGGCGGTGATGATGAAACAATTAGACAAACTTTTCACCACACATGGACTCCCTGATGTATTGGTATCGGACAATGGGCCCCAGTTTACCGCGTTGGCATTCGAGCAGTACTTAGCTGCCCAGGGCATCTGACATGCTTTAACCGCGCTGGCTCATCCAGCTGTGAATGGCAGGGCTGAATGCATGGTTCGGTACACAAAGGAAGACCTGGATAAAATGGACAAGGGTGGACATGCAAGAAAAGCTAAACTGATTATTAACCCTACAGCACATTACCCCTAGCAGCACTACCAACAAAAGCCCAGCAGAACTCCTAATGGGTAGGAAATTGTGCTCCTACCTCAACAGACTGCACCCCACTTATACCTGGGATAAACCCCCTGACTCCTCCAGCAAATACTGCACATTTGAAATAGGCGACCTAAAATCTTACCGGGGACTCGTTATGGCTTCCAGCCACGATCACCCAGATCACAGGTCCCGGTCTTACCAACTACTCCTAGACGATGGAAGAGAATGGAAACGGCACATCGACCAGCTTCGTTTTCACACCCTCGAATGCAATAACACACCAGCGCCTAAAATAAATACCAACCAAAAAACAACTGAGGAGGAGGGGGAAATACAAAATAATAAAAAAGGGAGAGATGAACTTCCTATAACAAGGCAACAAACACTACACTAAGACTCTCAAATAAATCAAAAGGAGCACTCACGGTTAGATGAACCCCAAAAGAGAAGTCCAGGAGCAGGAGAACGAAGCGAGGCCTTCCTGGAAGGAGACAGCCAGGCCAGCTTGACCAACCCGGACAAACCAGGAGGGAGCGGCGGAGCCATCTCAACCGGCCTGAGAGACTCAGGCGGGAGCGGCAAGGTTGATTCACCTTTCCAGGAGGTTCCATGGAGAAAGCACAAAGAAACAGCGATCCTGTCCAAACCGCTTGAAGACCACACCGAGACTGAGCTGCGCAGGTCAACCAGGACTCGAAAAAGCCCCACCTACCTGCGGGAGTACGTGACGCACGTTGGACTGAACCAAAGGGGGAGGGGTGTTATGTAATGAAACTTGGTAGGCTCCAAGTTCCCTATTCTGATTGGCCGAAAAGGCCGCCCTTGGATTGGCCACTAGAGAACTAATCCGATTGGCCCGCTTGACGGCGGGAACACTTAAAGTGGTATCATTGGCTACAAGCCGCGGGCAAGCCGCTATAAAAAGGGCTGCCGTGGCTTGGGTCGTTGTTCCGTTACCATTGCTTTACTATTCTAAATAAAAGAGTTGTTGTTGGAATCCGGTCTCGTGCAACTTATTTCTGGACAGAACACGTATAGTATAGTGTTTTCTGGGCTGTTATCAAAATGTTAGCAGCTGCTGAGCAGCATGAACCAAAGTCAAACCACAGCTTGTATATCTTTGGCCTTTGGATAGGCCTCACTTAATAGAACCAAATGCAGCTCGGAATTTCTGTTGCAAAGTGAAGTAAGTGATCACTAGGCAAAACATACCGTGACCATGCTGCTTAACAACAGCAATTTCAGTAGTTCAGCTTGTTGTCATTAGATAAGGGCCATGCTGTTGTTAGAAAAGGATCTTGTGTTTTTCCTGCTCTGCACAAATGACCACTTCTATCCTGCTGTTTCCTCTTCAGCTGGGCCTGGCAAGTTCCCTTCATCAGACAAGGCTCTGATGCTCTGTCAGGCTTACCTCACCAATTCCCCCAATTTCTGCCCTTTTGACCATCCTGCATTTCACTGTTGCTGCCTTCCTCTGACACACCCACCATTCCTGGCTGACCTTCATTGCCTCCTCCTGCTGCTGGTCTACCAACCAGTTGCTGGGCAAGGTGCATGGCCCTGGCATGCATGTGGCAAGGGTGGCAAAATGGCCCAGCCTCATCTACCCAAGGGAGCTTGCTGGGCCTGACTCGAGACGAGGCAGTGGGATGGAACTGGGGGAACATGCGGGATGGGAGTTCAGGTCTTCTGTCTGTGGCTGTTGGCACTGCATAAGGCTTCTTGGAGGGCACTCAAGGTTGTAAATCCTTGATTGAGCCCAATTGAGCCCAAAATTCTCATTGCTAAGTAAGACAGTTAAGTGAATTCCCCCCCCCCTTTTGCAACCTTTCTTGCCACAGTTGTTAAGTGAATCATTTCCATTGTTCAGTTAATAACAGGGTTGAAAAGTGAATCTGGCTTCCCCATTGACTTTCCTGGTCGGAAAGTCACAAAAGGTGACCACATGACCATGGAACACTGCAACCATCATAAATGCATGCCAGTTGCTAAGTTTCCAAATTTTGATCATGTGGCCACAGGAATGCTGCAACAGTTAAGTGTGAAAAATGGTCATAAGTCACTTTTTCAGTGTTATAATTTTGAATGGTCACTAAATGTGGGGTTGTAAGTCAAGGATTCCTGTACTACATATGTGATTTATCCTCACTCATTAATCTTAATACGGAGAAGGATTTCTGCTGCTAAGTGGAACTGTTGCTAGGTGAACCATCACATGATTTTTATTGCTTAGCAACAGCAATTCTGGTCACCCCAGGAATAGAAGTCAGGAAAGGGCCATACCATTGTTAGGTGAGGATCTCACACTTATGACCTGCTGTGCTCACCTCTGTTTCAGGTCCTTCACCCATCTTTCCCCTGTTGGTTCACCTCTACTCCCTGCCACCGCCAACCCCAGATGTTGCCATTCACCCCCAGTAGATCCTCGCCATCTTTCTTCTTCCACTGCTGAGGAGGCATGCCCAGAAGAGAAAGCTGCTACCATTTGTGATGCCTTTGTGATGCCTTCCTATTTAGCAGTAGCAATAACATTGAGGCTTTTATACAGCCCCATTGCACTTTACAATACCCTCTGGAAGTTTTACAATGTCAAAGCATTATTGGCATATTGCCCCCCCCCCCCCAACAATCTGGGTCCTCTTTTTACTGACCTAGGAAGGATGGAAGTCTGGGTCAACCTTGAGCCAGACAGGATTGAACTCCAGACTGTGGGCAGTGTTGTGTATAGACGCCAGTGTTCTGTTCTGAGAATAAGGGTACGTGAGACCGGTGTTGAACTACTGGAACAGGGTATATACTTTGCTGGAGTGCATGATTGAGGGTGGCCTTATAGTTACCACAGATGAGCACTGATCCATCTGGTTTGACAGGAGTCACAATGGGAGTTTCCCACCTGGCATGGTCGATTGGCTCTAACACCCCTTGTGCAATGAGTTTGTTAAGCTGCTCATCTATTTTTGGCTTTAAGGCAAAGGGAACACATCTGGCTTTGAGCCTGATGGGAGCTATCTTAGGGTCTAGGCTGAATGTTATTGGGTCCCCTTGTACTTGCCTAGGGTCCTGTCAAATATGTCCCGGAACTCTTTCAGCAGGCTCTCCTTCCAATCGGTCTTGGCGACGCTGTTGATTCCGGTCACTCCGATTCCCAGGGGCACGAACCATTTGATTCCCAGCAGGCTAGGGCAATCACGGTTGACGATTGTCAGAGGAAGTACTTCAGCATGGTTTTTGAATTCTATTAGAAAATGTCCAAGGCCCACTACCGGGATTCGGTTTCCCTGGTAATCTTTGAGTATTAGGCTTTGCTGTTCCAGTTCTCTTTGCTTGATGTCTGGTATCAGATCTCTGATAGTGTTCCATGATACCACTGACAGGTATGATCCAGAGTCTACTTCCATCTCACAAGGCTTTCCTACGATTTTTATGTTTATTCGGACCTTTTTTGAGTTTGCTGCCCTGGCATTTCCTATGATTATTGTTTGATGTGTTTCTTCCCTGTTGTTCATTCGCTGGTTTCTGTTCTCTCGGCTCCATCAGTTTCCGGCTTGTCTATCTCTGTTTCGGGGGAGGGGGGTTGCTGCCGCATCTTTTTGGACTATAGCTCTTTTTGTTCCAGCAGACCCTTGCAATGTGCCCCCGTTTCTCACAAAGAAGACGAGAGCATCGGAGATTCCGTAGCAGCCCTAAGAAATATCAGAGGAGCCTGTGAATTTCTCAACATGGATGAAGCCATGAGAGACCACGTGGTCCTGGGATTGAAGGACGCTACACTCCAAAGCAAGCTACTAAACAGACCGAATATCACAGTGGCTGAGGCCATAGCAGAAGCCACCGCTGTTGAAGCAGCCAAGAAATCTGCAGCCACCATGAGCCAAATGAACTCAACAAATCCAGAACCACAGAACCAAACCTGAGAAAAGAAGGTGGAAGGAAACCAAAAACAACCCACCGTGACTGCCCACCATGAAGACCTCGACTCCCCGAGCGACACCGATGATGACAATGAAGACACACATAGGCTTCAACTGGAAAGAAAATGGCAGGAAAAAAAGAGGAAGGAGGTGAGAATTCCAGTGTGCTGGATGTGGGGGGGACCACCTGCGATCTGAATGCAGATTCCTGGATGCCATTTGCAGATTTTGTGAGAAACGGGGGCGTTGCCCCTGGCGTTTTCCAAAGCCTAATGGAGCACCTTCTAAATGGCATAAAAGGGGTCATTCCCTATTTTGATGATGTATTAATATCAGCAAAAAACAAACACCAATTAGAAGGTAGACTGAGAGAAGTCTTGCGAAAATTCAGGGAAGCAGGGCTTAAAGTCAAAAGAGAAAAATGTAAACTAGCCACCAATCAAATCAAATTCTTAGGCTACCTTATAGATGAGCAAGGGATACACCCCACTGAAAATAAAATAAAAGCAATTAAAGACGCACCCAGACCTAAGAACAAAACAGACTTACAAGCGTTCTTAGGTCTCATTAACTTCTACAATGTCTTCCTGCCCCAAAAGACAACCGTAGCAGAGCCATTACATCGGCTATAAGATAAAAAAAACTGTCTGGAATTGGAACAACTGGAGATTGAAAAAGTGAAAGGAGTTGTAGGTGGACAGGTAGACAGTAAAGAACAACGTGAAGTGAGAACCACGAGACCTGTTAGACCTAAATATAAAGCATAATCATGGAAGAAAAAAAACTGATTACAATGAATATAAATGGACTTAACTCAGCTGTTAAAAGAAGGAAAACCTTTCATAAATTAGAGAAATTAAAATTTGATATAATTTGTTTACAAGAAGTTCATATTAAAAAACAACATGAGCAATTGTTAGTACAGCCAAAACTAGGGAAAATATTTACTTCTTTGACTCAATGTAAGAAAAGAGGAGTGGTTCTCTACATTAAAGAGGCTATCCCAGCAAAACTGATCTACACGGATGAAGACGGAAGAGTATTAATGGTGGAAATAATGGACAATAATAGAAAAATACTCCTGATTGCAATTTATGCTCCGAATGATAAACAAGAAGAGTTTTATAAAAAACTACATATGGAAATAATTAGACTGGACTATGTTAATATAATTATGATGGGAGACTTTAATGGAATTGTGGACAATAAATTGGACTACATAACAACAACAACAAAACAAAATAGAAAGGTTCTCCCTAAATCTTTTTTTAAAATGACAGATGAATTAACCTTAAAAGATATTTGGAGAGAAAGAAACGTTAAAGCTAAACAATATACTTTTTACTCTAATAGACATTTATCATGGTCCAGATTAGATATGATTTGGATCTCAACAGAATTAATATCCATTATTCAAGAAACAAGTATTGAAATAAGTACTTGGGCAGACCATAGTCCAATGACAATTAAATGGAAGGGACAAAAAAAAAGATTGAGATGGACATTAAATAACACTATTTTAAAGGAGAAAGACTTTATACAATGGATGGAGAAGGAATTGGTTTTTTTCTTCAAAGAAAATAAAAAAGAAGATACTTCAATGCAGAATGTTTGGGATACAATGAAGGCATATGCTAGAGGTTTGATAATAGATTATACAAGAAAAAAGAATATTTGGAAAAGACAAGCCTCCAAGACCTTGGAAGATGAATATATAAGACTTGAAAAAGAACTACAGAAAATGCCACAGAAAAAAGATATTAAATTGAAACTGGATGTAATTAAGCATAAAATGGAATTAATAGAGAAAGAAGAACTGGCACAGAAAATTAGAAATTCTAAACAGAATTATTTTGAAGATGCAAATAAACCAGGTAGATGGCTAGCATATAAACTGAGAAAGGAGAAGGAATCAAGAAAAATATTGAAACTAATAGATGATCAAGGCCAAGTTTGTTGTGGTAATAAGGAGAAAAAGGAAATTATTCGAGATTTCTATGGGCAACTATATAAACAAGAGAATATTGATGAGGAAAAAATTAAACAGTATTTACAGAATGTTAACTTACCGAAGATACCTAAAGAGACTGAAGAAATGTTAGAAAGTAATATAACAATGATGGAATTAAATGAAGCATTTAAGAGACAAAACAATGGGAAAGCACCAGGTCCAGATGGGCTTCCGGCAGAATTCTATAAAAAATTTCAAGAATCATTGAGCATCCCATTGTTAGAAGTTATGAATGAAGTTATGTTAAAGAAGATGACACCCAAAACGTGGTCAGAGGCTTATATTACACTTATTCTAAAAGAAGAGGCTGACCCGTTGCAAATTAAGAATTATAGACCTATTTCCTTATTGAATGCAGATTATAAAATCTTTGCTTCAATTTTAGCAGAAAGACTGAAAAAATATTTAAATAATTTTATTCACCCAGATCAAAATGGATTTCTGCCAAAGAGACAAATTAGAGACAATATGAGAGTAATCTTGGATACTCTGGAATATTATGAGGCTCATCCTGAGAAGCAAATGGCTTTGATATTCCTAGATGCTCAAAAGGCATTTGACAACGTGAATTGGAGATTTATGTTATTATTATTGGAACAGATGGGTTTTGCCAGAAAATTTATTCAAGCAATAGAAGCCATATATAATAAACAGACAGCAAAGGTAATGATGGAGGGAGAATTTACAGATTTTATTAATATAAGAAAAGGCACAAGACAAGGGTGTCCCTTATCTCCTTTGTTATTCGTATTGACTTTGGAAGTGTTGAATAGAAATATTAGGGATGACAAAAGTATAAAAGGAATGAAAATTAAAAAGGAAGAATTCAAACTACAAGCTTTTGCTGACGACTTAGCTTTTATTCTGGAAGACCCGTTAGAAACCGCTCCAAAGTTATTGGAAAAGATAGAGACATATGGTGAGATGGCTGGCTTGAAAATAAATAAAGATAAAACAAAGATTTTGACAAAAAACATGTTACTGAGACAAAGAGAAGAACTGACAGATCTTTTGAAAATCCAAGTTACAAATAAGGTTAAGTATCTGGGGATATATTTGACAGCAAGATGTAGCACATTAAAAGAGAATAATTATATTAAACTCAAACAACAGATAATTACAGACTTGAAGAAATGGGAAAACTTGCAATTGTCATGAATAGGGAGAATTTCAACAATTAAGATGAATATTTTACCCAGAATTTTATTTCTCTTTCAAACAATACCAATTAGACTTGGAAAAGACTATTTTGAAGATTTAAATAAAATTATGTTGAAGTTTATATGGCAAGGTAAAAGAGTGAGAATAAAGTTAAAGCTTTTGCAAGATGCTAGAATTAGAGGAGGTTTTGGCCTGCCTCATTGGGAACTGTATTATCAAGCTGCAAGTTTGATGTGGGTCAAAGAATGGATAACATTAAGAAAGCATAGATTGTTGACATTAGAAGGACATGATTTACTGTTGGGCTGGCATGCTTTTTTATGGTACAAGGGAACTAAAACACAGGGGTATTTCAGAAGACATTATATACGGGAGTCTTTGTGGTTAAATTGGGAGAAGATAAAAAAACAATGTTATTTGAAAATTCCAGTTTGGTTATGGACTATTGAAGCATTTTCCTATCCTATGATCTATAAAAAGGAACAAACAGTTAGATATGGGGAATTGTTGGATGAAAAGGGTGGACTTAAATCGATCCAAAACTTAGAGGAACAAGGTATAAGGATGAATTGGTTTTCATATGCGCAAATACACTCAAGATATGATGAAGATTTTAAAACGGAAGGATTCTATGATAAACTGACTGATTTAGATAAGATATTGATGGGTACTGATGAGAAGGTGATTAAAAAATTATATGGTTATTTATTGGGAATTAAGTTAGAGGAAGAACAAGTTAAAGAAACTATGATTACTTGGGGGAAGAATTTTGGATATGGGATTGATTTAGAGAAATGGCAAAAATTGTGGTCTCAAAATTATAAAATGACAATGTCAACAGCATATAAAGAAAACTTGTATAAGATGTTTTACAGGTGGCACTTCCCCCCGACAAGAATAGCAAGAATGTTCAAGAACAAATCTGAAAAATGTTGGAAATGTCATCAGATACCTGGCTCATACTATCATATGTGGTGGACTTGTGAGGATGCCAGAAAATATTGGACTAAAATTCACATGTGGTTGGAAAAAATGACAAAGAAACACATAGACTTGAAACCAGAGATCTTTTTATTGGGAATTTTACCTGATACATATAATAAAGACTTGAAATATCTGATTGTAAATGTATTAACAGCGGCTAGGATTGTATTTGCTAAAAATTGAAAGAATGAGAAAATACCATTACAGGAAGAAATTATTAAGAAAATATTGGAATGTGCTGAGATGAGTAGATTGACATTTGAAATTAGAGAGCAAGAAGATAAACAATTTTATGAAATTTGGGATCTTTTTTATCAATGGCTAGATGATAAAATACGATAAGAGAACATTAATACTATATCTATAAAGGGTTTTTAGGATTGATTTGTTATGATTATATGATTTGTTATAGAATAAACTGTTTAAAGCATTGTTATCTCACAAAACATGAATGATTAAAAGTATAGTCAAAAAAATTTTTTTTCTTTTTTTTAGTAATATTAGGATATGGATTGACAATATGAGTTGTTATGCAATATAACTGTAACTGAGACTACAAAATGAATGCACAAAACTGATGAACCAACCGACACACCGGAAGTATATATGAGAACAGATGTTTTTAATGTTTTGTTTGTCATGTGTGTTTGTAGAAAATTAATAAAATTATTTTCAAAAAAAACAAAAAACTGTCTGGAATTGGGGCCACCGAGAACAAGCAGCATTCCAAAACATTAAGGACTTACTAACATCCAAAACTGTTTTAATACAATACAGCAACACTCTGCCACTGATGGTCACCTGTGATGCATCGCCTTTTGGAATCGGTGCCATACTGAACCACAAGCTACCAGACAGCCGAGAAGCACCAATCGCCTTCTATTCCAAAACGCTGTCAAAATCTGAGAGGAATTACAGCCAATTTGACTGAGAAGCTCTCGCAATCATAGCAGGCGTCAAGAGATTCCATGAATACCTATATGGTAGGATATTTTCTATTATCACAGACCACAAACCCCTGCTAGGAATTCTGGCAGGGAACAAACCAACCCCAAACATCCTATCGCCAAGAATGATGAGATGGTCAGAATTCCTCGCTGCATACATACAATTACACACTCATCCATCACCGAGGAAAAACCATCACCTATGCGGATGCCTTAAGCCGTTCCCCGCTGCCCGACAAGGAAGGCGATCCAACTCCCACCATCCCCACTCTTCAGATCGAGACATGGCCGAATCTGCCACTAACCGCAGCAAACGTTGCTAAAGCTTCCACGAAAGACCCACTGACAGCTCGAATCCTGCATTGGGTAGGTAAGGGCTGGCTGGATGAGGATAAAGGCGAGACTTTTAAACCTTTTCGCACCTGGCAGACTGAACTGTCCCTTGAAAAGAGTTGTATACTGTGGGGAGACAGGGTGGTAATCCCCACAAAATTGCAGGAGGAAGTGTTGTGCATGTTGCACAAGGGATACCCGGGCATAGTAAAAATGAAAGCCCTTGCCAGGAGTTACGTCTGGTGGCCAGGGCTGGACAAAGACATTGAAAAATGGGTGGCAACATGCCATGACTGCCAGAAATCAACGCCTACCCCCCCTCTTGCACCAGTCCTGGAATGGGAAACTCCCAGAGGCCCATGGTCGAGACTCCATATTGATTTTGCTGGGCCAATGAAAGGGAACACATATTTGATAATTGTTGACGCTTTTTCAAACTGGCTGGAGGTTATTCTTATGGCGTCCACAACTACTGAAGCAGTCATAAAACAATTGAACAAACATTTTGCTACACATGGACTGCCAGATGTAGTAGTATCTGACAATGGCCCCAGTTTACTGCTTTAGCTTTTGAACAATACCTAGCTGCACAAGGCATCCAACATGCCCTAACAGCGCCGGCTCATCCGGCTTCAAATGGACGAGCTGAACGCATGGTTCATTATACTAAAGAAGCCCTAGACAAACTGGACATGGGGGACATCCAAGATAGATTAAACAAACTGCTAACAATTCAGCATATCACCCCTAGCACAACCACTAACAAAAGCCCAGCAGAACTCCCCAAGGGTAGAAAATTGTGTTCCTACCTAGATAGACTACACCCCACCTACATCTGTGAAAACCCCCCTGACTCCTCAAGTAAATATCGCTCCTTTGCCATTGGAGACTTGGTCTATGCCAAAAATCTTACCGGGGACCAATTATGGCTTCCAGCCACAGTTACTCAAATCACAGGGCCCCGGTCATACCGGCTTACACTAGACGATAGCAGAACATGGAAGCAGCACATCGACCAGCTTCGCTCTAGGACATTGGAATGCAATACTAACCTACCTAGCTCTGAAGCACCACCGCAAATACCACCCCCAACAAACAATCCAAAAATAACTGAGGAGGGGGGGGGAACACAAAATAATAAAAAAGGGAGAGATGAACCACCAATAACATGACAAAAGACACAACACAAACCCGAATTAGAACCCCCAATAAGACAAAAAGAGCACTTACTCATAGACAACATCCGGAGAAGAGAACCGGTAGCAGGGAAATGAGGCAAGGCCTTCCTGGAAGGAGACAGCCAGGCCAGCTCGACCAACCCGGACAAACCAGGAGGTTCCATGGAGAAGACGTGGAGAAAAGGCGATCCTAACCGAACCAATGGAAGACCACGCTGAGACTGAGCTACGCAGGTCAAGTAGGACCCGCAAAAGCCCCACCTACCTGCGTGACTACGTTACGCACGTCGGACGAAACCAAGAGGGGAGGGGTGTTGTGTATAAAAATTAGAAGACTCTAAATAACTAAATCTGATTGGCCGAGCAGGCCGCACTAGGATTGGTCAATAAAGCACCATTACAATTGGTCCGCCTGATGATGGGAATTCTCAAAGAACTGTCATTGACCGCAAGCCGCGAGCAGCCGCTATAAAAAGGGCTGCTGCGGCTTTGGCAAATGTTCCGCTACAAGTCACTGAGTTGTTTTAAGAAAGAGCTGTTGTTGGAACACCGGTCTCACGTACCCTTATTCTCAGAACAGAACAGCAATACTACACTTCAACCCATTCCATCAGGCTGTTATTTCTCTCACAGTTGTCTCATGAGTGTCAGGAGATCTTTTGGGGAGGGACAGTAGCTGCCCTAAACACATGTATCTCACAGGATGAAGAAAATGGCAGAGGTCAGCTGGAGCAGCAGAGGTTGATGGCAGTGTGATGCAAAGGGGCCATAAGGCCAGAGTTCGTGGGGACATAGACGGCCATCGCAAACACTGTTTTGTGTAAAGGTTATCCAAGTGCAATATGTTTTCATAAAATTGCGGGAATGTGGGGGAATTAATATAAATCAAATGTTCCTAAAACTCCTTTTCCATTCCATCAGAAAAGAGAAATACATACCTGCTATTTCAGAGTGTCGGTTCTGATGGTTGCTACTTGCCTGCTTAATTGGTGGAACTTCACTTATTAGCATCATAAGCCAATTCTTGTCCTCAGGCAATAGTTTGCAGAGACCTTTCTGTTTCAATTTTAAATTTGTTACTTTAAAGAACTTTTACTTTGACTGAAGTTTTGGCTTCCCGATGATGTATGTAAGAACATATTCCAGGCTGTTAGACATTTCATGAGTATTTGTGATTATCTAAGGCTCAGTTTTCTTGGGCAAAGGTTTTCAGGAGATTTTTGCCTCCATGGCCTTAACACTCCAACAGATTTGTTTTTTCACCAGATGATAGGATCCTTCATGCTCCAGGATTCTTTGCAGAGGGGAAATTCTTTGCCATTCCAACATAGGTTTATTAATGAAAAAAATGATAGGCTGGCCTTTCCGTTCCTCTTGACCTTTGAAAGTAAAAATGGGAACCATCCATTCATTTTGGTCCCCTGAGCACAGCTATCTCTAATCAGTTACCCCTTTTACTCAGTTGTAAGAAACATCCAAACATTTTACTTTTCTTAGTATCTGGTATCTCCTTTTGAACTCAAAGAGCAATCTCATACTTTGAGTTTGAAAATCTGAATTGAATGTGAAGCCTTACAAATTTACTTTCTTACAAATTTACTTTCAAACACTGAGGAGATTCTAAACAGGAAGTAGCAAATTACCTGGAGAATTGGATTACAACTGAGGACCTGTATACTGCACGAGTCATAAAGAGGGCTGTGAAAATATTTACAGACCCCCTCACATCCTGGACATAAAATGTTTCAACTCCTACTGTTTTGTTCGGAAAACACACGAGGTAGACCGGGTTCCAACAACAAATACTTTATTCTTAACTAGTCAGTAAATAGGAACAATTGGCTGAAGCCGAGGCCAGCCTTTTATACAGGCTGGCTTGCCTGTTTGCAGCCAATGGTAGTTGTTTACATTTGCCGCCTTTTTGCAGCTCTTTGGATTGGTTCCTAGTGAACCAATCCAATGCTTATTTTATTTGACCAATCAGGTTTGCAGATTTGGAGTCACCCACTTTACATATAGAACACCCCTCCCCTCTTAGTTCAATGCTACGTGGTGACGTAGTCTCGCAGGTAGGCGGGGCTTTTCCGGACTCGACTTGACTTGCGCGGTTCATTTTTAGTGAAGTCTTCGACCGGTTCGGATGGGGCTGCCGTGTCGTGCGTTCTTCTCCCTGGAACCGTCTGGAAGGGTGAGTCAGCCATTTTACCGCCGCCTGAGTTTCTTAGGCTGGCGGTTTTGCCGCTCCCTCCCGTTTCCTCCGGGCAGGTCGAGCTGGCCTGGCTGGCCCCTTCCGATGGGTTCCTCACGCAAGTCTCTCCAAACAGTGAGTCTTTTATTTGCTCTTTTTGTTCATATGTTTCATTGGGTTTGGTTTTAAACAGTTCTTTATTTATTTGTCGCCTTTCCCCCCCCACCTTGGTTTGCAATTCACCGGTTTTGTCAGTGAATGGTTGTAAGTCTGTGGTTCTCTCTATAATTCGGGATCGAAGCTGGTCTATGTGCCGCTTCCATTCCCTGCCATCCTCTATTATTAATCGGTAGGATTTGGGGCCTGTGATTTGGGTAATCTGTCCTGGTAGCCATACCGGGTCCCCGGTGAAGTTTTTAGCGTATACCAAATCGCCTATTTCGAATTGTCTAAACCGTGTAGAGGAGTCAGGGGGGTTTTCTGGAGTAAAATTTGGGTGTAACCTATCAAGGTGTGATCTTAACTTCCGCCCCATAAGCAATTCTGCTGGGGACTTGTTGGTTATGGTACTGGGCGTTATGTGCTGGAGTGTGAGCAAACGGTTTACTTTCTGTTGGACATCTCCAGCGTCCATTCTTTCTAAACTTTCTTTAGTAAACCAGACCATTCTCTCAGCCCTGCCGTTCGCAGTCGGGTGAGCCAGCACGGTTAGGGCATGTCTTATACCTAGGGAGGCTAGGTATTGCTCAAATTGTATGCTGGTTAGCTGTGGCCCATTGTCTAAGACAAGAACGTCCGGTATGGCATGGGTGGCAAAAAGGTTGTCCAGCTTTTTAATTACAGTTTCTGTTGTCGTTGATGGCATAACTTTTACTTCAAGCCAATTCGAATAGGCATCAACGACAATCAGAAAGGTATGCCCCTTGGTAGGACCCGTGAAATCAATGTGTATTCTTGACCAAGGTCCCCGAGGGGTTTCCCAGTCTTTAACGGGTGCTTTTGGTGGGGACGGTCTAATTGCTTGGCATTTGTTGCATGAGCTTACCCAATACTCTATGTCCTTATCAATACCCGGCCACCAAACATAACTTCTAGCAAGGCTTTTCATCTTAACCATTCCCGGGTGCCCTTCATGTAACAACCTAAGTACCCTGGGTTGTAATTTGGCAGGGATTACCACCCGATCACCCCACAACAAACACCCCTTTTGGATTGAAAGTTCAGTCTGTCTGGACCGGAAAGGTTTAAAGTTTTCAGTTTTTTGATTCTCCAGCCAGCCTTTACCTACCCAGCTAAGAACGCGGGCAGTCAATGAGTCTTTCGCGGTGGCTCTGGCGACATCATAAGCTGATATGGGTAGATCGGGGCAAGTCTCAATTTGTAGCGTTGTCATCGCTGGTGCCGGGTCTTCGTCGGTTGCTGGTAAGGGTGCTCTGCTCAAAGCGTCCGCATGGGAAATTTGTTTCCCTGGCCGATGTGTCAGAGTGTAGGAATAAGCTGCTAGGAACTCTGACCATCTAGTCATTCTTGGGGACAGTATATTAGGTGTTGGCTTGTTTCCCACCAAAATCCCCATTAGCGGTTTGTGGTCTGTTATGATTTGAAAAGTCCGCCCATATAAGTATTCATGGAAGCGTTTTACTCCAGCGACAATTGCTAGAGCTTCCCTGTCCAATTGGCTGTAATTCCGCTCGGTTTTGGATAGAGTCCTCGAGTAATATGCGACGGGTGCTTCTCTGCCATCAGGTAGTTGGTGGCTCAGGATGGCACCTACTCCGTATGGTGAGGCGTCGCAGGTCACTCTTAATGGCAGTGTGTTGCTAAATTGGATGAGAACGTTTGTTGATGTTAGCAAGCTTTTAATATTTTGGAAGGCTTTTTTTTCTTTGTAACCCCAAGTCCAAGTTGCCTTCTTGTCTAGCAGACGGTGTAATGGTTCTGCTATAGTGGCCTTGTTTGGTAGGAACACATTATAAAAATTAATTAGTCCTAAAAATGCTTGTAGTTCGGTTTTATTTCTTGGTTCAGGTGCGTCTTTGATTGCTTTAACTTTTTTGTCTGTAGGGTGGATACCCTCTCCGTCTATTGAGTAGCCCAGGAATTCGACGCTATTCTTAATTAAACAGCACTTTTCTCTTTTTACCTTGAGGCCAGATTCCCTAAACTTAGTTAATACTTCTTTGAGTCTTTTCCTTAATTGAGTTTCATCTCTGGCCGAGATTAGGATGTCGTCAAAATAGGGAACGACTCCTTGTATGCCATTTAGGAGGCGTTCCATCAGACTCTGGAAAACGCCAGGGGCCACGCTTACTCCAAATTGGAGCCGGTGACATTTGAATGCGCCCTTATGGGTGACTATAGTCTGTGCTTCTGCTGTTTCTGGGTCCACTGGGAGTTACTGATAGGCTTGTGCCAAGTCAAGTTTGGCAAAAACTTTGCCTTTTCCCAGGGAATGAAGCAAATGCTGGACTACTGGCACCGGGTATGCGCTTGGTTGTAATGCATGGTTCAGGGTAGCCTTATAGTCACCAGAGATTCTAATGGACCCGTCAGGTTTTATGGGTGTGACAATAGGCGTTTCCCACTTGGCATGGTCCACAGGTTCTAACACCCCTTGGGGTATTAATATGTCCAGCTGTTCCTCTATTTTTGCCTTTAGTGCAAAAGGAACTCGCCTGGCTTTTATTCTTCGTGGGGCTATTTGGGGGTTTAGATTGAAAGAAATGGGATTTCCCCGATACTTGCCAAGTGAGCCGTCAAAAACGTCCTGGAATTCTCGGATGAGGTCGTCTTCCCAGCCGGTTGTAGTCACTCAATCGACCCCGGTCATCCCGATGCCCAATGGTGCGAACCATTCAATGCCCAGGAGGCTTGGTCTGTCTTGGTCGACTATGGTCAGTGGTAGCACCTTGACGTGATGTTTGTAGGCGACTCGGAATTTTCCCATGCCTACCACAAAGATTTGGTTTCCCTGATAGTCCTTGAGGGTTAGGTGCTGCTTCTTCAATTCTTTGGGTTTGATACCTGGGACTAGCTGTCTTATTGTGTCCCACGATACCATGGAGAGGAAGGACCCCGAGTCCACTTCCATCTTGCAGTGTTTTCCTTCGATTTTCACAATGACTTTAATTTTCTTCCCACTTTCCGTCTGAGCGCTCTGTATAATGACAGTTGTATAATGTATAATTATATTGTATAATGTATTGGCTCGCTTCTCTTGTTGCCACTTTCTCTCAGCTCGTTTAGGCTCAGCTCGTGTTGGGGAATTTCTGCGTCTCGTTGGGCTGTAGTATTTTTTGTTCCTACAGACCTTCTCGATGTGCCCTCGTTTCTTGCAATGCCGGCAGATGGCATCGAGAAATCTGCATTTGGCTCGGGGATGCGCAGCCAGCTCATTCCCGCCAATTTCTTCTTTCGTGCTCTTTTCTGTTCATGAGCAAACGGTGGACCTCGTCATCTTCTTCGCTCGATTCAATTGTTTCGCCCGACTCTTCATAGTGGGTTGTGGTGGCAGGCTGCTTTCTGTCTTTGGTTGGTGTTTCTTCGCTGTGTGTGTTCATCTTTTTCATGGCTACGGCAGATTTTTTCGCGGCTTCAGCGGCTGTGGCTTCCGCGATGGCTTCGGTAACGGTGATGTTGGGCTTGTTGAGTAATTTACTCTGTGTGGTCGAGTCTCTCAGGCCCAACACCACGCGATCCCTCATTGCTTCGTCAATGTTCAAAAATTCACACTCACCCCCTAATTGTCTAAGGGCAGCAATGAAATCGGCGACGGTCTCTCCCTCTCTCTGGTCTCTGTGGTAAAATTCGTGTCGCTTTATTAAGTTTGACACCATCGGAGCGTAGTGTGTTTTGAGGACTCTTTGCAATTCTGTCCACGTTAGCTGTTTAACGTCCCGGGGCTTCGCAAGGGCCTTTGCCATCTTGAAAACTGTTGGCCCGCAGTGCGTCAGGAATACCGCTCTCTTGCGTTGCTCTGAAATGTCTTCTATTTCATTGCTCTCCAAATACATTTGGAAGCGATCAGCATAGGAATCCCAATCCTCTTCATTGGGATTGAAGGGTGCGGGCGGTGCGTTGTTTCCAGACATCTTGGTTGTAATCTGGACTTCTTATCACCGCGTGCAGGTTTTTTCATTCAGGACGATCCCATCCTCGTCGCCAGTGTTTTGTTCGGAAAACACACGAGGTAGACCGGGTTCCAACAACAAATACTTTATTCTTAACTAGTCAGTAAATTGGAACACTTGGCTGAAGCCGAGGCCAGCCTTTTATACAGGCTGGCTTGCCTGCTTGCAGCCAATGGTAGTTGTTTAAATTTGCCGCCTTTTCGCAGCTCTTTGGATTGGTTCCTAGTGAACCAATCCAATGCTTATTTTATTTGACCAATCAGGTTTGCAGATTTGGAGTCACCCACTTTACATATAGAACACCTACCCTCAAAATGATGCTATAGAGAACTGCATACCAGAACAACTAGACACAAGGACAGTTTCTTTTTCCTGAATGACATCACTCTGCTAAACAAATAATTCCCTTAACACTGTCCAACTGGTTACCAAGTCTGCATTACTGTTACTCTTCTCATCTTTCCTATCTTTCCTATCACCTATCCCCTTTCACTTATGACTTATGACTGTAACTTGATGCTTGTATCCTTACAATTTATATTGATTTTTCACAGTAAGACTTGATTGCACCCCACTTAATTGATTGTACCCCACTTAATGATATGTCTTATGATTCTTGACAAATTGAGAGCATTTGCACCAAGACAAATTCCTTGTGTGTCAATCACACTTGGCCAATAAAGAATTCTATTCTATTCTATTCTATTCTATTCTATTCTATTCTATTCTATTCTAAAACAAATGTTTGATCCCATGTGACCCGAGGTTAAAAAAAAGATCAAGGTTCTTCAAATACTAATGTAAGCCTCATCTAGTTTATATCTGAATCCATTAATATATTGATATTTTTTTTTGCTTTTAATTGAACATTTTATAAGAAAATTAATCCTATGGGTAGTCCTCAAATTACAACCACTCATTTAGTGACTGTTCAAGGTAACAACAGCACTGAAAAAAAGGACTTACAATTGGTCCTCTCACTTACACAGCATCCCCATGGTCACATGATCAAAATTCAAGCACTTGGCATCCGGCATGTATTTACAGTGGTTGCAATGTCTCGGGACCGTGTGATTACCACTTGTCATTTTCCCAGCCATTGTCTGTCAAACAAAATTAATGACAGGGAGTCAAATTTCCTTAATGACTGCATGATTCACTTAATAACCATGGCCTAAAAGTTTGTAAATCAGGAGCAACTCACTTAACAGCTACTTTGCTTCGCAATGGTAATTCTGGTCTCAATTGTGGTTGTAAGTCAAGGACTATGTAGCTAAAAGTCCTAAAAGCTTGATTTACATCTATATGCAACACCAATGGATATTGTAGTAATGATGTATTTTATTTCATCCAATAGTCCTTGTAAGGATATTATGCAGATACTTCGGTTTGCAAACAAAAACTAGTTCACCAGTTTACCAGCAACTCATCTAGCCCTGGAATGCTCTCTATGGGATTAGGCAGAGGAGCACAAATCATCAGTCTGTAATGATTAGTGGTTATCCATCCAGTTTGGTTTTGGTGAATATATTCTCAGTGGCAACAAGGGAGTTCTCGTTATGTTGAAGTTTGACTTCAGAATTGTTGTCTGTTGAATGTTCAATTTCATGCAGAGAAGGCACTTTTTCTGTCTCATATAACTTCCTTTGTTTGAATTGATTTTTCAGCTGAGAATTGAAACTTATGTAATGCTAGAATCACATCATTCCTTTCTTCAGGGATATATAGTCAGGTATTGTGTGATTGCTGTTTAGGGTTCTCTCTCTTTTTTAGCCTCGTAGATTTTCATTTGCTTGTTTGCTTTATTTTTGTTAAAACTGCTGAGTAAGTGAAAATACAGTGTAAGAAAATAGGCATTTTGTTATATAGCTTTTATTTGTCAAAATATTAAACAGGTGACATGCTGTATGTAAACTTCTAAACTGAAAAAATTGAGACAATTTATTTTAGAGTATTAGTGGTAAAATAGCCATATTTGTTTTGTTATACAGTGTCATGGTTTGGATTTTGTCAATTGTTCTTGTGCCAAGGTTCCAATATTGTTTTTGAACTAAAAAAAATTATGTGCAAGGAAAAAAAAAGAAGAAACATTGCCTCAGCCTCACCATCTAAAAACCTTGGATGACTTTATACAAGTTGAAAAGAGTTTGTGTGATATCTTCTTCATCACTCCCCTAAACATCAGCTGAGTCTACTGTGTGAACTTAGCCATTATAAGCTCTGATTAGGTCTAGCCCAGAGATAGGTAATGAAAAAACATAGCTCTATATCTTCCCTTAGTGTCCATGAGTCTCCCTGTCCATCTGACATTTTAAAAAAGATTCTTTCAATGAAAAAACTCTTAAATAAATAATTAATTGGCAATTTGGCTTGCTGCAAAGTGAAGCATAATATTTATGTGTAAATAACTCCAGGTTCCAACAACTGTTCCACTGGAACACTGGGGCAACCATTTTAGAGGCTAGAGTTAATGTTTATGTTGATTCACAGTGCTGTCCGGCAAATGTTTAAGAACAGGCTTTGGTGGCTTCATTGCTGCCACTGTAATACACAACTAGACCACTGGTGGGATTCAATTTTTTTTACTACTGGTTCTGTGGGCATGGCAAGGGAAGGATACTGTAAAATCTCCAGTCAGAGGTGGTATTTGCCAGTTCTCCAAACTACTCAAAATTTCCCTACCGGTTCTCCAGAACCGGTCAGAACCTACTGGTCAGAACCAGTTGAATCCCACCTCTGTACTAGACCCAAAGTTGCTGATTGGTCTGCTAGACATAGTTCTGCTCTCAACTGGTGTGCAAGATTCCAGACAATGTAATAATTTGTTTTTGCAGGCTGATGCAAGCTTGTTCCATCAAGCCACTGATGATTCATGACTCTCAATGCTCATCAATGGCAGCTGTTTTGAAATGCATCCACCACCTGTTTTTATAATTCCCAGTATAATCCGATCCCCAAGAGTTTGATTCTCTGGCATGAATGAGGGCTACTACTATGGCTTATTTTAAAATCCATGATTAAAACAAGGACTTTTTGTGCGGAGAGAAAAATTGCTTTCAGGCCTCAAATAGGCAGAAAAATTCTTTTAATGGATAGTTTTCATCTCATTAAATGTTTTTAATGCAAGGGTAATAACAAAATTTATTAATTAAACTTAATAACTAAAGAATTTATTTCAGCAACACCATTTTTATTTATTGGGCCACTGTCTTCAGTGAACAAGAACAATAGAGCAGGGGTGGGATTCAACCAGTGTTACTACCAGTTTGGTGATACGCTATGTGCGTGTGTAAAAAAACCCCAAAGCTGTGCCGCCTGGATAACTGAAAAGCACCGTGTGTGGGTGCAAAGCATTTGAAAAGTCTCTTTTTTCCTGCTTTTTCAACCTCAACTGTGCCGCGTAAAGCAGATGAGGTTGAAAAAGCAGGAAATAAAGAAGAAGTAAGAGCCTGGGCCGGCAGGTGGGCCAAAGAGCAGCAAACACAGAACCGTTTGTGTTTGGTGTCTGCTGCTCTTCAGAGTTACCAATTCTTTAGAACCGAGCAGAACCAGTAGCAGCCCACCCCTGCAATAGAGGGAAAAAATTGTTGACATGGGACACAGAGAAAAAAGAAAGAAAAAAATGGAAGGAGGATCCTTTCTATCTTATATTATCTGATAAGCAACAACAACATTGACTTTTAAATTCAGCACGTCCATGCAAAAATAACTTGAGCCTCCTATCTAAATATTATGGGTGGTGCAGTTCCAAGATTGTTACAGCAATATTGCTAATTTCACACCAAACCTGGAGTTCCTTTAGATGTTTTTTGTCTGGAAACTTCTTTTCCAACATTTCTGGAAGCTACCAAATTAAAGAAAATTGTTTTACAACAGAGCTATAAATCTGTTGCCTCTCTAACTTATGACACTCTTGTAACAATAATGTTGAAACCTTAGTCTCCATCTGCTTGGACTATTACTCAGGACTTCACCCTCTTGGTGACATTTTTCATGGGCTAATAATCTTGAGAATTCCTCCTAGGGAATGGACCATTCATGACGAAGACTATAAATAGTTTGGAAGGGGAACAAAAAGATAACTTACTTTTTAAAAGTTTTGAATGATTGGTTACTATATCACTTAATTTTTTATCTAAATTGTTTTTTAAAATGCCCTTCCTGTTTTAGGACTTTTAAGACTTAAAAAATTAAAATCTATGCCAGATATAGGTAGTTCAGAATTTATTCACTGTCCCTAATAAGGAAAAATGACTTCAGAATATATTCCATAAAACAGTATCTCCTAAGATTCAAAGAAGTTCTTATTAAATTTTTCATGATATTTCCTTAAGCTGTAGATATGCAAATGGACTTTTCATGAGACATGCATATTAAGATTCTTTCTAGGAAATAACGTACAGGTGTAAATTAAATATAATACAGTTTAATTTTTCTTACTTCTTGAAACATCTAGCACATCATGCACTGATAAATTTCTCCTGCCATCTTTCCTTTTCTTCTCAGTGTATAGATTCTCATAAAATATATAGCTGGAAAGAAGGCACAGCTGTAGTTATGCTCCCATCACTTTGACATGCATTTGCCTTAATCACCTAAAAAAAAATCCCTAAACTATGGTACCTGGCACATACACTGGCTTGTTTTAAATATAATTTTATGAAGGATTTTGATCATAATTGTAATCAAAACTTAAACTTAAAGAAAAGAGAATAGACTAAAAGAATAAAAACACAAGTAAAAAAGAAGAGAAAAGAAAGAATATAATAAAGAAAAAGAAAATAGGCAAAGAAGTGGCTTTCAACTTTCATTACAACCATAGACAAATTTAGTGATTCTTTCCACCCCCATAAGATTACATATCATCTCTTCCCATTCCTTATTTATAAACACATCCATAAAACATCCACTTTTCAATTCCTATATTAGCAAAAAGTTTATAAACTTTAGAACGTTATACAATAAGGTCTTATTTTAACCTTGATCAAATAACCAACTTTATATTCCTTCCTTTTAGTTTTAACAAGCTTTATCTTTAGTTTTTTCAAATATTTGATTTATTTTCAACTTTTCTTTATCTCATCACCTAGACTTCTTCAAGGGTTTAACAAACCTCTCTTGTAGGCTTGTGAAATCCAATAACAATCTTTTATAAGAAGACATATTCCAGGTCATTACCTTGATTTGTCATTTGCATTTCTCCTTCTATTTTTAAAACATCAGTCTGTTTCTTTTGTATGTCAATAAAGCATCCTTTCCAAGACCATTCTCTTGGCATTTCATTTGTAGTTCCAATTTTGGCAATGTCTCTGTCTTCTCAGGTAAAATTTACACCTGTCATTACCTTATTATCATATTTTGGAAACCATAGAATCACACATCATTACTGACACTGTTGATATTGTAAGTACTAATTTCTGGCTCCGTTCTTCAAAAAATTCATTTAATATTTCCAATATTATGGCATTTTGTCTCCCAGTACTAAATGACACTTCTTGCTCTATTGAAGGAATGTCAGCTTTTCTACTTTTGATTTCACTGTTGCTGTGATCACTTTGGAGTGGCTGCTGGTATTGATCTCTGTAGAATTTCCTTCAGGAGATTTGATTTTTTTTTTTTTTTTTGCTTTACTTGGTTGATCTGAAGAATATCAGAAGAGTTGAAGCAGGGAATATGATTGTTGCTAACTTTCCTTCCCTCTCTGGTAGAACAAGGGGAGGATCTTATTTTTTACAAGATTGATTGCCTTGATAGTTCCTGCAGATTAAAAAAAAAGATTTTAGAAATGGTTTATCCCTTTCCCAGAGAGAAGGATTGGCTCAATTATTCATCTGGCTTTGTGACTAAGGCAGGACGAGAATTCCTGGTGCCTTAATCTCTTCATCAAACTAGTTTTCTTTTACAGGATTAAATATTAAATAATGCCAGCTTTGGAAGCCATATTTTACTTAGAAGCTTCCACACTGCCACATCTTAATGCCTGGGAATTTGGGAGGGGAGGTTTCATGAGAGAGGGAAGTTAAGACATAACAACATTATTCTCATAAAGTCAAGAACAAGTCACCCTGTACCTGGAAAGGAGTGGTTGGAGGAATGTCTCCAGTTGGAACGATGGGTGATTGGACCATGTGATGGACTGGTGGGTACAGGGGATGAGTTTTGTTTTTCAGTTACAGAGGGAAAACCCGGGACTCTCAGATTTGGGTTTTCCCAGGTGTGTATGAGTTCTTTTATAAATTCTTACTTGGATGAACTTTGTTTCTGAGTGTTGATTGAAATGGGAAGTTTCACTGGAACACTTATAAATAATTTGTCATAGGTATCTTTATTGATTCAATCATTCCATTTTTGGATTGGTCCCCCCCCCAAAAAAAAAAAAAAAAAGAAAAAGACTTGTCTGTCTCTTCCCACTTCTGATTTGGACATGAGAATTAGAATTTATTGGCTAATAAAATTTCAAATATCTGCCTTTATTTGTTGTTGCCATCTACTGTTTGTCTGGATTTTAGCAGCCCAGATGTGACAGGTCTAAAAAGTTCTGGACCTTTTAACACAAATAGAGGACAATGCAGGCTAGCATGAACCAACCAAGACTGAACTCCATAAGTTAATTGCACTTCTTTTGGTATTCTTCTCATCAATTCACAAAATAGAATCTCTTTGTTATTCACTCATACTTTATTCAGACTACATATCATTGAATGCCAATTTGAAAGTAACATTATTCTCTTATTTACTGTTCTTCCATACTTTTCAGCAGTGAGAATGAATAGGAAATCAATGCTATTAGAGGGAAGAATGACAAGCTCCTCTGTAGGAAGTTGTGTGCCTGGAGATTTAGCACTCTTGCAGATCAAATCTCTTCCTTGCCTCTGAAAGCCTGACTTAGGAAGGAACAAGAAGAATAATGGCTAATTCAGCAAAATACATTGTGCTCATTATCTCATCTTTTTAGGTCAGTTTATCTTATCAAGGATGCTCAATAAATCAGAATCAAGCAATAGTCTTGCAAAAGAACAAAATAAGCATGGCTTGTTTATCCAATTCCTGGATTGTTTTCTCTTTTCCCACTCCTCCTACCACCCCGATCAAGGTTCTTTACTGGTACATTGATTAGATGTTTCAGCAACCTCTCAAAGTAAAGTAAGAGATGCAAAGCATAACCATACATGACTGTTTCTATTGGTCGTAATTGCAATCAACAACAATCCACATTTTCAAAATGGCTTATTGCTCTAAAACAAACCAGAGTTTATTCACTCATATAAAGTCAGAAACTGATAAATTACAATACAGCTTAACTCGATGGCTTAAATGTTCATTATCCTTTCTCCTTATTTGCTGCCAGTAGAGTACCTTGAGTAGAATAAGGAGTGAGTGAAACTCATGAACCTTGCACCCAAACTTTGTATTAGTATGAAAATCACAAACAAAGGTCATGGACATTTTATTCCCCTTTCTGAGAACTTGAGCATTATTCTGATGATTAAGTGTCACAGAGAGCTCACACATGTATGGATCTACTTGTATGCACACAGATCAGCACAGAGAAGACATGCATGCATGCTTATTTTCTGCAACATGTCACACACAAGGAAGAAGACAGGTCTGATATAGCCTGAAACACTTGGCTCAAATCCCTGGCATGCAAATGCCAGCTATCTTGGCACCCACATATTTCCAAAATGTTTTCTGCTATAATTGACTGGCCTAGTTCTTCTCCTACGCTTCTCTGTTTCCTGTCAGCTCAGATCTCCCATTGCTGGACTTTCTTAATATTTACTTGCTACTTGGTTGGTTCTCTATATTGAAAGAATTCCTGGTCCGCTATCTTTGCTGTGAGCAGCTCACAAAAGAAGGATCATAAACACAAACAATCAATATGAAATTCCGCACTCAGCAAGCACAATTAACCAAAAATCCATCTTTGCAGCAAAGCCAGTCAGGTGGATGAAAAGGGAGAGGGGAATCCCTAATCCAAGCATAATGTTAAAAAATTGAGCCTTGCCAATACGCCCCTTTCTGAATAGCACATCTTGTATCACCACCTATCTGATTTCTGTTTGTTGTACATCCTCTTGTGTCTGCCCTTATATCTAGTTAGTCTCTAATGTTATACCCCCACTCTCATTCATGGGGTGGAGTGGGATGGGGAATTAGATGGCCATAGTAGCCAGGAAATAGCCATTTTAATTTTCTCCGCATATACGGCATGGATACAATGAATTAGTAAAGGGTCTGAAAAGACCAAGAGAAAAATAATTCCTACCTTTTAGAAATAGTTGCGGTTGATTTGCATCCCTGGTTATTTAAAAGCAGTAGCATAAGCAAGAGGAGTGACAGAGTGTGGCTGCTCTGGGTTCCTAATTTCACATATAGCTTGTTAAAATAATGCCAGATTTTATGGCATTTTGCTTTTCCATGGAGAGTGACTAAGCATCTTTCAGGATACCCATTTTAAAGTATCTTACTGTGCTCTGAGAGCTACAAAGCTGATTGGATGACCTTGGGCCAGGCAGTCTTTCTCAGTCTTAAGAAGGAGGCAATGGCAAACCACTTCACAAACTTTGCCAAGAAAACTTCAGGAACTCATCCAAGCAGTCGCTAGGAGTCAACACTGACTTGCACACACACACATGTTAGATATGTCCTATTTTGTTTGACTGATTCCAGCCCACATCTCCTGGTAGCCTGGCAATTATGTTAAAAAGAAAGTTGGTCTTGACATCTTTGTCCCTTTCTTCACTGGAACACAAGATGGCAGCCTAGAGGCAAAGAAAACTCTTTTTCTCCATTTGCTTGAATTCCTGTCTTTGAGAGGTTTTTTTTTTTTTTTTAATGACAGTACACAAAACTAGGCTATGTGGAATTGGCTGTGGATAGATGTGCCAGATACACTTGCAGTCCTTCCAGAGAAGAGCAGCAAAAATTTTGTGGGTCTTGTTCATTGCAGTAGATTTGATTTGCGACAAAATCACCCTGCATTGTAGTTAAACTATCTAGTTCAGTTCTGTTTCATTCCATTTGCTAGAATCGAATGTCTGAGATGCAGATTTAGACCTAAAAAGAGACAAAGAATCCAGGGATTTCTAAATCATGCCTAAATTATTTAGTCTTTAATCAATTTATATAGCGGCATATCTCATACCAGTGAGTCCAGGCAGTGCAAACGATTAAAATCAAGAAAATAGAATACAGCAAATAACCATGATAGCATGATGATGACATAATATGCACACACTTAAAACCAATCTATTATTAATCCATACAACAAACAACCCCTGGCCTAGTTTAACGCCTTTCCTTTTCCTTATATTCAGAAAAACAGAAGGCCTCTGCAAGGCTTTCAATTTGAAGGCAAAGAGGTGCCTCAGAACAGGGGTCTCCAACCTTAAGCCTGGAGGATTTCAACTTCTAGAATTCCACAGCAAAGCTGGCTGGGGAATTCTGGGAGTTGAAGTCCTCCAGGCTTAAAGTTGCCACGGTTGGAGACCCCTACCTTAGAGCACTTGGAGCACCAACTTACAATCCTAGGAAAAGATTCAATTGCTGCCTGAAGGAACTATGGTACTATCCAGAACTACCTTTCTGCATCCCTATCCTCCACTCTCCACCCCATATTTGAAGCACAAGAGGCACAGTCTATACCAAGTCAGTTAGAAAAAGACTGACTTAACATGTTTCTTATAGAGCTGATATCACCTTTTGTTGTCATGATAGGGAAAAAGACTTAAAACAAATGTTTCACCAGGAGGGAAACATTTATATCTCTCATCTCATGTCCAGGGATTCCCTGCAGTTTCTTATTATCTTTATTGTCATAATATAACATGTATACAAATGAAATTGGCTGAGCCTCCCTTTGTGCACTTTCCCCCCACAATACAACTCACAATGAGGACAGAAGTCCCAATCTTTTCCCAATCTCCCAGTTCCAATCTTATTACACTATGTGATCTTGTTGCACAACTTGCCGGCCCCGCAAGTGTATCATACTATGTTGACATGAAGTTATTTTCTGTTCAGGAGTCTGACAGCTCACGGGTAAAAACTGTTCTTCAGCCTGTTGGTGTGGCTGGCTATGTTTTTATATCTCCTACCTGATGTTAAGCCCATGTCATACTGAACCAACGGATGCAAAGAGGATGTAAAACGGACAAAAAACCTTGCCATCCGTTCGAAAACGCGATGTACTCACTGCCTCCGTTTTGCTTCCTCTCTATCCGTCCAGCATCCTTTTATTGATGTTTCATCTGCTCCAAAAGTTTTAGGCTGCCCAAAACTTTTGCGCAGAAAATGTATCCAGTTTGTCCATTCTGCATCCGCTACGCATCCGTTACACATCCGCTATATCCGCGAGGCGTCCGCTACGCATCTGCGCAACTCCATCCGCCCGGACGCAGGGAGGAAGCGGAATGGACGCGGAACGGATGCAGAACGGATGCCTAGCGGATGCAGAACGGAAACAAAGTGTTTAAAATGGAAAAAACGTTCGCAGAGGGGACCTATCTCGGATATTAAGGATGTCTAGAGGATGCCTAGAGGATGCCTAGAGGATGCCTAGCGGAAAACCTATACTGCCTATAAAAAGGGGGAGCAACTCGCCTGCATCTCACTTTCAGAACAGCAGCCCAGCGGTGCAGACCTCTGCAGCCTTCATCTGGCTCTTCCTCTTCCACAGCATCCAGTCATGTCCACCGTGGATTGTAACAAAGTCATTTCGGCAGCCACCATCATTCTGCAACAGTGCGAAGCCATCTGCAGGCTCTGTGAACTCTACTGCGAGAAGAAAAGGAGCCAACCCAAAAGAGTCTGGATCCGAAGATGGTTCGCCAGAAGAGCAGAGGACAGACTGTACAACAAGCTGATGGTGGAGCTCAGGAACGAAGACACTCGGGCATTCCAGAACTTCATGAGGATGCCTCCAGCCATGTTTGACGAAGTTGTGCAGCGGCTGACACCCAGGTTGACCAAGGCAAACACCAACTTCCCGCCCAGCCTGGAACCTGGGGTCAAGGTGGCACTCACTCTGCGCCACCTGGCCTCAGGGACCTTCTACAGGAGCATGCAGTACGGCTGGAGGGTGCCATCCAACACCATCAGCATTGTGGTCAGAGAAGTGGTGCAGGCCATCATCGAAGAATACAAGGAGGAGCTCCTCCAGTACTCCTCCACTGAGGAAGGATGGAAGAAAGTTGCAGAGCAGTGGCATCAGAAGTGGAACTTACCACACACCGTTGGAGCCATCGATGGCAAGCACGTGGCCTGCAAATCTCTAGCCAAGTCGGGGTCCACTTATTTCAACTCCAAGGGCTTCTTCAGCATCATCCTCTTCGCCATGGTCGATGCTGACAACAAGTTCATGTACATCGATGCTTCAGGCAACGGCTCATCTTCAGATGCCCAAGTATACAACACCAGTCACCTCAAGGAGGAGCTGGAACGCAACCTCATGGTGGGCTTCCCAGATCCAGACCCCCTGCCCAACGACACACAAGATGTGCCCTACTTCATCGTGGGGGATGACACCTTCTCGATCACAACCTACCTCATGAAGCCCTACACCTCCAGACTCCTCACCTGTGAAGAGAGGATCTTCAACTACAGACTGTCCAGGGCAAGACGGGTGGTGGAGAACGCCTTTGGCATCCTGGCCAACAGGTTCCAGGTACTTCTCACCACCATGAAGCATCGTCCAGAGACCGTGAGGAGCACCGTGGAAGCTTGCTGCATCCTGCACAATCTCATGCGCAGCCGCTACCCAGTCTTGCAGAACAGGCTCGTGGACCTCCAGCAAGGCAATGGGGACATGGAGCCTGGGGAATGGAGGCAAGGGCGAAACCTGATCGACACTGAGGATGTGCAAGGCCCCAACAGAGCCTCACATGAAGCGAAGAAGCAGCGCAACCTCCTGAGACACTGGTGCAGCTCCCCAGCTGGAGCGGTGGAGTGGCAAGACAGGATGGTAGATGCTTAATGGATGCTTCCTTCAGCCTGTCTCATCACACAGATGAGATTGGGCCATGTATTTTTGGTTGGCTTACAATGAACAGGGTGTTTAATAAAGAGTTGTGTTTATGTTGACATGTGTGGATAATTATTACATTATTATTGATAATAAAGGGCCATAGGTGTGGCACCTGGGAGGGTAGACCATCCAGTCCCACAATGCTTGCACTGGAGGTTTATCTATCCCACTGCTATCCTAACCCATCCCATAGCTATTACCCATCCTACAGGTATCCTAACCCGTCCCAAAGCTATCCTTACCCATCCCACAAGCATGCAAAGGCTTAAACCATTTCTAAAAGTTTCCACCAAGACTTTATTAAAAAAAAGAAATGAAGCAAGTGTGTGAATCATAAATAGACTTTATTAACAACAAGCTATAAAACAAAAATGAGTCTCTGGCACTCCTCTTGGTTGCTCAGTCTCAGGGGTGAAGGGTGCAGGTGCTGTGGAGGTGGCTGGTGCTGGAGTGCTTGTCATCAGGTCCTCCAGACGTAGAAGCAGCAGAAGCCCCATCCCCAGAAGAGTGAGCCCGTGCTGCAGAAGCCCCAGGAGAACCAGAGTGAGGGCCAGGGGGCGGGATGGTAGCCCTGTCCCTCTTGTCAGGGCTGGCAGCAGATGGCTGAGGCTTGCTGTGCTTCCGCATGGTTGTGGGGTTGCTGGCTGGCAGGGAGGCTGGCAGGAACCAAGGCTGGCAGGAAGGCTGGCAGGGAGGCTGGCACCAAGGCAGGCACCAAGGCTTGCAGGGAGGCAGGCACCAAGGCTGGCAGGAAGGCTGGCAGGCAGGCAGGCAGGCAGGCACCAAGGCTGGCAGGAAGACTGGCAGGGAGGCAGGCACCAAGGCTGGCAGGGAGGCAGGCACCAAGGCTGGCAGGAAGGCTGGCAGGCAGG
>BLBF01000007.1:27692115-27733535 GCA_015471245.1 Laticauda colubrina
GCAGGCAGGCACCAAGGCTGGCAGGAAGGCTGGCAGGAAGGCTGGCACCAAGGCTGGCACCAAGGCAGACACCAAGGCTGGCAGGGAGGCAGGCACCAAGGTTGGCAGGAAGGCTGGCAGGCAGGCAGGCACCAAGACTGGCAGGAAGGCTGGCACCAAGGCAGGCACCAAGGCTGGCAGGAAGGCTGGCAGGCAGGCAGGCACCAAGGCTGGCAGAAAGGCTGGCAGGCAGGCAGGCACCAAGGCTGGCAGGCAGACATGAACCAAGGCTGGCAGGAAGGCAGGCAGCAAGGCTGGCAGGCAGACTGGCTGGCAGCAAGGCTTGTAGGCAGGCTGGCAGCAAGGCTGGCAGGGAGGCTGGCAGCAAGGCTGGCAGGCAGACATGCAGGCAGGGCAGGCAAGGCAGCCAATCCGTCCGGCAGCAGGTCTTTCCTCTGAATGGCGACCTGCTTCCGAGCTGCTTCCGTTATATCCGCGGGGGTGATGCAATGCATCCTCCCCGCATGCGCAATTAATGCCAGGCATCCAATAGGCTTCCGCTGTGCATCTGCTAGGCTTCCGCTGTGCATCCGCTTCATCCGTTTGGTGTCCGCTCTGCATCCGCTGTATCCGTTCCGCGTCCGCTTTGCTGAGCCCCCCCGGAAGCCTAGCGGTTGCGCCATCCGCTCCCATCCGCTTCCATCCGCTGGGCTTCCGTTCCGCATCTGCTTTGCATCCGCCCTGCGTCCTCCCCGCGTCTGTGTTATCTGCTCCGGTTATGCAAATTTTTGCCCCTTTTGAGAGCGGATAACAACGGATGGAACATTTTGCTCGTCCGCTGTGTCCTTTTTGCATCCGTTGGCCAGTGTGACATGGGCTTTAGGAGAGTGAAGAAGTGCTCCCCAGGATGTGAATCATTTCTGAGAATTTTCTTCACTCTTCTAAGGCAGCGACCCTAGCAATGTCATCTAGTAGTATCGGGGAACAGCCCACAATGTTTTGTGCTGTGCTCACCACCCTCTGTAATATCTTTCTATACACAGCTGTCAAGCCAGCATTATACACCGTAATGCATTATGTGAAGACGCTTTCTATTGTGGACCGGTAAAAGGAGGTCATCAATCATTATTCCACTTTACTCATTCACAAGATCCTTAGGAAGTGGAGTCTTTGTTGGGCCTTTCTGACCACTTGGGTTGTGTTGACAGTGGTATAAAAAAAAAAGCAGGACCATCCCACTTATGTAATATAAGGTGCATTTTTAGTTTAATGCACAGTGCTTCAAGTGGGGGAATGCTCAAGCTAGTTTCTAATCTCCATTCTTTCTTGTATTTATTGGTTAGGTTTATACTGTTCCTTTCACAAAGGATCTCCAAACAGTTTAAACAGCACTTTCTTCTCTCATTTTCCCCAACTGCAGCAGTACTGTGAAGTAGGTGGGGCCAAGAGTGACTAATGCCAAATTTGCCTGACCCAATATTTTAACTACTTATACCTTGTTGCTTCTTTTGTATTTTTTAGACCTTGAGCGATGTGCAATTTATAATTGTCTAAACATACAGAATAAATAATAAATTGAGAGAAAGGGAAAATGCAGGCTAACAGTTATTGAGGTGCACAAAATTAGATTGATTACCTTTGGGGACTTAAACGCAAGCTCTGCAAAAGCAGAGCAGATTCTTCTCCTTCTATTCTTTGTGTAAGTTCTGAGCAGGTGAAAGCTACCCTAGAAAGAACCACAAACACCCACAAAAATTTGTCCTGGCTAGTGTATGACGGTAAAGTCTATATAGAATGGGCTCCCCCTAATTCTGATATGCTGTAATTGGCAAGAAAAGCCTAAGCAGCAAATCCCTCTCCTGCCTTTTCACATAGCAGCTTACTTATTGCTAATGAACCATGATCCTCCAAGCAGTTGCTGTGTGGAGAGCATTAATTATGGAGTCAAAACAATCAGTTCTCATTGCCACAAGATTCCCTGCCTTTCTGTATGCTAGAAAGGTTCTGTTGACTGAAAAATAGAGAGCGAGTTCTGGAATCTGGCTTGAAAGAAGGTACACATACAAGGGTAGGATTCAAAAATCCCAGCAACCAGGTACTCTGCCCAGTTGCTGGGTGGGTGTGGCCATGGTGGGCATGGCCTACTGGAACTTCTGGGAGGGCTGTTTTTGGCCTTCCCCAGAGTCTGGAGGCTTCCCTTGGGCCTCTGGGAGGGCGAAAACAGCCTCCCAGAGGCTCCAGAGGAGCTCTGGAAGCTGGAAACAGGTTCATTTCTGGACTTCTGGAACTTTCGGTTTGACCCGTTTTTTGCCCTCCCAGAGCCTCCATGCAGACCCTGCACTTACCTGCATCCCAAATGGGCCGTGTGAAGACCCCTGGGAGGGGTGGGGAGGCGGGGCGAGGCGGGGCCAGCCGATAGGTTCAACTACTGGTTTGGTGAGCTTGATATAAATTTAACATCTGGTTCACCTGAACTGGTCCGAACTGGTAGAATCCCACCCCTGTACACATACGATCATATGATATTGTTTGAGAGCTCTCTAAAACTCTGTCTAGGCCTACACAACAAGGGATAACCTTGAATTTGCAAATAAACCCATTTGGTTTGTTTTCTATTTACTTTTTATCTCACAAAACAAGTGACTCTTGGCGGTGTGCAACAAAGTTAAAAAGCAACAAATAGCAACAATTATTCAGTTCAGCTCTTTGATGGGCAGACATCTGATTTAGATTCCTCATAATGCCACAATCAGTGTTGCCCTTTTCCAGGACACTGAGATGTTAACTGCCTGCCCTGGTGTAGACCTGTGAGGCTTCTTCCCATATGATTATGCCATTGACTAAGCCATTGGCTAAATTTGTATAGAAAAGCAGGGGAGAAAATATCTTGTTGATTGGTGGCTGCTAGCAACAGCAACAGGAAGGAGCATACCATCATTGGGTGAAGATCAGATAAGAAAGTCAATTAGTAATAAGTGTGTGTGGGGGTGTTTTCACTTAAGACTGGCACCGGATCTGCCTGCCAGAAGTGGGGGGATATGCCTTTTAATTTTGTGTCTGGGTTTTCTCTTTTGAGAAAGCAGCAGCAATAAAAAAACTATAAATGCATGAACTCTGTGTCTTCCATGCCCATATCTCAATATCACAACATAACTCATTGTGCTTTATGTATTGTCTTTTCAGTGTTTTGTCCCATGGGGTGAAATATTTCTGTTCTAGCCACATTAAACAAGAAATACACCTGTGTCTTTTATGTAATCTCTACTTTCCCTAGAGAAGTGTAGATAGCTGTGTATATGCCTGACTCTGCAGAAGTGAAATGCGCTTACAAAATGCGCTTACAATGTGAGGCAGGTAATTTTTTTTTCACAACTCTTTTCATCTTATTCCAGCTAAAACAGATGTCATAGTTTTATAATCTGCAATTAAGTCAGGAAATTATTTTTATGTATAATAGAGTTACTTTCATTTTATCCAACTGAGATTCATAATACACAATATATCTAGACTTACTGAAGATGGTGAAGTATTCCCTGGTGCTGCTCAGCTCATGATTTTTTCACTCTTTCTGAGCTATCTCACAGATATCAAGAAAAGACTGAACCTAGTGGGAATACTACTTCAACCTTGTTATATTGTAATTTCCCCTTTCCTGAACTTACTCTGATAGAATGGGAGGAGGATGGAAATTGGCAGAGGACATCCTTATGTTCCCAGCTTCCTGACAGCAAAAGGTAGCTCTGAGGACTTTAAGGCTTAAGATATTGCCACGGAGTACAATCTCTTCAATGGCATCTTCATAAAGGGAAGTGCTTGGGTAATGCCTAAGTGAACCATTGTGCACTGGTTCAAATTTTAATAAGCTTTGTCCTTGGTTCATAGGAGTTAGAAGTTAGAGAACTTGGATCTCAGTAACAAAGGATTCAAGAATAAAAAAGGATACTAATATATCAATTTTTCTTTATAGGATCTTTGGTTCAATAATTGTCTGTTTTAAAACAAACAAACAAATGCACACATGCATGCGCACACACACACCACAAAAGCCAGGGGCACCCTTTATGAAAGACATAGGAAGCTCTGAAGATTTAACCATACAAAACAAAGTGATGATAGCCATTTTTTTCCCCTCATCTTTTTCCTTGTGTTCTTTTCGGTGTGTGTATGTGTGTTTGTGTTTGGTGGGTTCCAGACTGGATTAGAAACTTTGGCATTGTTCTGACGTAGGCTTCCCCAACAGTACAAAGCCGACTCCTCGACCCGATCAACCCCCTTTTTTTATTTTACAGTGAATTCCTCTCCAGCAAAGTCCCAGTCAACAGTCTTTCAAGATATTTCCCAATTACAGACCTTTATCAGGCTTGGAGAATTGCCAGGCTGATATCTTTCAGATGCCACACTGTAGCAGACAATACTAGACAAGAATGCAGGAACAGATCTTCACCCAAATGAACTAATTGTCTCCTGCAAAACCCCACTCCCCTTTCGCTCCTTTTTTATTTCCAATGGGATGGGCCATTCACCATCTATCTGTGGCTTTACTTCCAAGTTGACCCTTGTTCCTTAGCTGTTCCCTTCTTCTAGCAGCTCTGTGCACGGGCACACTGGGAACAGGCTCCATCTGTTCTTCTGCCTCACTGGTGTCTGACTCCAAAGGCAGCTGATAACTGTCAGATGGCCCTGCCCCCATCTCTGCCTCCAAACGCAGAGCACTCATCAGAGCCTTCTCCAGACTCCAGGACTGGCCCATGTTCCTCCCCAACCTTCTCACTGTCCGAATCTGCTGCCAGCTTTGCTGGCTGCTAGCAGGCCACAACAGGTATGCTATTTTGTTGAGACTGGATTTTAAATCCCCTTGGTTGCATATTTTTCATTGCATGCGATTTTCCTACACTTCATAACAGCATGATTCCACTTATGGCAAATTAGCTACTTAAGAATATTTGAGATGTGTCTCTTAGTCTATTTTGCGTCTGCAGTTTCTTGAAAAGAGGTGAAAATTAGCCATTTTTACAGTAGATTCCAGTCTTTCTTCTTCCTTTGTCTGATTGTAAACGTGCTGAATAGAAGATTCATCCATTAATGTAGCAAGGATGTTGGGAGTTAATTTTCGAAGATATCAATACAGCTTAGAAAGTACTGAAGTCAATTAATATTACACTACAACTAAATATTGTTCTCTGTGTTTATATACAGTATTACAGTTAACTTGGTTTTTGAATTAACCCATTTGGGGTTTGAACGATATGATTTAGCATGTCAGGCTAATAGACTGATTCAGAAGCCAGTTAAACAATTCAAAAGCAATGGTTTTTGCAAAACTCTGAGCTGAAAAAAACCAAACCTCTAAACCCTGAAATGATGAGTGTCCAAGTTTAGGATATTAAGCTTTTGTCTTTCCCTTTAATACATCTGACTTGCTTAATTATGTTGTGAGAAGACAGCCTTTTCAGAAGGCTCAGCACTCAAAATGTTCACGGAATAGTTTTCTGAGTTCTGGGGAAAAAAATTGGTCTTGCACATGTTACTGAAAAAAGGTAGGCAAATCAAAGAGATGTTGGTCTGAAGGGTACAATTCCTGCCCATCAATACAGCAAGGATGCACTGAAGCATCACTCAAACCCATCTGACTTTTACCAAGACTTGCTGTGTTGGTTCTGCTGTTCCTCAGAGTTGTAGATAATGGAGGTGATGTACAGCAAGGATAATATTGTTGCAGTGTGTGACCATACCACATTCCAAGTTGTCTGATTTGTCTCCACAAGAGGATTTTAGAAATATATTTTAAGTTATTTCTGCTTCTAGGTGGCAGGAGGGCTAACTTCTTAAAAGGTTTAGGAATGTAGATTTGGCCTAAGGCTGCTGGCTGCTGCAGAGGGTTGCTGGATCTGGGAAGGCAGATGTCACATTATGCTAGTTCTCTCATCTATCTTTGATTTTTAGACATAGTTTCCAGGTGACACTAACATTTTTTTTTATGCAATGTGTACAGTTGTGTTTTTCATTCCACAGTGAAAGCTACCCATCCACTCCCAAAGCAAGGCTCTTCCTTTCACTGAGCTCTGCAAATCATTCTGACCTCTTTTTCAAGATGGCATGATTTACAAAAGGAACATTTGCAGCCGTGAAAATGCTTTAATTCAGTGTCCGATGCCCTGTGGGATGGGCTACTGCAGAGACTGTTTTCCAGAGAGAAGAATGGAACTGCTCTGCATGAGTCCACTTCAGAAAGCCAGCTTTGGTACCAATCTTGCTGTCAGTTAATTGGTAAAAGGAGAGAGGCCAGATCATGAAAATTGTTTCTTGGTGATTTGGAATTTTCATGGGACGATTATTATGGCTATGAAGAAAAGCATCGGGCAAATGCAGTCAAAAAATGCTAAATTGGAAAATTCCAGCAAAGAAATGGCAAAGTGAAGGCAACTGCAGTGGAATGAAGACCTGGTGAGTAGACTGACTCTTTGTGATTCCTCTTTGCACAAGAAGAGGACTAGAGATCATCCACAAGTGTTCTGTCAAGTGCCAGGAAAATCAGGAGGTTCAGGCAGTTCAAATGAGTATAAAGATTTATTGCAAGCTTAAGCTCTCTACAAGAATCTGAACTACTAGCGGTCAAGGGAAATGAGTGGAAATTAAGAAGGCATTCAAAGTAGATTGGATTAAGCTCTCTGGTGGGTGTGTAGGGATTCATGACCAATGATGCGTTTGACCCCTCCGTCAGACTCATCCTGGTCTTTTATCCTCCTGTCAATTGATGTTCACAGAGACCTAATGACAGTGGGTTAGAACTCTGAGACATGAGATAACAGCCATTTTTGCTCACATTGCAAATGGCCCCTTTGGAAGGACACTTACATCTGAATATTTCCTTTTCTTGTCACTTTTGGGAATTGCTTGTTAATAACTTTTCAGCTATTAGGAACCTTTGAATTGACAGGTTTGATGGCACTGGGTAAGTTTTCTTCCATTCTTAGCAAAAGGAAGTTTTAAATACATTTTGATTAAAACTGCAGAAGGGTGATTAGAACAGGAAAATTATAAACAGACTAATAGTCCAGATGGATTTGATATAAGACTTTTAACAATTATAAGATTTCTTATGATGGGATAATGCTATTGATTTGAATTCTTAAAAAAATTATAGGATGGGACATTGAAGGCTGGACTGTACAAAGAACTAGAAGAAACGAAAGACTCCAGTTAAGGACAGAACACTTAAATTCAACTTACTAATATCAAATGGAGAAAATATTGGATATATTGAAGGATATTGAGAACAATGGACTCAGAAGATAATTTTAAGAGTGTTTGTCATTTAGATGCACTCTGTTCACAAGTTTTGGAAGAAGAAACAAGTGTTAGTAGATGACTTGTCTGTATGTGGATTTAAAAATAATAGACTACAAGAATGATATGGGAAAAGATACTACACTGGATACACACTGATGAATTAAAAGGCATATACAAATAACAAACCAAAAGAATGACCTGGATAATTTTTACAACAGAGAACTGTTAAATTTTTGAAGAATTTGTGAGAAAGGACAAAGAAATAAATGAAAAGAAGGAAAGTTCTAGGACATTTTTGAATGGGTTAAGGCAGGGGTGTCAAACTCACGTTGTCATGGTGGCATCATGTGACATATCAGGATTTTTTTTACCATTTGGTAATATGGGCATGGGCATGGCCAACGCGTGGCATAACTGGCCCGTGAGTTAAGGATTAAGGTTGTTAGAAGCAAAAGGAACAAATATAAAGTTGGTTTATTTGTTTAAATTTAAAATAGATATGTTGTTATTTCTGCTAACCCTAAGTGTACTTTTGCTGAGTAGAATTGATCAGGTTTGAAGAATTTGTTTATAGAAAAGATATGAGATATGGAAAAAGAGATAATTTGTTGCACTTTAAGAGAAGGTGGTAAATTATTAAAATTGTTTATACTTGTGATGATGGGGAAGTAATTTCTTTATATAGTTTTTTTCTTTTTCTTTACTATACTCTTTTTTCTTTTTATTCTTTCTATTTTTTCTTTCTGTACTTTTTATTTTTTAGTTTGCATTCATTTTTATCTTTTTAATTGTAATATTTAACAAAATTACCATTAAAACTAAAATTGAAGACCCAAGCTATGAAAAGAAAGAGAAGAAAGGAATAATTTTCAGGTGTTTATTTTTCAAACCAGCTTAATTTACTAAAATCAATACTTATAGCTCACTTATCAAAAGAAAAATAATCTGGTAAACATTAAACTCTGTCAGAAATCATGTTCAGTCTCAGATATTTTAATAAGTTCAAATAAAATCAACTTTACTGTGACTAGGCACAGGGCATAACTGCAAGCCAGCCTTTGACTGTTATACATATTAAACTGTTGGAAATGCTGAGTTGTTGGGGTATTGTCTGGTTTTTCTCCATAATTCTAGCATGTAGCGTTGTGGGGAGAAGACTGAAATATCTGGGTAGCTAAGCATTTTGCTATTAGCAGAAAGTCCTTTGGCTGCTTCCACAGAATCTGTAAAACAGGGGTGCCCTAGCCAAGGAGCTGATGATGAGCTGTGGCATTTGTTACTATAGTTGCTGTGGACATTTAGCCACACTTTCTCACGTATCCACAACAGTATATGAAGATCATATGGTGTGGCATGACATTCTGCATAGAATAAATGAATGCGTGCTGCTCTCCTCCGTGGGACAATTGATTTTTCCAGTCACATCTCTTCCTAATCTGACCTCACTTCCTGTTTCAGAGATAAACTTGGTGACCATCTTGGATGTCAGTCAAGACCAGTCAGGTCTTTAAGGGCTCAGCAGTACCTTCTCAGGATTGTCTAACTTTTTATTATTAAATTTTTATCCTGTCTTTGTTACTTCTTTCTCTCATTAATCCTCCCAGGCCTCTGACTTAAATATAGCACTATAAGCATCTGGTTTTAGTTTATTTCTGAAACTCTCACCATACATCACATTGCCATGTCTTTTGCCTTATTTTTAACAGAAGGAAATGTAGGATAGTGAGGAGAAAAATTAGCAGAGCCAAAAATAACAAGACTCTGAGTTCCCATTTAATATAGATAAGTTGCTTCATCTACAGTATGCTCAGGGTGTTTATGCATAAATCATTTAGTTCAGCCTGGATCCAACACTGATAGGACATAATTGTTCTTTAAAAGTTTCATGAAAGAATCACAGACTGTGAAATTAAAGCAAGGTTCTGTTGTTTAACTTTGCATTTCTATCAGCTGACAGGGTAAGAAACAGGCAATGGCAAAGATGCCTCTTTTCTTTGTAGGATTTAGATATAGCATTGATATTCTAATCCAGAAACTCCACTGTCTGTAGAGTTTGAAGCAAGAGTATAATTTTTATTTTTTGCCCAGTCAAAGTACAGCCCGATTGATACGGCTGGCCCTGGCATAAACAGTACCTTAGCTGATGGTGCCTTTAGTGATGTTATTTTTCCCTAATCTTCTCTTCCACGATTGAGAATGCATCTCTGGGAGTCACCAGCCAGCATAATCAAAGGTTGATCCATATGCCCGAAGAAAGAGAATGACAGACTTGGTTGCTTATCTGATTTTGTGGAAGCACATTTCAGTGGCTAAAGATAATCCTAGGTTTACAGTTGCCACACACTCCAAGATGAAGGCTACCAAAAATGCAGAGCATTTTATATGCCTGTGGAGATTCTCAGTCATCCAGGTTATGGTTGTCACAAAGGTGCTTGTTCAAAAGGCAACTGGACTTGGTTTTTTCCTTGAAGATGTTTTGTTTCTCATCTGAACACAACTGAAGAAGCTTCTTGGATGAGAAAGGAAATGTCTTCAAGGAAAAAACCAAGTCCAGTTGCCTTTTGAAAAAGCACCTTTGGGATTGTTAGATGATAGCAAATAGTTTCTTGGTTAGGGGTTGTTTTTTTTTTTGGAGGATCCAGATCAGAGGTGGCATTTAGCAGGTTCTGACCAGTTCTGGAGAACTGGTAGCAGAAATTTTGAGTAGTTCAGAGAACCAGCAAATATCACCTCTGACTGGAGATTTTACAGTGTCCTTCCCCTGCCATGCCCACCAAACCACACCCACAGAACCAGTAGTAATTTTTTTTGAATCCCATCACTGCTTCAGATGTGGTGGTATCATCAGCAGTGCCAGCAGCCCACAACTGATAGTTATTACTGATGGCAAAAACAAGATCTTCTAGCTTTTCCCCTTTAAATAAGTTACCAACATGATTCTTTTTCTTCTTTTTCCTTCTGAATAAATTCCTCCCAAAGACGTGGTATTTTAAGAAAGCTAATGAGAAGAGTGACTGGTCTGCGAATGGCAGAGCTGAGCACTTCTCACAGCTGGGCTTTCTCCAAAGAGATTATCATGGAGACAGGAGTTTCAATCACTGCCAGGGGAGAGGCCCCAATAATGGCTTTTCAGCAGCAACATGCTCCCAAATATAATCACATGCCATCTTCATCAGTTTCAAGTGGATCCTTCAGCATGAAGGACACCGAGTTTTAGCTTGCAAAATTCTTCTTTGCAGGCACAGATACAACCTGTTGTTTCTCTTGCTGGTGCTACAGGTGAAATGTAACTTTAATTAAGTGCAACTTTAATTGCAGCCTTAAAATTACTCAATTACTCTTGGTTTTTCCTCATTCTTTATAATTCCCGTGCTGTCTCTCTGCTGCATTCCGAAGTATTATTTTTTAAAAAAGTGTTATTTAATAAAAAAAAAAGAAGAAGGGTTCTTAGTGATGGGAAGTAATGAGAAGGCGCAAAGATAGAACACTGATATTGTTTGTAGGATTGACAAGATTTGAACATCTATAAAACAAGCTTGTTTCTTTCCTTTTATTAACATGTGCTGAGAACTAGAAGTACTCTGGACAGATTGAAATTCTGATCTTGGGTATAATAGTAGGTTTGATACATACATACATACATACATACATACATATGTGTATGTGTGTGTATTCTCACACACACACTCACACATCATATACATACATACATACATATATATCATACAGTCAGGTGAGACAGTAATGCTCTTTTTTGCACTTTTCATGGGCTTAAGCCCATGTCACACTGCACTAACAGATGCAAAGAGGATGTAAAATGGAGAAAAACGCTTGCCATCCATTGGAAAACGCGATGCATCCGTTGTGTAATCACTGTGTACGTCTTTCATACGCTCTATCCGTCAAACATCTGTCTACTGCTATTTCATCCGATCAAAAAGTTTTGAGCTGCACAAAACTTTTTGAGCGGATGAACTTTTCGCCGCGTACGATCTACATCCACGACACATACGGGCAACAAACGTTCTACATCCATTGTCATCCGTTACACGTCCGATGTATCCTCTCGGCATCCTCTGGGCATCCGCACAACTCACATCCGCTCCAGCAAAAAGCTGGAGGGAGGGAGGAAGCAAAAGGTACGCGGAACATCCATACAGCGTTAGTAGCACGGACATAGAAAGGATGAAAGCGGATGCAGCTTGGATATAAAGCATTAAAACGGATAAAACGTTCGCATATGGGATGTATCTCAGATATTTAGGATGTCTGGAGGATGTCTAGAGTATGTGGAAGGACACCTAGTGGAAAACCGACATTTCCTATAAAAAGGGGGAGGAAATCACCTTGATCTCACTATCAGTCCAGCAGCCGTGGTGTGCAGACCTCTTCAGCCTTGCTCTTGCTCTTCCACATCATCCAATGATGTCCACCATGGATCATCGCACACTCCTTTTGGTAGCCGCCATCATTCAACACCGGAACCAAGCCCTCTTCAGACTGTTTCACCTTTTCTATGCAAGGAGAAGAAGGAGACATCCAAGAGAAGTCTGGGTCCGAAGATGGATCAGGAGAAGAGTGGAGTTTGGACTCTATGACAAGCTGATGGTGGAGCTGAGGAATGAAGACCCTTGTGCATTCCAGCACTTCATGAGGATGCCACCAGCCATGTTTGACAAAGTTGTGGAGTGTCTGAGACCCAGGTTGACCAAGCCTAGCACCAACTTCCGTCCCAGCCTGGACCCTGGACTGAAGGTGGTACTGACTCTGCGCCACCTGGCCTCTGGAACCACATACAGAAACATGCAGTATGCATGGAGGGTGCCGCAAAACACCATAAGCAAAGTGGTCAGAGAAGTGGTACAGGCCATCATTGAAGAATACGTGGAGGAGCTCCTCAAGTGCCCCACCACTGAAGAAGGCTGGAGAAAACTTGCAGAAGAGTGGTATCAGAGGTGGAACTTTCCCCACACCGTTGGAGCCATAGATGGGAAGCACGTGGCCTGCAAAGCTCCAGTCAACTCAGGGTCCAATTATTACAACCACAAGGGCTTCTTCAGCATCATCCTCTTTGCCATGGTTGATGCTGACTACAAGTTCATGTACATCGATGCTTCAGGCAACGGGTCAGCTTCAGATGCCCAGATATACAACGCCAGTGACCTCAAGGATGGGCTGGAATGCAACCTCATCATGGGTTTCCCAGATCCAGACCTCCTACCCAACAACACATAAGATGTGCCCTACTTCATCATGGGTGATGATGCCTTCTCCCTCAGAACCTACCTCATGAAGCCCTACACTTCAAGCTACCTCACCCGTGAAGAGAGGATCTTCAACTACAGGCTGTCCAGGGCAAGACGGGTGGTGGAGAACGCCTTTGGCATCCTGGCCAACAGGTACCTACCACCATGCAGTATCACCCAGGGACTGTGAGGAGCATCGTGGAAGCTTGCTACATCCTGCACAATCTCATGTGCACCCACGACCCAGCGTTGCAGAACAGGCTTGTGGACCGTCAACAAGGCAATGGGGACATGGAGCCTGGTGAATGGAGGCAAGGACGAAACCTGATAGACACTGTAGATGTGCAAGGCCCCAACAGAGCTTCATTTGAAGGGAAGAAACAGCGCAACCTCCTGAAACACTGGTGCAAATCCCGAGCTGGAGCAGTGGAGTGGCAAGACAGGATGGTAGATGCATAATGGATGCTTCCTTCAGCCTGTCTCATCACACTGATGACATTGTGCCATGTATGTTGAGTGGCCCTATAATGAATAGGTCATTAATAAAGAGTTTTGTTTATTTTGAAATGTGTTGATCAATGAATAAATTGTTCTTGATAATAAAGGGCCATATGTGTGGCAGCTGGGAGGGTGGACCATACAGTCCCACTATGCTTGCACTGGAGGTTTATCTATCCCACAACTATCCTTACCCATCCCACAGCTATCATTACCCATCCCACAGCTATCCATCCCACAGCTATCCTTACCAATTCCACAAGCATGCAAAAGCTTCAACCTTTTTTCAAAGTTTTCCCCAACACTTTATTAAGTAAAAAAAATGAACCAAGTGTGTTAAGCAAAGATGACCTTTATTAATAACAAACTGTATGACTTTATTAAAAAGCAAAATGACCCAAGTAAAGAGTCTTAAGCAAAGATAAAATGAACAGGTAACAATTCAGTCTCTGGCACTCTTCTCAGTCACTCTGAGGCGTGCCCATCGTCTCAGATGTAAAGGGGCCAGGGACTGTGGAGGTGGCTGTTGCTGGAGTGCTGGTCTGAGGCACCATTGGGGTGCCTGGCCCTGAGAGTACAACAGGAGATGGTGTGTGCAGGAAGCTCTCAGAGAGCTGACTCAGTCCCGTGAGGTTGAGAGGCCCTTCATCAATTACCTAGGATGTGAGGCCCAAGACTGATGACAGATGTTCTGAGGAAGGGCTTGGCTGTGGGGTGGAGGAAGGAGGAGTGTAGTGGGGCTGTCTGGTCTGCAGCTGGGTCAGCTGAGGTGTCTGTGGCGTCCGAGAAACCTGGGTGTGGATTGGGAAGGGCTGCCTCTGCTGTGGGAAGTCCTAGTAGTGGTAGGCTTGGTAGGCGAGGGGCTGCTGAAATCCGTGGAAGGGCTGTGACATCGCCTGGGGTGGAGGAGCAGACCTGGAGTGTGTAGGAGCAGGTTCAGCTGGGCCTGGAGGGTGGTGCAGGAGAGCTGTGATCCTCTCCTTCATCACCTGGTACTGGGCCTCGGGCATGTCCATGAGGGTCTGGCTCACGTAGGTGATGAAGGGCTTGTGGTTCGAGGATGGTATGTTGAAGTGGACCAGCTGGGAGAGGAGATCTGTGCTGGCTTTGATTGTGTCCCTGATCTCCAAGAAGACAGTGTAGCTCTGTCCCTCCGGTCTGCCTCTCTGCCTGCTTTCTGTGGAGGTGGAGCTGGGTGTGGGTGTGGGTTGGTCTCTGGTGGCTGCTTCTTCTTGATCCATCTGAGACAGGGGATCCTTCACGTCCTCCGGCACGGGGAGTGCAGCTGTTGGGGGGGGTCTCTGTCGTGAGGCCCTCCAAAGACACCTGCCTGGACATGGTAGCTCTCTCCTGGCTGGAAGAGGAGTGGCTCTCTGTGGGCTGTCTGAGGGAGAGGGTTGACAGAGGGGCTGCTCATCGGTGGCGGATCTCACCCTCCAGGAAGCTGCACTTGGCCACGACATAGGTCTCCCGGTCAGTGAGCTTGACAGCAGCCTACCCAGATTTCTTCAGGTGCAGCTTGCCATACGAGGTGTGCATGTGCTTCCACCATCCAAGGAGTACATCAGAAGTGGAGTCCAGGCTCTCCGCCTTCTCTCTCCAAGCTGCCTGCTTTCTCTTGGTGTCATGATAGAGCCCTTCCTCCACAGGTACTCCTTCTCCCTCAGCTATTCCAGCACCTCCTCCTCATGGTCCTCGGAAATGGAGTACTGTTTCCTCTCCCCCTTCTCCTTGCCTTCCTCCCTCTGGCAGGGGCTTCAGGGCCTTCAGGGCCTTCAGCAGCAGAGCTTTGAGGGCCTTGGGGCTGGTCCACCACAGCAGCAGCACCAACAGCACCAGCAGCAGTAGGAGAAGCACCAGCAGCAGCAGGAGCAGCACCAGCAGCACCAGCAGGAGAAGCACCAGCAGTACCAGCAGCACCACCACCACCACCAGCAGCAGCAGCAGCAGTACCAGCAGCAGGAGAAGCACCAGCAGTACCAGCAGGAGAAGCACCAGCAGCAGCAACACCAGCAGCAGCACCAGCAACAGAAGCACCAGCAGCTTCAGAGTCAGCGTCAGGGGGTGGGATGGTGGTTTTGTCCTTCTTGCCAGGGCTGGCAGGAGTAGGCACAGGCTTCCTCTTCTTCCCCATGGTGTTCTCTCAAGATGTCTCTGGCAGCAGGGCTTTCCTCTGAATAGTGAGTGCTTGTGAGCTGCATCCTTTTATATCTGCGGAGCTTACACATTTCATCCTCCCCTCATGTGCAGTGAACGCTTTGCATCCACTACGCATCCGCTAGGCATCCGCTATGCATCCTATAGGCGTCCGTGATGCATCTGCATCATCCGCTATGCATCCGCTCCTTCCGCTACACGTCCACTTCGCTATTCTCCCCCAGAAGCCCTGGGATGTGTCATCCGCTTCCATCCGCTTCCATCCTCTAGGCTTCCTACAAACATCTGCTTTACATCCCTGCTACATCCTCCCCACGTCCATTCCTTTCCATTGTTTTCCATTCTGTTTATGCATTGGGGCACTTTTGAGAGCGGATAACAATGGATGGAGCCACCCCTGAAATTTTGCTCCTCCTCTGTGTCCTTTGTGCATACGTTTTGCATCCGTCGGCCAGTGTGACCTAGCCTTTAACAAGTAAGTTCTACTCTGCATTCAGAGACAAGATAATGGACAGATGGCATTTGAAACTTCCATAATAAACATTTTGATTATTCTTACATAATTATTTTTTTGATTTTAGCCCTCAACTAATAAAGGCCATAAAGGTGTAAGCTGGAGATAGTTCTGTGTTCATTTCCCCTCAATATTCACTTTCCCATCACATATGGAAAGTCATGTCAACAAGCATGCTGTTTTATTTGTGAAAGTACTGAAACTTAGGGACTTCTGATGTTGAACTTACTGGAATTAATAAATGAATTGTAATTGGCTGCCTACACAAGAAGTTTCAAGGGTCTTGGTCAAAAGAGCTCAAGATAACTTGACTGCAGGTTCCACTTAATTTATTACAACAATCCTGAGAAGCATGCCTAATCAGATTTCAGCTCACAGCTGGACAAGCAGTGGCAAAAGGGAGGCTTTATGGATTCAAGGCTTTGAGAGAAAATTAGCTCAGTTTTCAGAATGGATATAACAAATGAATGCATGAATAAATGGCTTAGGCACAATCCAGACATTTAAAAAAAAATTATCTGACCAGTCTAGGTTCTTTAGGAATTTAAGTCAGAACCATAGGATCCCAGTCAAGGAGCGGGCATTTCTAGAATGGACACAAGTGGTCTGCAAGGTATGATTAGCCAAACAAAATATTAAGTCAGACTCGCATAGTTTGAAGATAGATTAACCTATATTTGTCTCCCATGTGTGATATAGGCTCGTTAAAAGTGAATTTGTAGCATTAATTGTTTGCTACCTTTTAAAATTGCTGCCAATACAACTAAGAAAAAAAATTCCATCCAGATCATTTGGAATTGCAGGCAAAGAGACATTTGTTCTCTATCTGTGGAAGGTTTATTCTCTCAGTTTGATTTATTAATTTGTTTAATTTTTTAAACAATTTAATCAACTGTTTAAATAAATCTTTTTCTACCCTTAAAGGGTTGCCTTCCAAATTTTGAGTTCCATTGAGTTTCCTCTATGTTGAGCTGGTGAAATTTTTCTGAGGTAGTTGTGGAGGTCCCGTATTTTAATATTATGTTATGTCAGTAGGTTATGCTATTTCTCTACTTGCGGTTTCATCATTGTGCAATTTTAGTCTTGCCTTGCATTAAATGGGTAAGAGACATAGAGCGAAAGCAATTATACCACTTCCAGCTGATAAATCTGGCACTATTGTGCAATTTTGTTAAATTACTGGCTCAGGGTTGCTGTGTCCAGCTCTTTGGGGAGACAAGAGCAGATGGTGCCAGATAAGACTCAGCAAGGACTGAAGGAAAATTAGTGTGCCTGCGTCAGACTGAAGTGGTGGTCATTTGCTGGTTATCTGACCTGATTTCTGACTGTAACAAACAGCAAAGCATAATAGACTTCCCACGCTTTGCATCTGTTGGTAGATGCTGTTGGTTGAAGAGGAAAAAACAGAAACACGAGTACGCTACGGACATGTAAGTCCATCTCATTCATAGGCTGGAGATGCAATGAAGGTAATATCTTGGAGAACCTGCATGGTGTCATCAAGACACACATTTAAGCCCAATGGGAAAAAAAATATCCCGAAACAGACTATACTTTTTCTCCATGGAGAAGATACAGAAAGGGACTTCATGTCTATCTATGCAGAGCAGTGGATATTTTTCTCATGCAAAACAAATTAGCCCTGATTACTCTTCTCTCTGGCATGGTGGTCTAGTGGTGAAGCTGCTTGCCTCTGAACTGGAAGGTTGAGAGTTCAATCCTAGATAGTGGTAGATATTTCTCTCCTAGGGCGCAAAGAAAAAATATTTGCTGTGAATTCCACATGGTGTCAGGAAGGGCATCTGGCCAGTAAATTTTCAGCTCCATCCAGTTGCCCCGATTCTAACCCAAATTAAAGAATTACAAGGTTGTAAAAAGGGAGACACCTCTCTCTGATATATTCTGCATGGAGAGAGCAAAGATTTTTCACAAAGGTGATTGAACCTTTTCTCTTTTTGGCATCAGCAAAGGAAAAGCCTTGCTTATTAATATCTTCTGACTGAACTAGATTTTCTATCTGTTCCATGTCTTCTTGGAGCTGAAAGAGGATCTCAGTGATCAATTTCCATTGGTTAGGTCTTCAGAGGCACTTTCACAGGGCATCCAAATGAAACTCTCCTCATGGAAATCCTGAAGAGTTAGAGAACTGGAAGAATAACCCATACATTATCAGGGCTGTTTCTCTGTTTGTTTTAGCCACATGAACTACACTGAAATTCACCAAGCCTATGCCTTAATATGTCACTAGTCCCCAAAATTTGTACTGCTGAAAAAAACTGAAGGTGTTCTCAACACCTTCAAGAAAATGTATGCATACAGTTTTCTTAGTAATGGTTTGGAAGTGACGTGCTTAGTTTTCTTGTAAGTTTTTATTTTTTTAAAAAGTAAACTTTAAAATGTTATTTTGAAAAAAAACTCCCTAGCTGCCAACTGCCCTGCAATTCCTGGGTGGGGGGAGGGGCTCTCCCATCTAAGTATTAATAAGAACCAACTCTGCTTAGCTTCTGAGATCAACCAAGGTCAGCTTGGTGCTTCCACCTGCTGAAACTTTGCTATGAATTATTATTAACATTTTTCTTCCAGAAGGTGTTAGTTACTTTATTCTCATAGATCAGCATGGGCCCCTGTTCAAAGATTGTCAGATCTGTATGAAAGATTACAGTTATTGGAAGACAAAGACAAATCCCAGATTTCAGGACAAAAATGTCTACTTCCTTATAGAATCATTAATTTTAGTGAAGCTTGTCACTATAATTGATCCACTACTTGCATAGACTCGACTGTTTTCAGTTTTGTGCATGTATTGTATATGCTTGTAGGAGAAAAAATATCTGTGATTGCCAATACATTTTATCAAATTAATGCAGCCCTTGCCATTTCATGTAGCAATATGCTACACTTCATTTCCCGGAATTCTTTCCTTGTAAGAAAAAGTGAAACAGAATATTGCATCAGCTCAAATATGTTATATGCTGACTGAGATTTGTTTATTTGTATGCCTTTGTATGTTTTTGCGTACTTAACCTTATGGCTGTAGAATCATTATGTGCTCAATTAACTCTGGCTTATGTGATTTCTGCTTTTTAAGACCATATTGCTCTTTTCCTAGGAATAAAGAATTACACAAAATTCTGATTGTTTGGGGGCACAACAGACCAAGTACAAGTCTGGTGGTACATTTTTTTTTTTTATCATGGGTCAAAAGAGAACAGATGTAGCTACAGAATGCAGGGTCAAAAGGGGACAGACAGTTAACAGAACTGTACTGTACCCACTGTCAGTGCTGAATCATCTGCTGGAATGCTGCAACGGGACTCTTAAAATAATGAAATAATCTGTATTATTTTGGCCTAATCACCTGCTTTAATTGTAGCTTTATGTTAAATGCTCTCAGGAAAATCATAATGTTGAATATCACTAATTTCTTTTGGCCAACGATTTCCTCTTCCAAATTCAAACTTATGCATGCAATGAAAAAAAAAAACCATAGCAGAAAAGTTTGCCTTTCCTGTCTCTTTCTCTCTCTCTTCCTCCCTCCCTCCACCCATTTTTAGTTATCTGTCCATCCATCCATCCATCCATCCATCCATCCATCCATCCATCCATTTTTATTAGCAGGATGTAAAGATATAAATGAGTGCAAAATAAATTAACCAATTAACTGAAAACACTTGTTATTTCATGTTTTCATTCAATATGTTTCTGAGTTGGAGCATGTTATGGAATATCCTACTGGGACATGAAATAAGAGTATAGATTTCACTTGATAAATCAGAAATATTTAGAGGATGGATAAATCCACCCATCCAGAACAGACAGTTTAATTATATACAGTTTTTTTTAACCACAGGATCTGTAGTATAAATGGAACTCTAGCTGCCCTATAGGCTGCTCAGATAAAGTAGACTTTTAACAGCAACATCTTATTATTAGCTTTAGTGGTTACTTTGATTAGCCTTCCCCAACTAGATGTTCCTTGGATCTGACAGAACTGCAAACTTCTCAAATATTGAGTGAGTATTCTGACAATCTCAGGCACAGCACTTCTAATGGGTGTCAGGATAGGAAAAGCAAACTCTTTCTCTTCAAGTTAAAAACATATTCCCCCAACAGCAGGCAGAAAATCTGTTCTGTCTTACCTGCTTTAACATGTTCATTGGGACCTCTGCTTTGTCTAAAAAGTAGCAGCTGCTGTGACATGATGAGGGACTGGACTACATCAGTTGCACAGGGTCTGATTTGTCATGGGGAAGTGCGCCAGATCATAGATGTCTTTAAAACTGAGGGAGCAATCTGGGTGGGATTCAAATTTTTTAACAACCGGTTGTGTGGGCGTGGCTAAGTGGGCATGGCCATGTGACTGGGTGGGAGTACCTTTTTTGGCAGTAACCCCCCCCCCCTGTTTTTTGGGTCTTCTGGGCCTCAGGGAAGCCTCTTGGGGGGCATTTTTTACTCCCAGAAGGCTTCCCTGAGGCTCAGGAAGGCAAAAAATGCTCCATTTTTTGCCTTTCTGGGCTTCAGGGAAGCCTCCTGGATGAAGCAGTAAGACAGCAAGGGGAATCCTGGAACAGCTGATCATAAGAACAGCTGATCGTTGGGAGGGGAAAATATATTGAGGAGTGACTGGGCGAGGAAGAACACAGTCAGCGATGTTGTGCATGTGTGATAAGGACTAACTGAGCCAGGAGGGGAGGGGTGGACAGAGAGGGCCAGGTCATCCAGAGCTGCACATCATTATAACAACTGGTCCGAATTGGTAGAATACCACCCCCCTGGAGCAATCAAAGGAATTCAGAAAAACAGCATAATGATCCTTGTAATTTTTGCCTCCATCCAGAAAAAGCTGAAATATAATTTTGGAAAAAAATCAGCATAGAAATTTGATTTCTGTCTTTTTTGTCTTTCTAAGTATAATCAACCAAACTGAGTAAATAGTACCTGTATGTATCTATTTTCCTAGGTGGTTTAGATAGATTAAACAATACTGAGGAAAATGATCTTGATGGTCTTGACTTTAAAGCTGTATCATTTCAAATAAATGAAAGGATTGGTTCTTGTAGCTAATCCTCCAACACTTTTCAAATATTTGTCTTCAGATTTCTTTTTCTAGAAATAACCACCCAGCATCTTTTTTTCCAGTTCCATCCCTGCAGTAAAAGCACTTCACATAGGACAGTCTGGCATGGATAAAAAGTGTGATTGTAGGTCAATAGGGAACAAACTAAACAGATATTTAAAGGCCATTTTGACTGGTTGAATTTTATTTTGAAGCACTTAGAGATACAATTTAATCACAATTGTTCTAAAAGTACCTGCATCAACTCACAACAGGACCAGTGTGAAGAGAGGGCATTATATGTGGGACCTCTATAGTTATTTTTATTTGTGTGAGACCAAACAAAAAGGCAAAAGATTTAAAATATACTAATGAATGCATGTTTCAAAGGGCTAAATAATGTTTTTCCCCCACCAAAGTCAAGGACTGCAGAAGTTTTCACAAGCAATTTAAATTTTCTAGCCTATATTTTACTTCAATACCATAAGGATAGGATTATTTTAAGACTGTGAGATGTCAGGACAGAATTTTAATTATGAAGAACTTTCCTCTTTCTTTCTTTCCCTAGACATATTTATTCAGAGATAAAACAAGCCCAGTTCTTGAGGAACAGATTCAATTCAGTTGTTGAAAGCCATCCACCTTTATGATGGATGAAGAAAAAGTAGTCACTTATAGAGTCATATCCAAGGGTCAGTGGTGGGGCAGAGCAGATAAGTGATCATTTATCATTGGTAGTCAGTTTGTTACAATAGTAATTCCCAAACAATATCTCTTTAAATAGGAATTCTAGGTCTTTTTCTCAGGAATTGTCTCAATGGGCCGAGCCCATTTAAAATGTGAGCACAATGTGCATCCTAGGACATAGTGAATTAAAGCTGGAAAAAGTACAAAAAAAGAATAATAAACCAATTTGCAGACAGATGAGATTTTCTGTGAGGAAAAGTTTAGGAGTATCTGGGACTTTCAACCTTTGAAAAAAGGAGAGGAGAGAACAGAGAGGTATACATTGTTTATGAATGGTGTTAGAGACTTGATAGATGGAGAGATGGAAACATTTATTACTGGCTTTATCCAGTAAAAGTAAAATGTGGAATCTGCCACTACCAAACTTAGTGAAGGCCATGCAGATAGTTTTCAAAGAGAAGTGAATAATTTCATAGATTAGGCTGTTAATAATTACAAGTGGTTATATTTTTCTGGAAGTTATAAGTACTTTTGTTTTTTAGTTTGTCCCTATTTTTTTTTCTTTTTCAGCCTATCTGTAAAGACCTATATGCAATGAGTAAACTTTGCTTCATATTTTTTTGAGAACCAGACTCCACAATGGTAAGGAGGAAAATTTACAATGGTAAAGAAGCACACTACAGTATCTGTGCATGAACTGAAGCATTTGTTTCTGAATCAAAGACACCATTCAATATAAATCTAAAAAGCAGACCATGCTTTCTGCTAATGATATCATAAGTGGAGAGAAACATGGAGAAAGAGCAATAGCCCTTAGACTTATATACTGCTTCACAGTGCTTTACAGCCCTCTCTAAGCAGTTTACAGAGTCAGCTTATTGAATCCAACAGTCTGGGTCCTCATTTTACTGACCTCGGGAGGATGAAAATCTGAGTCAGCCTTGAGCCTGGTGAGAATTGCTGAGAATTGAACTGCCATACAGCCATGTTTATAAGTATATGTGATTTGTAGTTCTTGTTAACAAAACTAGTTTAATTGGGTTGCAGAGTTGGTCTCATTGTTAATCTCTCAGTCAAATTGAACTTTTTGGTCATAGCATCTACCTTCTGAAAAACCATACTTCCCAAAATCAGATTGGCTCTGACTCTGTTGACCTCCCATAAAGTTGTGAAGGCTTGGATCTACTGTTCGACCAAGAGGTTGGATACCCCATTAAGTGATTTAGGTTTATTTTCCTGAGGTTCATCCTTGGCAATCTTCTTGTTTTTGATTTCACTACTGTTTTTTTTTTCTTTGAATATGTTGTTAACTGTCCAGAGACTTGTTTGCAAGTAAGGTGACTATATAATTGATGACATCAATGAATAAATAAATTCCCTGCAGTGCATTTTGAATTCTGTATCGGGCGGATAAAAAAAGGTGAGGAGAATCGTAGCTCTGAATATATAGCTGATCTCAGGAAGCTGATGGAACATTGTGCTTTTTGGAAATGTGTTAGAAAAGAGGCTGATTGAAAGGTTTATTTTAGAAAAAAGAAAAACAACATATTTTTGTTGTTTTGTTTTGCTGCTGTTAGGGAGCATTAGCCTTCCTCATTTTTCAGCACTGATGCTCTAGTTGTGCTTGAAAACAGGACTTTTAGCAAGAAATTTCAGAGAAGGTAATTGGGTCAAGCAGTTTGGTCAGACCTAAATGAGATGGAAAAGGCAACTGGATGACCTATTACCAGGAAGAGAAGGGAGAAAAATCATATGAAATCTGTGGAGAAGGAGGAGGTGGAAGCTTTTCAAGTAATAATCTAGTTTAACAACTAACATGTGGATAGAGATACAAATACTTCAGTTAGAATCTGTCTGTCTGTCTGTCTGTCTGTCTGTCTCTCTCTCTCTCTCTCTCTCTCTCTCACACACACACACACACACACACAAATCTTAAAATGGCAGAACTTAAAATAGTTGTGTTCTTGTATGTTATCTCAGGATGTCCTGAGTTGACAAAACTTTTATGTTTTTATTATGCTTGTGATCTAGAAAATGTTTTTAAAGTCTCAAATAATAAAAAAAAATCTAGTCATCTGAGGTTTCTAGTGAAAGAAGTTGCTCATGAAATGTCTCTTAGAAAAATATTTTTGGTATTTTTTGCTGCCATCATTTAACATGGCTCTCCTGCTACCTGTGTTACAATGATGTATGAGAATATTTATCATCATTATAAAACAATCCACCAGCCAAGACAAAGCATGCGGAAGTCTCTGTTATATTCATCTCAACTCTTGATAATTACATGGACATATCCTTGTAATTTTCTGAGCAACAAGAAACTAGAAAGATTCTAGAGTTGGATGACTACATTATAAAGGAATACAATAATTATTAATCATGCAACCAATGACACAATACTTCCACATGAATTAGTACACTGAAAAAAAATGAAATCCTATATTTATATTAAGAAGCCAGAGCAGTTTCTTACACCCTTTAAGGCAAAACTGAAATGTGACTCAAAAGATTGGATAAGGAAGATAATCATCTTGATGCAGTTATCTAAATCATGTTGGGTAAGATATATGGTACCTTTGGCAGAACTAGAAGGAACCACTCACAGCTACATTACACAGGAGTTGCATCAATTGCTAGTATGTTTCTAAAATCCCATTTTTGACCTATACACATGGGTGAAGTCCATATTATCTAAAGGATGTTACAAGGAACAGGCTTTTTTGGTGCTGGCTCTGCCACTTATGGAGTTCAGAAAGTGATAAAAGTCAGAATATCAGAATATACCATTTGAGGAGAATTTTAAGAGACCTATTGTATCAAATCTATTAGGTTGCTCTAGTCTAAAGAATTTCTTAGACATCTAGAATTGTACATTGAAAACCTTGTAAAGAACAGCCAAAACTAGTGGTGAGGTTTGTGGTCACCATAATCATCCATCAAAGTGATTCAGGTCATTTTTTTAAACATATGTTTCAAGGACTGAGAGATAGAGAGCTATGACTGAACCAAATGCTTTTTTTTTAGAAGCAGTACAAAATATATGATAGTAATTTAATAAAAATGGAATTCATCTGGTGGCCAATAAAGTAATCGAGTGTCTGCACCACAGAACACATCAGAATGGCAGGCCTACCTGAGGACATTGATACTGAATTAGTATAATTGGTTCCTATCTAAATTGTCAGTCTTCTTGGAATCATTATATTAATATTAAGAGAAGAAAATTATGTTGGAAAGTAAGGCAAGAAAAAGTATTTAAAACGATTGCAATCTTTGAGTCTGGGTTCATTTCAACCTAAGGAGAAATTAATCTTGTCCTACGGATGATGATTCATCCTATCGAGTAGGAGCTATGTTGTCTTATCAAATGAGCCCAGAGAAAGTTCTATTAGATAGGCCTAATGGGTACGGAATAAAGCAGAAGGAGGTTATTTTCAATAGAAAAATGAAGGAGGTTATTTTCAATAGACTAACCATTATATTTCATTGAAAGACCTTCCATCAATATTTATATCGACATCCTTCTACTATCACAACTGATTATCAACACTTGTTCAGACTATTTGAGGAATGTAAATCCCTTTATAGTAACCCCTGAAATATTATTGGGCTTTAGCAATACAGATAGTTCTTGTCTTGTGACCAATCTATTTATGACTGTCTGAAATTGCAATGGACTTGAAAAAAGTTACTTATGAGTCATCCTTTAAGTTATGATTGTTGCATCACGTGATCACATTTTGGGTATTTGACAATTGGCTCATGTTTATGACCAGTTGCAGCATCCTGTAATCATGTGTGTTTGCATTTGCAATGGTTTTTTTTTTGCCATTATCTTATTAGATGAGCTGGATTTGGACTCACAACCATGTGATTTGTTCAACAGCCAAGTGATTTGACCAAGTGATGGTCATTTGATGACCATTGTATAAACAGTCATAAAAATCAAGTCTAGTTCTTTTACACCAAACATATAGGATTAAGTAAGGAGACCTGTCTATACATACATTACTATAGAGTAAACTGTAGATAATCTCAATAAAAGTATGATAAGAAATGCTGTAATTTTTTTTCCACTTGAAAAGTTTGGCCTGCAGTTTTGCCTAGTGGTTAAAACTAGATGTTGGCTTGTAAAAAGTGGTTTAATACTATCCTCCCAGTAGCTGTTGGAAGTGTGTTCTGTGAAGTCTATAGCATCAAGGAAGACTGGCAAGAAACATTGGCACATTGGCTATACATGGATAGCCTAAAGTAATGGGTACGGATGATTTACTAAAATATACAATCTGAAATGAAATTAAACAAACTTCATCAATCAAGAATGGGTTAAGTAGTCAAATGGAGACAACAATGAGGATTTTTTAAAAGAAGGACTGAGAAAAAAGGGAATGTTAAAGGTGAAATTGGTTCATTTCTTATTGAAATATAGAACACTGCTATAAATAGCCATAACCAAGCCCTGACCATCAACTAATTAGAAAGAAGATCTATACTCTGTAGTATAGTACAGGATATAGCACAGGATACTGTATATAGTATATATATATATATATACAGGATATAGTACAGGATACTGTACTAAAAAAAAAAGTAAAAAAAACCCTTCAAAGCTGAAGTCACTCCCCCACTCCCTCTAGCCTTTGCTTTTCTAAGATTGAAAGTGGAGATACAAGTTGAATAAATAAATGAAATAAATATAAATAAAGTGAAGGGGGCATGATAGCTCAGTCATTAACGATGCTGATTTGTCTGTGTTCAAGATCTGAGCATCACACAATGGGGTGACCTCCTTACTTGCTCCAATTCCTGTCAATCTAGCAGTTTGAACACAAATAAATGCATGTAGATAAATGGATATGACTTCAGTGGGAAGGTAACACTGTTCTACATGCATTGGTGTACAGTCATGCTGGCCACATGACCACGGAAATATATTTCACAATGGTGTCTCCCTTGGCTAGGAAACAGATGAGCACCGTCCCTTAGAGTCAGACCACAACTGGACAAGGGAAACCTTTACTTTTAAATAAATAAGGCATTGGGTAACAACCAACAGGACTGCTAGCTTTTATGAGACTTGGCAACCACTGAATTATCTGGACATATATAAATGGCATTTGCCTAATAAGTGATTGGCTAAGGAAACAAGTTTATGGAACTGAAACAGAACCACACAAAATGTCTGCCCCTTTTGCATCAGATAATTTGGATTCAAACAGTCCATCTCCCTCCAATCAGGTGGTCAGGAGGTCTAACTATAAACAGATCCCTTTTCTGTCCAAGGAGAAATCTCCTCCCGGGGAAGATGTTATCCAGTGAGAAAAAGATTACTCAGTTAATTGAAGGATTATGCTCTGTAAGTAATGTAATTGGACTCAGAGGATAGATGTTTTCTTTTCAATAAAGGCCCTTCCTGCATCTGGCCTACAAACAGAAAATAAATCCTGCCTCATATAGTGGAAAAGTGAGAACTCAACAAGTCTTGATTCCAATTTGTTGTCGCTGAAATCGCAGACAGCACACTATGATCCAGTGGCTCAAAGGCTATGTTTGGGAGTTTCTCAAATTCACCTGGCTGGCCATTGTGTTACACAAAATGCAAGACTGGATGAAATGTTACTTGATTAAGAAAGGTTCTTGTATGTATGCCATAGAGATTTATGTCATGCACTGAGGACTTATAGAAGGAGTCACTGGAAGTTACAACACTTGAAAATATATTGATCCCCCATGACCTGCAATCCAACTAGTTTAATTTACTTTGCTTTAGTCAGTTCTTGATAACTCACCTGTTTGTGTAACCTCCAAAGAAATAGCAAAGCCAGATTTATCACCCCATTCTTGTATCACTAACTATGTTGAACCACATGTTGTAAAGCTTTGATGGAGATAGTATCTACTTTGGGATTTTGTTACAAACCAGCCAATAATAATGGAGTTATAATGTATACACCCGTGAGTTGGAGAAAAAATTAAGACTTTGAACAGAAAACGGTTGGTGGGTTAACATGCCTGGATGATTTTCTTAAGGACTTTCTGGTGGTTAGTTATATGAAGCTTTTTACCAAGAACATTGCTGGGTTAGATCCTTTTGAAATCCAGCTAGTCTGCGTGAATTGCCTGATATACTGAATGTCTTATTTCAGCGAGTATGTATTTTTCTTGACATTAGATTTTCTCTACTATGATCCTCGACTGTTGAGAATTTTTTTTCTGCTGCCAAATTGAGATCAGGCATCTATTGCTGTGCTTGTATGACAAATACAGTCTTGCTGTAATAGCCCTAGAAGAGAATGGCTTCTGATGGCCATTTGCAAATTGCTTTGGATTTTATGGCATCTTCAAGTTATACAGAACTTAAATGAATAAAAATCACTGTCCCTAAAACATTATTGCCCCTAGGAGAACGGGCTGTAGTGGTATTAGCAAGCTGGTTAACCATTGCTGTGGCAACGCATTTTCTGCTAGTACCAGCTGTGATATACTGTTCCAAATTTACATGCTCGTGCTCTCCCTCCCTTTCTGCCCCCTCCCCCCATTCAAACTTTCAACATGGATACTGTCTAAAACAAAATTATACTCCCGAATGAGTTTTTATAAAGTCAAAAGAAATAGGATTTATTTCACAGTCAATGGGATCTAAATATTTGGGGTGGGTATAGTACAGTAATATCTTATATAATTCTTGCTTAATATAGAATGCATGCTATATTCCCATTTCTTGGAACTTACGCTCGGCTCCCCTTCCTTTCTCCAAATGTCCATTTGAATAGACATTGAACTTTTAGCTTTGCTTGTTTTTATTTCCAAATGCTCAGAAAGATGGAGCAGTAGCTTCTATGGGAAATGAATGGGCCAAACAATGTAAGCATTTGGCTGTTTTACTAATAAATGTGAATATTGTGATGCAAGTAATGGAAAACTTACAGGTGGTTAATATAGATGTGTGCTGTTAATCATTGTCAGTGGTTCTTGTTACTGAGGAATTCAGGGATGTGCCTGAAAATATTATGGTGGCACTGAGAAGGATAAGTGACAAGAATTGGTGACAAGAATCCTGTCATGACATCTTAGGTGTTAGTAGACAAAATATGAGATCTGGGCTAATGAATCAATGTAGAAATATATTTAAGAAAAATATTTAAGAGGAGAAACACTGTTGGCACAAAAGCAGGTAGGACTCTGAGATTGATTTTTAACTTTAGAACAGTGTTTGTTAACCTTGGCAATTTTAAGAGGCATGGACTTCAATTCCCAGAATTCATGGCTGGCTGGGTAAATTCTGAGAGTTGAAATCCACAAGTCACCAAGAGAAACATTGTGTTTCTGCTCTTAATCCTTTTTATAAAAGTTAGCTAAAAGTAGTCCCATTGTCTTCTTTCACATCTTCTGATTCCTTTCTGACTTTTTCAAGGGTAAGACAACCCATTTCACTTCTGTACATGTCTTCTGATTAGTGTCCAGCCCTTCCAGGAGGATTCTTGCTGGTCAGGGATGTCAGAATGATAATATATGTCATTCTTGTTTTTATGCTGCTTCATCTGGTTTTTTAAAAAAATATCTAGGATGTTCTCAAAACTGCTTGTAAATCTATATGGACAATGCAACTAGCCAGTGAAACAAAGATACAGGTGAAACTCAAAAAATTATAATATCGTGCAAAAGTTCATTTATTTCAGTAATGCAACTTAAAAGGTAAAACTAATATATGAGATAGACTTATTACATGCAAAGCAAGATAGTTCAATTTGTGATGTTTCATAATTGTTATGATTACGGCTTACAGCTCATGAAAACCCTAAATCCACAATCTCAGAAAATTAGCATATTACATGCAATCAATAAAACAAGGATTGTACATGGAACAATATCAGACCTCTGAAAAGTATAAGCATGTAGATGTACTCAGTACTTGGTTTGGGCACCTTTTGCAGCAATTACTGCCTCAATGCGGCATGGCATGGAAGCTATCAGCCTGTGGCATTGCTGAGGTGTTATGGAAGACCAGGATGCTTCAATAGTGGCCTCCAGCTCTTCTGCATTATTCAGTCTCATGTCTCTCATCTTTCCCTTGGCAATGCCTCTATAGGGTTCTCTATGGGGTTCAAGTCAGGTAAGTTTGCTGGCCAATCAAGCACAATAATCCCACGGTCATTGAACCAAGTTTTGGTGCTTTTGGCAGTGTGGGCAGGTGCCAAGTCCTGCTGGAAAATGAAGTCAGCATCCTCATCTGTGGAAGGAAGCATGAAGTGTTCCAAAATCTCCTGGTAGATGGCTACATTGACCCCAGACTTAATGAAGCACCATGGACCAACACCAGCAGATGACATGGCTTCCCAAATCAACACAAGACTGTGGAAACTTCACACTGGACTTCAAGCATCTTGTAGTGTGTGCCTTTCCATTCTTCCTCCAGACTCTGGATCCTTGTTTCCAAATGAAATGCAAAAGTTGCTCTCATCAGAAAAGAGGTCCTTGGACCACTGAGCAACAGACCAGGTCTGTTTTTCTTTAGCCCAGGTAAGACGCTTCTGACATTGTTTGTTATTTAGGAGCAGCTTGACAAGAGGAATATGACATTTGAAGCCCATGTTCAGGATCCGTCTATGTGTGGTGGCTCTTGATGCACTGATTCCAGCCTCAGTCCACCCTTGTGAAAGTCCCCAACACTTTTGAATGGCCTTTTCTTGACAATCCTCTCCAGGCTGCGGTCATCCCTGCTGCTGTGCACCTTTTTCTTCCACACTTTCCCCTTACATATAACTTTCTATTAATGTATTTTGATACAGCACTTTGGGAACATCCAACTTCTTTTGCAATTACCTTTTGAGACTTTCCTTCCTTATGGAGGGTGTCAATGATGGGTTTCTGCACATCTGTCAGGTCAGCAGTCTTGCCCATGATTGTGATTCTTACTGAACCAAACTGAGAGACCATTTAAAGGCTCAGGAACCCTTTGCAGGTATTATGGCTTTATTTGCTGATTAGAGTGGGACACTTTGAGCTTAGAATATTGAACCTTTTCACAATATTCTAATTTTCTGAGATTGTGGATTTGGGGTTTTCATGAGCTGTAAGCTATAATCATCACAATTATGACACATCACAAATTGAACTATCTTGCTTTGCATGTAATGAGTCTATCTCATATATTAGTTTCACCTTATAAGTTGCATTACTGAAATAAATGAACTTTTGCACGACATTATAATTTTTTGAGTTTCAACTGTATTAAAACACAATTTATTTGTAGTTAAAAGTTAGCATTTACAAAGAGACTTAGTGTTTACATACTGCATTTTAATTCCAAAGTTTTGGAGATTAAAAAAGTTTACTCAATATGAGATACCAGCAAAAGAACCATTTCAGAACAATAATTCTTCTATTGCACAGATATCATGGCTGTAGACCATCCAGATGTTTCAACAAAAAACTATGCAGCTGATCTACACTTGGTATTGATCAATTCTTGATCTTCCTTGATTTTTTTTTCTCCACCATTTCTGCTGTTATTACAAGTTCTTTCATTTTAGCTTTTTAAAAAATTCTTATTTACCTCTTTAACCAAGCTTCATCCTTGTTGCACTTCTTTGGGTTATCCCACTCAGAAAGCTCAAACTGCCCAAGGAGCTGCTGATACAGTTCTACAGAGGAATTTATTGAATCTGTCATTTGCACCTCTATAACTGTCTGGTTTGGTTTTGCAACCCAACAGGACAGACACAGACTTCAGAGGATAACTAGGACTGCAGAAAAAACAATTACTACCCACCTGCCTTCAACTGAGGACCTGTATACTGCCCAAGTCAAAAAGAGGGCTGTGAATATATTTACAGACCCCTCACATTCCGGACATAAATTGTTTCAACTCCTTACCCTCAAAACGCCGCTATAGAGCATTGCACACCAGAACAACTAGACACAAGGACAGTTTTTCCCTGAACTCTATCAATCTGCCAAAAAATAATTCCCTCAACACTGTCCAACTATTTACTAAGTCTGCATTACTATTATGATTAATCATCCCATCCTTCCTTTCACCCATCTCCTCCCACTTATGACTGTATGACTATAACTTTGTTGCTTGTATTGTAATGATTTATATTGACTGTTTCCTAGTATGATTTGATTGCTTATTGTACCCTATGACTATTATTAAGTGTTGTACCTTATGATTCTTGACTCTTGATGAATGTATCTTTTCTTTTATGTACACTGAGAGAATTTGCACCAAGACAAATTTCTTCTGTGTCCAATCATACTTGGCCAATAAAGAATTCTATTCTATTTTATATCTGCAGCCGGAACTGCACTGTTTCTTCCTTGTCAGGTATTGACTTATTCAATTCAGTCTCTCCATTGATGGATGTAGAAACATTTTTAATTGGATTGAAATTGGAGGTTCTTATAATTTGCAATTCGAGCTTCATATCTGCTGATCATCTTGGCCAGGGATGTCAAACTCAATTTCATTGAGGTCTGCATCAGGGTTGTGTTCAACTTCGGGGGGCTGGGGGACTGGGCATGGCCAAGGGTAGGCATGGCCAGCTCAATGTCACTCATCAAAGCTCCATTTTTGGATGCAACGGCTTCCTGCAACCCTCTGCCAATGAAAACAGAGCTTGGGGAGGCCATATGTGGCCCTCATAAATAAAACAGAGTTTTATTTTTGCTGGCAAAGGCACTATGGACCGATTCTTCATTGTTTTCAGGGTGGGCCCATAGGTCAGATCTAAGCTCCCCATGAGCCAGATCTGGCCCCTCGACCTTGAGTCTGACAACCCCGTTCTTAGCTATAGTTTTATTTGCTGCTTTTTATTTCCATACAGCCTTAATCTTCTCTGTTTCTAGGTGAAATTTCTTCATCCAGTATTATTTGGTCTTTTGTTCTTCCAGTTCTATTCTTTCATCATGATGTTTTACCCTGTTTACATCTGATTACATCTGATTTGATGTTTTTATTTTTCAACCCAACCTTCCATTTTGATCATGCATTGTTTGGTCCCTGCTCCCCCCATTGTTGATTTTGCTTTCCAGCTATTCAATTTTATGTACAGCTATTCTGAGCATTAGCTGGTTTGTTTCTTGCGGTGAACTACTATTTATTTTTGACATTATAGTATTGGCTTCGTTTAATGATTGTGTTCGCTGTCTGTTTGGAATAAGCTTCAATGTTGTGTTTTTGTGGTGTTCTACATGCTCAGTGATTCTTTGTTTCAATTTTTTTACATTTTTTTGTTGGACAACTTTAATGTTTCTGAGGCAAAGAATGGGTCCTGCTTTATAAATATAAGCAATTCAATAGCTATGCTGACTTATTCTACTGTGAATTTCCCCTGACTTGCCTTTCCACTTTAATTTATTTCTGGCAAGGCTCGGTGTCCCTAATATCGTACTGGACTGGTCTTTTATAATCTCATTTTTCAGAGTTTCCTAAGTTTCGTGACTTGTTTTCCCCTTTAAGCTTTCCATCCATGGGATCCTTCCTAAGCTGTTGCTAACTTGCTGACTAACTAGACAAATTTGCTTGCAGTAGTTCCCACTTGGCAGATGAAACATATTAACTTGGCTGGCAAGTTCAGGCATTTCTCCCTCCTGGACTTTCTCGAGGTTTTCTTCATTAACATCCCAACTTTTGAAGACAGAAGCTTGAAAGACCATCCTGCCTGGCATTCAAATTGCTGAAAGTCTTTTCCTCACTTTGACCTCCAAGAGGGAAGGGGATGCCAGAAACAATTTCTTCAGGAGCATTATCATCATCATCATCATTCTAACCATTGTGTATCCACTGCAGGATGAAAGTCTCTTCTGCATGTTTCCAACCAATACAATCTTCAGCTTTTTTTGTTGCCAGTTGGCATTACAAAAGTAAAATAAAATAAATCAGAAAATAAAATACAGGCTGAATAGTCAAGACCTTGTTGATGATCCAAACTCTGTCAAGGATCTTGGAGTACTCATCTCAAATCACCTAAGTGCTAGAGCCCACTATAACTACATCACCAAAAAAGTGTCAAGAGTTGTTAACCTAATCTTACATAGCTTTTTCTCTGGTAATATTACACTAATAACTGGAGCATACAAAACATTTGCTAGACCAATACTCGAATACAGCTTATTAGTCTGGAACCCACATTACATATCTGATATTAACACAGTTGAGAAAGTCCAGAAATACAGTATTTCACAAGAAGAGTTCTCCACTCCTTTACTCACTGAAAAATACTTTATGCCACCAGACTCAAAATTCTAGACCTAGAAAACCTAAAATTATGCCATCTTCGGTCTGATCTAAGTACGGTATATAAAATCATACATTGCAATATCCTACCTGTTAATGAATACTTCAGTTTCAACCATAACAACACAAGAGCAAACAATAGATACAAACTCAAGGTTAATCGCACCAAACTTAATTGCAGGAAATACAACTTCAGCAACAGAGTGGTCAATGTCTGGAATACTCTACCTGACTCTGTGGTTTTTTTCCCCAAACCCCAAAAACTTTAACCTTAGACTGTCTACTATTGACCTCACCCCTTTCCTAAGAGATCTGTAGGGGGCGTGCATAAGCACACCAACGTGCCTACCATCCCTGTCCTATTGTTTCTTTTATATTTTTCTTATATGTATCTATGTATTCATAACTATGTTTTTACTTATACCTGTTATCTTGTAAGCAATTGACAAATAATAATAAAAAAAAGTTGCTGAAGTCATCATTCCATCTTGTTTTAGGTCTCTTTTGTGGACACTTTTTGTCAAGTAGAATCCATTCTGTTACTGCATTAGTCCAACTGCCACCAGTTCTTCTTGCTATGTAACCAGTCCATATCTATTTCAATTCTTTTACTTTTTTGTTGGCATCATATATTTTTGTTTGTTCTCTAATCCATGTGCAGGTCTTTCTATCTTGTTTTGTAATGCCGAATACTTATCATTCCATGGCTTTTTATTGATTGTGAGGTTAGTATCCAAATGGTACTCCTGTTTTATGTGAATCTTGTATGTCTCTTTGTGATTCTTCTGGGTCTTGTCGGAAGAGAACAACATCATGTGCAAATCTTAAGTGGTTTAAATAGGTGCCATTGATGGGTGGTATTGTATCACCGTGTTGTACCCCTCATTCTTTGTTGATTTCCACTAAGATCAGGAAGGCAAATTGTTGCTATTGCTTTTTCATATATTGATTGTAGAAAGTTTATGTAAGCAGTGTCTAAGCCTTGGTTGAACAATGCATTTATTGCTGCTTGCTGGAATACTGAGTCAAACACCTTTTCATAGTTAATGAAAGCCATGCATAGAGGGATGGTGTATTAATTGCGGTTTTAACAACTTGCTGAATAATCTGGAGGGGATTTATTTTGTTGTAACTACTTCTGAATCCTGTCAGCTTCTTTGGCTGTACATCGTTTAACATTCTCAGTATTCTTTTTCCTATTATCATGATGAAAATCTTATAGATGACTGAAAGTCTTACTGGGCAATAGTTCTCGAAATAAACTTGGGTCCTTTCTTGTATATAAGAATCACTTCAGCATTTCTCCATGCATCAAGTATTTTTTCTTCTCTGAGGCATCTTGATTATAGTTTTGCTAGCAAAACTATATAAACTGTAACTCTATTGAATTCTACTGTATAGTGCAATATAGTGCAATATTAATGCAAAATTAGGGGTTTTCAATTCAATGTATGGAGTGTGAAGGACATGTCTTTGTGCTTATTTCTTAGTCATAATGTACACCGAAGATGGTGTTTAATTTCATTGTACGAGGTGTAATGACAATAAAGTACACTAAACTAAACCACCAGCTTTCAGCATTTCAACTGTAACATAGTAATTTCCTGAACCTTTATCATTTTTCATTGATTTTATGGCACTTGATACTGCCTCTACTAGAATATCTGGCATTTCCTCTTTTGTGGGTGTTGTTACTTTTGAATGATCTTGATCTTTATCTAGCTCTGAATAGAATTTTCCAAATATTTCTAATATTTCCTGTCTTATTCTATATACAAAATCATCTTCACGTTTAAATGCAAAAACCTCCTTTCTTGTAATTGTAAGCTTGCATTTTGCTCTATTAATCCCCCTTTTTCTCTCATGAGTTGCATGTTGACTGCTGACTCTTTTCTTTTTGGAGTACATATCCAAGATATGTTTTCTTACAGTCTTACAAAGTTCAAAGCGCTCCAGTTTATTCGTGAAACTTTCAGTATTCTTCATTGTCTTTCTTTGTTCATTAAATCAACAGTTTCATTAGAGAGTTTTGACTGTACAAAGAGTTTTGTCAATCGTGTTAAAAACATAGCAGATTCAAGGAGGCTTTTGACTATTTCTTCATTTTGGATTAGTTATGTTCATCTTTTCCAAATCTTGCAATAGAGTGAAACAATTCCAGAAATCAATCTCAAAATCACTGCTGTTCTCTAACAGCCGATCACTGTTTATTTTCATTTTTTGTGATGTCTTTATTGTTTTTATATACTTGTTCCGACAATCTATCTTCACTTTAGCTCATATTATTCTATGGTCACTTCCAATGTTAAAGCAATTGATGACAGTACAATTGTAGAATGTTTTTACAACTTGACATGATGCAGTCAATTTCACTTGTCTACCCAGATGACTCTTCCATGCCCATTTTCTGCTCATTTTTTCCTTATAAAATAAGTTCATGTTATAAAGCTCCTGTCCTTCAGAAAATCAACTAGTCTATCACCTCTATTATCTCATTCACCATTTCCATGTGAGCCAATGACATTTCTCCAATTTTTAATTCCTCCTATTCTTGTATTAAATCACCCATTAGTATTTTGTATGAACATTTTCCATTTTTGAAGTTGTATCAACATGTTTGAGAAATAGACTGTAATCTGCCACACTAGTCCAACGCAGGTTAGCAGGTTGGTGTTAGAGTTATCCATCATGGCCTGTTCACCTGGGGTGACCCTCCTGGATATATACATGTCCGATGACAGAGCCCACAATTTCATTTACTGACACAAGCCCCTTCACTTTGTTAAGGCCTCAATCATAGAAGGAGCTTCAGGAGCATATTTGATGGAGAATATTCATGATAAAGATTGTTATCATGTTATCACTTCAATTGGGACCAAACTGGGGCTGATTGCCATTTCTGTTCTTAAGTGAAGAGGTGTATAGTGTAATATCACACAACTGCATTTCTTAGCCACAGCAATCAAGCCAGTTCTGGTTGTCCTTGACTGGGTTAAGCAAGGAGTGGAAGAAGTCCCCAAAAGGATTGCAGATGTCTTTGAAAATTCACTGAAATGGATTAAAAACAAGTAAAGCCCCTGTCCCACTGCACCAATGGATGCAAAGAGGATGTAAAACCTTAAAAAAAGCTTGCCATCCGTTGGAAAATGCGATGCATCCGTTGTGTACTCACTGCATACGTGTTTCATATGCTCTATCCGTCGAGCATCTGTCCACTGAGATTTCATCCATGCAAGAAGTTTTGAGCTGCACAAAACTTTTTGAATGGATGAACTTTCCGCCGTGTACGATGTACATCCGCGACATATACAGTCAACAAATGTTCTATGTCCGTTATCATCTGTTAAACGTCTGCTGTATCCTCTCTACATTCTCTGGCCATCCTCGCAACTCACATCTGCTGCAGCTGAAAACAAAAAGAGGGAGGAAACAAAAGGTACATGGAATGTCCACACAGCATTAGTAGCACAGAAATAGAAAGGATGTAAGCGGATGCATCTATTATATAAAGGATTAAAATGGACAAAATGTTTGTATTGAAGATGTATCTCAGATATTTAGGATATCTGCAGAATGTCTAGAGTATGTGGAAGGACACCTAGCGGACAACTGATATTTCCTATAAAAAGGGGGAGGAATTCACCTGGATCTCAGTATGAGTCCAGCAGCCGTGGTGTGCAGACCTCTTCACCCTTGGTCTTGATCTTCCACATCATCCATTGTTCTCCACCATGGATCATGACACAGTCCGTATGGTAGCTGCGATCATTCATCACCAGAACCAAACCCTGTTCAGACTGTTTCACCTTTTATACAGAAGGAGAAGAAGGAGACGTCCAAGAGCTGTGTGGGTCTGAAGATGGATCATGAAAAGAATGGAGTTTGGACTGTATGACCAGTTGATGGTGGAGCTGAGGAATGAAGACCCTTGTGCATTCCATCACTTCATGAGGATGCCACCAGCCATGTTAGCATGGTGAACTTGTAGAGCGTCTGAGACCCAGGTTGACCAAGCCAAGCACCAACTTCCATCCCAACCTGGACCCTGGACTGAAGGTGGCACTGACTCTGCGCCACCTGGCCTCTGGAACCACATACAAAAACATGCAGTATGCGAGGAGGGTGCCACACAACACCATCAGCAAAGGGGCCAGAGAAGTGGTGCAGGCCATTATCTAAGAATACGTGGAGGAGCTCCTCAAGTGTCCTACCACTGAACAAGGCTGGAGGAAACTTGCAGAAGAGTAGTATCAGAGGTGGAACTTTCCCCACACTGTTGGAGCCATAAATGGGAAGCACGTGGCCTACAAAGCTCCAGCCAACTCAGGATCCACTTATTTCAACTACAAGGGCTTCTTCAGCATCATCCTCTTCGCCATGGTTGATGCTGACTACAAGTTCATGTACATCAATGCTTCAGGCAACGGGTCAGCTTCAGATGCCCAGGTATACAACGCCAGTGACCTCAAGGAGGGGCTGGAACGCAACCTCATCATGGGCTTCCCAGATCCAGACCCCCTGCCCAATGACACACAAGATGTCCCCTACTTCATCATAGGGGATGACGCCTTCTCCCTCAGAACCTACCACATGAAGCCCTACAGTTCCAGATACCTCACCCATGAAGAGAGGATCTTCAACTACAGGCTGTCCAGGGCAAGATGGGTGGTGGAGAACACCTTTGGCATCCTGGCCAACAGGTTCCAGGTACTTCTCACCACCATGCAGCATCACCCAGGGACTGTGAGGAGCATCGTGGAAGCTTGCTGCATCCTGCACAATCTCATGTGCACCCACTACCCAGTGTTGCAGAACAGGCTTGTGGACCATCAACAAGGCAATGGGGACATGGAGCCTGGGGAATGGAGACAGGGACGAAACCTGATAGACACTGTGGATGTGCAAGGCCCCAACAGAGCTTCACGTGAAGGGAAGAAGCAGCGCAACCTCCTGAAACACTGGTGCAACTCCCCAGCTGGAGCAGTGGAGTGGCAAGACAGGATGGTAGATGCTTAATTTTAATGCTTCCTTCAGCCTGTCTCATCACACTGATGAGATTGTGCCATGTATGTTGAGTGGGCCTACAATGAATAGGTCATTAATAAAGAGTTATGTTTATTTTGAAATGTGTTGATCAATGAATAAATTGTTATTGATAATAAAGGTCCATATGTGTGGCAGCTGGGAGGGTGGACCATACAGTCCCACTATGCTTGCACTGGAGGTTTATCTATCCCACAACTATCCTTATCTATCTCATAAGCATGCAAAGGCTTAACCATTTGTTCAAAGTTTTCACCAACACTTTATTAAGTAAAAAAAATGAACCAAATGTCTCAAGTAAAGATAAACTTTTTTAACTGTCTCAAGTAAACTGTATGATTTTATTAAAAAAGCAAAATGAACCAAGTAAAGTGTCTTAAGCAAAGATAAAGTAAACAAGTAACAACTCAGTCTCTGGCACTATTCTCAGTTACTCTGAGTCATGTCCATGGTCTCAGCTGTTAAGCGGGCAGGGACAATGGAGGTGAGGTGTGGCTTGAATGCTGGTCTGAGGCACCATTGGGGTGCTTGGCCCCGAGAGTACAGCAGGGGATGGTGTATTCAGGAAGCTCTCTGAGAGCTGACTCAGTCCCGTGAGGTTGAGAGGCCCTTCATCAAGTACCTTGGATGTGAGGCCCAAGACTGATGACAGATGTTCTGAGGAAGGGCTTGGCTGTAGGGTGGAGGAAGGAGGTGTGTAGTGGGGCTGTCTGGTCTGCAGCTGGGTGAGGACTGGCATCTGTGGTGTGCGATGAACCTGGGCCTGGACTGGGAAGGCCTGCTTCTGCTGTGGGAAGTCCTGGTAGTTGTAGCTTTGGTAGGTGAGAGGCTGTTGAAAGCTGTGGAAGGGCTGTGACATCGCCTAGGGTGGAGGAGCAGACCTGGATGGGTCGGAGCAGGTTCAGCTGGGCCTTGAGGGTTGTGCAGAAGTGCTGTTATATTCTCCTTCATCACCTGGTACTGGGCCTCGGGCATATCTCTCAGGGTGTGGCTCACGTAGGTGATGAAAGTGTGGTGGCTGGAGGATCCTCTGTCCAAGTGGACCAGCTGAGAGATAAGTTCTGTGCTGGTCTTCATTGTGTCCCTGATCTCCAACAGGACAGTGTGGCTCTTGCCCTCCAGTCTGCCTCTCTGCCTGCATCCTGTTTAGCTGGGGGTGGGGGTGGGGGTGCTTTGGTCTGTGATGGCTGCCGCTTCTTCCTCCATTTGTGACGGGGATCCTCCAAGTCCTCTGGCATGGGGAGTGCAGCTGTCCGGGGGGTGTCTCTGCCATGGGGCCCTCTGAAGACACCTGCCTGGACAGGGTAGCTGGCTCCTGGCTGGAAGAGGATTGGCTGTCTGTGGGCTGTCTGAGGGAGAGGGGTGTCAGAGGGGCTGCTCCTCGGTGGCGGATCTCACCCTCCAGGAAGCTGCACTTGGCCATGACGTACATCTCCCGGTCAATGAGCTTGACAGCGGCCTGCCCAGATTTTTTGAGGTGTAGCTTGCCATACCAGGTGTGCATGTGCAAACACCACCCCAGGAGTACATCTGCAGTGTAGCCCAGGCTCTCTGCCTTGTCTCTCCATGCTGCCTGCTTCTTCTTGGTGTCCCGATAGAGTCTGTAGCCCTTTCTCCAGAGGTACTCGTTCTCCCTCAGCCATTCCAGCACCTCCTCTTCATGGTCCTCAGAAACGGTGTACTGTTTCCTCTCTCCCTTCTCCTTCCCTTGCCTCTTCCTCCCTCTGGGAGGGCCTTCAGCAGCAGGGCCTTCAGGGGCTTGAGCAGCAGGGCTTGGAGGGCCTTGGGGCTGGTCCACGACAGCAGCAGCAGCAGCAGCAGCACCACCACCACCAGCAGCAGCAGCACCAGCAGTACCAGCAGCACCAGCAGCACCAGCAGCACCAGCAGCACCAGCAGCACCAGCAGCACCAGCAGTACCAGCAGCACCAGCACCACCAGCACCACCAGCACCACCAGCACCACCACCAGCAGCTTCAGAGTCAGTGCCAGGGGGTGGGATGCTGGTTCTGTCCTTCTTGACAAGGCTGACACGAGTAGGCACCGGCTTCCTCTTCTTCCCTGACTGATGAACAATGGTGTTCTTTGAAGATGTCTGTGGCAGCACGTCTTTCCTCTGAATGCTGACTGCATGCGAGCTGCATCTTTTTATATCTGCGGAGCTGATGCAATTCATACTCCCTGCATGCGCAGTGAACAGTTTGCATCTGATATATATCCGTGCGGCGTCCGCTTTGCTTCCTATAGGCGTCCGTGATGCATCCGTGTCATCTGCTAGGCATCAGCTCTTTCCGCTATGCGTCCGCTTCGCAATTCTTCCCCAGAACCCCTTCGGATGTGTCATCCGCTTCCATCCACTGTCATCCGCTAGGCTTCCAATGAACATCTGCTTAACATCCTCGCTACATATTACCCCCGTCTGTTCTTTTCTGTTCTTTTCCATTCTGTTTATGCAAATTTTCACCACTTTTTGGAGCGGATGACAACAGATGGAGCCACCCCCAAAATTTTGCTCGTCCGCTGTGTCCTTTATGCATACGTTTTACGTCTGTAAGCCAGTGGGACCTAGCCTTAAGTTAAAACAGAATCACATCAGTTCAATCTTATCTACATTTGAAGACTGTATTTGAAGAGAAACTATATGATCCATTTTGATGAAAAATGTAAGTATTTCAATTTAAAACTAACACATTAAATTATTTATCAAAT
>BLBF01000007.1:27753535-27780314 GCA_015471245.1 Laticauda colubrina
AAACTAAAGAGTCTAAGTATTTCTTTCCTGGATTTTGAATGGAGCTCTGCCTGACAGTTGGCTTGTTTCCCACCAGGATTCCAAGGAGAGGCTTGTGGTCGGTTACAATAGAAAAGGGTCTACCGTAAAGGTATTCATGGAATCATTTGACCCCGGTGACGATTGCCAGGGCTTCACGATCAAGTTGGCTGTAATTTTGTTCCGCTTTGGAGAGCATCTTTGGAGAGTAAAAGGTGACCGGTGCCTCTCTGCCATCTGGAAGCCGGTGATTCAGGATGACGCCGACCCCAAAAGGTGAAGCATCGCAGGTGACCGTCAGCGGCAGGGTGTTGCTAAATTGGATAAGAACGGTGTCTGATGTGAATAGATGCTTAATACCTTAGAAAGCTTTTTGTTCCTGGTGGCCCCAAGTCCAAATGGTTTTTTTTATCTAGCATCCGATGTAGGTCAAGTTTTGCAAATATTTTTCCTCCCCCTAGCGAGTGCAATAAATGTTGTACCATTTGGCACTGGGTATGCGCTTTGTTGGAGCGTGTGGTTCAGGGTTGCTTTATAGTCCCCACAGATGTGCACTGACCCATCTGGCTTTACCGGTGTTACAATAGGGGTTTCCCACTTGGCGTGGTTGACTGGTTCTAAAACCCCTTGTGCTATCAACTTATTCAACCGTTTGTCAATTTTTGATTTAAGCGCGAATGAAACACGTCTGGCCTTTAAGCGAATGTGGGCTATTTTCAGGTCTAGGCTAAATGAGATTGGGGTCCCCTGGTACGTGCCTAGAGTCCCGTTGAATACATCTTGGAATTCGTGGAGTAGGTTCTCCTCCCAGTTGGATGTAGTGATGCGGTTGATACCGGTCATCCCAATTCCAAGAGGCGCGAACCATTCGATTCCTAGCAGGCTAGGGCAGTCACGGTTGATGATAGTTAGGGGCAAGACTTCATCGTGTTGTTTAAATTCGACTAAAAAATGTCCAAGGCCAATTAGAGGGTTTCGATTTCCTTGGTAGTCTTTTAACACCAGTTTTTGTTTCTTTAGTTCTTTCTGCTTGATGTTTGGAATTAAGCACCAGATGGTATTCCAGGATACCATCAATAAGAACGACCCTGAGTCGACCTCCATCTCACAGGGTCTCCCTTCAATGCTCACCTCTATCCGAACTTTCTTCTCGCTTTCTGCCCTGGCATTATCGATGGTGACTGTCTGATGCGTTTCTTCTCTGTCACTGGTTCTTTATTTCGGTTCCATCGGTTGCCGGCTTGTCTGTCGTCATGTCTGGGGGGGCGGTGCTGCCGCGTCTTTTTGGACTATGGCTCTTTTTGTTCCAGCAGACCCCTTCGATATGCCCCCTTTTATTACAAGCCTGGCATATTGCATCGAGGAATCTGCATTCAGACCATGGGTGATCGCCTCCGCAGCCCACACATTGAAATTCCCGCCGATTCTTCCTCTTTTCATACCATTTTCTATCTGAATAGAGTCTATGGACATCTTCATCATCATCTTCGGTGTCACTCTGGGTTTCGACGTCCTCATGGTGGGTTGTCGCTGTGGGCTGTTTCTTTCCTTCTTCTGCCTTTTTCTCCCTCGTTTGGGTCGGCAGGTCGGGAACTGTGTTCATTTGTCTCATGGTGGCTGCTGACTTTTTCGCTGCTTCGGCAGCGGTTGCCTCAGCAATGGCCTCAGCCATAGTTATATTCGGCCTGTTGAGTAGTTTGCTCTGAAGGTTAGAGTCTTTCAGGCCGAGGACAACATGATCTCTCATAGCCTCATCCATGTTTTGAAATTGACATGCCCCTCCAATGTGTCTTAAGGCCACTACAAAGTCTGCAATGGTTTCATCCTCTTTCTGGTCCCTTTTGTAAAATTCATGTCATTTGATGAGATTTGCGACCACCGGTGCGTAGTGTGTTCAGAGCATTCGGTTCAGGTCGGACCAGGTCATCTGCTTGACATCTCTGGGTTTCACCAGTGCCTTGGCCATTTTGAATACGGCCGGTCCATTTTGAATACGGCAGTGTGTAAGGAAGACAGCCCTCTTCCTTTGATCCGAGATTTCTTCCATCTCGTTGCTTTCTAAGAACATAAGAAAGCTATTGATATACGATTCCCAATCCTCTACATCTGGACTGAAGGGTGCGGGCGGCGTATTGTTACCAGCCATCTCTTTCCCTTGGTTCAGATCTCCACGTGCTTCAGTCTCTGCTTCTACAATGATCCCACCCTCGTCACCAGTGTTCCGTCCAGAAAGAAGCGCAGGAGACTGGGTTCCAAACAACTACTCTTTATTTCAAACCACTAGGTCAAGAAACAGAACATAGCCCAAGCCGCGGCAGCCCTTTATATAGTGGCTAGCCTGTCGGTTTGTGGCCAATGACAGTTATTTAATTCTTCCCGTCGTTTGGCGGCTTCCCGGATTGGTTCCTAGCGAACCAATCCGTAAGTGGCCTTTTCGGCCAATCAGAATGGAGTACTTGGAACCTACCAAGTTCCATACAGAACAAGCATCTCCTCACAGGTGAATTCATGCTATGTTAACTCAGCTGCCAATCATGACTCCAGAATTCTTTGCACAAAGCCTCCTTCATACCTTTTTCACAAATTGTCTTATTGTTAGCAATGAAGGTCTCCCAACCCTGCTACTTTCTAATCTTCTTTTCCTCTTTTTTTCCCTCTCTTTGGTGCTCAAAAGGTGGGCTGTGCTGCACAAATCCTGTCTGTTCTCATAAATTAAGCCACACTAGGCTTGGTTAATTCCAGGGTGGGAAGCTTCCAGGAAATACCAGATTGTAGGCTGGATTGGGAAAGACAAATTTCCAACAAAGCAGTGGGGAAAAAAAAGCATTGCTGCTACAAAAGCTACCTTGATTTGTCCAGGGAATCTCTAGGGTTTATGCTCAATCTGGAGACCACTTTAGTGAGGGTGAAATTTTTCCCCTTTCAGAAAAACATTATTCCAGCTTCTGCCTCACTTAGGCCAGTACATGCAGACTGAAGTACTTTAGAACAGTGGTCCCCAACCTTTTTTGTACCAGGGACCATTTTCATGCAGAAACAGTTTTTCAAGGACCAGTAAAATCAATTCTTTCCCAATAGTAAAGGGCTTCTTTACTATTTCTTTACTAAAAACATATTTTTATATATATTTTAATCACAATTATTCATTCTTTGCGGCCGGGTATAAAATGAACTACAGACCGGTCCCGGTCCGGGGGCTGGTGGTTGGGGACCCCTGCTTTAGAAGACTCAATTAGTAGCTTGGGGTTGAACTGTGGGGTCCTTGGTGGTCTCTGAATTTGCGGGTTTTTTTTCTTGCAGATGTTTCACTACCAAACTAGGCAGCATCAAAAGTGTTATCCATACTAAGGGTACTTTTGCAATATATTCTCTTTCTTCTAATTTGTATATGAACCAATTAGCCTCTTTGGTTAGGCTTTCTTCCATCTATTTTTCATCAGAAGCTCAACATCTACATTCTTACTCCAATGTTGGTACAGTGGTTAGAATGCATTATTGCAGGCTAAGTCAACCCTCCCTCTAGCAGATCGATCCTGCCTGGCTCAAAGTTGACACAGCCTTCCATCCTTCCAAGGTTGGTAAAATGAGGAGCCAGATTTGTTGGGCGACAGACTGACTTTACGAACTGCTTAGAGAAGGCTGTAAAGCACGGTGAAACATCTAAGTGCTATTGCTATAAGAAAAGATTGTTTAAATTTTATACCCAAAGCTAAACATAGTGCTAATAAACAACTGCAAATTACATCAAAGTATTTGTTGTGCAATAAGGGTTTCCATCTTAAACTGAATAATTAATACTAATATTTCCACTGTGTTATATTACTTATTGTAATTTTACATGTGAAAGAAAACAAATATAAACAAAATAAACAAGAAAAAAGTTTTAAAACAAGGAAAAGAAAAAAAAGGAAACCCTATTTCATTTCTAACTCCCCTCCCCCTGTGTCCTTCTGCTAATTTGCACAGTTTATAAACCTTTAGATCCTCTTAGGAGCTGAACTGTGTTTATTTACTATGCTATGAGTTCTGTCCGGAAATAAGTTGTGCGAGACTGGGTTCCAACAACAACTCTTTTATTTAACTCAGTAAAGCAATGATAACAGAACAAGAGCCCAAGCTGCGGCAGCCCTTTTTATAGCGGCTTGCTCGCGGCTTGTGGCCAATGACACCACTTTAAATGTTCCCGCCGTCAGGCGGGCCAATCAGATTGGTTCTCTAATGGCCAATCCAAGAACGGCCTTTTCGGCCAATCAGAATGGGGAACTTGGAGCCTACCAAGTTCCATACATAACACCCCTCCCCCCTTGGTTCAGTCCAACGTGCGTCACATAGTCACGCAGGTAGGTGGGGCTTTTTCGAATCCTGGTTGACCTGCGCAGCTCAGTCTCAGCGTGGTCTTCAAGCGGTTCAGACGGGATCGCTGTTTCTCTGTGTTTTCTCCATGGAACCTCCTGGAAGGGTGAATCAGCCTTGCCGCTCGCGCCTGAGTCTCTCGGGCTGCTAGAGATGGCTCCGCCGCTCCCTCCTGGTTTGTCTGGGTTGGTCGAACTGGCCTGGCTGTCCCCTTCCAGGAAGGCCTCACTTCGTTCTCCTGCTCCCGGACTTTTCTTTTGGGGTTCATCTAACCGTGAGTGCTCTTTTTTATTTATTTGAGAGTCTTTGTGTAGTGTTTGTTGCCTTGTTATGGGAGGTTCGTCTCTCCCTTTTTTATTATTTTGTATTTCCCCTCCCCTCTTCAGTTGTTTTTTAGTCAATATTTATTTTTGGCGCTGGTGTGTTATTGCGTGCGAGGGTGCGAGAACGAAACTAGTCAATGTGCCGCTTCCATTCTCTTCCGTCGTCTGGGAGTAGTTGGTAAGACCGGGGCCCTGTGATCTGGGTGATCATGGCTGGAAGCCATAACAGGTCCCCGGTAAGGTTTTTGGTATAGACCAGGTCGCCTATTTCAAATGCGTGGTATTTGCTGGAGGAGTCAGGGAGTTTATCCCAGGTATAAGTGGGGTGCAGTCTGTCGAGGTAGGAATGCAATTTCCTTCCCATTAAAAGTTCTGCTGGGCTTTTGTTGGTTGTGCTGCTAGGGGTAATATGCTGTAGGGTTAATAGGCAGTTTAGCTTTTCTTGCATGTCCCCCTTGTCCATTCTATCCAGGCCCTCCTTTGTGTACCAAACCATGCGTTCAGCCCTGCCGTTTGCAGCCGGATGGACTGGAACAGTTAAAGCATGTCAGATGCCCTAGGCAGCTAAATATTGCTCGAATGCCAACGCGGTAAACTGGGGTCCATTGTCTGACACCAATACATCAGGTAGTCCATGCTTGGTGAAAAGTTTGTCTAACTGTTTCATCACTACCTCGGTGGTTGTAGAAATCATGGGTATGACTTCTAGCCAGTTTGAGTAGGCATCCACAACTATTAAAAAGGTGTTGCCTTTCGTCGGTCCAGCAAAGTCAATATGTAGTCCCGACCATGGGCCCCGGGGAGTTTCCCATTCCCTAACTGGTGCCTGTGGGGGGTGTTGGCCTCGATTTTTGATAGTCGTGGCATGTTGCCACCCAACGTTCAATGTCCTTGTCCAGCTCTGGCCACCAGACGTAACTCCTGGCCAGGGCTTTCATCTTAACTATGCCCGGGTGCCCCTCATGCAACATGCACAAAATATCTTCCTGGAGTCTGTGTCGTATCACCACCCTGTCACCCCACAAAATGCAACCCTTCTCGATTGACAGTTCCATCTGTCAGGTGCGAAATGGTTTAAAAATCTCAGTTTTGTGCTCTTCCGGCCAGCCCTTACCTATCCAATGCAGGATGCGAGCTGTCAAAGGGTCTTTCGCGGTGGCTCTCGTGACGTCTGCTACAGATAGTGGTAGGTTCAGCCAGGCCTCGAGTTGGAGTGTGGAGACGGTGGGAGCTGGGTCCTCTTCTGTGATGGGCAGCAGGGAACAGCTCAGGGCGTCGGCATGGGTGATGGTCTTTCCTGGGTGGTGGATCAGCGTGTAGGTGTAGGTAGCTAGGAATTCAGACTACCTCGTCATTCTTGGTGACAGAATGTTCAGGGTTGGCTTGTTTCCTGCTAGGATCCCTAGCAGGGGTTTGTGATCAGTGATGATCGAAAAAGTTCTGCCATAAAGGTACTCATGGAATCTTTTGACTTCAGCGATGATTGCGAGGGCTTCTCGGTCAAGTTGGCTGTAATTTCATTCTGATTTGGAAAGTGTTTTCGAATAGAAGACAAATGGTGCGTCTCTGCAGTCTGGTAGCTTGTGGCTCAGGATGGCGCCGATTCCAAAAGGCGATGCATCACAGGTGACCATCAAATGCAGGGTGTTGCTATACTGGATTAAAATGGTGTTAGACATTAATAGGTCTTTGATACCTTGAAATGCTGCTTGTTCCCGGTGGCCCCAGTTCCAGATAGTTTTTTTTGTCTAACAACAAATGTAAACGTTCTTCTATGGTTGCCTTATGGGGCAGGAACACACTGTAAAAATTTATGAGACCTCGGAATGCTTGAAGGTCAGTTTTGTTCCTAGGTCTAGGTGCGTCTTTGATTGCCTTTATCTTTTTTTTTGGTGGGGTGTATCCCTTGTTCATCTATTAGGTAGCCCAGAAATTCGACTTGGTTGGTGGCTAAATTACATTTCTCTTGCTTTTCCTTAAGACCCTGTGTCTCCAAATCTTCTTAAGACTTCTCTTAATCTGCTCTCTAGTTGGTTAGCGTTTTTTGCTGACACCAGAACGTCATCAAAATAAGGAACGACTCCCTTTATTCCGTTTAACAGGCGCTCCATGAGGCTTTGGAACACGCCTGGGGCAATGCTAACACTGAACTGAAGAGGGTTACACTTGCATGCCCCTCTATGTGTCACAATAGTCTGTGCCTTTGTGATAGTGGAGTCAACGGGTAGCTGTTGGTACGCTTGTGCGAGATCAAGCTTCGCAAATTTTTTTCCTCCCCCTAGGGAGTGCAATAAGTGTTGCACTACCGGTACTGGGTATGCGCTTTGTTGGAGCACATGGTTTAGGTTTGCCTTATAGTCTCTGCAGATGTGCACTGACCCATCTGGTTTTATGGGAGTAACGATGGGTGTTTCCCACCTGGCATGGTCGATTGGCTCTAATACCCCTTGAGCTTTTAATTTGTTCAGTTGTTCCTCAATTTTTGGTTTTAAGGCAAAAGGGATGTGTCTGGCAAAATTTCGGCATGATTTTTAAATTCGACAAGCAAATGTCCAAGGCCCAATATCGGAATTCGATTTTCTTGGTAGTCTTTTAAAATTAGTCTTTGTTTTTGTAGTTCTCTTTGTTTGATGTCTGGTATCAGGCACTGGATGGTATTCCAGGATACCATAGATAAAATGACCCGGAGTTGACTTCCATCTCACAGGGCTTCCCCTCAATGTTCACCTTTATCTGGACCTTTTTTATGTTTGCTGCCCTGGCATTTCCAATGGTTACCGTCTGGTGCATTTCCTCTCTTTCGCTGGTTCTTTTGCTTTGGTTCCATCTGCTTCTGGCTTGTCTCTCTTCATGTCTGGGGTGGTGTTGGTGCTGCTGTGTCTTTTAGGACTATAGCTCTTTTTGTTTCGGCAGGCCCTTTTGATGTGCTCCCGTTTATTACAAGCCCTACAGATTGCATCTAGGAACCTGCATTCAGATCGTGGGTGGTTGCCTCCGCATCCAGCACACTGAAACTCCCGCCAGTTTCTTCTCTTTTCCCACCATTTCTTGTCTTATTGGAGTCTATGGACATCTTCATTTTCGTCCTCAGTGTCGCTCTGGGATTCGAGATCTTCGTACTGGGTGGTCGCTGTGGGCTGTTTCTTGTTTCCCTCTGTCTTCTTCTCTCTGGTTTGGTTTGGCGGGTCTGGATTCGAATTGATCTGGTGCATGGTGGCTGTGGATTTCTTTGCTGCTTCGGCAGCGGTGGCTTCCGCAATAGCCTCAGCTGCGGTTTTGTTTGGGTCTATTCAGCATCCTTCAACCCAAGGACCACGTGGTCCCTCATGGCCTCATTCATGTTCTGGAACTCGCAGGCTCCTCCGATGTGTCTCAGGGAGGCTACAAAATCTCCAATGGTTTCATTGTCTCTTTGGTCTCTCTTGTAGAACTTGTGCCTTTTTATCAAGTTGGAGACCACAGGTGTGTAATGTGCTTGGAGCATTCTGTTCAGCTCTGGCCAAGTCTTCTGTCTGACATCTCTTGGTTTGGCTAGTGCCTTTGCCATTTTAAAGACGGCTGGACCGCACTGTGTAAGGAAGATAGCCCTCTTCCTTTGGTCAGATATTTTCTGTAGCTCGTTGCTTTCTAAAAACATAAGAAAGCGATCGATATACGACTCCAAATCCTCTTCATCAGGATTGAATGGTGCGGGCGGCGCGTTGTTACCAGCCATCTCTCTTGCTCAGTTCAGATCGCTGTGTGCTTTGGTCTCGCTCTTCTACGATGATCCCATCCTCGTCGCCAGTGGAAATAGGTTGCACGAGACCGGGTTCCAACAACAACTCTTTTGTTTAATTGGCCTGTCAAGCGGGCCAATCAGATTGGTTCTCTTATGGCCAATCCGAGAACGGCCTTTTTGGCCAATCAGAATAGAGAACTTGGAACCTACCAAGTTCCATACATAACACCATGTAAATCTATTGTATGTATGAGCATACCCCAAATGTTTAACCCAAGAACCTCAGAAAGAACACTAGAATCTTAAAATATCCCTGGACCACTTCTTTTTGTGCTTTAAGGGAAGGGGATCTTTCTTGTCCTACGAAATGATTGGGAGGAGCTCTTACTATGGGGTAAGCTTATATCTATCTATCTATCTATCTATCTATCTATCTATCTATCTATCTATCAATCAATGTTTTTTTAAGTTTTCACGGGTACTTACATGAATGCAGTTCAGCTTCCTTCGGGTATTATCCCACATCATTGTAATGCTTTGTAATGCATTGTAAGCTACATCTTTAAAAGCATTACAATGACGTGGGATAATACCCGAAGGAAGCTGAACAGCATATATGTATATGTATATGTATATGTATATGTATATGTATATGTATATGTATATGTATATGTATACGTATATGTATATGTGTATATATATATATATGTGTGTGTGTGTGTGTGTGTGTGTATTTGTTTTCTGAGCACAACCAAGCCCCCACCTAAGCAGAACACACCCCCAGCCAATCAGAACACAGCCAACCCCCCTACCAATCAGAACACAGCCAAACCCCCACCCAATCAAGTCACACCCCCACTAGCAGTTAAAAGGAAGAAGCAGCTGCAAGCTCACATTACTCTGAGAAGCACAGAGCTGAAGAAACAAGCCTGAAGATGATGAATGAGACTTCATCAAAACGTTGCCTAGATACTTCCAATTCTACACGGGAGAAAACCCGAATAACCAAAGATACACACACACACACACACACACACACACACACACACACACACATATATATATACACACACACACACACACACACACACACACACATATATACATATATATATGTGTATATAAATTTAATGTGTGCTGTTCAGCTTTCTTCGGGTATTATCCCACATCATTGTAGTTGTGCTTTAAAGTTGTAGCAATGTTTCGGCAGAAAAAAAACAAATATAAATTTAATATTTATGTATAAAATATAATATAATTATATTATATAATATTATAATATAATATATTATATTAATATAATCAATAGATTATATTACTTATTGAGTAGTTCACAAAAGCTCCTGTGGAGTTTATGTATAGTTTACTTCTTAAGGCAAAATTGCATTCCGATTTGCTTGCTTTTTCCCTTTAATAAACAAATTCACACGGGTTTGGCAGAAGTAGCCTATGCATAGGAGGCATCATTTTACAGATGGCCAGGTGATTGATACTGTGGGTGTTAAGTTAACCCTTCTTGTTTCGATTTTTTTAAAAACGCAGGCCAGTGACATTCAGCTAACGGAGCTGTCAAGAGTACCAAATTGCATGCCACATCTCATCAGCCTAAGAAGATAAATTACTACAAAAGTTGACAGTTTCCATACATAAATATGCACCTGTGCAAGGCAGCCAGTAAACACCTCATTACTTGTAGGATAGAGAATAAACTAGGGTCTTGAATTCAGTTATTGGCAGGTTCCCTAGTCTTATAAACCTATAACTAATTAACAGTTGTTTTGTTTATTTATTTTAACAAGAACATGGTTTTCTGTTTGTTAAATCTTTTCTGTTATTTGACTCGTGGGTTGTAGTGCAAGGAGTGGAAAGCATGGTGCTGCTACTGGATAATACATTCCTTACCTTAACAACATTTCATTTGATGAAATCTTTGACAATAATAGGATGCATCAATTGATATATCACAGCAATATGTCACGTTTGCAAGAGAGGAAAGAAGAGCTTTTGCTTTTTAAATTGCATATTTGGTTTTCTATAGCACCACTGTACTCTGAATAAAAGTAACAGAATAAATTGACATTGACAAATAGATGACAAAATCTATAGGAGGGCAACAGCTTTATTATTCCTATATGGCCTGCACTATTTTGTTTTGTTTTTTTGTGTTAAAAAATAACAGTAAATAAAATGTAGTATTTGTGGCAGTTCAGCACATCCCAAGTCTTGTGGATTACATATATATAGTATATGTAAATAAGCCTATGTACCCTAAATATCCACCTGCCAATCTACAAGTTGAGAAAAAGTGCTAATAATGATAGCACTAATGATGATAGGAATTGGGGATAATTTAGCTGGGATTAAAGGTTTTGTTTTTTTTAATCTCATAACAATATACCAAGATCTGTTGATCAGAAATGGGACTGAAAGAATTTGAACGTTTAAACATTTTCATATGACAGTGAAATATACAGAGTCTCTCACAAGGATGTTTAGTTCTTAAAATTCTGCCTCTGAATTTTATATGTATACAGTTGTGTTAGTGACATGTGCATTTGTTTTCTGTTAAGATTTCTCATCTCTTAATTGTTAATGTCAGACAAATTCTGCATGGATTTCTCCTTGTTGACAAGAGCTGGACCTATTAAATTTGGAACTACAGAAATCCTGCTTTGTTTCATTTTTTAAAATACAGTTCTTTAATGTGTATATTTTTTTTCATAAAACATCCCAAAGATATTGATTCTAAAAATTTGGGTATGAAAACAAGGTGAAACTGACTTTAAATTAAATCCTTTTGTTGAGCTACGTGCAGCATTTATATGTCACTTTTTTTAAAAAAAATCACTATATTGAAATTCTTGTTTTAGTTTAAATAACAGCTTATAGTTGTGTACTCAAGGAGACTCCTGAATAATCACTATATGGGAGGATGGAAGAGGAAGAACCAAATAACAGATGTGCTTCTGAGACCAATGCCTTTTTCTAAACAGAACAGACCATTAGGGTTGAACACTATAACAGAATAACAGAATTGAAAGAGACCTTGCAGGTCTTCTAGTCCAACTCCCTGCCAAAGCAGAAGACCCTATACCATTTTAGACGAATGGCTGTCCAATCTCTTTTTATCCTCCAGTGATGGAGCACTCACAATGGCAAGCCATTCCTCTTGTTTATTGTTCTAACCCTCAGGAAATTTCTCCTTAGTTCTAGGTTGCTTTTCTCCTTGATTCGTTTCCGTCCATTGCTTCTTGTCCTGCCTTCTGGTGCTTTGGAAAAATAGGTTGGCCCCCTTTTCTTTGTGCCAGCCCCCCAAATATTCCAACACTGTTATAATATCATCCCTAGTCCTTCTTTTCATTAAACTAGACATACCCGATTCCTGCCACTGTTTTTCAAATGTTTTAGCCTCCAATTCCCTAATTATCTTAGTTGCTCTTCTCTGCATGCTTTCCAGAGTATCAACATCTTTTTTATACTGTATTGTGATGACCAAAATTGGATGCAGTATCCCAAGTGTGATTTTATCAAGGCCTTATAAAGCAGTACTAACACTTCACGTGATCTTGATTCTATCCCTCTGTTAATGCAGCCCAGGATTGTATTGGCTTTTTTGGCTGCTGCCACACACTGTTGACTCAGATTTAAATGATAGTTTACTAGGACAAGTACAGTATGTCTCCAGAGATATTAGGTGGAATATCCCCAATTTCTGTGGTCTTATCTGGGCTCAGTTTCATTTACCATACATCACTGGTCTCCTGCAGATATTTGGTAATATCTTCCACAAAACTACCACCATCACCTCCCCCACCTCTTCCTTCTCATTTCAGTCTACAGCATTATGTTGCCAAAGGTAATTTAAATTACTTTATTTCCCCATCCCATTTTAAGGTGCTATATTTACTGCCTCTTTGTTTTGGTTGATGGAGTGAGTTGCAACCGTGCAAAGATCAGATAACATCATCTTGATAGGTACATTCCACAAAACATGTAAAGACAGCATCTATAACAAGAATCCATTCATTTAGTTCTGTTTTAAGTATATTTGAAGAATAACAAGGGGAAAATATGAGGAGTACCACCTGGCTATGCAACCTGGCTATGCAATTTACTCAGATTTTATAGGATTCCATATGTAAGAACTGCCAGTCATTTATGATCTTATAGTGGAGCATTACTCCACATTAAGTGGTTTCTAGACAAGCCCAGTCAGCTCATTTCTAACTGAATTGTTTTAATTATTTTAAATAGCTTCTCTTTTTCTCCCCAGACCATATCCTCACCTTACCTTATTCTAGAATATGTATATAAGGGAAATATTCCTCCTTGCATTTGGTTAGATTTCATTTTTGTTAGAAGTTAAATAACATCAAGTTGATGAAAAATTGTTCTAATGAATTTGAAGTATATATGTATATTTATGTATAATTGTGTGTCTATGCCTGTACCTATATCATCTCTATTGTATGTCTATTTATTGCCCAGAGTCTCGAAGGGGCTTTTTCAAAAGGCAACTGGACTTTCTGTGTTTTTCCTTGAAGATGTTTCATTTCTCATTCAAGAAGCTTCTTCAGTTCTGAAGAAGAAGCGTAGTTCTTCTGCCCAGAAAATTTTGTGAATGAAAAACGAATGTCTTCAAGGAAAAATATAGAAAGTCCTATTGCCTTTTGAAAAAGCCATGACCTGGATGACTGAGAAGCTCCATAGACATTGCTCAGAGCCATTGACTGAGGTGGGCAATTACAGAAATTGAACAAATAGACAAATAAATAACCTATGATATATCTATAATATATTTCAAATAAGCCACAAGAAGCAATCAGAAATACACAAGTCAAAGCCATTAAGGATCAGAGTTAGAGAGCTTTGGATGTAAAATAAGAATGGGAATGAAGTGCTTCCCAGTGCCAAGCAGTAGGTCCAAGAAACAAGGCATGGCATGCCTTTCTGGTTTTCCTAGTGCCTTCCCTTCTCTCCCTTATTCACAGAATCTGCTTTTTCCTTTGAAAAAGCCAAGAATCTGTCACTTCTTCCTAAAACAACTACATTTAGTCCATATCCAGGCTTCCCTCACATTCTGGCTTGGGAATAAACCACTTGAAACCCAGCACCAAATTCACTCCAGTGTACTTCTTCCATTGTTTGTTTTCCACTTTTTCCACTTTGGTTCTTTGAAATTCCAAATGCAACTTGTTTGCATCTATTCAGTATTGATATTTATTATATACTCAAACAACCATTGACCTCTCAACTAAGTTTTCTTCATATTTCTACATTTCAGGAAGGGATATATGCTAACACCTGGTTCGATCTTTGTTATTGTTACCTGTACAATTTTCATCAAGTTGATAGTTAAATTTGTATATCCATAAATGAGAGAGGGGAAAAAAGAGCTAAAGGATGTAGCAGTATAGGATAATTAGAAAAAGTGGAAGGTATAAATACAAGCAACACAGACTTGGAAAGAAGGCAGAAAAGAAGAAGGAAGGATGATGTGATTGAAGCCCAAGGAGAAGACAAAGTCAAGAGACTTAGAATAATGGACAGCTTTGAATGCAGGAGATGATAGAATAGACAGTCCCAAATAGGGTTTTCAGCCTGAAATAGGTCAAGTAACAGTAAATGGAATAAATTTCAGGCAAATCTTTGTTCTGCTTGAGCTCCACATTACCTGACAACTAGGTGAAGAACTTATTTTTCATTGAATAATGTCTTTTTGAAACTAAGCTATCATGCAATTGCTCCTTTTTCCTTCTAAAATTGATGTCAGCAATTTTGGAAAATGTACAGAGAGGACTATAACCAGTAAAGGATCCTAAGATTTTGGCTAATAGGCATGGAAAACAGTCAACATTATCTGAGTAAATGAAAACTGTCTAGATAGGAGAATGCAATAAATTGCGTCTTCTAAAGGAATTAGTTGAGGATTTTTTCATTTCAGATTGGATGAGGAAAACTGATAATTTCTAAATCAAATGAAAAGAAATTATGTCTCCCCCTGTTTCCCCAAAAGCAAAGTTGAGAAGTAAGAACTCAAGGAAATACAGCTAAATTGGTGTGACCTATTTTTACCATTGTCATGTTTGTGTGCAACATTGAGTGGTCTGGCGGCCTAGAGATGGAGCTCTCACTTCAAAATCAGAAGACTGTGAGTTTGATCCTAGGTAAGAGGCATATATTTTTCTCCCTGGGCACATTGAGAATATATCTGCTGAATATAACTCCGCATTAATGACAGGAAGAGCATCCAGCCAGTAAACACTAGCTTCGTTCAGTTGCCCAGACTCCACCCTGCAAGGGTTTATGGGATTGTTAAAAAGAGATGATGATGGTGATGTTTGTGTGCAACAGCAGAAACATCATTGTCTTGCACAGCTATAAAGAATATGAAGGTTGTTATGTTATAAATGTTCATAGGTTATGGAAGCTTATGCTGTTATATGTTTACAATTGGTTTTTGAATTTATTTTCTGCACTCTAAGAGAGTAATACAAATTATCTGCTCTTAATTTATTTTTCTTTCTCTAAACTAGAGCAACCTTGCCAGTGAGTGATCCCTTTGCTCTCAACCACAAATCCAGATTTTCTCAAAGATTGAGAACATTTGCTCACTAGAGACCAGAAGGGAATCTGAAGACTAAAGGAAAATTAGCAAGTTAAGAAGCACTCTGAAAGAAGGTAATGTACAACCACTTTTGCTCCATGGCAAAGAAAAGGACACGGACAAATATCCATCAGAGGTCAATAGCTTTAATTTTATTCAGCAGGCACAATAATCTCAGAAAGGAATGTACAGGTAGTCCTCAATTTACAATTGTTTGTTTAGTGACCATTTGAAGTTGCAACAACTCTGAAAAAAGTTACAACTGGTTCTTGCACTTACAACCATTGCAGCATATCCATGGTCAGGTGATCAAAATTCAGATGCCCAGTATAATCAGCATATATTTACCATAGTTGCAGCATCCAGGCTCATGTGATTGACATTTGCAACCTTCCCGGCTAGCTTTGGACAAGTCAAGTCAATGCGAGAAGTTGGAGTTGCTTAATGACTGAATAATTCACTTAACTGAAGTGATTTGCTTAGCAATCATAAAAAGGGGGGGAGCATAAATTTGGATACAACTCACTTAATAACCACCTTGTTTAGCAGCAAAAATTCTTGTCCTGATTGAAGAGTTGAGGACTACCTCTACAGATTTATATGACAGGGAGGCATGTGTCAATTAGATAAAGCAAATATAATGTAACAATGATATCTGACCAATAGGACAATGTTCATGGAGTAGAGGATGGATTTTAAAATCATCCATGAAGGCCTTTATCAAAAGTAACCTTGGCCAAAAAGCAGAAACATATATAAAGTACTGTGGATGCGTTGTGCAGCAATCTAAATAGAATAAAGACATAAATAGTTTTTTTTTAAAAAAAACACTGTACATAGGTGATTTGGCTTCTAAATATTATACTGGAGGATATTATACTGAAAGGATATTTCTAATGTAGATATGGTTTAATGAATTTAATACTAGTTTGTGGCATCTTGTGAAAAAAAAAAAAGGAAAACGTTTTCATAAAGTCTTTTGGTTTTAGCCTTAAGGCAAGCTGTAACTGATTTAATTTTATTGTGCCAAACTCAGTGAGCTAGGTTACTTTTAATGGTGTTGTACATTGTGGCTTCCAAATTACACTGACCTACATTTTATAACAGAATAATATTACAAACTTAGACTAGATTTCCTTATGAAGTTATGAAAATCTTTGTGGAATAGAGTACAAAAACAATGAAAAATCTAAAATAATAATAAAAAATCTTTGTAGTTGATTTTAGCCAGGTTTTAAACCCAATTCTTTACTTGATTGATGTAGTTTATATGCATTTAGGGCAATTATTGTATTAACCAATTAAAATCACAAAACATAGGCAAATTACTGCCTCTCAAGGACTCTTTAATAAGCAAGATAATAAATAAAACAATAAACCGAAAGAAAAAATAGGGAGGATGACAAAAAGTTGGGAATCTTAAGGCCCGGTCCCACTGGCTGATGGACACAAAACGTATGCATAAAGGACACAGCGGACGAGCAAAATTTTGGGGGTGGCTCTATCCATTTTCATCCGTTCCAAAAATTGGTGAAAATTTGCATAAACAGAACGGAAAAGAACAGACGTGGGTAGTATGTAGCGGGGATGTTAAATGGATGTTCATCGGAAGCCTAGCAAATGAAAGCGGATGGAAGCGGATGACACCTCCGAAGGGGTTCCGGAGGAGAATTTCGAAGCGGACGCATAGCGGATGAAGCAGATGCATCACGTACGCCTATAGGAAACAAAGGGGATGACGCGCGGATGTATATCGGATGCAAAGCGTTCACTGTGCATGTGGGGGATATGAATTGCGTCCGCTCCACGGATATAAAAGGATGCAGCACGCATGCAGAATAGTCTATTCTGACTCAGAATAGTCTCAGAGACTGAGTTGTTTATTTGTTTAATAAAGTTTATCTTTGCTTAAGACACTTAATAAAGTTTACGTGAAGCTCTGTTGGGGCCTTGTACATCCACAGTGTCTATCAGGTTACGTCCTTGCCTCCATTCACCAGGCTCCATGTCCCCATTCCCTTGTTGATGGTCGACAAGTCTGTTCTGCAACACTGGGTAGCGGGTGCTCATGAGATTGTGCAGGATGCAGCAAGCTTCCATGATGCTCCTCACAGTCTCTGGGTCATGCTGCATGGTGGTGAGAAGTATCTGGAACCTGTTGGCCAGGATGCCAAAGATGTTCTCTACCACCCGTCTTGGCCTGGACAGCCTGTAGTTGAAGATCTTCTCTTCACGGGTGAGGTATACTGCATGTTTCTGTATGTGGTTCCAGAAGCCAGGTGCCGCAGAGTCAGTGCCACCTTCAGTCCAGGGTCCAGGTTGGGACAGAAGTTGGTGCTAGGCTTGGTCAACCTGGGTCTCAAACGCTCTACATGTTCGTCAGACATGGCTGGTGGCATCTTCATGAAGTGATGGAATGCACGAGGGTCTTCATTCCTCAGCTCCACCATCAACCGGTCATACAGTCCAAACTCCATTATTCTCACGATCCATCCTCGGATCCATACACAGCTCTTGGATGTCTCCTTCTTCTCCTTCTGTATAAAAGGTGAAACAGTCTGAACAGGTTTTGGTTCTGGTGATGAATGATCGCAGCTACCATACGGACTATGTCATGATCCATGGTGGAGAACAATTGATGATGTGGAAGACCAAGACCAAGGGTGATGAGGTCTGTACACCACGGCTGCTGGACTCATACTGAGATCCAGATGATTTTCTCCCCCTTTTTATAGAAAATGTCGGTTGTCCACTCAGTGTCCTTCTACATACTCTAGACATACTCCAGACATCCTAAATATACAAGATACATCCCAGATACAAACATTTTGTCCGTTTTTAATACTTTATATATGAGATGCATATGCTTTCATCCTTTCTATTTCCGTGCTACTAATGCTGTGTAGACGTTCCATGTACCTGTTGTTTCCTCCCTCTTTCCATTTTCAGCTGCAGTGGATGTGAGTTGAGGGATGGCTTGAGGATGCAGAGAGGATACAGCGGACGTTTAATGGATGATAATCGACATAGAACGTTTGTTGCCCGTATATGTCACGGATGTACATTGTACGCGGTGGAAAGTTCCTCCGTTCAAAAAGTTTTGTGCAGCTCAAAACTTTTTGCATGGGTGAAATCGCAGTGGATGGATGCTCGCCGGATAGAGCGTATGAAACATGTATGCAGTGACTACACAATGGATGCATAGCATTTTCCAACGGATGGCAAGCTTTTTTTAATGTTTTACATCCTCTTTGCATCCGTAAGTGCAGTGGGACCGGGGCTTTAATTTGGTAATAGACAAAGGTCCAGACTGTTATGGACTTTCCCATGAGGTTTCTCAAATACTGAGATGGTTTCAAGATCTATTCTAATTTTTCAAGAGGCTGCCATAACTCAGAACAGTGATTGATTCCCTATTTTTTTTAAAAAAAAAATAAACCATGTTTCTTAATAGGTAATTGAAATCTAATAGAAGTAAATAAATAGTTTTTCAGACAGTAGAAATGGACAAAATTTGATCAGTTTTTAAGTTAACAAAAAGGGAAATAAGTTTAATTGGTACAGAGAAATACTGTTTTCTTGAGCTGAGTTGGACTCCTACTTAATAACTTTGTAAACAAGTCTAAGTAACTTTTTTTCTGTGTTGTCAATAATATGGAATGGAAGAGCACCCATCTTTCTAATTCCTTATCTAGTTTACAGTTCTATGATTCCATGTTGGTCTCCATCCAAATATTTAATAAATTTGACTGCTTAGCTTTTTAAGAACAACATGGATTTTATATAATAGATTATGGTCAATTAAAAAGATATGTTTTTCAATCTGTGGAGATGCAAGGAAATTCCTTTCTTCTATTCTCATTTGTTTCTCATCTCATGTCAAAATGGTGGGGAAAGATATTGCCACCCTTTGCTACTATTTTTCACAATCATGGCCAGATGCAAGAGTTACAGAGGTTTACACATGGTTTGGAGGCTTGCTCATCCTTGTGCTAAGCCACAGATCAAACATTTGGATTTAACACTATAACAAAATAGCAGAGCTGAAAGGGGCTTTGGAGGTCTTCTAGTCCAACCCTCTGCTCAACCAGGAGACCCTATATCATTCCAGACAAATGGTTGTCCAGTCTCTTCTTAAAAGCCTCCAGTGATGGAACACCACAACTTCTGTGACACCATCTGGCATGTTGTGGGGTGGAACTGTAAAATTGGTTTCATTTTGCAATGATTGCCAGTCTTTCAACACTATTTTCTTCAACCCCATGAACAGCATACAAAATAAGACCTGGAAACCTCAGTTTCCATAATGAACTCATGCTGTGAGAAGAGAAGTGGGTATTTTCAGGTTATATTGTTTTGCAGACCACTGTTTTAGGAGGTTACCAGCCTCTAGCAAGCTCAAGTTTTCAAAAACAACATTCACAGAAATTACTGGACTTTGGAAAAATTATATTCAAAAGGGTGTCCCAATGCAAATTATTAGCATCATTATAGTTTATTTATGTGCCTAAACATCTTAGAAAGCAAATGTAGTCAAGTTCTTTTCCAGTATGAAAATATCTGTACTTCTGGCTCACTCCTCAGGGAACAAATGCATACATATGCCTACATGGATGCAAAAGTGAGCACAATTTTTTAAAATCTAACTAAAGGTGCACATCTCCCTGGAATAGTTTTTCTTTACCTCTTCATAAGTGCAACAGCCACATGAAGTTATATTTAAAGCATGATTGGGGAGAAAATGTTCCAAACAGCTTTATGCAGAAATGAAGACACACACACTCATAAACACACACACGCACACACACACACACACACAATTTCCTCCCTCATCCTCTTGAGCTGGAATCAAATTAGCTTTGCTTACTGAATCCTAATCTTTTAAGATTGTTTTGCTGGAGAAGCTTGTTCTGGTAGCTTTCTTCAGCCTCAAAATCTGGCTGCTATATCTCTCTTTGGTCTATGCCAGCTTTCTTTCCTTTTCAATTCTGGTTATAAATAGTAACACTGGGGAATTTACAAACAGTTTAAGTTGACAAAAATGCAGTGTTTCTCTTCCAATTTTTCTACAAAGAGAATTCCTATTGCTTGGGAGCCTCCTAATATCCACAGCTGGTAGTATTTCTCGACAAGGGTGTTGAAGTGATATACAAGACAGGGCTATTTTTACTTCCCATAGTTCTGTTTTGTTCTCCCTCCCTCCCTCTTTCTCTCTGTCCCTCCCCCTCCCCCTTCCTCTCCCTCCCTCCCTCTCCCTCCCTCCCTCTCTCATATTTATTTTATTCAATTTCTATAGCCGTTCAGCTTTACCCAGTGACTCAGGGAGGTTTACAATTCTAAAACTCTAAAACAATTAAAAACATTAAAATAATGAAAACATCCACAGAATCAGTAAGTACAATAAGCAGCCATGATGATAAATCAACTAATAGTAAAACCAAACAATGGGACCTTTTACATATTTCTAGCCCCAGGCTCAGATACACAGCCAAGTTTTTAATGCCTTGTGAAAGGCCAGCAGGATTGGGGCCATTCTAATATCTGAGTGGAGATTATTTCAGAAGGCTACAAAAGAGAAGGCCCTTCTTCTAGTCACTCTCTGACTGACACAGTGGTGGGATTCAAAAATTTTTTAGTACCGGTTCTGTGGGTGTGGCTTGGTGGGCATGGCAGGGGAAGGATACTGCAAAATCCCATTCCCTCCCCATCCCGCTAACCTGCTCTCCACTTCTGTTCTCCTGTGCAGGGCAACAAAAGAAGACCCAGCCAATCAGCTGGGATTTGGGAGGCAGAAAATAGATGGGGGCGGGGCCAGTCAGAGATGATATTTGCCGGTTCTCCAAACTACTCAAAATTTCTGCTACCGGTTCTCCAGAACTGGTCAGAACCTGCTGAATACCAGGATCTGCAGTGTGCCCAGTCTGTTGGGTCAAGTTGGATGGGTAGAAACTCTTAGAAAAAGACGGCCCCTCAGGTAACCTGGTCCCAAGCTTTGTAGGGCTTTAAAAGTGACAACCAGCACCTTGAATTGCACCTGGAAACACCAACAGCCAATGCATCTCATGCAGTAGTTATACAAGTTAGGCAGGGAATCAATGAAGATTGGGATTATTCTTATCACTGTTATGTACTTGCTTTAGGTTCTTAAGTTAAATACTGCATTTTGGGAATTCAGAGGATCAGTAGTGGTCTCTTAAGTTTTTGCACATTATTAGTGGAAGAAGTATATTTAAAAGGGGGAGTTAAGTTTATTTACAGAGAGGCATTATTTTATAATTTGCTGAGGCTCAACTAAAAGCCTGGATTTTTTTTAATTTTTATTTTTTTCAAAGAGTACACCTTCTAGGCTTGGTTACATTTGATTCGCCTGGTATGAAAACTGCAGTTTGCTTTGGTTAGCATTTTATGGCACAAAACCCTCACAGCAATGAAAAGCAGAGCACGAAATGAAAATCCAAAATGAAAATCATTAGTCTGTCTGAGGTACCTCAAAGGGAACAGTGATATTCTGGAGTGCAATATTTGTTATTCTCCAAATTATAACAGTTTCACCCAAGAGAAGTGTAATAAATCCCATTTACAGCCAAGGGCTTTAATCAAATAAAAATTATTGACTGTGCTGTGATTATTAGACAGCTGATGTCGGGATTTCCAATGTACTGTAAAATTAGTGTTAAGTGATAGAACTTCTCTGTTCTACGTTAACTTGCCTGCACAGACAGAGATTTGTACCCCTCCCCACCCCAAATTAAAGTTCATCCATGTTATCTTTCTGCTAGCATTCCTAGTGGGCTGCTTAGCTTTTATTTTAATTGTCCTTTCATGTTTTCTGTTCTGTGAAAAGGAAGAACCAATAAAACTTTGATTTTTGATGCAAATTCAAGTGGAACCCTGCTGTGGGTGTTCAAGAACAAATCTCCAGCAGACAACCAAGAAGAAATATTCTTTCTTTCTTTAAACTTCGGAGAGGCTACCAACTTGCTGCTTTTCCTTGTCATCCTGATTGATAATCAATTGCATGTTGACACACTTTTGGTGAAAGATTGATCAGTTCCAAGTCACCATATTGGATAGATGACTAACAATTGCTATATGACCTCTGAAGGGGCCTAATATTTAACAATTTACTTTGCAGAATATGGTTAATGTGTGATAGAAATACAGGTAGTCCTTGTATCATGATCACAATTGAGCCCAACATTTCTGTTGCTAAGTGAGACAGTTGCTAAGTGATTTTTCCCCATTTTATAATCTTTCTTGCATAATTGTTATGTGAATCACTGCTTTTGTTAAGTGAACTTGGCTTGTCAGAAAGTTGCAAAATGTGATCCCATGACCCCAGAACACTGAGCCAGTTGTCAAGCATCCAAATTTTGATCAAGTAACCATGGAGATGCTGCAATGGTTGTGTGAAAAACAATCATAAATCACTTTATTCAGTGCCACTGTAACTTCAAACGGTCACTAAATGAACTGTTGTAAGTCAAGGATAACTTGTAGAAAGAACAAAATACAGCTGGATTCTTAACCATGGGACTGAAATAGCTTGTGCTGATATGGCTTTGTAAGAACATTGCCATAACGATGAAGCCTAGAAGATGAGTTTGGGAATGACCCCTGCCCAAAGAGAAAGAGTCTCCCTCTCTCTCTCCCTCCCCCTCCCCCTCTCTCCCCCTCCCTCCCTCCCTCTCTACTTCTCTCCCTCTCTCCTTCTTTCTATCCTTCCCTCCTTCCCTCCTTTTCACTTCCCCTCTCTCCCTCCCTTCTCTTGCTCTCCCCCCTCCCCTCCCCTCTCCTCCTCCCCCCCTCTCTCCCCTCCCCTCTCCTCCTCCCTTCCTCTCCCTCTCTCATTCTCTCTCTCAAGTTTAGGTCCTAGGCCTGATAAACCAAGATTGTTAATCAGCATTTTTCAATCTTGCTGGGGCACATGATGCAATTTACAATTTTGTAATGCATATGATGCATATTCACCATGCAGATATTTGAAGCATTTTACTTTCCACTCCCTCCTCCTGTGTAGGAAACCAGAGGTTGGTATGAGAGTGATAAGTTTGATGACTTAAAGCAGATATCAAACAAAATAGACTTTTTGAAAAAAAATATGGTGGATCATAATAGTTTTTAAGTCATAATATTTTCAGGCCTACCATAGATGAACACAGTACGTAATTCTTTGCAGATATTTGACTACAGTAACAATAGATTAAATTGGAGAACACTGTGTCTGTGCTATAAGTCATTTCTTATTATTCTCTAATTCACCCCACTGTCTTCAGGGTCTTTGTGCTTGATCATCGAGATTGGTAAAATATTTATGGACTTCTGGGGGAGAAATGGCAGACTGAAAACAACTCTACAAAAACCATTTTCCAGTGATAGCAATTTCTGCTGGTTGTAGAGCTCTGGGAGATGAGGGAATAACCATTTTGCTCAAACTGTAGATGACACTTTTGAAAGGACACTAATTTTACATGTTTACTTTTCTAAATACTTTTGGAAATTGCTTGTCAACAGCTTTTCAGTTATTAGGGATCTTTGGATGGACAGTTTTGATAATACTTGATGAGTTTCCTTCAACTTTTAGTGAAAGAAATTTTAAATATAAGTTTAAGGACTCAACATATGTTTTTGAAAAAGCAGCAAAAAAGTGTTTAAAACTTTGATTTTAGAAAGCTAAAAATGAATTAAGAGCCCAGATGAATTTGAAATAAGATTTTGGAATTAATTATAAAGAATTCTTCCCATTGAAAAAGGGTTTTTAAAACAGAATCTTTAATTTTTTTTTAATAAAATTGGACACTAGAGGGAACTATAGGAAACTAAAAATTCTGATTAAAGGAGAACTACACTCAAACTTGAATTACAAATACAGAATGACATCGAACATATTGAAGGAACTTTGAGCCCAGAAATTAGTTTCAAGAGTATTTGGCTCTGTAGATAGATTGTGCTTAAAAGTTAAATAAAAGTCCTTATAGAAGAGGAAGAAGTTTAACTTGACAAGATTGAAACTACTTGCATTAAAAATGATAGATTACAAGAAGGACATGGAAAAAATTGTTACTGGGCACACAAAATAAACTGGCTGTTGTTTTGATAACTAAAAGGGATATACCAATAAAAAATTGAGAGTCTGACCTCAATAATTTTCCTTTCTTGAATTTACAAAAGAGGATTGTTAAAGCTTTGAAGAATTTTGTGAAAAAGGACAAAGAAAAAATGAAAAGAAATCAAATTCTAAGACATTATTTGAAGAGAGAAAATATCAAGATTGTTAGATGTAAAAAGAAAGAATATAAAGTTGTCTTATTTCATCAAGGATAAATATTGTTATTTCTGGTAATTCTTAATGGACTTTTGCTGATATCGGGACTGAAATGATAAGGTGTTATGGATTTGTTACTAAAATTGTTATACATGTATGTATGTATGTATGTATGTATATATGTATGTAGGTGTAGGTGTGTTCAGGCCTTTTCCTGTGTAAGATAAAGATTATCTTGGTGACGTTTTGGCGTGGTCCCACTCGCCATCCTCAGGCTGGTGCTTTCGGCTTCGTGCCAGTACAAGCAGTGTGTGATCAGAGATGCTGTCTCTCTATAAATACTGGTGGGGGGGTCTGGTTGGCTGCACTGCTGCCTCTTGATTGGTTGATGGAGTTGATGTTGGTATAATGGGCTGTGTGATGGCCTTGTGAGTTTTGTTGTGGAGATAGCCTGGATCTTGTGCTGTAATTTCCTGGGTCAGTTGTTTTGTAGTGATCTTTTTTCCATTAGCCTCTCATGTTTTAACGGCTTGGATAATGGGTTGTGTGATAGGCTTGCAAGTTCTTTTGTTGTGGAATCCTGGGTCCTGCGTTGTAATTTCCTGGGTTGTTTGTGTTTTGATCTCTTTTCCATTAGCCTCCTGTGTAGTAACGGCTTGGGTAATGGGTTGTGTGATGTCCTTCTGAGACTTATTTCTGTGGTATCCTTTGTCTTTTGCTGTGATATCCTGGGTCATTTGCTGTGTTGCAACTTTTTGAGTTCTTGTGGTGTAATTTCCTGAGTTTTCTGATATGATATCCTGAGCGGGTGGCTGCGATGTAGCATTCTGGATTTTGCTGCTCAATTCAAATGGATCAGTTAAACAAAGATTTGCTAGCACAAAACCTGGAATTGAGCAGCAAAATCCACCCTCAACTTTGGGACAAGATAAAACAACTTACAACTTGGAGAGCTGAAACTGAAACCACTTATAAAAATGAAAAACTCTTGAAGAAACTAAAGAAATTTGAACATGTCAAGAAAGCCCCCAGCAACTCACAACAACACCTGAAACAATTAGTATATAATGTTTCCAACAGAGAACTCACCAAAACAGAAACAGCTGTCCTAACCAAAGGATTCAATTATGTTATAGCACCCAAAAAAATCCCCACAGAATCCATCATATGTGCAGTAGAATCCAGCCTAACTAAATTAAATACAGATGAAGCTGACAGAATAAGACACCAGGTTACTAACATCCTATGCACAAGGAAACCACCTAAAAGCAACTTGCACAAAGAAGAACTCAAAGCGCTACAAGCCCTAAAATAATATAACAGCATAATCAAACTTACAGCAGACAAAGGGAATGCCACAGTAGTAATGGATAGAAAAGACTACGAAACAAAATTGACAGGCCTACTCCAAGACTCCACATAAAAAACCTATAAACACAGACCCAACCACATATCTGGAAAAATTAACCAAGAAGAAAATTATAACCAGCCACAAAAGCAAAGAGATCCAACAGTCGATCATCCCAAGAGAAAAATCTTCCAGATGCCCCAAACTATACGGCCTCCCAAAAATACACAAAGAAGGCATACCTCTCAGACCCATAGTCAGCTCCAAAGGAGCACCACTACAAAATCTAGCTAAATGCTTAGCAAAACAACTACAGCCCCATGCTGAAACCGCAGCTTCACATGTACAGAAGTCATACCACTTCTTGGAAATGATCAAAGATCTACACGTGGAACAAGAAGATCTGCTTGTAAGTTTCAACGTGGTTTCACTATTCAATCAAGTCCCGATAAAAGAAACTCTTGAAATCATCAAAAATAAATACCAACCAGCTGAACACCTCATGGAACTAACAGAACACTGCTAAACCAACACATATTTCATATACAAAGGACAAAGATACAAGCAAATTGAAGGAGCCCCTACGGGATCACCACTGTCACCCGTCATTGCAAACCTGTTCATGGAAGAATTTGAATCCAGAGCCCTGGCTAATTCCACCCACAAACCCAAACTATGGCTAAGATATATTGATGACACATTTGTGATTTGGCCCCATGGAAAAGAAAACCTAAACAATTTCCTAACACACCTAAACAGCACATACCCCATGTTAGGGATAACATTGTTTACCCTAACTGGTTTAGGTGAAATAATAACTATGAATCATAGTTAGTGTATGTAAGAGTGTATACAGCTTTAACTGAGAAATAGCAATTAAAGGAGTGGTTAAGAAAACAATATAAAAGTAGCAAGACTACGGCTTGCTCTCTCTCTCTCTGGCTTTGATGATCCCTGATTACTGCTTGGAATCAAGACTGCATAGCTCGAACGGGAGAGACAACAAAGGACTGATCTGTAAGTGAACTGACATAGGATATTCTACATGGACTTTGCTAAATGAATACCCCTGAATGGACTGACTACATGGTAAATGAATATTGGACTGTTATTTGACTATGCCATAAACTTATACTGGAATAAA
>BLBF01000007.1:27789946-27809031 GCA_015471245.1 Laticauda colubrina
TTCCTTCCTTCCTTCCTTCCTTCCTTCCTTCCTTCCTTCCTTCCTTCTTTCCTTCCTTCCTTTTCAGCTGAGATTTCCAGGAATCTAGCAACAGTTTGCTCAATCACGATTGCCATTAGAAGCCCTCCTCAGGAAAGTAGTGTATAGTTATTTTTGATGGTCTGGAATATTGCTGCCAATCTCTCCCTGCTGTTTCTTTTTTTATTGGATTTAGTATTGTCGTTGTTTTGTTCTCCAATCGTAAATCTATAAAGTTTCAGACTAGTTTTAAAGACAAATCTGAAGTTTATAAATTGTTAAAAAAATAAAATGAAACCTTGACAAGAACAGAGTGACAGTTTTGAGATGAAATGAAAGAAGCAGTCTACTACCAGGGTTAGCTGTTAGGCTACTTGTAACCAGGGGTGGGATTCTACCAGTTTGTACCTATTCACTAGAACTGGTTGTTAACATTCAGCTCAGAGAACTGGTTGTTAGAAGAAATTACTGGCCTAATCCTGTAAGGAAGGCAAGAAGGAAACATTCTGGTGTTCCTTACAGAAACTGCCTCTCCGTTGACCCTCATTACATTCTTGGCAGGACTAGACTTCCTGTCTCAGGAACATGTCTAGAGTTTTTCCCCCTCCTTTACTGGTACTTTGCTTGTGTGGAGTGACCATTTAAAGTTACAATGGCACTGAAAAAAGTGACTTATGACTTTTTTCACACTTACGACTGTTGCATCATCCCCAGAGCCATGAGAGGCCAGGTGAGGAGATGCATGCCTCAATGTGAATGTTATTGAATTGGCCACACCCAGCCAATAACATGACCACCAAGCCACGCCCACCAACTTATCCTGGCCCACAGAACTGATTGTTAAAAAATTTGAACCCCACCCCTGCTTGTAACCACAAGTTCATCACTACTCTTTAAGGGCATTAAACCCATACTTGAAAGGAGCCAGAATGTGATCTATCTCTACTTTTTCCAGCTCAGGTAGCTTGGGGATGAATGGCAAGATCCACTAAATGTGGCAGAGAAGTGAGGAAGGAAGGCTTCTTGTCCAGAAGATTTTCAATTTCATGGATCAACCCTGTGTAATCAGAGAACTAGTAAATAAAACTGTACTTTCAAAACAGACAAGCTGTAAGAAAGTGTTCAGGAGCCCAAGAGTCTGTGTGTCCCTATAGCAACTTAAAGTTGCTGCTAGGAGCTGGTCAGAACCCAACATTTAACAATATCGGTAACCATACTGTTGCTGAAACATTGTAAATTGTGTCCATACCAAGTGTTGGGATAGAAAGGTGGAAATACTTCTTTAAGAAATTACTTTAAGCTGCCTCATGTGTGAAGTATAAACAACACCAGCCTCATGTGGGCATGTTATTTAAATGTGGTTAAAGGTGTCTTTTGCTGCCATTACTGGGACACAAAGATGAGACCTTTGCTTGAATAAAAAGAATGAAGACAGTGTAATGATCATCCCCCCCCCCCCAAAAAAAAGATATCTGGCTTTACAAGCATGGTGGAATCCAACATATGGTCGAACATGGCTTTGCATGTTACATGAACTCAGCATTTTTGTTTGTAAACTGAGGTATACAATATTTTGTGTGAATCCAGCCAACTGGAGACGGCTTCTTCCAAGTATTTATGTATTTCGTAAAATTCATGTCCTGCCTTTCCATGACATAATCTCTGCTCCTTAAATTCTCCTTAAAGTAGGGCAGCAAAAATAAAAGCAAATAACAATAACAATATCTCACAATAGAAAAAAAATGAGAAAATGGTTAGTTTAGGAACAGTCATTTTCAAAAGGTTGGAATAAAATCAGCTTAGTCAGCTTCTATACCTTCTGCAGGCTGTTTGAAATTATAGAAACCCCAGTTATATAAGACTTGGCTCTATATTTCTGGTGGTTTAAGAACACAAATTAAGATTTAGTCCATTTTCCATGAATAATTTTTTTAGAAAATTCTGTTTTATTCAAAAGAAATGGTCGCAGAAGATTATTATATAGCCATGCAGATTGGTAGCAGAGGATGGTTACATAGCCAAGAAGATCAAATAAAATGTACAGTGTACTGACATGAGGACCCTTGCTGCTTAAAGCCCATGTCACATTGCACCAACGGATGCAAAGAGGATGCAAAAGGGAAAAAAAAGCTTGCCATCCATTGGAAAATGCGATGCATCCGTTGTGCACTCACTGCATACGTTTTTCATACTCTCTATCCGTCCAGCATCCGTCTACTGTGATTTCATCTCCTTAAAAAGTTTTGAGCTGCACAAAACTTTTTGAGCGGATGAAGTATCCAACGCGTCCGTTCTACATCCTCTACGCGTATGGGGAACATCCGTTATACGTCCATTGTCATCCATTACATGTCCGCTATATCCGCTAGGCATCTGCTGCACATGCACGCAACTCAAATCCGCTCCAGCAGAAAACGGACACAGGGAGGAAGTGAAACGGATGCACAATGGACACACAGCGTAAGTAGCACGGACATAGAAAGGATGAAAGCAGATGCAGCTCAGATATAAAGCATTAAAATGGACAAAACATTCATATATGGGATGTATCTCGGATATTTATGTGAGTATGTGGAAGGACACCTAGCGGAAAACCGACATTTCTGATAAAAAGGGGGAGGAAATCACCTGGATCTCACTTTCAGTCCAGCAGCCGTGGGGTACAGACCTCTTCACCCTTGCTCTTGCTCTTCAACATCATCCATTGATCTCCACCATGGATCATCGCACACTCCTTTTGGTCGCCGCCATCATTCAACACCAGAACCAAGCCCTCTTCAGGCTCTTTCATCTTTTCTACGGGAAGAAAAGGAGGCGGCCAAGAAGTGTCTGGGTCCGACGATGGATCGGGAGAAGAGCGGAGTTTGGACTGTATGACAAGCTGATGGTGGAGCTGAGGAACGAAGACACTCGTGCATTCCAGGACTTCATGAGGATGCCACCAGCCATGTTTGATGAAGTTGTGGAGCATCTGAGACACAGGTTGACCAAGCCTAGCACCAACTTCCATCCTAGCCTGGACCCTGGGCTGAAGGTGGCACTGACTCTGCACCATCTGGCATCCGGAACCTCAAACAGAAACATGCAGTACAGCTGGAGGGTGCCACACAACACCATCAGCATTGTGGTCAGAGAAGTGGTGCAGGCCATCATCAAAGAATGATGGAGTATGGGTTTCAAGTATGGGTTTAATGCCCTCCTCCAGTGCCCCTCCACTGAACAAGGCTGGAGGAAAGTTGCAGAACAGTGGTATCAGAAGTGGAACTTCCCCCACACCGTTGGAGCCATAGATGGGAAGCACGTGGCCTGCAAAGCTCCAGTCAAGTCAGGGTCCACTTATTTCAACTACAAGGGCTTCTTCAGAATCATCCTCTTCGCCATGGTCGATGCTGACAACAAGTTAATGTACATCGATGCTTCAGGCAACGGGTCAGCTTCAGATGCCCAGGTATAGAACGCCAGTGACCTCAAGGAGGGGCTGGAACGCAACCTCATCATGGGCTTCCCAGATCCAGACCACCTGCCCAATGACACACAAGATGTGCCCAACTTCATCATGGGGGATGACGCCTTCTCCCTCAGAACCTACCTCATGAAGCCCTACACTTCAAGATACCTCACCCCTGAAGAGAGGATCTTCAACTACAGGCTGTCCAGGGCAAGTTGGGTGGTGGAGAACGCCTTTGGCATCCTCGCCAACAGGTTCCAGGTACTTCTCACCACCATGCAGCATCGCCCACAGACTATGAGGAGCATCGTGGAAGCTTGCTGCATCCTGCACAATCTCATGCGCATCCGCTACCCAGTGTTGTGGAACAGGCTTGTGGACCGTCAACAAGGCAATGGGGACATTGAGCCTGGTGAATGGAGGCAAGGACAAAACCTGATAGACACTGTGGATGTAGATAGATCCCAACAGAGCTTCACATGAAGGGAAGAAACAGTGCAACCTCCTGAAAAACTGGTGCAACTCCCCAGCTGGAGCAGTGGAGTGGCAAGACAGGATGGGAGATGCTTAACGGATGCTTCCTTGAGCCTGTCTCATAACACTGATGAGATTGTGCCATGTATGTTGACTGGCTTTATAATGAATAGGGGATTAATAAAGAGTTTTGTTTATTTTGAAATGTGTTGATCAATGAATAAATTGTTATTGATAATAAAGGGCCATATGTGTGGCAGCTAGGAGGGTGGACCATACAGTCCCACTATGCTTGCACTGGAGGTTTATCTATCCCACAACTATCCTTACCCATCCCACAGCTATCCTTACCCTTCCCACAGCTATCCTTACCCATCCCACAACTATCCTTACCCATTCCACAACTATCCTTACCCATCCCACAGCTATCCTTACCCATCCCACAACTATCCTTACCCATCCCACAACTATCCTTACCCATCCCGCAAGCATGCAAAGGCTTAATCCTTTTTTCAAAATTTTCACCAACACTTTATTAAGTAAAAAAAATGAACCAAGTGTGTGAAGCAAAGATAACCTTTATTAATAGCAAACTGTATGACTTTATTAAAAATCAAAATGACCCAAGTAAAGTGTCTTAAGCAAAGATAAAGTGAACAGGTAACAACTCAGTCTCTGGCACTCTTCTCAGTCACTCTGAGGCGTGCCCATGGTCTCAGATGAAAAGGGGCCAGGGACTGTGGAGGTGGCTGTTGCTGGAGTTCTGGTCTGAGGCGCCATTGGGGTGCCTGGCCCTGAGAGTACAACAGGAGATGGTGTGTGCAGGAAGCTCTCAGAGAGCTGACTCAGTCCCATGAGGTTGAGAGGCCCTTCATCAAGTACCTGGGATGTGAGGCCCAAGACTGATGACAGATGTTCTGAGGAAGGGCTTGGCTGTGGGGTGGAGGAAGGAGGAGTGTAGTGAGGCTGTCTGGTCTGCAGCTGGGTCAGGTGAGGTGTTTGTGGCATCTGTGGCATCCGATGAACCTGGGCCTGGACTGGGAAGGTCTGCCTCTGCTGTGGGAAGTCCTGGTAGTGGTAGGCTTGGTTGGTGAGGGGCTGTTGAAATCCGTGGAAGGGCTGTGACATCGCGTGGGGTGGAGGAGCAGACCTGGAGTGGGTAGGAGCAGGTTCAGCTGGGCCTGGAGGGTGGTGCAGAAGAGCTGTGATCCTCTACTTCATCACCTGGTCCTGGGCCTCGGGCATGTCCATGAGGGTCTGGCTCACATAGGTGATGAAGGGCTTGTGGTTCAAGGATGGTATGTTGAAGTGGATCAGCTGGGAGAGAAGATCTGTGCTGGCTTTGATTGTGTCCCTGATCTCCAAGAGGACTCTGTCCTTCCGGTCTGCCTCTCTGCCTGCTTTCTGTGGAAGTGGAGCTGGGTGTGGGTGTGGGTTGGTCTCTGGTGGCTGCCTCTTCTTGCTCCATCTGAGACAGGGGATCCTCCATGTCCTCTGGCATGGGAGTGCAGCTGTCAGGGGGGTCTCCATCATGGGGCCCTCCAAATACACCTGCCTGTTCACGGTCACTGTCTCCTGGCCGGAAGAGGAGTGGCTCTCTGTGGGCTGTCTGAGGGAGAGGGTTGACAGAGGGCCTGCTCCTCGGTGGCGGATCTCACCCTCCAGGAAGCTGTACTTGGCCATGACATAGGTCTCCCGGTTAGTGAGCTTGAGAGCGGCCTGTCCGGATTTCTTCAGGTGCAGCTTGCCATACCAGGTGTGCATATGCTTCCACCACCCCAGGAGGACATCTGAAGTGTAGCCCAGGCTCTCCGCCTTCTCTCTCCATTCTGCCTGCTTCCGCTTGGTGTCGTGATAGAGCCTGTGGCCCTTCCTCCACAGGTACTCGTTCTCCCTCAGCCATTCCAGCACCTCCTCCTCATGGTCTTCGGAAATGGAGTACTGTTTCCTCTCTCCCTTCTCCTTGCCTTGCCTCTTCCTCCCTCTGGCAGGGGCTTCAGGGCCTTCAGCAGCAGGGCTTTGAGGGCCTTGGGGCTGGTCCACCATAGCAGTAGCAGCAGGAGAAGCATCAGCAGTAGCAGGAGAAGCACCAGCACCAGCAGGAGAAGCACCAACAGCACCACCAGCAGCAGGAGAAGCAGCAGCAGGAGAAGCAGCAGCTGGAAAAGCACCAGCAGCACCAGCAGGAGAAGCACCAGCAGCAACACCAGGAGTACCACCAGCAGCAGCAACACCAGGAGTACCACCACCAGCAGCAGAAGCACCAGCAGCTTCAGAGTCAGCGCCAGAGGGTGGGATGGGGGTTCTGTTGTTCTTGCCAGGGCTGGCAGGAGTAGGCACAGGCTTCCTCTTCTTCCCCATGGTGTTCTCTCAAGATGTCTCTGGCAGCAGGTCTTTCCTCTGAATGCTGACTGCTTGCGAGCTGCATCCTTTTATATCTGCGGAGCTGATGCAATTCATCCTCCCCGCATGCGCAGTGAATGCTTTGTATCTGCTACGCATCCGCTAGGCATCCTATAGGCATCCGTGATGCATCCGCATCATCCGCTATGCATCTGCTTCTTCCGTTATGTGTCCGCTTCGCTATTCTCCCCCGGAAGCCCTGCGGATGTGTCATCCGCTTCCATCCGCTTCCATCTGCTAGGCTTCCTATGAACATCCACTTACCATCCTTGCTACGTACTACCCACGTCCGTTCCTTTCCGTTCCTTTCCATTCTGTTTATGCAAATTTGGGGCACTTTTGAGAGTGGATAACAACGGATGGATCCACCCCTGAAAGTTTGCTCGTTCTCTGTGTCCTTTTTGTATACGTTTCGCATCCGTCGGCCAGTGTGACCTAGCCTTTAGTCTGCAGGGACACAACTATGTAGCTCTTGGTAACAAAGTGGCTACTTTTTGCTTTGGTTGTTGTGGGGTCAAAATGTGACAATTCAAAAAAGAGGTGAGAGAAAGCATCGCCAAGGTTTTGAAAGATTTCAGAAAAGTCACAAAGTGTTTCTTCTTTTAAAAATTCTGCATTGTTGAAATTCTATCACAGAAACATACAACACAATTCTTTAGTAGGAACATTTGCTCATATGACAGAAATTCCGTGAAAGAGAATGAGGGAAGTGCAGTATAAACACAAATCTCCTAGCCCAAAACAATTCCCAGTTTCTGGCTTAAGCTGCATAATATTATCTTAGCATTTACCCAAGTCAACTATTGCTTAAAAGGTTGCATTCTTGGCCCGTGAACTACAGAGACTTTTGAGGTAGGTGGGTAGATTTGTGCTTTTACTTAATGAACCAGGAAGTCTCAGTGATTTCTAATGGCCCTAGTCCTATTTTTTTTTTGTTCATGCATGAACAGTTAGAAAGCAGCCAAAAAGGAATTTCAGGCAGCGTGCTGATAAAGAAATAATCCCAACTCTCCATTTCATTACATAAATTGTTACTCTTGTGATAAGGTCACATTTGAATCAACTTCTTTCCTTATGGCATCAGGCAGCTCGCTTTGAACATCTGCTTCAAAGCAAGCTGCCTGATGAGGCTTTTTTTCAGCCTCTTTTCAGCTTATTACAGCACTTGTTTTTCCACTGAAGCTCTGCCCAATCTGAGGCTCTCTGCAGGGGTTGGTTTTTATTTCTCTGAATCCCAAAACAACATCATTATGGGTAGAAGATTCTAAGAGCTGAAATCCAATACATTTGGAAAACATCAAACTAGGATTTAAGCCTGCTTGGTGTGCTAGATGGAAAAAAAGGCATTACGACATGACATGTGGGTATTTATTTATTCTAGTCGTGTCTTAGCCATTAAAGCCAGCTGGGTGACTTTGAGCCAGTCACTCTCTCTTAGCCCAACCAACCTCATAGGGTTGCTGTTATGAGGAAAATAGGAGGAGCAAAGTGTGTTGGATAACTCATTGCCTTATTTGTAAAACCAATAAAGTTAGGATATAGAATAACAGAGTTGGAAGGGAGCTTGGAGGTCTTCTAATCCAATGCCCTGCTCAAGCATGAGACTCAAAACCCATGATGGCGAACCTATGGCATGTGTGCTGGAAGTGGCATGCAGAGCCATCTCTGCCCGCCCACGAGCTGTCACCCCAGAGCAGGTCCACTAACGCAGGCGTGCTTGCCACCCACCCACCAGCTGATAGTTGGGTAACTGCCATGCATGTGCGGTGGTGGGGCACACGCAGGAGATGTGCATGCATGCTCAGAAATGCGTGCATGGGGGGGTTGCACATGCATCCACAGAGATGTGCAGCATGCACAGGGGGTTGCGTGCACATGCACAGGGGGCATGCACCCTCCACATGCATTGCCTTATGGGTGCTGGCATGTGTGTACGTATGTATGTGTGTGTGTACATGTGTGCACTTTTGGCACACAAGGATGGAAATGTTAGCTATAACTGCTCTATACCATTCTGGACAAAGAGCTGTCCAATCTCTTATTAAAAACCTCCAGCATTGGAGCACCTACCATTTCTTTGAGGCAAGTTTTTTCCCCCTATGATTAATTATTCTTATGGTCAGGAAATTTTTTCCTAGTTCGAGGTTGCTTTTATTGTATTCTGCAATTTTGGGAATATTGCAATTTTCATGGTTATATTTAGTTTAATTCCATGCCCAAACATGTCATACTTGTTTTTTATGAATTGTTATGTGCTCCTTATAGTTATAAAATGACAAAGGCAGCAATATATTGTAAATCCTATAAAGTAGTCAGTCAGTCAACATTGATATCTTACTTATTTCCTCACATGGTCAGGTCATTTTAATTGCTCACCAATGGCTGATTAGTGCTTTTTCAATAGTTTGGGCCATATTACAAATGATGAGATTTGCACAAAGAGATAGAACTTTGCATTATGATGTTGTAACTATGTATCATTTATGTGTTTGCAACTGTGTATCAATGCAACTATGTATCATTCAGACATTTGCAACATTGTATCATTCACGTGTAATCATTAAGCTTCTGTCTTCTCAGTGATCTTTTACAGGGCACGTACAGAGACAAGGAGTCAAACATTTGCAGAAATGGTTTATTCACTTGGGATTACATTGTCTGGTATGCAGCTTTGTGAAGAAGTAATATCCTGATCAAATATAAATCTTGCCATCCTGTCTGTCCTGATATCTTGCTTTTGTTTGATCCATTGTTAAATCTGTATATTCCGTCTGACCTAGGCTTAACCTAGGTTCTGAATAAACAATCACCCCCTTTTGAATGAGCATAATAAAAGAGCGTGTACCCGGACATTCGGGGCGCACTCATCGCGAGGAACTTCGTCTCCTGTCGTTTCTCTCTCCTTCGCTCCCTATCATGAGACGCCCATCTGATGCGGGATAGCAGATACCGCATTATGACTTTCAGATTTACAAGGTATTAACCTTGGGGTTTGTTTATCTCCCTCTCCAGTACAATTACCCCATGCCTTCTGGTGAAAATGATCACATAATATGCAGGCAATTTCTGAAGTTAACTGTACTTGTTGAGACACCAAGTGAGAGTGATCCAGCTTGTCATTCTCTGGACAATGTTGCATTATTTTGTGGGACGATAATCTTTTTTGCTTTCACCTCATTGCTCCCAATCTCTTTGTAACAACTTGGTAGCTCTTGGACTTTTTTTTTTAGTTACTTAAACTGAATCTAGGAGCACTCAAACCAGATCAGATGACTGATGTATCTTGCCTTCAGGAACCCTACTATAAATCAGTCAGATGCCGATTAAAAGCTTATAAGCAAGTAACTTAGATGCTGTTGAGTGGATTCCGGTATCTGATAATTGGCAGACACAACCATTTTGTTTCCTTAGTAATAAAGAAGCTTGCTATAGATTTCCTTTACCGATCCACAATGGAAAGTGCCCTCACATATTGTGTCATGGTATGGTACATTGGCTTAACAGCAGTGTATAGGAAAACACTATAGAGGGTGATGAGCATAGCACAAAAAATCATGGGCTTCCCCCTAACTCCACTGGATTAAATTGCCAGGTCCCACTGCCTTAGCAGAGTGAGGAAAATCCTAAGGGATGACTCACACCCTGGACAGCATTTCTTTATTCTCCTACTGTTGGGAAGGGGATATAGAAGCATAGCCAGCAAATATATATATGGAATGTCCTTTGACTGGATAATACCACTCTCAGGATCCTTCCACAAGTGATATTTGAATGATGTCTGTCTCCACATACAAATATCTGGATGCTGGTGTTCAGAGCAGCCATGAAGGGCTGGCTCTTCAGCCAGGTCTTTGGTGAGACTGGACACTTCATCACACTTTCATTATTCAGTTTTATCTTTCATTAATTTCATGCTGATTTCTTTATTTAATCATTGTGAGCTGCCCAGAATCATTGGGAGTTTGACAACATACAAGTTGAATACATCATTATCATCATCATCATCATCATCATCATCATCATCATCATCATCATTCCTGTTGCTGTTGTTGCTGTTGTTGCTATTATTATATCAAGAGTTGCATTTATATATACACTGTAAATATCTATTTATTTATGATTAAACTTACATACCTCCCATGTTGTCCAGAAGTGACTCTAGGTGGCTTGTAGCAATAGCACTTATATACCACTTCACAGTGCTTTACATCCCTCTCTAAGTAGTTTACAGAGTCAGCATATTTTCCCCAACAATATGGGTCCTCATTTTACCCACCTTGGAAGAAAGGAAAGCTGAGTCAGTGTTGAGCTGGTAAGACTCGAACTGCTTGCAGTTGGTAGAATTAGCTTGCAGTACTGCATTGTAACCACTGTGCTACCAATAAAATATGTTTATATGCTTTTATACCAATAAAAGCCACAAGATTAAAAAAAAATTAACACAAAAATGACTTAAAAATTAAGAAATAATATGGCAAGGAAGGGAGCAAGATGCACATGGGGAGGAGGTGGGGTCTCATCCTAGTCCATTAACCATCTCCAGTATTATACATCTCCATTGGAGGACCAGACCAACTGGTAGAGCCAGGTATGTGTAGGTTGGACTATGTTGTATATTTGCACCATATTCTTTCTGATGAACCTTTTAATATTGCAGATTCTTGTTTTATGCTATTCTGTTTTTAATTCTCTTTCCCCACTTTTTTGTTGTTGTAACCTGCTAAGAAAATAACATTATGGGGTGACTATGTGTACATCTTTAATAAAAATGGAAGGAGAAGTCTTTTGCTTCTCAAAGTATGTCATGCTTCATGAAACAGGCACAGTAGGATAGACATTTTAAGAAATTATGTCCTTGTGTTGAAAAAAAAAACACCATTTGAGAATATCTACACAGATTACCTTCCACCCTCCCTGCCATCCTCCCTGTCATCTTGCAAGGGTGGAAACTGCTGTTAGGTATGAAATTCTTATGAATTCTATTATAAAGACAGTACTGTGATTTTTTTTATTCCATTCAAACTTTGGAGTATTTTCAAAAAGATATAATATATCCAGAAGTCATTCTTCGTATAATACTGTGTAGATTCATGCTTGTTTGAATCACTGCCCTAAATATAATACATCTACTTATGCATTTGCTGAGAATGCAAATTTGTAGCCATGTAGAATTAATGAAGACGTTTTGTTGATTTCCAGATTTGGAGAAAAAGCATCTTGTTTAAATTCTTTCTAATCTCTTGGTTTGTGTATGATATTTGTCAGACACCACATTCCAAAAACTGCAAAGACAAGATGAGAAAATTAATAACTTCTAATTAAAATTAATTGCCTGTAAAATAAGATTCCACATTCCTCACATAAATTAATCCCCCATTTGATATACTGCCCATTCTCTCTTGCACCACATAAACTACTCTCACAAACAAAAATACACACAGATGCGTCCCCTCCCTCCTTCCATTAGACTGCAGAAAAGAAGAATACAAAAAATGAGGATGGTGATATGGCAAAGGAAATGGATAGCTGTCCTAGGAAAGGAAGAAAAGAGTAAGAAAAGCCCCTTCTAAGGGTTGGAAAAAGGTTTAACACTGAGCAGGCAATAAGTTTCTCACAAGCAATAGCAATCCCAAAAGGCATCTATGTTTTTCAGCTGCTAATATATTTAGGGATTTACACCCCTGCCTATTTATTTTCAATGGTATATTCCATTCTTCTCCAAACGACCTCATGCTCCCTGGTATTCTGGGCTATTAAGGCAGCTTGCAAGAGCCCCTCGATGAGGGCATGAGTTATTAAGAAGTTTGATAGATAGAACATCGAAGAAAATTGGAAGGGCTCTTGGAGTCATCTAGTCCAACCCTCTGCTTGAGCAGGAGAATCTAGAGAGCTAGAGTTAGCTAGATAGATGATAGATAGCTATAGATGGATAGCTAGATGATTGATTGATAGATAGATATAGATGGCTAAATGGCTATAGATGGATATATAGATATAGATGGAGAGGGGGGAGCAAATTCTCTATACCTTTGAATTCTCCAATTTCTCCTTGGATCACCCTCTGAAGATGCCCTCATTTTAAAGGATCCCATTTTTCAGAATGGGTTGATCCAGAAGCATAACCTCTGGAAAGGTGCCTTTTGCCTTAATTGTGGAGTTGTCATAGCCCAGTTCATAAACATAGCTGCAGGATGTAAAAATGGCATGAAGGATAATTGGCCATCCTGCTCAAGAATGGCATGGGTTCTCCCTCTCTACTGGTATTAAATATGGCTGAGATTATATTTTTTCCAATTTAAAATAATAGCATTCCCTTATTAAAAATAAAATACTATTTTCTCCTGATCTGTGATTGTTTTGTTTATTTATAGTGTTTCCCCCCACAGGACTGCAGTGGAAATGACAGTAGGCATTAATATTTAAAGCTGGAGAGCTAACTAGCTATGTAGGTATTTACTCTGCTCCAGTGTGATGCGAAAATGCTTTATACAGCTGAAATGGATATTTATGCTTTCCCTGTAAGAGAGGCAGTATTAATTTTGTCAATTAAAACTGTGTCTATGTGTTAGCTCTGCCACATTTTGCAGTAAAGTATGGAAACTTATTTGAATTTGTTTGAAGATTAATGGATTTTTCTGTTTTTCATTAGAATAATGTATATCTATTTCATGTTACTTTGATTTAAAAGTGGAGTGGATGAAGAACAGGGCTAAGCAGCAGCACAGCTTGCTTAAGCCCATGTCACACTGAACCAACAGATGCAAAGAGGATGTAAAACGGACAAAAAGCCTTGCCATCCGTTCGAAAACACGATGTACTCACTGCCTCTGTTTTGCTTCCTCTCTATCTGTCCAGCATCCGTTTATGGAAGTTTCATCCGCTCCAAAAGTTTTGGGCTGCCTAAAACTTTTGCATGGAAAATGTATCCAGTTCATCCATTCTGCATCCACTACGCATCCGCTACGCATCCGTTATACATCCGTTACGCATCCGCTATATCCGCTAGGCGTCCGCTACGCATCCGCGCAACTCGCATCCGCCCGGACGCAGGGAGGAAGCGGAATGGATGCAGAACGGATGCCTAGCGGATGCAGAATGGAAACAAAGCGTTTAAAACGGAAAAAACGTTTGCAGAGGGGACCTATCTTGGATTTTAAGGATGTCTAGAGGATGCCTAGAGGATGCCTAGAGGATGCCTAGCGGAAAACCTATACTGCCTATAAAAAGGGGGAGCAACTCGCCTGCATCTCACTTTCAGAACAGCAGCACAGCGGTGCAGACCTCTGCAGCCTTCATCAGGCTCTTCCTCTTCCACAGCATCCAGTCATGTCCACCGTGGATTGTAACAAAGTCCTTTCGGCAGCCACCATCGTTCTGCAACAGTGCGAAGCCATCTGTAGGCTCTGTGAAGTCTACTGCGAGAAGAAAAGGAGACACCCCAAAAGAGTCTGGATCCGAAGATGGTTCACCAGAAGAGCAGAGGATGGACTGTACAACAAGCTGATGGTGGAGCTCAGGAATGAAGACACTCGGGCGTTCTAGAACTTCATGAGGATGCCTCCAGCCATGTTTGACGAAGTTGTGCAGCGGCTGACACCCAGGTTGACCAAGGCAAACACCAACTTCCGGCCCAGCTTGGAACCTGGGCTCAAGATGGCACTCACTCTGCACCACCTGGCCTCAGGGACCTCCTACAGGAGCATGCAGTACGGCTGGAGGGTGCCATCCAACACCATCAGCATTGTGGTCAGAGAAGTGGTGCAGGCCATCATTGAAGAATACAAGGAGGAGCTCCTCCAGTACCCCTCCACTGAAGAAGGATGGAAGGAAGTTGCAGAGCAGTGGTATCAGAAGTGGAACTTACCACACTCCATTGGAGCCATAGATGGCAAGCACGTGGCCTGCAAATCTCCAGCCAAGTCGGGGTCCACTTATTTCAACTCCAAGGGCTTCTTCAGCATCATCCTCTTCGCCATGGTCGATGCTGACTACAAGTTCATGTACATCGATGCTTCAGGCAACGGCTCATCTTCAGATGCCCAGGTATACAACGCCAGTCACCTCAAGGAGGAGCTGGAACGCAACCTCATGGTGGGCTTCCCATATCCAGATACCCTGCCCAACGACACACAAGATGTGCCCTACTTCATCGTGGGGGATGATGCCTTCTCCCTCACAACCTACATCATGAAGCCCTACACCTCCAGACTCCTCACCCGTGAAGTGAGGATCCTCAACTACAGGCTGTCCAGGGCACGGCGGGTAGCGGAGAATGCCTTTGGCATCCTGGCCAACAGGTTCCAGGTACTTCTCGCCACCATGCAGCATTGCCCAGAGACCGTGAGGAGGATCATGGAAGCTTGCTGCATCCTGCACAATCTCATGCGCACCCGCTACCCAGTCTTGCAGAACAGGCTCGTGGACCTCCAACAAGGCAATGGGGACATGGAGCCTGGGGAATGGAGGCAAGGGCAAAACCTGATCGACACTGAGGATGTGCAAGGCCCAAAAGAGCCTCACATGAAGCGAAGAAGCAGCGCAACCTCCTGAGACAATGGTGCAACTCCCCAGCTGGAGCAGTGGAGTGGCAAGACAGGATGGAAGATGCTTAATGGATGCTTCCTTCAGCCTGTCTCATCACATGGATGAGATTGGACCATGTATGTTTGGTTGGCCTACAATGAACAGGGCGTTTAATAAAGAGTTGTGTTTATGTTGACATGTGTGGATAATTATTACATTATTATTGATAATAAAGGGCCGTAGGTGTGGCACCTGGGAGGGTGGACCATACAGTCCCACTATGCTTGCACTGGAGGTTTATCTATCCCACAGCTATTACCCATCCCACAGCTATCCCTGCCCATCCCACAGCTATCTCACCCATCCCACAGTTATCTTAACCCATCCCACAAGCATGCAAAGGCTTAAACCATTTCTAAAAGTTTCCAGCAAGACTTTATTAAAAAAAAGAAATGAAGCAAGTGTGTGAATCAAAAATAGACTTTATTAACAACAAGCTATAAGACAAAAATGAGTCTCTGGCACTCCTCTTGGTTGCTCAGTCTCAGGGGTGAAGGGTGCAGGTGCTGTGGAGGTGGCTGGTGCTGGAGTGCTTGTCATCAGCTCCTCCAAAAGCAGAAGCAGCAGAAGCCCCAGTCCCAGAAGAGCGAGCCCGTGCTGCAGAGCCCCAGCAGAACCAGAGTGAGGGCCAGGGGGCGGGATGGTAGCCCTGTCCCTCTTGCAAGGGCTGGCAGCAGATGGCTGAGGCTTGCTGTGCTTCAGCATGGTTGTGGGGTTGCTGGCTGGCAGGGTGGCTGGCAGGAACCAAGGCTGGCAGGAAGGCTGGCAGGGAGGCAGACACCAAGGCTGGCAGCAAGGCTGGCAGGGAGGCAGACACCAAGGCTGGCAGGGAGGCTGGCAGGCAGGCAGACAGCAAGGCTGGCAGGGAGGCTGGCAGCAAGGCTGGCAGCAAGGCTGGCAGTAAGGCTGGCAGGCAGACATGCAAGCAGGACAGGCAAGGCAGTCAATGTGTCTGGCAGCAGGTCTTTCCTCTGAATGGCGACCTGCTTCCGAGCTGCTTCCGTTATATCCGCGGGGCTGACGCAATGCATCCTCCCCGCATGCGCAATTAATGCCAGGCATCCATTAGGCTTCCGCTGTGCATCCGCTAGGCTTCCGCTGTGCATCCGCTTCATCCACTCTGCATCCGCTCTGCATCCGCTGTATCCGTTCCGCGTCCGCTTTGCTGAGACCCCCCGGAAGCCTAGCGGTTGTGCCATCTGCTCCCATCCACTTCCATCCACTGGGCTTCTGTTCCGCATCCCCTTTGCATCCGCCCTGCATCCTCCCCGCCTCCTTGTTATCCGCTCTGGTTGTGCAAATTTTTGCCCCTTTTGAGAGCGGATAGCAACGAATGGAACATTTTGCTCGTCTGCTGTGTCCTTTTTGCATCTGTTGGGCAGTGTGACATGGGCTTTAGATGTACCTCTTTTATTTCAGGCCAACCTTTGAGATTATGAGAAAGAAAGAAAAAAGAAATAAGCCCACTATTGGATTTTGAGTCTTCCAGCCCTCAAAAGCAGTTTGAAAGCAATCCACAACAGCCTTCACTTTCCAGGATTCAGAAACAGAACAAGAAATAATCCAATTTCTGAAAGGGAAATTAATAAAACAACAACCTACATTCCTTGTGAAAGAGGAAAAGAAATCAGAGGGCCTACTCCTTGCCTTTTTAAAAGGGAAGCTACTCAATAGAGTTCTTCAGGCTTATTTTCCCTAACAGGACCTACTGGGGCAAGGGTGTCAAACCTACATTGCCACAGTAGTGTCATGTGTCATATTGGGACTCCCCCCCCTTTGCTAAACCAGGCATGGGTGTGGCCAGTGGTGATGCATCAGGCCCATGGGCTGCGAGTTTGACAGCCCTGTACTGGGGCAATTGATACTCAGGAGCCAGGAGGATGCCTAAGCCAAGAAATTCAAGGGCAACATGGCATGTCCCAATCAGTAGTGTGTGGCAGCAGCCAAAGAAACCTAATGCAATCCTAGATTGCATTAACAGAAGGATAGAATCAAGATCACGTGAATTGTTAATACTGCTTTACAAAGCCTTAATAAGGCCACAGTTAGAATATTACATCCAGTTTGGTCACCACATTATAAAAAAGATGTAGAGACTCTGGAAAGAGTGCATAAAAAAGGAACAAAGATGATTAAGGGGCTGGAGGTAAAGCTGACAAAAACAGTTGCATGGATTTGGTATGTCTAGACGAGTGAAAAGAAGGACTATGGTTGACATGATAGCAGTGTTCCAATATTTGAAGAACTGCCACAAACAAGAAGGGGTCAGCCTATTTTCCAAAGCACCAGAAGGCAAGGCAAGGAACAATGGATGGAAACTAATCAAGGAGAGAAGCAACCTTAGAGCTAAGGAGAAATTTCCTAACAGTGAGAACAATAAACTAGTGCAATGGTTTGTCTGCAGAAGTTGTGGATACTCCTTCACTGGGAGGTTTTAATAAGTGATTGGACTAACATTTGTCTGAAATAGTATAAGATCTCCTGCTTTAGCAAGAGCTTAGGCTAGAAGATCTCCAAGGTCCCTTCAAACTCTGTTATTCTTTTCTGTTCAGTCTCCATGATTTCAGCTGAAAACTGGCTTCCAATCAGTTGCTCTTCCATTACTCTGAGTTGGATGTAAATTAGGTCAATTGCTAAAGGCAGAGCAAGCGAATAAAGTATGTAGAGTCACAGAGCTCTATGAGCATACATCCACTTGAGTTGACCCAATTTAAAGGCAGGATAAAAACTAATCATTCAATCAATCTAATGTAGAAGTAGCCTAGTTCATAGTTTTACTATTTGATGTAAAATTTCTGGAGAAAAGAAAACATATTAAAGCTATATAATCAACATGGCAAAGAAACCCTGGGTTCCCTATTTATCAACTAACAAATATTCATGCAATGATCTTAATTTTGATCTTGGTGGATTAGTATAAATAGCAAGAAAGAAATACTCTTCACAGAGTTCTAATTTTGAGATAAATTGGGAAGCTTGCCTAGTATTTATTCTTAAATATTAATGTTTTAAAAATGGAAGCTCACATTGAAAGACAGTTAATATGTTCATACTCCATGGTGTCTTATAGGATATCCCAACTGCTAGAGTACAGATTTTAGGAGATGGAATATGGAGTAAGTAAAAGAATATCCACAAATGGCTTCTGCTTTGAGAATCATCTCATGAATGGAAATGTTCAAGATTCAAGACCTTAAAGAGCAACTCACACCTGGCTGTTATTTTTTCCGAGTTATCATTATTTAAAATGGAATGGTTTAATTAATCATTTGGAGAAACTAACAGACCATTAATGCTGTATGCTAGTGGTGAAGAGCAGGAAAAGAACCACTTACTAGTGCTTTCATTTTTCATTTCTTTTAAAAGGCAGAATAGACTTCTCCAAAGATTTTAAGATTAAGATTTTGCAGGACTGTAATCTACATGGTAGCTTAACTTCAATATGCTAATTTAGCAGTTGAGTTTGATTACAGTTGTTTAATGAGGAAAATCTCAATTTAGTTTTCAATGTTATTTTTATGTTTAAACTTTTTTCATTCAAAATCATCCTTATTGCTGCTGCCTGTTTATTATAGATACTTTATTGATTTTCATTTATCTTCACTGATTTGAGAAGCCAGTTTGGTCTACTGTTTAAAGCACCAGGCCAGAAAGTAGGAGACTGTGAATTCTAGTCTTAGGCATGAAAGATGGCTGGGTGACTTTGGGTTAGTCATTCTCTCTCAACACATGATGTTGGGCTTAGGTGACAACCTGACAACTCAGTTGATCAATTCCTGTTGCAACCAAACAGATCAACAATTGATTGAGCTAAAAAAAGTGGACCCTACACTTGTGAGAAAAATGCTAGGACACAACCTCCCCTCAGAACGAAACAGACAAACAGCAACAACAAAAAGAAAATAAATCCACCGATTTCCCCAATGACCTTTTTCATTATGTCAGTCTTAAGTTCTAAGCCAGAAAGGCCAGATGTGGAAGTCCAGCACATTTGAGTGGCATCAAACTAAGGAGAAACAAGGTAAAATAAAATTTAATTGATTTAGGGTTTGGTTTGGTTTGTTGATTTTGGTCTCTTGCCTGGTAACACAATCCCTTTCTGGAAGGGAAGGCTTTTCTGTAATTTATTTCTCCAATGTTATATATATATATATATATA
>BLBF01000007.1:27820302-27868519 GCA_015471245.1 Laticauda colubrina
TCTACTCTACTCTACTCTACTCTACTCTACTCTACTCTACTCTACTCCATACTCTACTCTATTTTGAAAGAATCTAGTTTTCCTATTTTTTTTTTGTTTTCTAAGCCACTGGTATAATTGGAAATTCTTTGAAAATACACCTAACATTCATATGGTAGTAACTGTAATGTTAGAATACTAGTAATTGTAGTTTACAACCATTAGTTTAGCAACAGTTTAACGTTACATTAGCACTGAAAAAAGTGAGTTATGACCAGTCCTTACAAGTGCAAGGACTGTCACAGCATCCCCATGGTCACGTGATCAAAATTCAGGTACAAGTATCTATGATGATTGCAGAATCTGGGGTCATGTGATTGCCATTTGAGACCTTCACACCAGGCTTCAGACAAGCAAAGTCAATGGGAAAAACCAGATTTGTTTAATGATTGCATAATTCACTTAACTGCAGCAATTAGCTTAACAACCATGGCAAAAAAAGACTGTAAAACTAGATGTGACTCACTTAACAATCTCCTTTCTTAACAGAGGAAATTCTGGTTCCAACTACGATCATATATCAAGGACTGCCTGTATGTAAAAGATAGGAATTCATTTATTCTATCATCCATGCTTTTCTGTATAATATAGATTGACACACTCTTTTTTAATGGCTTGTTTTAATGTGTAGATGTTAAGATGTCCTGTCTAGGCTTTCTCTTTCATTCCCCCCACCAATAATTTTGTTACATGGGGGGGGGGCTATTAAGAAATGGTGACTAGGTCTCAACCACCAAGAAAAGTTTCATGGCTGAGTATGGATTTCTTCACCCACCTGTTTTTGCCATGATAAAATGAAAGGAAAAACTCATGTAAAGGCTAGGTCACACTGGCCGATGGATGCAAAACGTATGCAAAAAGGACACAGCGGACGAGCAAATTTTCGGGGGGGCTCCATCCATTCTCATCCGCTCCAAAAAGTGGCAAAATTTTGCTTAAACAGAACGGAAAAGAAAGGAAAAGAACGGACGTGGGTAGTATGTAGCAGGGATGTTAAGGCTAGGTCACATCAGCTGACGGATGCAAAACGTATGTAAAAAGGACACAGCGGACGAGCAAATTTTCCATCCGTTGTTATCCGCTCTCAAAAGTGCCCCAAATTTGCATAAAGAGAGCAGACAACAACGGAAAGGAACGGACGTGGGGAGGACGTAGCAAGGATGTTAAGCGGATGCTCAATGGAAGCCTAGCAGATGGAAGCAGATGACACATCCGCAGGGCTTCCGTGGGAGAACAGCGAAGCGGATGGAGCGGATGCGTAGTGGATGCCTAGAGGATGACGCGGATGCATCATGGACGCCTAGCAGATGCATAGCGATGCCTAGCGGATGCAAAGCGTTCACTGCGCGTGCGGGGAGGATGCATTGCATCAGCCCTGCGGATATAAAGGGAAGCAGTTCGCAAGCAGGTCACCATTCAGAGGAAAGACCTGCTGCCAGACACATCTTCAGCCAACAACCATGGGGAAGAAGAGGAAGCCTGTGCCTACTCCTGCCAGCCCTGGCAAGAAGGACAGGACCACCATCCCACCCCCTGGCACTGACTCTGCTTCTGCTGGGGCTTCTGCTGCTGGTGCTGACTCTGCTGGTGCTGCTCCTGGTACTGCTGGTGCTGGTGCTGCTGCTGCTGCTGCTGGTGGTGGTGGTGTGGTGGAGCAGCCCCTAGAATCTCAAAGCCCTGCTGATGAGGGCCCAGAAGGCCCTGCCAGAGGGAGGAAGAGACATTCGCGAGAAAAGGGTGAGAGGAAACAGTACTCCATTGCAGAGGAACATGAGGAGGAGGTGCTCGAATGGCTGAGGGAGAATGAGTACCTCTGGAGGAAGGGACACAGGCTCTATCGAGACACCAAGCGGAAGCAGGCGGCTTGGAGAGAGAAGGCGGAGAGCCTGGGCTGCATTTCGAATGTCCTCCTGGGGTGGTGGAAGCACATGCACACCTGGTAGTGGAAGCTGCACCTGAAGAAGTCTGGCCAGGCCACGGTCAAGCTCACAGACAGGGAGACCTATGTGATGGCCAAGTGCAGCTTCTTGGAGGGTGAGATCTGCCACCGAGGAGCAGCCCCTCTGTCAACCCTCTCTCTCAGGCAGCCCACAGAGAACCAGTCCTCTTCTGGCCAAGAGTCAGCTCCTGTGTCCAGGCAGGTATCTTTGGAGTGCCCCATGATGGAGACCGCCCCGACAGCTGCACTCCCCATGGCGGAGCACATGGAGGAACCCCTGACGCAGTTGGAGCAAGAAGTGGCCGCTGCCACCAGAGACCAACCCACCCCCACCCCCAGCTCCACCTCCACAGAAAGAAAGCAGAGAGCCAAACTGGAAGGACAGAGCCACACTGTCCTCTTGGAGATCAGGGACACCATCAAGAGCAGGGTAGATCTCCTCTCTCAGCTGGTACACACCGACGCCCCATCCTCCAACCGCAAGCCCTTCCTCACCTACGTGAACCAGACCCTCATTGAAATGCCCGAATCCCAGTACCAGGTGATAAAGGAGAGGATCACAGGTCTTCTGCACCACCCTCCAGGCCCAGCTGAACCTGCTCTGACCCACTCCAGGTCTTTTCCTCCACCGCAGGTGATTTCACAGCCCTTCCAAGGCTTTCAACAGCCCCTCACCAACCAAGGCTACGGCTACCAGGAGTTCCAGCAGCACAGGCAGCCCTTCCCAGTCCAGGCACAGATACATCACACATCACAGGTGCCACCGATGCCACCGATACCACTGATGCCATAGACACCACAGTTGCCACCGGTGCCACAGATGCCACCGATGCCATAGATGCCACCGACGCCTCACCTCGCTCACCTGCAGACCAGACAGCCCCACTACACTCCTCCTTCCTCCACCCCACAGCCAAGCCCGGCCTCAGAACATCTGTCATCAGTCTTGGGACTGATACCCCATGTCATGGAGGAAGGGCCTCTCAACATCATGGGACTGAGCCAGCTCTCTGAGAGCTTCCTCCACACACCATCCCCTGTTGTCCTCTTGGGGTGAGGCACGCCAACGGCACCTCAGACCAGCACTCCAGCCACTGCCACCTCCGCAACCCCTGGACCCTTCATCCCTGAGACCATGGGCACGCCTCAGAGTGACTGAGAAGAGTGCCAGAGACTGGGTTGCTACCTGTTGACTTTATCTTTGCTTGGGACACTTTACTTGAGTCATTTTGCTTTTACAGTTTGCTATTAATAAAGGTTATCTTTGCTTCACACACTTGCTTCATTTATTTTAGTAAATAAAGTCTTGCTAGAAACTTTTAGAAATGGTTTAAGCCTTTGCATGCTTGTGGGATGGGTTAAGATAGCAGTGGGATGGGCAGGGATACCTTTGGGATGGGTAATAGATGTGGGATGGGCAGGGATACCTGTAGGATGGGCAGGGAAACCTTTGGGATGGGTAATAGCTGTGGGATAGATAAACCTCCAGTGCAAGCATAGTGGGACTGTATGTCCACCCTCCCAAGTGCCATACCTATGGCCCTTTATTATCAATAACAATGTAATCATTGATCCACACATTTCAACATAAACACAACTCTTTATTAAATGCCCTGTTCATTGTAGGGCCACTCAACATACATGGCACAATCTCATCCGTGTGATGAGACAGGCTGAAGGAAGCATCCATTAAGCATCTACCATCCTGTCTTGCCACTCCACTGCTCCAGCTGGGGAGTTGCACCAGTGTTTCAGGAGGTTGTGCTGCTTCTTCCCTTCACGTGAAGCTCTGTTGGGGCCTTGCACATCCACAGTGTCTATCAGGTTTCTCCCTTGCCTCCATTCACCAGGCTCCAAGTCCCATTACCTTGTTGGTGGTCCACAAGCCTGTTCTGCAACACTGGGTAGTGGGTGCGCATGAGATTTTGTAGGATTCAGCAAGCTTCCACGATGCTCCCTACAGTCTGTGGGTGATGCTGCATGGTGGTGAGAAGTACCTGGAACCTGTTGGCCAGGATGCCAAAGGCGTTCTCTACCACCTGCCTTGCCCTGGACAGCCTTCACCCATGATGAAGTAGGACACATCATTCCAGCCCCTCCGTGAGATGACTGGCGTTGTATATCTGGGCATCTGAAGAAGACCCGTTGCCTGAAGCATCGATGTACATGAACTTGTAGTCAGCATCGACCATGGCAAAGAGGATGATGCTGAAGAAGCCCTTGTAGTTGAAATAATTGGACCCTGAGTTGGGTGGAGCTTTGCAGGCCACGTGCTTCCCTTCTATGGCTCCAACGGTGTGGGGGAAGTTCCACTTCTGATTCCACTGCTTTGCAACTTTCTTTCAGCCTTCTTCAGTGGAGGGGCACTGGAGGAGCTCCTCCAGGTATTCTTCGATGATGGCCTGCACCACTTCTCTGACCACAATGCTGATGGTGTTGTGTGGCACCCTCCAGCCGTACTGCATGTTGCTGTACATGGTCCTGGAGGCCAGGTGGCACAGAGTCAGTGCCACCTTCAGTCCAGGGTCCAGGCTGGGCCGGAAGTTGGTGTTTGCCTTGGTCAACCTGGATCTCAGCCGCTCCACAACTTCGTCAAACATGGCTGGTGGCATCCTCATGAAGTGCTGAAATGCATGAGGGTCTTCATTCCTCAGCTCCACCATCAGCTTGTCATACAGTCCGTAATCGGCTCTTCTCGCGATCCATCTTCGGACCCACACACTTCTTGGACGCCTCCTTTTCCTTGCGTAGAACAGGTGAAAGAGCCTGTAGAGGGCTTCACAGTGTTGTAGAATGATGGCGGCTACCAAAAGGAGTGTGTGACGATCCATGGTGGAGATGACTGGATGCTGTAGAAGAGCAAGAGCCAGATGAAGCCTGAAGAGGTCTGCACACCAGGGCTGCTGGACTGAAAGTGAGATCCAGGTGATTTCCTCCCCCTTTTTATGGGAAATATAGGTTTTCCGCTAGGTGTCCTTCCACATACTCTAGACATCCTCCAGACATCCTAAATATCCAAGATACGTCCCTTATATGAATGTTTTTTCTGTTTTAATGCTTTATATGCGAGCTGCATCCGCTTACATCCTTTCTATGTCCGTGCTACTAACGCTGCACGGACGTTCTGCCTCCTTTTTGCTTCCTCCCTCTTTCTGTTTTCCGTTGGAGTGGATGCAAGTTGTGCGGATGCGCAGCGGATGCCGAGTGGATATAGCGGACGTGTAACGGATGTAGAACGTTTGTTCCCTGTATGTGTTGTGGATGTAGAATGGACGCTGTGGAAAGTTCATGCACTCAGAAAGTTTTGTGCAGCTCAAAACTTTTTGAGCGGATGAAATCTCAGTAGACGGATGCTGGACGGATAGGACGTATGCATCACGCACGCAGTGAGTACATAACGGATGCATCGCGTTAACCAATGGATGGCAAGCATTTTTCTCCGTTTTACATCCTCTTTCCATCCGTTGGTGCAATGTGACATGGGCTTTAAAGGGATGTTCATAGGGAGCCTAGAGGATGTATATAGGATGCAAACCGTTCACTCTCATCCTTTCTATTTCCGTGGTAGTAACACTGTGTAGATCTTCCATGTACCTTTTGTTTCCTCCCTCTTTCCGTTTTCAGCTGCAGCGGATGTGAGTTGCGAGGATGCCCGGAGGATGCAGAGAGGATACAGCAGACGTTTAACAGATGATAAACGGACAAAGAACATTTGTTGCTCATATGTCATGGATTTACATTGTACACAGCGGAAAGTTCATCCGTTCACAAAGTTTTGTGCAGCTCAAAACTTCTTGAGCAGATGAAATCTCAGTGGACGGATGCTCGATGGACAGAGCGTATGAAACACGTATGCAGTGAGTACACAACGAATGCATAGCGTTTTCCAATGGATGGCAAGCTTTTTTCAACGTTTTACAACCTCTTTGTATCCGTTGGTGCAGTGTGACATGGGCTTTAATTGCTTTGAACTCCAGGAGTAAAAAGTAGGATCTAAATCTGATAAAGAAACAGATATTGATCGCTGAACCAGACTTTTGACTCTCTCTGCACATATATAAGGAAATATATGGCTGACAACAATTTTACTTTACTTAATAGCAACATTTATTAAAATAATTTTAATCTATAGAATTAAAATAAATGACAAGAAAAAAAAGAATGGAAAATAGAAAATATTGTTCACAAGTCACAATGATCAGGTTCATATTTATATTGATTGACCTATCTTGATCCACATGAATAATTCTTGGTTACTTGTATTCTATTTATTGCATCTTTCATAACTAAGGTTTCTGAAGCAATAACGTGAAACAGATGCAGAATAAATATAAATAATATTCTATGAGGAAATATTTCCAAGAATATACAAAGCCAGAACCAGGAAATATGGCTTCTTTTATCAAAAGACCAAATCTTTACCATTTTAAATGTGACACCTTTGAAATAAAAAATTATACAGTTAGACATAGAGCTGTTTTATTACAAAGTCTTATAAATGCAAATTTCCCCAAGATTATGGCAGAAATATTTTTTCCAGTTCATATTGGAAACAGATGTTTGACATGTCAATTAAGTATGTAAATAGCATCTTTCCAAGCGTGGTTGCTTTTTAGATCAAACACACAAACCTACCCTGTATTATAGAATATAGCATTGAAAAGAACATAAGCATGATACATACTCTTATTTTCATATAGCCTTTAGGGACAGAGTGATTTACCATTATTCAAAATCACAATTATACATTTTTTTTCAACAACTGAAATGAATGGGTCTCAGTATGGCAATCTTTCTCAGTGCAGAAGATAGACAAAATTGTGTGTCTATGTGTGTGCACATGTGAGTGTGTGCGTTTGTCTGTGTGAATGTAGGGGCAGAATAAGTAACTGAAAATGGTTTGTAACTCTCCATTTTTTAATTAAATTTGGTTACCATTGATACATAAGGCCAGTTTGAACTTATCGACACCTGTTTGGAGAATAATGCAAAATTTGACTTCCATGATTCAGAGTATAATAGAGGTTAGATGATCATGCAGAAATTACTTAAAAGTGTATCAAATGCTTGAAGAATAACAGCAGAACATTGCCCTTTTCAAAAATAAATGGCTACCTAGGCCTCCAAAAAACATTTTCCCTTTTTAAAAAATAAATAAATATACCCCTTTTCATTTTTATAGCAAACACTGTAGCAACAGGAAGCAAAGGAGGACCACGGAACAAAATTGTAGCAGTAAATCTATTGAAGTTACCAAGTTATTTTGAAGCTAATTATGGCTGTGTGCAAAGCAAATGAAGTGAGAAGAACTGAATTAATGAAGACCGGCTACCTCCTACAAGCTAATGAGGCATGCTTTATACCAATAGCTCTTCAAATTGAAAAATTAAACCTCTTCAAAAGGAAAAAAAATACTAGAAAGTTTTGTTAAGATTAGCGGAGAACACAGAAAAATCTTATAGTGGGATTTATATTCCCTAGTTGCTTAGAGATTTGACTGGGCATAGTTACTGTTCTTCCTTTGAGATCTGGCTATTTTTGATTTTCCCCCAAATTCACATAGGGTTTCCTCTACCTCAGGTTACTGTTTTTATCTCTTCTGAGGTAATTCCTCCTCAATTGATTATTTTCTCTCTTAATATGTTACAAATTATCCAATTTATTTTTTTAGACATAAATATACTGTATTAGTATCTTTTGATTCTTTTGAACTCTGGAAAATAATTAGGAAAAGGACTCAGAACTCTGTCCATCTATCTGTCCATCTATCAGCAGGATAGTTTTCCAAAATCAGAATCTGGTGTAATTAAATTCTCACAGGCTTGATAGCCAAATTTGTGGAAAGAAAGAATGGTTCAGGTTGTACATGTATATGATTGATACTAAGAGGGGGAGAAACCCACTTATAACAGTACAAAAAGAAGAGGAGACTGGACTGTCATCTATCAGAAATGGTGTAGGGTCCTGCTTGGGCAGGGGGCTGGACTAGATGACCAACAGGATCCCTTCCAACTCTGTTATTCTGTTCTGTTAAATAGGTGGACAGAGGCTGACTGTGGAACAAATCACAAACCACTTGTCTTCAAGTTCATTTCCAAAGTAAGTTTTCCAAGCAGGCTGTGGTGTCTTTTCAAAAGAAGTCCTAAAGAGAGAGCAGGTTTATGAAGGTAACTCAGCTTTGCGAAAAGATTCAGGAAGTCATGTGTTTGTTTACCTGAAAAACTGGCTCAGAAAAGGAAGACAGAAAAGAGAGCCTGGCGCTTTACTTTTGATTGCATAGCTGGATACAAACTGAGAAAGGTCAGTGTGGTAGAAAAGGCAGCTGGGGAACGATTGAATTTACTGAGGCTGCCTGCAAGGCAGAATGCAGGGAGGCCCAAAAGGCATAGATGGAGTGGACATCGGTGGGTGAGGGAGCTGCTGTGCCCCTGTGGTCATATTTGTAGGAAGACTGCCAAGCACCTAAATACAAGTAGACTTTCCTTGTCAGAACGTCACAAAGGGGTTCACATGACCTCAGGACACTGCAACTGTCACAAATACAAGCCAATTGCCAAGTATTTGAATTTTGATCACGTGACTACAATGGTCATAAGTGTGAAAAATAACCCCGAGTACCTTCAAACAGTCACTAAACAAACTATTGTAAGTTGAGGACTACCTGTGTTGAGCACTGCAATGACTATAACTTCAAACACATATCATTACTTTGTTGTTTTTAGCACCATCATAGTTTCAAATGATTGCTTAAGGAATTGCCATAAGGCAAGGATTACCTGTATTATTGTGCCTTTGGGTCGGTCTTGACTCCCAGTGACTGCCTGGATAGGTCCCTGAAAGTTTATTGGCAAGATTTTGAAATGGTTTGCCCTTGCTGCTTTCCCAGGCTAAGACAGAATGACTGGCTCAAGGCCACTTAGTGCCTTAAGCTGATTTTATGCATAAGGCAGGACTAGAACTCAGGCTCTCCTAGTTTCTGGCTTAGTGCCTTCATCATTACACCAAACTGGCTCTTCAACTGGATAAATATAGCTCTGAAATTTTCCAGAATATTAAAAAAAAACCCTGTTTATGTTAATATCAAACTTTTTGAGAAATAATTGCGGATATCAATTTATATTAATAGGTTATATTCAACATCTTACAAAAATGGACCTGCCATCAAACAAGATAATTCTTCCTTATTTATCCCCCTCTTCCTTTCTCCATAAAATAATTCATTCATGTAATACATAGACACGCACACTAATAATTTATCTTGAAATTCATAAATATATGAAGACGCTGGCATTTAACCAAACAACAAAAATACAGAACATTGTGTTCCTAAGTATTATAAATCTGCTGATGATAACTTGTTTTGCTCATTTATACTGTTGAATGTGCTATTAAGCATAGTAATAATAACAACAATAAATTAAGTGACTGAAAGGCTGATACAATTGTGAACAAATAAATGTGAATCATGATGTTCTACAACAAAATCAAACTCAATATATGCTCCTTGGCTCATTTCAGAATTTACTCTGTTTTTTAAAATGTTCCCTGTATTTTTACAGAACTGTCTAAGTACTAAAGTAATATCTAATCATTTATATATTGATTATTTAAAAAAAACACTTTTATAATACCAAAGAATTTGGGATCAATAAGACTTGGGTGAAGAAGATAAACTGCACTGTTAAAAGTTGTGAAAATGATTATTTCCATATTCTTTGTCTGTCCTTGTAATCAAATAATGTATTTGCATGGTCCATGATTACATTACTGCTGAATAGATGCATAATGGGACTACATTTAACGCAGTGCATAGCAAATATATCTCTGCTTTCAGTTCCTTTCAGTTCTTTTCATTTTTGTCTTTTTCTAAGGTACAATAAACTTGCATTGATAAAGCAGCTGCTGCAATAGACTTAGACCTTTGACCATTGACTTTTTCCCTGAAATCTCATTTCAGGCTAACATTTAGAAAGAAAGGAAAAGGTACCAGGAATGCTTTTGGGACATTTTAGTCAACTCAACAGTGTTTGCTGCTGGCACTGCAATCCGGCAGAAAACCTGTCCCATCTTTTGTTTACTGGCAGTATAAGAGGATTAATCAGTGTTAGTTTAAGGGAGAATGCATTAGTAATTGCTTGCATCAAGTTCCTTGAAATTCTGGAATAGGCACCTGCCTGTATGCTGTCAGAGGAAACTAGCCAGAGTATTGGACCTGACACTGAAAGTATTTGTTGTCCCCAAAAAGAAGAGATTGAAACTGACTTCCCGTCCCAAAGAGAGGGCTACCTATTCAATATTAATTATTATTTTTTTCTTCATTATGGAGCTGAGTCAATATGTATGTTTGGAGCAGGTACTGTTGGTTAGAGGATGGTAGTTCCTTGTGGAAGGTTGGAGGACTATTGTTTTGAACTGGGCGGTAATGGAGCCTTTTGAGGTCATATTCTTCCAGGACTGAGCTGGATTGTACCTCTTATCTTTTCCATATGGTTTATATCTAGTGCTTGACTGTTTGGCAGCTGGGAAAGGAAGGCCCGTTCCAGTGGAGGGATTCAATTTTTTTTATTCCTGGTTCTGTAGACATGGCTTGGTGGCCATGGCATGGCTTGGTGGCCACGGCAGGGAAAGGATACTGTAAAATCTCCATTCCCACCCCATTCCAAGGGAAAGGTTACTGCAAAATCCATTCCCTCCCCATTCCTGGGAGAAGGTTACTGCAAAATCCCGTTCCCTCCCCTCCTCACTAACCTGCTTTCCAGCTCTTCTCCTGTGCAGGGCAACAAAAGAAGACCCAGCCAATCAGTTGGGACTTAGGAAGAAAAGAATAGATGGGGCGGGGCCAGTCAAAGGTGGTATTTGCTGGTTCTGGTTATTTGCTGGTTAATAAAAGTGGAATAAGATAGAAGAAAATAATAAAATAAAATATACGAGTATTTTCACCTTGGTCTTTAGGGCCGAGAAAGTACCTATGGTGCTAACCTTGTAGAATGACTTCTAGAGCAGAGTTCCCCAACTTTCCAGCTTCGCAGACTGAGAGGTGGGGAGAGGGGATGTTTCTGTGCAAGTGGTGGGCACGCGCGCATTCCACTCACACAAATGAAGCACACAAGCATGTTCTTACCCACCACTTGTGCAAGTAGAGATGGGTGCACACATGTGCTCACCCACCACTTCCATGGCCTGGTTCCACATGGCCCATGGTCCAGTAGTGGACTGTGGGTTGGGGTTTGAGGACTCCTGTTCTAGAGTTCCATACATATATATGGGACATATCTCAATCCTGCAATTTCTCTCCTCTTTAGCTCTCCCATCTTAGCACTTCTCTCTTTTCCAAGCAATGCTATGCTTTTGGCCCTGTTCTTTCCCTCCTCATGTTTTCTAGCAATAGCACTGTGGTGCCTTTGAGAAAAGCCCTTTGAGTGGCATGAATCTCATTGGCACAACATTGGAAAATGCCCAATTTACCACTGATACACATTATTATTTAGAAAATTTATGATTGTGCTGAAATGGAGAGGCTTACACTTAAATTAAATGGAAAAGATGATTCAGAATATTACTCAATTTGGGATAAATGGTACAACTGGGTAGATTGTAAGAAAAAGAATGTACAAAATAAATGAACCTAGGAAACACATTATTATATATTTGTTGAATATATCGATTGCACAAAACAATGGTTTCATTTCTCTTTCCTATTAAATAAGCGTTATGAAGGATTTATTGATAAAATAACACAGTTATAATCCAACAATAACAGTAGAGTAATAGTTGATATTTATTAAACAGTATTTAGTCTATAAGGGATAAGGAATACTTGTGATTCATTGCTTGTTATGAACTATCAAAATCACTATCAAATGTCATAGAGAGAAATATGTTTATTGCTTTATTTATATGTTTACTATTTTTTACTTTTGTATACTTGTATGCCTGTATATTTTTAATCTTTTGTAAATAAAGCTTGCTTTTAAATTTAAAAAAAAAGAGAGAAAAGCCTTTTGGGGAAGAGAGTTTTTATGACCTGAGAGCTAGAATTTAAAATTCTCCATAGGTTACCAGAAGGGTTGCCAAGAAGTAACAAACAACCAGCCTGGCCTACTTGTATGCCTTTAATAGCTGCTTCATGTTCTGAAATCAGCACACAAAATTTTTCACAGCATGAATGTCCGGCTTACCACCTACTAATGTCTGCAGCTGAAGCAGCTCTCAAAGGCAGAGAAAGAAAGGCTATTAAAAAAAACAAAACAATTGATTTTTAAACTGAAATGTTTCATCAGCAAAGACTGGAGCAGAAAAGCCAATCCTTTATATACTTGTTTGGTTAATGTGTGTGGATTGTTTTGTCACACAATATTAATTTCACTTCACGGAAATGGAAAAGTTAGAAAGACCTTGGAGAAGGGATCCATAGTTTGCCTCAAGGCTACGTTGGTCCAGTGTGACGAATCATCTGTGTTTCATTTGTCATGCTTATTCTTGGCAAGCACAGTGACTGTAGCACTTGTGCGAACAAAACAAATTTTCTCCCACCTTCCACCTCTGTTTTTTCAGGGGAAGAAAAAGCCTCCAGCAGCTGTGTCCCTCAGAACAAGAGAAATTTATCAAAAAAGAAAGAAAAGAAAAACAGAAAAGGAAAGCACTTCAAAAGGTGAAAAAATAAAATAAAATTTGGAAAGAAAAGGAAATATTTCTGAAGCTCAGGGATACCATCCATCAGATTAAGGGTTAAAGAAATGCTCAGAAGGAATATGCATCAACTTCCCTAGATGAGGTCTAAAAGGTATTTGACTGGTTTGTGCTTTGCATTGTTGAGACTTCAAAAAACAAATACAGTAAAACCTTGATTTCATGATTTAGTGGGAAGGGTTTTGTTAAATGTTGAATATCTTTTAAATTGAAGGTTCATCCCAACTCTAAGAAGACCAAGTAAGGCATGATTGGTTATGCTGCACCTCTCTCTCCTGCTCTCCCATTGGCTATTCTCTATGAATTTCCCTCCCTGACTCCTCCCTGCCTCCTTCTCATTCCTATCCTTAAGTCTATGCTGCCAATCTTCCCCTACATCATTGACCAGTTCATCAGTCTTTGTTAGTCGGATAAATCAAAGTCTATTACATATGTGTAAACTTGTTGCAGCTGGCTTGCATGTCTGCCATATTGATAATTCCAGGGAGAAGCATGGATGTATTTGAGAACGTGACCCTCTATCAAAATGTAACTGAAATTGGAACATGCATATCAAGGTGATGCATGAACGCTAAAGCACTATGAACTACTAATAGTATGGATTTCAAGGATAGATCTGTTGTTTGTATTTTGTTGAACAAAAACTCTCCTATGTTTGAAAATCGATAGGGAAAAGAAAACAGTTGGAGAATGTTTGTTCATTTCAAATTCACTGGCCAATTTCAAGCTAAGCACAGTGCCAAGGCCCGGTCCCACTGCACTTACGGATGCAAAGAGGATGTAAAACATTAAAAAAAGATTGCCATCTTTTGGGAAATGCTATGCATCCGTTGTGTACTCACTGCATACGTGTTTCATACGCTCTATCCATCGAGCATCCATCCACTGCGATTTCATCCATGCAAGAAGTTTTGAGCTGCACAAAACTTTGTGAACGGATGAACTTTCCACCGCGTACGATGTACATCCGTGACATATACGGGCAACAAACATTCTATGTCCGTTATCATCCGTTAAATGTCCACTGTATCCTCTCGGCATCCTCTGGCCATCCCCTCAACTCACATCCACTGCAGCTGAAAACGGAAAGAGGGAGGAAACAAAAGGTACAGGGAACGTCTACACAGCGTTAGTAGCACGGAAATAGAAAGGATGTAAGCGTATGCATCTCGTATATAAAGTATTCAAAACAGGCAAAACTTTTGTATCTGGGATGTATCTCGTATATTTAGGATGTCTGGAGTATGTCTAGAGTATGTAGAAGGACACCTAGCGGACAACCGATATTTTCTATAAAAAGGGGGAGGAATTCACCTGGATCTCAGTATGAGTCCAGCAGCCGTGGTTTACAGACCTCTTCACCCTGGGTCTTGGTCTTCAACATCATCAATTGTTCTCCACCATGGATGATGACACAGTCCATATGATAGCTGGGCTCATTCATCACCAGAACCAAAACCTGTTCAGACTGTTTCAAGTTTTATACAGAAGGAGAAGAAGGAGACGTCCAAGAGCTGTGTGGGTCTGAGGATGGTTCGTGAGAAGAATGGAGTTTGGACAAGTTGAGGGTGGAGCTGAGGAATGAAGACCCTTGTGCATTCCATCACTTCATGAGGATGCCACCAGCGATGTTTGATGAACTTGTAGAGCGTCTGAGACCCAGGTTGACCAAGCCTAGCACCAACTTCTGTCCCAACCTGGACCCTGGACTGAAGGTGGCACTGACTCTGCACCAGCTGGCCTCTGGAACCACATACAGAAACATGCAGTATGCGTGGAGGGTGCCACACAACACCATAAGCAAAGTGGTCAGAGAAGTGGTACAGGCCATCATTGAAGAATACGTGGAGGAGCTCCTCAAGTGCCCCACCACTGAACAAGGCTGGAGAAAACTTGCAGAAGAGTGGTACCAGAGGTGGAACTTCCCCCACACCGTTGGAGCCATAGATGGGAAGCACGTGGCCTGCAAAGCTCCAGCCAACTCAGGGTCCACTTATTACAACTACAAGGGCTTCTTCAGTATCATCCTCTTTGCCATGGTTGATGCTGACTACAAGTTCATGTTCATCAATGCTTCAGGCAACGGGTCAGCTTCAGATGGCCAGGTATACAACACAAGTGACCTCAAGGATGGGCTGGAACGCAACCTCATCATGGGATTTCCAGGTCCAGACCCCCTATCCAATGACACACAAGACTTGCCCTACTTCATCATTGGTGATGATGCATTCTCCCTCAGAACCTTCCTCCCTGAAGTTGTACAGTTCAAGATACCTCACCCATGAACAGAGGATCTTCAACTACAGGCTGTCCAGGGCAAGACGGGTGGTGGAGAAAGCCTTTGGCATCCTGGCCAACAGGTACCAGATACTTCTCACCACCATGCAGCATGAGGCACATACTGTGAGGAGCATCGTGGAAGCTTGCTGCATCCTGCACAATTTCGTGTGCACCCACTACCCAGTGTTGCAGAACAGACTTGTCGACCATCAACAAGGGAATGGGGACATGGAGCCTAGTGAATGGAGGCAAGGATGTAACCTGATAGACACTGTGGATGTACAAGGCCCCAACAGAGCTTCATGTGAAGAGAAGAAGCAGCGGAACCTCCTGAGACACTGGTGCAACTCCCCAGCTGGAGCAGTGGAGTGGCAAGACAGGATGATAGATGATTAATGGATGCTTCTTTGAGCCTGTCTCATAACACTGATGAGATTGTGCCATGTATGTTGAGTGGTCCTACAATGAATAGGGCATTAATAGAGAGCTTTGTTTATTTTAAAATGTGTTTGATCAACGAATAAATTGTTATTGATAATAAAGGTCCATATGTGTAGCAGCTGGGATGGGGGACCATACAGTCCCACTATGCTTGCACTGGAGGCTTATCTATCCCACAACTATCCTTATCTATCCCACAAGCATGCAAAGGCTTAACCATTTTTTCAAAGTTTTCACCAACACTTTATTAAGTAAAAAAAATGAACCAAGTAAACTAAGTGTCTTAAGCAAAGATAACCTGTATTAACTTTCTTAGGTAAACTTTATGACTTTATGAAATAAGCAAAATGAACCAAATAAAGTGTCTTAAGCGAAGATAAACTTAACAAGTAAACAACTCAGTCTCTGACATTATTCTCAGTCACTCTGAGTCATGTCCATGGTCTCAGCTGTTAAGCGGGCAGAGACTGTGGAGGTGGCTGTGGCTTGAGTGCTGGTCTGAGGCAACATTGGGGTGTTTGGCCCCAAGGGTACAACTGGGGATGGTGTGTTCAGGAAGGTATCCGAGAGCTGACTCAGTCCCGTGAGGTTGAGAGGCGCTTCATCAAGGACCTGAGATGTCAGGCCCAATACTCTATGACAGATTGTCCATTGACGGGCTTGGCTGTGGGGTGGAGGAAGGAGGAGTGTAGTGGGGCTGTCTGGTCTGCAGCTGGGTGAGGACTGGCGTCTGTGGCATCCGATAAACCTGGGCCTGGACTGGGAAGTTCTGCTTCTGTTGTGGGAAGTCCTGGTAGTCGTAGTCTTGGTAGGTGAGGGGCTGTTGAAAGCTGTGGAAGGGCTGTGACATCGCCTGGGGTGGAGGAGCAGACCTGGACTGGGTAGGAGCAGCTTCAGCTGGGCCTTGAGGGTTGTGCAGAAGTGCTGTGATCTTCTGCTTCATCACCTGGTACTGGGCCTCGGGCAGGTCCCTCAGTGTTTGGCTCATGTAGGTGATGAAGGTGTTCCGGCCCGAGGATGCTCTGTCCAAGTGGACCAGCTGAGACAGAAGTTCTGTGCTGGTCTTCATCGTGTCCCTGATCTCCAACAGCACACTGTGGTTTTGGCTCTCCAGACTGCCTCTCTGCCTGCATCCTCTGGAGCTGGGGGTGGGGGTGGGGGTGGGTTGGCCTCTAGTGGCTGCTGCTTCTTCCTCCATTTGTGACAGCAGGGCGTCATCCTCCACGGGATCCTCCAAGTCTGTCAGCATGTGGAGTGCAGCTGTCAGAGGGGTCTCTGCCATGGGGCTCTTTGAAGACATCTGCCTGGACAGGGTAGTTGGCTCCTGGCTGGAAGAGGACTGGCTGTCTGTGGGCTGTCTGAGGGAGAGGGTTGACAGAGGGGCTGCTCCTCGGTGGCGGATCTCACCCTCCAGGAAACTGCACTTGGCCATGACATACATCTCCTGGTCAGTGAGCTTGACAGCGGCCTGCCCGGATTTCTTGAGGTGTAACTTGCCATACCAGGTGTGCATGTGCTTCCACCATCCTAGGAGTACTTCTGCAGTGTGTACCCCAGGCTCTCTGCCTTGTCTCTCCAAGCTGCCTGCTTCTTCTTGGTGTCACGGTAGAGTTTGTGGCCCTTTCTCCAGAGGTACTCGTTCTCCCTCAGCCATTCCAGCACCTCATCCTCATGCTCCTCGGAAATGGTGTACTGTTTCCTCTCTCCCTTCTCCTTCCCTTGCCTCTTGCTACCTCTGGCAGGGGTTTGAGCAGCAGGGCCTTCAGGGGCTTGAGCAGCAGGACCTTCAGGAGCTTGAGCAGCAGGGCCTTCAGCAGCAGGGCTTTGAGGGCCTTGGGGCTGATCCACCACAGCAGCAGCAGCTTCAGAGTCAGTGCCAGGGTGGGATGGGATTCTGGCTTTCTTTACCTTGCCAGGGCTTGAACAAATAGGCACGGGCTGCCTCTTCTTGCCTGACTGACGAACCATGGTGTTCCTGCAAGATGTATATGGCAGCACGTCTTTCCCCTGTATGCTGTCTGCATACGTGCTGCATCCTTTTATATCCACGGAGCTGACGCACAGTGAACGCTTTGCATCCAATATACATCCGCGCGGCATCCCCTTTGTTTCCTATAGGCGTCCATGATGCATCGGTTTCATCCGCTATGCATCCGCCCCTTCCGCTATGCATCCGCTTTGAAATTCTCCCCCGGAACCCCTTCAGAGATGCCATCCGCTTCCATCCGCTTTCATCCGCTAGGCTTCCAATGAACATCCGCTTAACATCCCCGTTACATACTACCCATGTCCATTCTTTTCCGTTCTGTTGATGCAAATTTTCGCCACTTTTTGGAGCGGATAACAACGGATGGAGCCACCCCCGAAATTTTGCTCATCCGCTGTGTCCTTTATGCATACGTTTTGCGTCCATCAGCCAGTGGGACCAGGCCTTTAGTTCATATGCCTGTTTCTCTCATCTCGTATCTCTACTGAGAGGGTTGAGTAGAATTTTTTTTTCTCATTAATACATGTTGTAAAGGAGCCAAGCAATGTTCTATGCTGTGGTATGAGAAGAAAATCTATCTTATGTTGGAGGATATATTGAGAGATAAGGCTGGAATAGGGCGATAAGAGCGACTAAATTGATGATTGGAAAGAGTTAGAAATAGATAGGATGACTTAAATTATGTGAATGTTCATTATATCAGTTTGGCCTAGTGGTCAAGGTATCAGGCTAGAATCTGGAATGAAGGCGAATATACGTGACCCAGAATAATGTTTCAGGATCAAATCTGGGTTAGTCACAGGGATCAGAGGTTTAATCTTCTGAGCTTTCGGACTTGTGCTGGAGCCCATCCTCAAGGAACTTATCTTCAGCAGAGTGTGTGCTTTGGCCTATTCTCTGTGTGGTATTCATATGGTGTCTGTTGTGTGTGGCTTTGTAGATGTTAATTGAGGGGTTGATGGCTGGCTAATTAAGCCATTGGCTGTTGTTTTCTTGTGCTGCCAAGCCATCATCTCCTATGTACTTAATAAGATGGGTGGTAAATCAGCACTCCTATTGACTGAGGAGGGTCCATTTCCCAGCCTCTAATCACTTCCCTGCCTGTTTTTGCGCTTGCTCATCCAACAATCTTAGTAGCTGCAAAATTGAATGTATATCCTTGTTCATTGCAATGTGAGACTGGAATGTTTATTGCAATGTGAGACTAGAAACTGGAAGATTACAAGTTCTGGTTCCACCCTAAGTATGAAAGGCAGCTGGTTATCTTGGACCAATCACTCCCTCTTAGCCCAACACCCCTACAGGGTTGTTATTATGGGGAAAATAGGAGTAAGAAGTATTGGCTATATTCAACTCCTTGTTTATACCAAAAATAATAAAGGCAGAAAACAAACAAACAAATAAATATCACACTGTAATGTGGATCATTTCCCAAAGTTTTTTGAGAATGAATTAATTTCAAGTTTTCATAATTTTTTAAATTAGTTATTCATTGTTTCCTCTTAGTCTCTTCTCTTGCTTAGTAAATAAGCAGTAACAATAATAACAATGATATAAGAAAGAAAGGATTTGCACATACCTTAAGGATTTTATTTAAGAAGTTGTCAAAAACATGGGGAAGTTATATATAACACCAAGTAGGAAAGCTGAAAGCATGGTGAGATTAAAAGCTATGCTTTTAAAATTGGAAATAGCTTTTGATTCCACTTCAAACTAGACAAATAAATCACTGTGACCACCCTCTTTCCACTTTGGGGGAAATGAGCATTGAATTAGGTATATCTCTTTGTTTGCTGCTTTACTCTGATGAAAGGCCCTGTCACACTGCCCAATGGATGCAAAACGGACACAACGGATGAGAAAAATGTTCCATCCGTTGTTATCCACTCTCAGAAGGGGCAAAAATTTGCATAACCAGAGCGGATAACACGGATGCGGGGAGGATGCAGGGTGGATGGAAAGCGGATGCGGAACAGAAGCCCAGCGGATGGAAGCGGATGAGAGCGGATGGCACATCCGCTAGGCTTCCGGGGGGGGCGCAGCAAAGCGGATGCGGAACGGACACAGCGGATGCAGAGCGGATGCACAGCGGAAGCCTAGCGGATGCCGAGCGTTAATTGCGCATGCGGGGAGGATGCATTGCGTCAGCCCCGTGGATATAACGGAAGCAGCTCGGAAGCAGGTCGCCATTCAGAGGAAATACCTGCTTCCAGACACATTGACTGCCTTGCCTGTCCTGCTTGCATGTCTGCCTGCCAGCCTTGCTGCCAGCCTTGCTGCCAGCCTCCCTGCCAGCCTTGCTGTCTGCCTGCCTGCCAGCCTCCCTGCCAGCCTTGGTGTCTGCCTGCCTGCCAGCCTTGCTGCCAGCCTTGGTGTCTGCCTCCCTGCCAGCCTTCCTGCCAGCCTTGGTTCCTGCCAGCCACCCTGCCAGCCAGCAACCCCACAACCATGCTGAAGCACAGCAAGCCTCAGCCATCTGCTGCCAGCCCTTGCAAGAGGGACAGGGCTACCATCCCGCCCCCTGGCCCTCACTCTGGTTCTGCTGGGGCTCTGCAGCACGGGCTCGCTCTTCTGGGACTGGGGCTTCTGCTGCTTCTGCTTTTGGAGGAGCTGATGACAAGCACTCCAGCACCAGCCACCTCCACAGCACCTGCACCCTTCACCCCTGAGACTGAGCGACGACCAAGAGGAGTGCCAGAGACTCATTTTTGTTTTATAGCTTCTTGTTAGTGAAGTCTGTTTTTGATTCATACACTTGCTTCATTTCTTCTTTTTAATAAAGTCTTGGTGGAAACTTTTAGAAATGGTTTAAGCCTTTGCATGCTTGTGGGATGGGTTAAGATAGCTGTGGAATGGGCAGGGATACCTTTGGAATGGGTAATAGCTGTGGGATAGATAAACCTCCAGTGCAAGCATAGTGAGACTGTATGGTCCACCCTCCCAGCTGCTACACCTATGGCCCTTTATTACCAATAACAATGTCATCATTGATCCACACATTTCAACATAAACACAACTCTCTATTAAATGCCCTGTTCATTGTCGGACCACTCAACATACATGGCACAATCTCATCCATGTGATGAGACAGGCTGAAGGAAGCATCCATTAAGCATCTATCATCCTGTCTTGCCACTCCACTGCTCCAGCTGGGGAGTTGCACCAGTGTTTCAGGAGGTTGCGCTGCTTCTTCCCTTCACGTGAGGCTCTGTTGGGGCCTTGCACATCCTCAGTGTCTATCAGGTTTCGCCCTTGTCTCCCCAGGCTCCATGTCCCCATTGCCTTGTTGGAGGTCCACGAGCCTGTTCTGCAAGACTGGGTAGCGGGTGTGCATGAGATTGTGCAGGATGCAGCAAGCTTCCATGATCCTCCTCACGGTCTCTGGGCGATGCTGCATGGTGGTGAGAAGTACCTGGAACCTGTTGGCCAGGATGCCAAAGGCATTCTCCACCACCCGCCTTGCCCTGGACAGCCTGTAGTGGAAGATCCTCTCTTCACGGGTGAGGAGTCTGGAAGTGTAGGGCTTCATGAGGTAGGTTGTGAGGGAGAAGGCGTCATCCCTCACGATGAAGTAGGGCACATCTTGTGTGTCGTTGGGCAGGGGTTCTGGATCTGGGAAGCCCACGATGAGGTTGCATTCCAGCTCCTCCTTGAGGTGACTGGTATTGTATACCTGGGCATCTGAAGACGAGCCGTTGCCTGAAGCATCGATGTACATGAACTTGTAGTCAGCATCGACCATGGCGAAGAGGATGATGCTGAAGCAGCCCTTGCAATTGAAATAAGTGGACCCCAACTTGGGTGGTGCTTTGCAGGCCACGTGCTTGCCATCTATGGTTCCAACGGTGTGTGGGAAGTTCCACTTCTGATACCACTGCTCTGCAACTTTCTTCTATCCTTCTTCAGTGGAGGGGCACTGGAGGAGCTCCTCCTTGTATTCTTCGATGATGGCCTGCACCAGTTCTCTGACCACAATGCTGATGGTGTTGGATGGCACCCTCCAGCCGTACTGCATGCTCCTGTAGGAGGTCCCTGAGGCCAGGTGGCGCAGAGTGAGTGCCACCTTGAGCCCAGGTTCCAAGCTGGGCCAGAAGTTGGTGTTTGCCTTGGTCAACCTGGGCGTCAGCTGCTACACAACTTCATCAAACATGGCTGGAGGCATCCGCATGAAGTTCTGGAATGCATGAGTGTCTTCGTTCCTGAGCTCCACAATCAGCTTATTGTACAGTCTGTCCTCTGCTCTTCTGGCGAACCATCTTCGTACCCAGACGCTTCTTGGCCGCCCCTTTTTCTTCCCGTAGTAGAGTTCACAGAGCCTGTAGATGGCTTCGCACTGTTGCAGAAGGATGGTGGCTGCCAAAAGGACTGTGTTACAATCCACGGTGGACATGACTGGATGCTGTGGAAGAGGAAGAGCCAGATGAAGGCTGCAGAGGTCTGCAGCAGGGCTGTTGGTCTGAAAGTGAGATCCAGATGTGTTGCTCCCCCTTTTTATAGGCAGTATAGGTGTCCCTTTGCATCCTCTAGGCATCCTCTAGGCATCCTCTAGACATCCTTAATATCCGAGATAGGTCCCCTCTGCGGACGTTTTTTCCGTTTTACATGCTTTGTTTCCATGCTGCAACAGCTAGGCATCCGTTCTGCATCCGTTCCGCGTCCGTTCCGCTTCCTCCTTGTGTCCGAGTGGATGCGAGTTGAGTGGATGCGGAACGGATGCCTAGTGGATATAGCGGATGCGTAACAAATGCAGAACGGATGCGTAGCGGATGCGTAGCGGATGCGTAGCGGATGCAGAACGGATGAATTGGATACATTTTCCGCGCAAAAGTTTTGAGCAGGTCAAAACTTTCTGAGCGGATGAAACGTCCATAAACGGATGCTGGACGGATAGAGAGGAAGCAAAATGGAGGCAGTGAGTACATCGCATTAACCAACGGATGGCAAGCTTTTTGTCCATTTTACATCCTCTTTGTATCCGTTGGTGCAGTGTGACAGGGGCTTAAAGTAAACATTGTTATCAATTAACAGATTCTGGTGAAGTCTGGCAACAATGACTGGATGAATTTTCAAAATTTTCAAAAATCCATTTAATTATCATTTAAAAAATAGCAATTATTTTTAAATTTAATCACATTAGTTGATCGTACTTTGATCACATTAGTTGATCATATGTTGGATAATTTCCCCCCTCTTCCATGGAGCAGTACACTGATTGAACTCTGAGTCGACATGTATGGCAGGGGTAGGATTAAAAATTTTTAACAACCGGTTCTGTGAGTGTGGCTTAGTTGGTGGGCATGGCTTGGTGGTCATGTGACCGGATGTTCAATTTGACATCATTCACATCGACGGACACTTCTCCTCACCTGGCTTCTTGTGACTGTGGGGATGCTGCAACGGTCATAAGTGTGAAAAACGGTCATAAATCACTTTTTTCAGTGCCATTGTAACTTTGAATGGTCACTAACAGGATTGGGCCTGGAAAGTAGAAAAAAAACAAAAGGAGATTTCTTCTAACAGCCAGTTATCTGAACTGCTTAGAAAGTTAACAACTGGTTCTAGTGAGTAAGTATGAACTGTTAGAATCCCACCCCTGATTATGTTTGTTAGTTACTAATTACATCCCTTTTTTTTTACTTAGCAGAAGTTTGCATTAAATTGTTACCAAAGACAATATAGTCTGAAAATGAAAGCACATTCTGTATTCTAAAGGCAGAAAAAGACGGATCCCATAAATTAAGGAAACAGCACAAAGTTGTTTTGACAGACTACTTCAAGAGAATCCTAATAAACCGCTATTACAAATATACTATGACTAGTACAAATTAATAGAGCTAAAATTACAGGTAGTTCATTTAGTGACTCTTTGAAGTTACAACAGCATTGAAAAAAGTGACATAACCATTTTTCACACTTATGAACATTGTAGCATCCTTATGGTCACATGATCAAAATTCAGACATTTGCCAACTGACTCATATTTATGACTGTTGTGGTATCCCGGGGTCATGTGGTCACTTTTTGTAACTATCTGACAAGCTAAGTCAATAGGGAAACCAGATTCACTTAACAACTATGTTACTAACTTAACAACTACAGTGATTCACTTAACAACATTGGCAAGAAAGATTGTAAATTGGGGCAAAATTCACTTAACAAATATTTCACTTAACAATAGAAATTTTGTGCTCAATTGTGGTCCGAAGTTAAAGATTGCCTATAATGTGTTTGCATTCATTTTGTTTCCCTCTTTTCAGAAGTTAAATTTTGATTTTTTTTTAGCACACGATGGTAAGTTAATTAGGTCCCCGAACATATGTATCCATCAAAGTTTTCCAACAATGTCACCAAGTGAAAATGCTACTATATTTGGAACTTTGTCAGCTGGCTTTACCAATAAATTATGATTTGCAGACTACAATAACATGTTTTACATATTGCACTAAGCCAGGATACTATTTGATTGATGCTACCTTGTGAATTGTTCTTCAGATAAATATTCCCCAGTTGTGCTTTTGGAGTTCGGTAGGAATATTTCTGGAGGGTGTTTAGTTTGCTGGAAAAAAGTGAAAAGTGAGGAAATCTTTTCTCCTCCGTTCATTTTTTTACCCAAAATACTCACCCCAAAGGTGTTTTGTATATAAAAAGCTGCTACTACAAAACCCAGGAATGTTTATTTATATTGTGCCCTTTTATTTCAGCATCATCAAAAGGCATTCAAAGAGATCTTTTTAAACCTCTTGTATTTTATACTTTTTAACAATTTTATTTTCATTTTTGAGAATTGCACTGACTTTCCAGCAACTCTCCAGTCATTTATGACATTGTTAAAAACACTTCCCAAGTCTTTGTTGCAGAAAGTTCTTGCTCATTAAAAAGTTATAACTGAGGTGGGGAGAATGGGGAAATTTTTCTTATTCATTTCTAAGGTGGAATGGAGAGTTGGTTGTACGTATGTATGCATGCATTCTGGTTAGGCTTTGACGAGAGGAGAATATATGAATTAAAAGGAAACACAGAGTAGTGAGCTATAAATTACAATGCCAAGCAATCTGAATTTTTATCAGGAGGAAAATAGATCATTTAGCTTTTAGGGCATATTAGAGGGACCATTAATTTTTCATATAGAATCTGAAAAATGGGTTGGATCAGACTTCAACTAGAAATAACAAATAACTGCAGCATATAAATTGCTGACAGTGCTTTATATTTTCATCATTTTTAGTGAGGAGAGGGAATACAACTCCACATAACTGTCCTTCCTCCTTTGAGAAAGCTGGTGTAGTCTTTCAGTTGTTTTGGATGGCACCTTTTATCTATTTATTTCTGTGATCTGTGTATCATTAAATTCCAAAACTCTCTAAGCAGCTAACAAACAATGCAAAGAACAGAAGGAAGAACAAAGGGAACTCAACAAAATTCAGTAGCAACAGTAAACCTTTCTGCCCATTAACACACTAGAGGAAAGGGATTGTGATAAAACAATGGTCTTCTGCAGGGAGATGACCCACCAAACTACCAGTCCTCAATGGTTTTTGAAAACAACCAGATCTTGGGGTCTTCCTGACTTCCAACAAGACTGGTGCTGATGTGACTTCATGTGGGACATTGATCCAAACTACAGAAAAGGTGCATCAATGATTCCTGATGACCATAGTCCCTCAAAGAGAATGCTTGAAGGATACCCTACCTTCTAGATTTTGTTGGATGGAAGAAACTGCCAGGAGAAAATGATTGGGACCTCCTGTAATGCTGACTTAAAAGTTTTACTGCAAACCTTTGGAGGCTACTATACTTGGCGAAATATAAGCAAAATTATTTTCCTCTCTTTTCTCCCAGGATTAAACTGGGACATTTCTTCATGAGAGAATCTATGGAGGACTAAGATATCTTTCTTTCAGCAAAGTAAGATAAAATGCTTGATACAGAGAGACACAATACATGGAATATAGGATTTAAGATACAGTCAAGATACCATGTAAGAAAGGAATCTGAAGAAAAGTCAGGTTTTCAAGGCCTTCCAGAGGTCTATTAGACTGAGAGTCACCTGAATCCCAGAAGGGATGCTGGTCCATAGGACAGGTACTGCAACAGAGAAGGTCCTTTTCCTAGGACAATTTGATGGCATTGTTTTACAAAAAGAACCAGATCTGGTGGGATGATTTGAAATAATTAGAGACGAGGAGTCCCTCAAGTAACCTAGCCCACTTGAGCTGGTCTTCTCTTTTCTGAATAACAGCAACTCCAAGAATTAAATAAAGCCAGATGATCCCATCATACACCACATGTTCTGTATGGAACTTGGTAGGTTCCAAGTCCCTCGTTCTGATTGGCAGAAAAGGCCACTTACGGATTGGTTCACTAAGAGCCAACCCGGGAAGCTGCCAAATGGTGGGTAGAGTTAAACAAGTGTTATTGGCCACAAGCCGGTAGGCAAGCCACTATATAAAGGGCTGCTGCGGCTTCGGCTATGTTCTGTATCTTTTGCCTTGTGAGTTGAAATAAAGAGTTGTTGTTTGGAACCCGGTCTCACATGCTTCTTTCCGGATGGAACACTGGCAACGAGGATGGGATCATCGTAGAAGGTGAGACCGAAGCACGCAGCAATCTGAACCGAGCGAGAGAGATGGCTGGAAACAACGCGCTGCCCGCACCCTTCAATCCTGATGAGGAGGATTGGGAATTGTATATCGATCACTTTCTTATGTTTTTAGAAAGCAATGAGATGGAAGAAATCTTAGACCAAAGGAAGAGGGCTGTCTTCCTTACACACTGCGGACCGGCCGTATTCAAAATGGTGAAGGCGCTGGCGAAACCCAGAGATGTCAGATGACCTGGTTCTACCTGAACCGAATGCTCTGAGCACACTATGCACCGGTGGTCTCAAATTTAATCAAAAGGCACGAATTTTACAACAGGGACCAGAAGGAGGATGAAACCATAACAGATTTTGTAGCAGCCTTGAGACACATCGGAGGAGTTCCAGTGAGTTCCAGAACATGGACGAGGCAATGAGAGACCGTGTAGTCCTCGGCCTGAAGGACTCTACCCTGCAGAGCAAACTACTGAATAGGCCGAACATAACCATGGCCGAAGCCATTGCAGAGGCAACTGCCACCGAAACAGCAAAGAAGTCAGCAGCTACCATGCGGAAAATGAACGCAGTTCCAGACCTGCCAACCCAAACCAGGGAGAAGAAGGCAGAGGGAGGAAAGAAACAGCCCACAGCGACAACCCACCATGAGGACATCGAAACCCAGAGTGACACCGAAGATGATGACAAAGATGTCCATAAATTCTATTCAGATAGAAAATGGTGCGGAAAGAGGAGGAATTGGCAGGAATTTCAATATGCGGGTTGTGGAGGCAATCACCCACGGGCTGAATGCAGGTTCCTCAACACAATATGCCGGGCTTGTAATAAAAGGGGGCACATCGAAAGGGTCTGCTGCAACAAAAAGAGCTATAGTCCAAAAAGATGCGGCAGCACCCCCCCAGACATGATGACAGACAAGCCGGCAGCAGATGGAACCGCAATAAGAGTGACAGGGAAGAAACGCATCAGACAGTTACCATCGGCAATGCCAGGGCGGAAAGCGGAAAGAAGGTTCGGATAGAGGTGAGCATTGAGGGGAGATCCTGCAAGATGGAAGTCGACTCAGGGTCATTCCTATCAATGGTATCCTGGAATACCATCCGGCGCCTAATACTGAACATTAAACAGAGAGAACTACAGTAACAAAAACTAGTGTTAAAAGACTATCAGGGAAATCAGATTCCAGCAGTAGGCCTTGGACATTTTCTAGTTGAATTTAAACACCACACCAAAATTTGCCTCTGACCATCGTCGACTGTGACTGCCCTAGCCTGTTAGGGATCGAATGGTTCATGCCTCTGGGAATCGGGATGACCGGGATCAACCGCATCGCTACATCCAACTGGGAGGAGAACCTATTCCAAGAATTCCAAGATGTTTTCGACAGGACTCTAGGCAAGTACCAGGGGATCCCAATTTCATTTAGCCTAGACCCGAAAATAGCCCCCATCCGTTTAAAGACCAGATGCGTCCCATTCGCGCTAAAACCAAAAATTGATGAGCAGCTAAATAACTTAATAGCTCAAGGGGTTTTAGAACCAATCGACCATGCCAGGTGGGAAACCCCTATCGTCACACCGGTGAAGCCAGATGGGTCAGTGTGCATCTGTGGGGACTATAAGGCAACCCTGAACCATGCATTCCAACAAAGTGCATACCCAGTGCCAGTATTGCAACATTTACTGCACTCGCTAGGAGGAGGAAAAATATTTGCAAAGCTCGACCTAGCACAGGCCTATCAACAGCTACCCATTGATCCCATTACAGCAGAGGCACAGACTATAGTAACATATAGAGGGGCATTCAAATGTAACCACCTCCAATTCGGTGTTAGCGTTGCCCCAGGCATGTTCCAAAGCCTCATGGAATGCCTGCTAAATGAAATCAAAGGTGGTGTCATCCCATACTTCAACGATGTACTGGTCTCAGCAAAAAATGCCAACCAGCTCGAGACCAGGTTAAGAGAAGTCTTAATAAGATTTAGGAAGTCGGGCCTCAAAGTAAAGAGGGAAAAATGTGAACTGGCCACTAACCGGGTTGAATTTTGGGGCTATTTAATTGATGAACAAGGCATTCACCCCACCGGAAAAAAAAGTGAAGTCTATCAAAGATGCTCCCAGACCCAAAAACAAAACCGATCTCCAGGTGTTCCTAGGCCTCATAAATTTTTACAACATGTTCCTGCCCCATAAGGCAACAATAGCAGAACCCCTACATTGACTGCTAGATTAAAAAACCACTTGAACATCGGGCCACCGGGAACAGAAAGCCTTCCAAGATATCAAGGACCTATTAACGTCAGACACCGTTCTCATCCAGTTTAGCAATACCTTGCCTCTGACGGTCACCTGTGATGCCTCGCCTTTTGGGGTCGGCACCATTCTGAGTCACCAACTCCCAGATGGCAGAGAGGCACTGGTTGCCTTTTACTCCAAGATGCTCTCCAAGTCGGAACGCAATTACAGCCAACTTGATCAGGAAGCCCTCGCAATCATCGCCGGAGTCAAACGATTCCATTGAGTACCTTTACGGTAGACCTTTTTCTGTCATAACTGATCACAAGCCTCTTCTTGGAATCCTAGCAGGCAACAAGCCAACCCTGAACATTCTGTCACGTAGAATGACGAGGTGGTCTGAATTCCTCGCTGCCTACTCCTACACGCTACTCCATTGACCTGGCAAAGCCATCCCACCTGCTGATGCCCAGTGCCGTTCCCCGTTGCCCGTCACAGAGAACAACCCTGCTCCAACTACCTCCACATTTCAGCTTGAGACCTGCCCAGAGCTACCGCTGACTGCAACCGACGTTGTGAGAGCCACAGCCAAAGACCCTTTGACAGCGCACATATTGAACTGGGTAGGTAAAGGCTGGCCAGAGGAAAACAAAACTGAGACTTTTAAACCATTCTGTGCCAGACAGACTGAACTGTCTATTGAAAAGGGGTGCATTTTATGGGGTGACAGGGTGGTAATTCCGAGCAGCCTCCAAGAAGACGTCCTGGGCATGTTGCACGAGGGTCACCCGGGCATAGTCAAAATGAAAGCCTTGGCGAGGAGTTACATCTGGTGACCAGGACTGGACAAAGACATGGAACGCTGGATTGCAACATGCCATGACTGTCAAAAAGCGAGGCCTACCCCCCCACAGGCACCAATAAGAGACTGGGAAGCTCCCCGGGGTCCATGGTCTAGAGTACATATTGACTTCGCTGGGCCAATGAAGGGGAAGACTTTTTTGATTGTGGTTGATGCATATTTGAACTGGTTGGAAGTCATCCTCATGGCTTCCACAACCACCGAGGCTGTTATGAAACAGCTCGACAAACTGTTTGTAACGCATGGGCTACCTTATTTACTGGTTCCGGACAATGGGCCTCAATTTACAGCCTTGCAATTTGAACAATATCTGGCTGCCCAGAGTATCCGTCATGCCTTAACCGCGCTAGCCCATCTGGCTGTGAATGGCAGGGCCGAATGCATGGTTAGGTATACTAAGGAGGGCCTAGAGAGAATGGACAAGGGGGACGTGCAGGACAAACTAAACTGACTACTAACCTTGCAACATATTATCCCTAGTAGCACAACAAACAAAAGCCCAGCTGAACTTTTAATGGGTAGGAAACTACGATCCTATCTGGACAGGTTACACCCCACTTACACCTGGGACAACCCCCCCCGACTCCTCCAGCAAATACCGTACTTTTGAAATTGGCGACCTAGTCTATGCCATGAACCTTACCAGGGACCCTCTATGGTTTCCAGCCACCATCACACAAATCACAGGCCCCAGGTCCTACCGACCAGTTTTAGACGATGGATGGGAATGGAAGCAGCACATAGACCAGCTTCGTTCACACAACCTCGAACGAAAACCTGCCGCAGAACCAAAAATAATAAATTCCAACTATAAAACAACCAAGGGGGGGGGGAGTACAAATAAATAAAAAAGGGAGAGATGAACCTCCCATAACAAGACAAGAAACTCTGCAAAATGACAATCTAACCAAACAAAAAGAGCACTCACAGTTAGATGAACCCCAAGAAAGAAGTCCGGGAGCAGGAGAGCGAAGCGAGGCCTTCCTGGAAGGTAGCAGCCAGGCCAGCTCAACCAACCCAGACAAACCAGGAGGGAGCAGCAGAGCCATCTCAACCGGCCTGAGAGACTCAGGCGGGAGCAGCATGGCTGACTCACCCTTCCAGGAGGTTCCATGGAGAAGGTCGAGAGAAGCAGCGATCCTGTCTGAACCACGAGAAGACCAAAACAAGACTGAGCCACGCAGGTCAACTAGGACTAGAAAAAGCCCCACCTACCTGCATGACTACGTCACCCACGTTGAACTGAACTAAAGGGGGAGGGGTGTTCTGTATGGAACTTGGTAGGTTCCAAGTCCCTCGTTCTGATTGGCTGAAAAGGCCACTTATGGATTGGTTCACTAAGAACCAATCCGGGAAGCCACCAAACAGCGGGAAGAGTTAAACAAGTATCATTGGCCACAAGCTGGCAGGCAAGATGCTAAATAAAGGGCTGCTGCGGCTTGGGCTATGTTCCGTATCTTTTGCCTTGTGAATTGAAATAAAGAGTTGTTGTTTGGAACCCAGTCTCACGTGGTTCTTTCCGGATGGAACACCACCTATTTCTTTTAAATTGAAATGACAGGGATTAAACTTGGATTTTTACACCCAAAATCTTATGCTCTATTAATAAGCTATGACCTCCCTCTTCATTTTCTTTTTAATTCATTTGCATAAATTAATGCAATATTGATATTTAAACAGGAGGTCTTCTCTTTTGAAAACATTCTTGCAGATTCTTCAGGTTTTTTTTTTAAACCCCAAAGATACAATGTCTCCTGTGTGCCTGAATGATTTGCCCATTGAATCATATGAAGTTGTTTTAGACTCATACAGCCATCCCAAGCCAAATACTTTCTAAATAGGATGAAACCACACCTGTGTCTTTCTCTGGTAGCGCATCCTATAGTTTAAGCTGAGGATCTCTTCCCAGCTCATTTAGCTGTGCTTCATTAACTGAAGATGCCAAGAACTGAACAAGGGGCTTTCATTATGCAAAGGAAGTTCTTTGTCATTGAGTTATAGCTCCTTCATTATGATCACAGCCTTGTGATTTGGGCCTCAACATTATTAAGTGTAAGTGGACTGTGAAACCTTTCATGCCCCTTGTTCAGCAAAATATGACCAAATAGTTGGCTACCTATATTTTCTTTCTTTTTTTTCCCTGTCACAGTCAGACTCCTGACAAATTCTGATTTTCTTTAAGTGGTAGGTCTGATCACCTATTTTATACAAAAGCAAAAATATCTCTGTAGTTGATCAAATTACAGATAGGTTTTCAGCTCTGGTAAGTATGACAATTCATTTTTTTATGAACATCAACAAAGATAAAGCAAACTCCCCCAACTAATTATTATTCACCAACACATTTTAAGAAATCAAGCAGAATTTTCATTGGAATATACAGTTGTTAATGTTGAGAATGCCCAAAAAGTATATAGCTGCTTTGGCAGAGAACAGAAAACTTATTTTTTAAAAGAAACTAAGGCTCATTTAAACAATGCTTTTGAGAAGTGTCAAGTTTGTATTTAACATTTTTCCTGTCTCGTATCCTATCAGCTTTTTAAAATCACAATGACTTGTTAGAATAATTTGCACATTCAACAAGTCAGCATATAAAACAATGACATTAGCAGCAATGTGTCAATCTAGGATTTTTTTGTGAGCAATTGAGGTAATACTTTAAAAAATATTGATATGAATAAATCCAAAGGAAAAAAGGGTTAAAATAGGAAAGGTAACTTTTCATAAATATATTTCAAAGCAAGCAAGAGTCCCATTAAGTTTAAGGCTAGGTCACACTGGCCAACGGATGGAAAACGTATGTAAAAAGGACACAACGGACGAGCAAACTTTCCATCCGTTGTTATCCGCTCTCAAAAGTGCCCCAAATTTGCATAAACAGAGCAGACAACAACGGAAAGGAATGGACGGGGGGAAGATGTAGCGGGGATGTAAAGCGGATGTTTGTAGGAAGCCTAGCGGATGGAAGCGGATGGAAGTGGATGACACATCCACAGGGCTTCCGGGGGAGAACAGCAAAGCGGACATGTAGCGGAAGGAGCGGATGCGTAGCGGATGACGCGGATGCATCACGGACACCTATAGGATGCCTAGTGGATGCCTAGTGGATGCAAAGCATTTACTGTGCATGTGGGGAAGATGAATTGCGGAAGCTCCGTGGATATAAAAGGAGGCAGCTTGCAAGCAGGTCACCATTCAGAGGAAAGACCTGCTGCCAGAGACATCTTGAGAGAACACCATGGGGAAGAAGAGGAAGCCTGTGCCTACTCCTGCCAGCCCTGGCAAGAAGGACAGAACCACCATCCCACCTCCTGGCGCTGACTCTGAAGCTGCTGGTGCTGCTGGTGCTGGTGCTCCTAGTGCTCCTGGTGTTGCTGGTGCTTTTCCTGCTGCTGCTGCTGCTGGTGCTTCTCCTGCTGCTGCTGCTGTGGTGGAGCAGCCCCAAGGCCCTCAAATCTCTGCTGCTGAAGGCCCTGAAGCCCCTGCCAGAGGGAGGAAGAGGCAAGGCAAGGAGAGGGGGAGAGGAAACAGTACTCCATTTCGAAGACCATGAGGAGGAGGTGCTGGAATGGCTGAGGGAGAACGAGTACCTGTGGAGGAAGGGCCACAGGCTCTATTGCAACACCAAGTGGAAGCAGGCAGCGTGGAGAGAGAAGGTAGAGAGCCTGGGCTACACTTCAGATGACCTCCTGGGGTGGTGGAAGCATATGCACACCTGGTATGGCAAGCTGCACCTGAAGAAATCTGGGCAGGCCGCTGTCAAGCTCACTGACCAGGAGACCTATGTCATGGCCAAGTGCAGCTTCCTGGAGGGTGAGATCCGCCACCGATGAGCAGCCCCTCTGTCAACCCTCTCCCTCAGACAGCCCACAGAGAGCCACTCCTCTTCCAGCCAGGAGACAGCTACAGTGTCCAGGCAGGTGTCTTTGGAGGGCCCCATGATGGAGACCCCCCCGACAGCTGCACTCCCCGTGCCAGAGGACGTGGAGGATCCCCTGTGTTGGAGCAAGAAGAAGCAGCCACCAGAGACCAACCCACCCCCACCCCCAGCTCCACCTCCACAGAAAGCAGGCAGAGAGGCAGACCAGAGGGACAGAGCCACACTGTTCTCTTGGAGATCAGGGACACAATCAAATCCAGCACAGATCTCCTCTCCCAGCTGGTCCACTTCGATGTACCATCCTCCAACCGCAAGCCCTTCATCACGTACGTGAGCCAGATCCTCATGGACATGCCCGAGGCCCAGTACCAGGTGATGAAGGAGAGGATCACAGCTCTTCTGCATCACCCTCCAGGCCCAGCTGAACCTGCTCCTACCCATTCCAGGTCTGCTCCTCCACCCCAGGCGATGTCACAGCCCTTTCACCAATTTCAGCAGCCCCTCGCCTACCAAGCCTACCTCTACCAGGACTTCCCACAGCAGGGGCAGCCCTTACCAGTCCAGACCCAGGTTCCTCGGACGCTACAGATGCCACAAACGCCTCAGCTGACCTAGCTGCAGACCAAACAGCCCCACTACACTCCTCCTTCCTCCACCCCACAGCCAAGGCCTTCCTCAGAACATCTGTCATCAGTCTTGGGCCTCACATCCCAGGTACTTGAGGAAGTACCTCTCAACCTCACGGGACTGAGTCAGCTCTCTGAGAGCTTCCTGCACACACCATCTCCTGTTGTACTCTTGGGGCCAGGCACCCCAATGGCGCCTCAGACCAGCACTCCAGCAACAGCCACCTCCACAGTCTATGGCCCCTTTACATCTGAGACCATGGGCATGCCTCAGAGTGACTGAAAAGAGTGCCAGAGACTGAGTTGTTACCTGCTCACTTTATCTTTGCTTAAAACACTTTACTTGGGTCATTTTGCATTTTAATAAAGTCATACAGTTTGTTATTAATAAAGATTATCTTTGCTTCACACACTTGGTTCATTTTTTTTACTTAATAAAGTGTTGGGGAAAACTGTGGGATTGGTAAGGATAGCACCCTCCCAGCTGCCACACATATGGCTCTTTATTATCAATAACAATGTAATCATTGATCAACACTTTTCAACATAAACAAAACTCTTTATTAATGCCCTATTCATTGTAAGGCCACTCAACATACATGGCACAATCTCATCAGTGTGATGAGACAGGCTGAAGGAAGCATCCATTAAGCATCTACCATCCAGTCTTGCCACTCCGCTGCTCCAGCTGGGGAGTTGAACCAGTGTTTCAGGAGGTTGCACTGCTTCTTCCCTCCATGTGAAGCTCTGTTGGGGCCTTGCACATCCACAGTGTCAATCAGGTTTAGTCCTTGCCTCCATTCACCAGGCTCCATGTCCCCATTCCCTTGTTGTTGGTCCACAAGCCTCTTCTGCAACACAGGGTAGCGGGTGCGCATGAGCTTGTGCAGGATGGAGCAAGCTTCCATGATGCTCCTCACGGTCTGTGGACAATGCTGCATGGTGGTGAGAAGTACCTGGAGCCTGTTGGCCAGGATGCCAAAGGCGTTCTCCACCACCTGTCTTGCCCTGGACAGCCTGTAGTTGAAGATCCTCTCTTCACGGGTGAGGTATCTGGAGGTGTAGGGCTTTATGAGGTAGGTTCTGAGGGAGAAGGCGTCATCACCCATGACAAAGTTGGCCACATCTTGTGTGTCATTGGGTAGGGGGTCTGGATCTGGGAAACCCATGATGAGGTTGCATTCCAGCTCCTCCTTGAGGTCACTGGCATTGTATATCTGGGCATCTGAAGCTGACCCGTTGCCTGAAGCATCGATGTACATGAACTTGTAGTCAGCATCAACCATGGCAAAGAGGATGATGCTGAAGAAGCCCTTGTAATTGAAATAAGTGGAGCCCGACTTGGGTGGTGCTTTGCAGGCCACGTGCTTCCCATCTATGGCTCCAACGGTGTGGGGAAAGTTCCACCTCTGATACCACTGGTCTGCAACTTTCCGCTAGCCTACTTCAGTGGTGGGGCACTGGAGGAGCTCCTCCACTTATTCTTCGATGATGGCCTGCACCACTTCTCTGACCACAATGCTGATGGTGTTGTGTGGCACCCTCCAGGTATACTGCATGCTTCTGTACGTGGTCCCAGAGGCCAGGTGGCGCAGAGTCAGTGCCATCTTCAGTCCAGGGTCCAAGCTGGGATGGAAGTTGGTGTTTGCCTTGGTCAATCTGGGTCTCAGATGCTCCACAACTTCGTCAAACATGGCTGGTGGCATCCTCATGAAGTGCTGGAATGCACGAGGGTCTTCATTTCTCAGCTCCACCATCAGCTTGTCATAGAGTCCAAACTCCACTCTTCTCCTGATCCATCTTCGGACCCACACAGCTCTTGGACATCTCCTTCTCCTTGCGTAGAAAAGGTGAAACAGTCTGAAGAGGGCTTGGTTCTGGTGTTGAATGATGGTGGCTACCAAAAGGAGTGCGCATTGATCCATGGTGGAGATCAATGGATGATGTGGAAGAGCAAGAGCAAGGCTGAAGAGGTCTGCACACCAGGGCTGCTGGACTGATAGTGAGATCCAGGTAATTTCCTCCCCCTTTTTATTGGAAATGTCGATTTTCCGCGAGGTGTCCTTCCACATACTCTTGACATCCTCCAGACATCCTAAATATCCGAGATACGTCCCATATACGAATGTTTTGTCCATTATAATGCTTTCTATATGAGATGCATCTGCTTTCATTCTTTCTATATCCGTGCTACTAACGCTGTGTGGACGTTCCATATACCTTTCACTTCCTCCCTCTTTATGTATTCTGCTGCAGCGGATCTGAGTTGCGCAGATGGCCAGAGGATGCTGAGAGGATACATCTGACATGTAATGGATGACAACGGACTTAGAATGTTTGTTGCCCGTATGTGTTGCGTATGTAGATCGTACGCGGTGGAAAGTTCATCCGCTCAAAAAGTTTTGTGCAGCTCAAAACTTTTTGAGCGGATGAAATAGCAGTAGATGGATGTTTTACGGATAGAGCATATGAAACATGTATGCAGTGAGTACACAACGGATGCATCCTATTTTCCAATGGATGGCAAGCTTTTTTGTCCGTTTTACATCCTCTTTGCATCCGTTGGTTCAGTGTGACATGGGCTTTAGTAAGAGTGTTTGTTAATTCTCAGTTTGCATTTTTTTAAATCTCTCTTTCAGTTGATTTGTTTATGTAGTTCCAAGTCAACATAATCCAGAATTCTAGAATCCTGCAGTTGAAAGGAAGGATTAGAGGAAGTGGTGGGATTCAAATAATTTAATAACTGGTTCTCTGCCCTAATGATTTCTTCCAACAACCAGTTCAACAAACTGCTTGGAAAATTAACCGGCTCTTCCAAAATGGTACAAACTGGCTGAATCCCACCACTGATTGGAGGCCTCTTCGAGTGCAAGAATCCAACCAAACATCCCAGATGATTATCTGTCATCTAGTTAAATACACTGAATTCAAGAGAAGCCCACCATTTTCCCCCAGGTTCAGTGTCAAAATTACATCTTTGTAATACACTCTAGACTTTTCTGAGCTACTAATACTAGTCTGTAGCTCCCCTTTTCCCACCCTTTTGAAGGGATATTCACCCTCCATGGATCTGGCACTTGCCTGTTTCTTAAAGATAATACATAAAGTGTTAGCCAACTATTCTGTCAGGGTACTTATATATGTAATTCTGCTCACTCTGGAGAGTTAAATTCAAAGTAGGTAGATATTTCCTGCCCCTTCATCTCTCTCTTTGGACTTTCCTGGTAGAAAATGAACCAAAAGGAGAGCTGAATAGCTCAAATTCTTCCTTGTATCTATTAGTATTAGCCTTCAAGCTCTGAGCAGCTTATGTACTGGTTATTTTTTCTTGTTTATAAACATAAACATACACACAGTTTTTGTTATCATTTGCATGCTTTCCAATTTGAGCTCATCCCAACACTTCCTTTTTACAATTTTGGACTACTTGTCTTCTTTTACTTTCTGAGCTATCATTTTCCCACTCATTAGATGTCCTTTTTGTTTTCAGATCTTAATTTTCTTTTGCTCCTTTCTATTTTTTCCCTCCTTGAAATTGTTTGCTGTTATATTTTTAAAAGTTTTTAATACTTCACCCATTTTGACCTCCTTTTCTCATTAGATGTTGGGCTCTACCCAGACAAGCACATTCCAAAGTGCACTGAGGATGTCTCCTTGAATGGGGATGAAATATTTGCAACCAAATTGTCAAGCTCAGAGCTCAAACCAGTTTTCATTCTTCTTAAAATTAGGAACTCCAGACAATGTGCCAGCTTTTTTTTTTTTTTGCAATATTTTTGCTAGAATTTACTTCACTGACTAAGTCTTTCTTATTGTGAATGAGTATGTACCTGGAAGGAGAAAAAGGGAGAATGTACTATTAAAGGAGGAGAGAAAGTTACTGAGTTCTGAAAAACAGGAAAGCAGGAGAAAGACACCCAAAATAACCTTCTTGACTTTATATGGTATGTGGTAGAGAGAAATTATGACAGGCTTTCAAGATTCTGTTATTTTATCCTTCAGTGATAAGGAACATTTTGCGCTGCTTCACTTTCTTGTCCTTGCCAGTCTCAAAAGACTTGGTATCACATCATGGATATCTGATTCTCTTTTGCATTTATCCACCTCCTCCTTTGAGTTTGCATTCTAAAAGATGTCTTTCAAGGACTTAAAGAAAACATGGATAACCTCCACTTTCTTCTGCCTTATGAAAGCCCACCTTTCACCTGCATCAATAATTCCCAGACAATTAATGCATCCCTGGGTATTATGCATGCAGGTGAAACTTGGCTAAAATGTTAAGAGTTGATTCGGGTTTCACAAAGAAGAAAACAGGTCCTTGCATCTGTAGCAGCATAGACAAGTTAATAGAGATAACAGGGCAAAGGCTTAAAGCCAAAAATAAAAAGCGACTTCACATAAATAATGGAAATTCTTGAACAAAAGGGCTGAAGAAAAATGTGGTGTCTTAATTCTCTTTGTCTTTAAAATTCCCTTGGGTTAAAAGAGAGATTTTCAGTTAATGCGAGATAATGACAGTCAATATATCATTGACTCTCACCTAGTCTTTGTTCTTATGGAATAGTTCTTTTGTTGGGGTAACTTCTATCTAGAGAACAGTTGGGCAGAGTTTGGGTGGTGCCGCAAACACAACATATAACAAAATCAGAGATGTGAGACTTGATGCCGTTTCATGAATGTAACTATAACTTTCTTACAGTTATTAAGGTAGTAATATGGTTGTTAAGTAAATCTGGCTTCTCCATTGACTTTGCTTGCCTGAAGGTCGCAAAAGGAGATCACACGACCCTGGGACAATGCAACCTCTATAAATAAATGCCAGTTATCAAGCATGCAAATTGTGACCATAGGGATGCTACAGTGGTCACAAGTGTGAAAAACTGTCATAGGTTTTTCAGTGATGGTCACTAAATGAATGGTTGTAAGTTGAGGACTACCTGTAGATATTAGAAGACTATGTTTCAGTTTCCTAGAGGTAGAAAACAAATGCCTGTTTACCTACCTCTTTTTGGAAAGGCCATTTTGTTCCTTGACAAAATGAGTGACAGGAGTGAATCCTTCATCAGTGAAAAGGCAGATCTGTCTAGATCAAGGGTGTCAAACTCGATTTCATTGAGGGATGCATCAAGATTGTGTTTGATCTCAGGGAGCCAGGGTGGGAATGGCCAGAGTGAATGTGGCCAGCTCAACATCACTCATGTCAGGGGCACCAGTGGTGGCCTGAGAGCTCTGCCAGCAAAAATGGGCTCTTGAGCTCTGTTTTTGGCTGCAATGACTTCCTGCAAACCTCTGCCAGTGAAGATGGAGCTCCTTTTTTGGCTGCAACAGCCTCCTGAAAACCTCTGCTACTGAAAACAGAGCTTGGGAGGGCCGTACATGATGATGGCTTCCTGTAACTCTCTGCCAGGGAAAACAGAACTCTGGAAGGCTGCCCTCCTGAGCTCCATTTTCACTGGCAGAGGCACCATGGGCTGGTCCTGTGCTCTACCCAGGTTGGCCTCGTGGGCCAGATTTAAATACTCTGTGGTCTGGATTTGGCCTGCAGGCCTTGAGTTTGACACCCCTGGTCTAGATCCGGGGGTGGGGGGCAGCTTGTTAGGAAGTGCAAATGTTCTTCGATGTCAAAGATGATCCTGAATTTGTTTGAGGTTTTGGTCTGTTTTTTAAACAATCAACTTTTTTTGGGGGGGGGAGGGCTTACAGTGTGAGCAATGATAAAACTAAATATCCATTCCAACTTTCCTTATAGAATCTCGTTTATGTCCACTTTATATTCATCTGACATTGATTAAAGTAGCCTGTACAACTTAAAAGGAGAAAGAGGATGATAAATATCTAATGAAAGCTAATAATATAGAACAATAGAAATAGACTAACTTTAGACAAACAATAGACTAACTTTCATGAGGCTGATTCATCAAACATTTCAAGAATGCTGGAAGGCTGGAACAGCATGTGGAAGCCTGAATTTAGAATTTATTAATAACATTTGAAAGGGTTTTTTTTTCTGAAGTTACTTAGTGAAATGCATTACTACAGGTAGTCTTCGAATTATAATCACAATTGAGCCCAACATTTTTGTTGTTATGCAAAACATTCATGACTTTTGCCACATTTTATGACTTTTCTTGCCACAGTTGTTCAGTGAATCACTGCAGTTTTTAAGTTAGTGACAGTTTTAAGTGAATCTGGCAGGTAGATCACATTGTGACCAGCTGTAAGCTAAGGGCATATTTGTCCAATATCTGATATTTAAAAAAATATAAACAATGTTGCACTTCAATGGTTAGATGGCCTAGACATTGGTATTTGAACATAGATTTTGTAATGCTTATATTTTATTGTGTTTTACTAATCTAGGTGAAATGTTAAAATATATTGCTAGTCCATGTATGATATGCCATATGCTAAATAAACAAATAAGTAAGTGAATCTGGCCTCCCTTTTGCTTTTGCTTGCCAGAAGTTCTCAAAAGAGAATCCCATGATGCTGGAAGATTGCAACAGTTATAAATATGACTCAGTTGCCAAGCATCCGAATTCTGATCATATGACCCTAGGGATGCTGCAATGGTTGTAAGTGTGAAAAACAGTTATAAGTCACTTTTTTCAGTGGTGTTGTCACTTTGAACGGTCACTAAATGAACAGTTGTAAATTGAGGCTTACCTGTATAACATAAACTATCATAAAACCTAGATCCATCCATCCTTCCTTCCTTCCTTCCTTCCTTCCTTCCTTCCTTCCTTGCTTGCTTGCTTGCTTGCTTGCTTGCTTGCTTGCTTGCTTGCTTGCTTGCTTGCTTGCTTGCTTGCAATCATTCATCTCCCCTTCCCTCCTGGTCCTGTCCTATTCATATATGCCTTCCATAAGACATATAATTTTTATGAGAGATATTGTTTCCATAGTTTATATGTGGGACAAGTATCAAGATAATTAAGTAACCTGTGATATGCATATTCTTGGTCTGTTTTCTACCCTGTTTTCCTCTCAAGGCTTCTTTGCTGCAGCACTGATTGGAGAATCAATCACAGCAGTGAAAGATTTTGCTCCCATTATCAAATATACAGAGTGGATTTGGAGTGGATTTGTCTCAGAATGCAGAGTGGGCTCCCTAAATATAAACAGAAAATAGGATTTGTTTTTTAAAGATAGGGTTTAGAAATACAATAGTTGTATATTTAGAAATATAACAATAAAAATCTAATATCAGGAAAAAGTAAACAAGAAAAAGTAAAAAGTTCAGGAAAAAAAGGGAGAAAAAGCAACACATACGTACACACTGACACATAATGCACACAAATAAAATTAGGAAGAAATGCCTTTTCATCAAAACATGTACAAACATTTTCAGTAACTAAATACTTTCTCTAATATTTAACCAAGGATCTATTCATCCCATATGTCATCCTTTATCCATTAGCAAATAATAAAGCCTCATCATTTGACCTTAATCTGTAATAGTCAATTAACAGTTAGGAGAAATTAATTAATTAAATACACATACACACTCTTAAACAAGTATATGATTGTAATATTACAGTGATTGTCAGCACTGACTAAGAGACACTATACAACCAAGTTTCATTATTGTTTGAACTTCTTAAACAAGTTTTTAGAGAGCTGCCTTTGGCTTGGAAGTAGGCGACTTGTGAGTTGGGTTATGGTTGCCAAGCTGCCTCAGACTGAACATCAGGGGAAGGCAGTTTGAACTCTTCCCATAACTAACAGCCTGAGAGATTCCACCACCAACTCCATGGAGTCAAGGGAGGCTGATATAGTAGCAGCAAAACCAACTACCCCTAGAACCCAATTCAAGCAAAGGATCTTTTACTTAACTGTCTATGGACACAGTCACACAAACAGCCATTACATTTTTTACCCCCCCACCCCCGATCTTACACTCAACTATACAGTTACATATCCATCTCCAGTATCAGACCACAATACCCCCTAGCTGCTTCTCACTATCTCACTAACCTCTCACTATCCATAACCATGCCTGGTTACTGTAGGTTACCCAGTCATACATCCTACATCCCAGTACAATGTACATTGCCCTGATACCCCCAAACTATTGACCCAGCTGTTTGGACCTTTCCACTTGTATCTCACAGTCCCTAGTCAAGCCCATGTCCAACCTAATAATCTGGCAGGTAGTGCAGCAGGCAATCTCAGCTGGTGGCAAACTGATCTTATGTGAACCTGGGGAAGACTTGTGGCTATGTAATGATTCAAGGCTGGCTCCTCTTTAAACTCTGCCCCAGCTTCTGCCATTTCTACATAACCTCAGCTTAGCCTGCTACTACTGCCCAGGCTTCTCACTATTATGTCTTAGAATATTCTTTTTCAGCATACCTTGGATACCAAAGTCTTGCTACTATATTTTTGGTTCTGGAGAGCTTCCAGCTGGCAATCATGTGCCAGTCATGATTAATGCCCTTCTATACAATCCACCCCAAAATCTATCTCCATGCAGCCAGGAGGCTGGCATCCATCTCCTGATTACCACCGCATAACAGGTCTCTCAACTCCAGCCTCTATTTGGAAGTGCCACAGCCAAGTGCACTCTGCAGAGTTCAAATCCATGCTGACACTACCATGATATCACAGACAATTAACACTGAATTTTCCCAGGTACCATCTTGGGGAAAAATTACAAAAACCCCCCACAATTTTTGTTCTTGTATCTTTGAATGTTATATCCCAACATGTCCAATGTGGTGGTTGAATGTTCAACTGCTTAAGCAGCATTCCAAAGTGTACTGTGTCACCTGTACAGGTCCACAGTGAGTAAACCAGGTACCTGTCCTAGATCTGCAAGCCACTGAACATCCATCATTCTGACAAATGTGATCTCTGTGCTGAAGATCATTGGAAGGTCAGCTTGAGTTTCTTACTGCAGATATTCAATTCTAAATGTTTCTCTAACTGTGGTGTCATAGTTTTTCAAATTCTGTTTTTGTTTATTCATAGGAAATGGAAACTAGATGAAGTGTAGCAGGCTCTAGAGCAAGACAAGCAAGGATGAACTTGTAGAATGCTAAATGATTGAAAATATTGAATGCTTCAATATTTTAGCTTGGATTTTTTGTGGTTCACAAATGCTTTATAATGGCAATAATAATAGTAATAATATAAACATGCCAAATCCAGTCTAAACATATCTCTGAAAATGCAGTGAATCAACAACTCAGCCAAAGCATATTGTTGAACAGGAATATAAAAAGAGAGATTTCAAAAAATTCTAAACATATGGATTTGCATATGGCTTTCATTAGTAGCTTTTTTTTTATTCTTGTAAAAAAAATATGAACCTAGGATCCCTTATAATGAATTGTATGGAAGATTTTGCAAGTCAGAAACAGCTCTGGGTTAAGAATTATATGCCAACAGATTCCTTCTCTAAGAATATATTCTAATGTTATCACTAGTTAGCTTTTGGCTAAGATCAAATGTGTTGTGTGTTGTATGTGAATACATATACATATACATACATACATACATACCTACATACATGCTACATTCTATATTCTATATTCTAAGGCCATATTGAGAAAGACTTCTGCAAAAGAGATCTTCCCTACAAAATAAAATATAAAAGAATGTAAAACAAAAATAAAATAGATAACAAATAAAATTATCCTCCCATTATATTCTATCTTTTAATTTTGTTTTATTCACAATCTTGAGTGGGTTTATATGTGTTTCCATATGACTCTTCCCAATGGCCAGTAGGATACTCCTATGTATTTTGAAGCCACTGCTGAATATTATTGGAACCAATGTCAGGTTTCCCTCAAATTAAGCTTTTATAGCACTTTTGAATAGGTATTGAATATTTAAGGTAATGAGGCTTAAAACCTTAATAGTACTTGTTACTTTGAATATAGCTGCTATTTCAATGCTTTATTATCTCAGCTCTATTTAGTGGCTAGTAAATGAGACAAGGAAAAATGGTTATCGCTTTTATGGAATCCTGCTATATATACTAGCCCATGGTCAAAATACCAGACCCCTGTTTGTGACCCCATGTCACACTGAACCAACAGATGCAAAGAGGATGTAAAACGGACAAAAAACCTTGCCATCTGTTCGAAAATACTCTCTATCCGTCCAGCATCCGTTTATTGATGTTTCATCCGCTGCTAAAGTTTTGGGCTGCCTAAAACTTTTGCGCGGAAAATGTATCCAGTTTGTCCATTCTGCATCCACTACGCATCCATTACGCATCCGTTACGCATCTGCTATATTCGCTTGGCGTCCGCTGTGCATCTGCGCAACTCGCATCCGCCCGGACGCAGGGAGGAAGCGGAACAGATGCAGAACGGATGCAGCACGGAAACAAAGCGTTTAAAGCAGAAAAAACTTCGCAGAGGGGACCTATCTCGGATATTAAGGATGTCTAGAGGATGCCTAGAGGATGCCTAGAGGATGCCTAGCGGAAAACCTATACTGTCTATAAAAAGGGGGAGCAACTCGCCTGCATCTCACTTTCAGAACAGCAGCCCAGCGGTGCAGACCTCTGCAGCCTTCATCTGCCTCTTCCTCTTCCACAGCATCCAGTCATGTCCACCATGGATTGTAACAAAGTCCTTTCGGCAGCCACCATCGTTCTGCAACAGTACGAAGCCATCTGCAGGCTCTGTGAACTCTACTGCGAGAAGAAAAGGAGCCACCCAAAAAGAGTCTGGATCCGAAAATGGTTCGCCAGAAGAGCAGAGCACGGACTGTACAACAAGCTGATGGTGGAGCTCAGGAACGCAGACACTTGGGCATTCCAGAACTTCATGAGGATGCCTCCAGCCATGTTTGACGAAGTTGTGCAGCGGCTGACACCCAGGTTGACCAAGGCAAAGACCAGCTTCCGGCCCAGCCTGGAACCTGGGCTCAAGGTGGCACTCACTCTGCACCACCTGGCCTCCGGGACCTCCTACAGGAGCATGCAGTATGGCTGGAGGGTGCCATCCAACACCATCAGCATTGTGGTCAGAGAAGTGGTGCAGGCCATCATCAAAGAATACAAGGAGGAGCTCCTCCAGTATCCCTCCACTGAAGAAGGATGGAAGAAAGTTGCAGAGCAGTGGTATCAGAAGTGGAACTTACCACACACTGTTGGAGCCATAGATGGCAAGCACGTGGCCTGCAAATCTCCAGCCAAGTCGGGGTCCACTTACTTCAACTCCAAGGGCTTCTTCAGCATCATCCTCTTCGCCATGGTCAATGCTGACTACAAGTTCATGTACATCGATGCTTCAGGCAACGGCTCATCTTCAGATGCCCAGGTATACAACGCCAGTCACCTCAAGGAGGAGCTGGAACGCAACCTCATCGTGGGCTTCCCAGATCCTGAACCCCTGCCCAACGACACACAAGATGTGCCCTACTTCATCGTGAGGGATGACGCCTTCTCCCTCACAACCTACCTCATGAAGCCCTACACCTCCAGACTCCTCACCCGTGAAGAGAGGATCTTCAACTACAGGCTGTCCAGGGCAAGGCGGGTGGTGGAGGACGCCTTTGGCATCCTGGCCAACAGGTTCCAGGGACTTCTCACCACCATGCAGCATTGCCCAGAGATCATCAGGAGGATCATGGAAGCTTGCTGCATCCTGCACAATCTCATGCTCACCCGCTACCCAGTCTTGCAGAACAGGCTCGTGGACCTCCAGCAAGGCAATGGGGACATGGAGCCTGGGGAATGGAGGCAAGGGAGAAACCTGATCGACACTGAGGATGTGCAAGGCCCCAACAGAGCCTCACATGAAGCGAAGAAGCAGCGCAACCTCCTGAGACAATGGTGCAACTCCCCAGCTGGAGCAGTGGAGTGGCAAGACAGGATGGTAGATGCTTAATGGATGCTTCCTTCAGCCTGTCTCATCACACGGATGAGATTGTGCCATGTATGTTTGGTTGGCCTACAATGAACAGGGTGTTTAATAAAGAGTTGTGTTTATGTTGACATGTGTGGATAATTGTTACATTATTATTGATAATAAAGGGCTGTAGGTGTGGCACCTGGGAGGGTGGACCATACAGTCCCACTATGCTTGCACTGGAGGTTTATATATCCCACAGCTATTACTCATCCCACAGGTATCCCTGCCCATCCCACAGCTATCTTAACCCATCCCACAGCTATCTTAACCCATCCCACAGCTATCTTACCCATCCCACAAGCATGCAAAGGCTTAAACCATTTCTAAAAGTTTCCACCAAGACTTTATTAAAAAAAAGAAATGACGCAAGTGTGTGAATCATAAGTAGACTTTATTAACAACAAGCTATAAGACAAAAATGAGTCTCTGGCACTCCTCTTGGTTGCTCAGTCTCAGGGGTGAAGGGTGCAGTTGCTGTGGAGGTGGCTGGTGCTGGAGTGCTTGTCATCAGCTCCTCCAGAAGCAGAAGCAGCAGAAGCCCCATCCCCAGAAGAGCGAGCCCGTGCTGCAGAAGCCCCAGGAGAACCAGAGTGAGGGCCAGGGGGCGGGATGGTAGCCCTGTCCCTCTTGCCAGGGCTGGCAGCAGATGGCTGAGGCTTGCTGTGCTTCTGCATGGTTGTGGGGTTGCGGCTGGCAGGGAGGCTGGCAGGAACCAACGCTGGCAGCAAGGCTGGCAGGCAGGCAGACAGCAAGGCTGGCAGGGAGGCTGGCAGCAAGGCTGGCAGGCAGACATGCAGGCAGGGCAGGCAAGGCAGTCGATGTGTCTGGCAGCAGGTCTTTCCTCTGAATGGCAACCTGCTTCTGAGCTGCTTCCGTTATATCCGCGGGGCTGACGCAATGCATCCTCCCCGCATGCCAATTAATGCCAGGCATCCATTAGGCTTCCGCTGTGCATCCGCTAGGCTTCCGCTGTGCATCCGCTTCATCCTCTCTGCATCTGCTCTGGACCCCCCAGAAGCCTAGTGGTTGCGCCATCCGCTCCCATCCGCTTCCATCCGCTGGGCTTCCGTTCCGCATCCGCTTTGCATCCGCCCTGCGTCCTCCCCGTGTCTGTGTTATCCGCTCTGGTTATGCCAATTTTTGCCCCTTTTGAGAGTGGATAGCAACGGATGGAACATTTTGCTCGTCCGCTGTGTCCTTTTTGCATCCGTTGGGCAGTGTGACATGGGCTTTAGCTTCACTTTGAGTTTATAAATGACCATCAATTTCATCTTACTAGCTTTGGTAGGAACTCCTATTTTGCTGGTGATTTGAGAAACAACATTTACAAGAAACTTTTCCGAACCAATGTTAAAATGAATAATGCATTGTTAGGTGAAATTTCTGCATTTCAGTGTTTTCCTTCAAGGGCTGGAACTCTTTTATCTTACTAAACCTAAAAAGATTGCCATTAGTCATTCTGGATTAAGAAGAATAATGGGAAGGGAGTTATTTAAAAAAAAATGGTGGTGGTTTTCTTCTATTTCCAAATGGCGTGATTTGGCAAAGTAGATTCTACCATAGCTCAGATAGTAGTGAAGGATTTCTATTGCCTTCTGTTCTAATTAACCTACAAATAATTTGCATGAGAATATATATATACATATATATATATATATGTTTTCTTAAGTTTTCGCGGGTACTTACATGTGTGCTGTTCAGCTTCCTTCGGGTATTATCCTACGTCATTGTAGTTCTGTTAAAGTTGTAGCAACGTTTCAGCAGAATCTCATCTGCCATCATCAGGCTTCTGTATGGATATGGGTATTACAGCTCCTGGTTTTAAATTTGAGGCTGGTTCATTCTGATTGGCTGGGAGCTTGGACCTGTTTCATTGGACTTGGAGTTTGATTGATTGGTGTTCCTGGTTTCTTCTGTCTGTTTTGTGGCTTTGATTGGCTGGCAACACTCTGTTCTTGTGTTTGAGGCTTTTAGTGCAGCTTGGCTCCGTGTGAAGGGACGGCTGTTCTTCATTAGCAAGCTGGGTTTCACCTGGGTGCCTGGTGGGGGGGTTAGGTTGGAGCTATCAGAGGGAGTCTGTTTTTGCCCAGGTGTTTGCCTGGCTTGTGGCATGGAGATCTTTCTATTTGAGAGTGCAGGCTTCCAAATGATTGACAGTCTGGTGGAATCATCTCTTCTATTCATGCTGTCAGGTCTTTTTTCAATCTCTATGGCTTCTCTGATGATTCTGTGGCTGGGGTTTTCTATAGTGGCCAGGGTTTTAGTGCCATTGAAGTTGATGTTGTGACCTGTGGTTTTCCAGGTCAATTTTGTCTTTGGGGTTCCTCAGGATGGCTGCTATTTTTTTGTCTGTTTTGAAGGCAGTCTTGATGTGATGCCTGTGTAGTATCTTACTGATTTTATCTGTGGTATCTCTTATGTAGGGCAGGACAGCTGTTCCATGGATCTGTTGATCTTCTAGGTCTCTGTTATGTCTTGGTGTATTTTGGTGGATCAAGTTGGTGATTTTGTTTTTGTGGAAGCCATTGGCTGTCAATACTTCAGTCAGGGTGCATAGTTCAGTCTTTATATGTGTCTTGTCTGCCAGGCATTTGGTTCTGGTAAGTAGTGTTTTCGCTACGGAATTTATCTGTGCTGGGTGGTGGTGGGATTGGGCGTTGAGGTAGCGGTTGGTGTGTGTTTTCTTTTGGTATATGGTGTGTCCCAGTGTGCCATCTGTTCTTTTGTAGATTAGTACATCTAGGAATGGTAGTTGTTTGTTTATTTCC
>BLBF01000007.1:27873519-27887361 GCA_015471245.1 Laticauda colubrina
ACACACACACACACACACACACACACACACACAAATATTTGCTGATTAAATTACATTCAGCTAGAGTATATATAAAGGGGGTAGTTGACTATACTGTGCAGAAAAATAGGTATATAATCAGTAATCACTGTAGTTGTACAATTACTACAGATTAGGGATGCCAAACTCATGGTGTCACGTGATGTTTTGTGACTCTTTTCCTTTTTGCTAAAATAGGGGTGGTGGTCAGTGTGTGAGTTTGACACCCTTGCTACAGATCATTTAGCCTCTTTAAAAAAGGATTGATTGAGAAATGAGATGGTATGGAGTAGTAAGCAAGTACATGCCACGCTACTTTAAGTTCTTTTATTATTTATTTATTTTTTAAATTTATTTGCTTGGTGCTTGCAACCATAAAAAAGAATGGGAAAGAGTGTAGACAGAAATAAAATAATAAAACAATAAAGCAAAAGATGAAAAAGAATACGATGAGAATACAACAATACAATTAGAAAAAGAACAACAGATGGAGAGCAGAGAGTAAGGGAGGGAGATGGAGCCATTTTGCTGCAATAGGAAGCACAAAGTTTTGATTCTTTCCTTTATTTGGAGTCCAATCTTGCCCTTTCCTCCAGCTCCATGGAAACTCTACCTCTCTCACAAAAAGTAAAAGGTCTGAGGAACCTTGTCCCTCCCTCTGTAACACAGAAAAGAATTGGGCAAATTGTGATGCTGCTATTTTACAACAAGCAAACCTGTTAATCGTGTAAATGCCTCAGCAGCATGAAACCTAATGATGCACCTACATTCTCCTGGAACATCAAGGTCACCTACTGTAGAGGCACTGATATGATAGCTTCTTTCCATTTCATTCTTAGAGTTAGAAATTTCAGTAGCTTCCATTTCATCCAGGTCTTTTAAATTTGGTAGTCTATAATATATATTAGGACTGAAATTCTCACAATTCTCAGTTAACACAGGGAAATGCCGTTCTTGCTAAAAATATGGAATGTCCAGTCGAAACAAATTTAAATGAGACCAGAAAAGGCTGATGTAAAGCATCCAGAAAGTATCCATGATATCAATCACTCCAAGATGTTATTGCTCCAATTGATTTATTAGGAACAGATCTGGCATGTGAAAAGCAATTTCCCAAGTGAAAATTTTTTTGCATGTTTTTTCGCAGAACCCACCTTCTCTCCTCCCTTCTCTCCTCCCACTTCTACACTTCATAAATCACGAGAACCAATTAACTGCAACTGGAAATTCTTAATACAACACACAGAATAACCTTGAACTTTTCAACTCCTCTAACTCTCTAAAAAAATATGTGGCAGCTGAATTTCAAAGCTGACAGTTGCATTAATCAGCTGCTGATAAAGGCATTAATTCAAACATTTAACTTTATATATTTTCTTTGTAAATTCTCTTCCTTATAGATCAAAAATTCTTGTAGTGTGTAGGTTATGTGTTCCTTAGCCCCATGTAGTGTTTTGTTAATACACATCTGAATTATTCAAATGTATCAGATGTCTGTTTATTTTTACATTTCAGACCCTGAATTCCTTAGAAAGGAGTTTAGCTTATTCCTATTTTTCTGTTCTCTTTGTAATACAACAGCAGGCAGCAATGGCTGTGATCTGGTTTGAACTGGGACAATGTAACAATTATTACTCCATACTCTCATATTTCATAATTTAAGCAGCAGATTATGTCTGGTTTTGCTAATTACCGTATTTTTCGCTCCATAAGATGCACTCCTCCCCCCAGAAAGTGGGGTGAAAATGTCTGTGCATCTTATGCAGCGAATATTTCCAGTTTTTTGTTGAATAGCAACTGGGATGCAGTGGTGGGGTCATTTTACAGTGCTCAACTCCGCCTTTTTTATCTTTGTCATTGCCTGCCTCTTCTGTCTCTTTTCTGCAGTGCAGGAGTCAATAGACAGAGCTGGCACATGAGAAGACACCTATTTGTGGTCCTCTCAGGCTCCGGTTCAGAATATTTTTTTTTCTTGTTTTCCTCCTGTAAACCTAGGAGTGTCTTATGGAGCAAAAAATACAGTATATAGGTAGTTCTCGACTTACAACCATTCGTTAAATGACTGTTGACTTATGAATAATTTTGGCATTTACAGCCATTGCAGCATTCCTCTTGGTCACATGAACAAAGCTCAGAGCTTGGCCATTGGATTTGTACTTGTGATGGTTGCACTGTCCCAGGGTCATGTGATCACCATTTATAACCTTCCCAGCTGGCTTCCAACAGAGTGAATGGGGGACACCAACTTCACTTAACAACCACAAGATTTCCTTAACAACTGAAGTGATTTGCTTAATAACCAGGGCAAAAAAAGGTTGTAAAACAGAGTGCAACTCACTTAACAAATATGTTGCTTAGCAATGGAAATTTTGGGGTCCACTGTGGTTGTAAGTCGAGGATTGCCTGTACTTGGTTTAATGTGTAATGGCTGTGGAAGGTATTCATATCCCAAATCTGTCAGCCCAATTAATAGTAAAATGTGGATCTTTTCTATCACAAAATGCCATCTCTTCATCTCAGTATAAATATTGTAGCCAAAAGGCTAGGCTAAAACATCTGCTGTATTTTTTGTCTGTGCAAGAAATGCTGAATATCAATATAAAATGACCTCTATTGGATCAAATCCGGGTTCCTCCAGTGGCAGTTTTTCTAGCTTAACCCCATCTGGAGGCTTGAGACTTTAACTTCCCCATCTAAAAGTTGAGACTTCAACTTTTAGATTTGCTAACTGTGCTGGCTGATGGTGTTTTGGAAATGTAGCCCCAATAAAGTCAAAAAGGATGGATAAGAAGTAGCAGTGGACTTTTCTATTTTCCTTGCTTTTTTCTGAGCCGACTTCTAATATAAATCCCTTCCCTAATCTTCTAAAACAAATCCATTCCACTCTGTGATTCCTATTGATTGTGTTCCGTTCGGAAAAACGCGAGATAGACCGGGTTCCAACAAACAAATGTCTTTATTTGTTAACAACAAGTAAAAACGGAACATTGGCTCAAGCCGCAGCAGCCCTTTTATAGCGGCTTGCCTGCCGGCTTGTAGCCAATGACAGTAGTTTAATCTTGCCGCCTTTAAGCGGCTTCTTGGATTGGTTCCTAGTGAACCAATCCCTATACTGGCTTTCTTAGCCAGTCAGAATAGCGAATTAGGAGTCTACTATTTTCATACAGAACACCCCTCCCCTCTTGGTTCAGTCCTATGTGGTGACGTAGTCGCGCAGGTAGGTGGGGCTTCTTCTGACTCTATTGGACATGCACGGTTCATTTTCTCTGGAGACTTCGACTGGTTCGGATGGGGTTGCTGTCTCTCTGGCTCTTCTCCATGGTACTGCCTGGAAGGGTGAGTCAGCCATTTTGCTGCTGCCTGAGTTTCTCAGGCCGGTGGTTTTGCCGCTCCCTCCTGGTTTCTCCGGGCAGGTCGAGCTGGCCTGGCTGGCCCCTTCGATTGGATTCTTCCCGCAAGTTTCTTCTAACTGTAAGTCTCTTTTTTGCTCTTTTTGTTTGTTAGAATATTCTGGGTTTATTTTAAATGGTTCTTTATTATTTTCTTGTATTTCCCCCCCCCTCTTTGGTTTGTTTTTCGTCGTTCTTTATTATTTGTGGTTGTGCGTTCATATTTCTTTCAATGTTTCGGGAACGAAGCTGGTCTATGTGCCGCTTCCATTCCCTGCCATCGTCTATGGTTAGTCGGTAGGACCGGGGCCCTGTAATTTGTGTGATTGTGCCTGGAAGCCATAAGGGGTCCCCGGTGAAATTTTTTGCATAGACTAGGTCGCCGATTTCAAATATTCTGAAACGGGTGGAGGAGTTGGGGGGTCTTTCTGGTGTATAATTTGGGTGCAATCTGTCTAATTGCAACCTAAGTTTTCTTCCCATTAATAGTTCTGCCGGGCTTTTGTTGGTTATAGTACTGGGTGTGATATGTTGGAGGGTGAGTAGGCGGTTAATTTTATCTTGGACATCTCCAATGTCCATTCTCTCTAAACCCTCTTTGGTAAACCTGACCATTCTCTCCGCTCTACCATTTGCAGCCGGGTGGGCCGGCGCGGTTGGAGCACAGCGTATACCTAGGGAGGCTAGGTGCTGTTCGAATTGGATGCTTGTTAATTGTGGCCCGTTGTCGGACATTAGGACGTCCGGCAGTCCATGGGTTGCGAAGAGTTTGTCAAGTTGTTTAATGACTGTTTCAGTTGTCGTAGACGGCATAACTACAACTTCCAGCCAATTCGAGTATGCATCTATGACAATTAGGAAGGTATGTCCCTTAGTAGGTCCCGCAAAGTCAATGTGGATCCGAGACCAGGGGCCTCGTGGGGTTTCCCAGTCCCTTATGGGTGCTTGTGGTGGGGAAGGTCTGGTTTTTTGACATTTGTTGCAAGAATTAACCCAATATTCGATGTCCTTATCTATACCCGGCCACCAGACATAGCTTCTAGCAAGGCTTTTCATTTTAACAATACCCGGGTGGCCTTCGTGAAGCATACCCAGTACCCTGGTTTGTAATTTAGGAGGGATAACTACCCGATCACCCCACAATAAACAACCTTTTTGAATTGAGAGTTCAGTTTGTCTGGTCTGGAAAGGTTTAAAATTTTCAGTTGTTTGGTTTTCCGGCCAGCCTTTATCTACCCAGTTTACTATGCGGGCAGTCACTGGGTCCTTTGCGGTGGCTCTCGCAACATCGTTTGCAGATATTGGTAGTTTGGGGCATGTCTCTATCTGCAAGGTGGTCATCGTCGGTGCCGGGTCTTCCTCCATTGTCGGTAACGGCATTCTGCTTAATGCATCTGCATGGGAGATTTGCTTCCCGGGTCGATGCGTTAATGTATAAGAGTAGGCTGCTAGGAATTCTGACCATCTAGTCATTCACGGGGACAAAATGTTCGGTGTTGGCTTGTTTCCCACCAAAATTCCTAGTAACGGTTTATGGTCCATTACAATCAAAAATTTTCTTCCATAGAGATATTCGTGGAAGCGTTTCACTCCGGCGACGATTGCCAGGGCTTCTCTGTCTAGTTGACTATAGTTACGTTCTGTTTTAGACAGAGTCTTTGAATAATAAGCGACAGATGCCTCTCTCCCATCTGGCAATTGGTGGCTCAGGATGGCACCGACTCCGAACGGTGAGGCGTCGCAGGTCACCATCAATGGAAGTGTGTTACTAAACTGGATAAGAATGGAGTTTGATGTTAATAATTTTTTTATTTTCTGGAAGGCTTTTTGCTCTCTATGACCCCAAGTCCAATTAGTTTTTTTATCCAGTAACCGGTGTAATGGTTCCCCTATTGTCGCTTTGTGGGGGAGGAATACGTTATAAAAATTTATTAGTCCCAAAAATGCCTGCAATTCAGTTTTGTTTCTTGGCTGTGGTGCATCTTTAATGGCATTGACTTTTTTTTCAGTAGGGTGTATACCCTCTCTGTCTATTAAATAGCCCAGAAATTCGACGCGATCAGTCATTAAGCAGCATTTTTCTTTTTTTAACTTTCAGGCCAGATTCTCTGAATTTTGTTAGTACATTTCTTAGTCTTTTTTCTAATTGGGTCGTATCTTTAGCCGAAATTAGGACATCGTCAAAATATGGTACGACCCCATGTATTCCATTCAATAGGCGTTCCATGAGGCTTTGGAACATGCCTGGGGTCACACTCACTCCAAACTGGAGTCTGTTGCACTTGAATGCCCCTTTGTGGGTCACTATTGTCTGTGCCTCGGCTGTTAAGGGGTCTACAGGAAGCTGTTGGTAAGCTTGTGCTGAATCTAGTTTAACGAAAACTTTTCCTCCCCCAAGTGAATGTAACAAATGTTGTACGACTGGCACCGGGTATGCGCTTTGTTGCAGCGCATGGTTCAGTGTAGCCTTGTAGTTTCCGCAGATGCGAACCGACCCATCAGGTTTAACTGGTGTTACAATGGGCGTCTCCCATTTAGCATGGTCAACAGGTTCCAAAACCCCTTTGTCAATTAATTTGTTTAGTTGTTCCTCTATTTTTGCTTTTAATGCAAACGGAACTCGTCTGGCCTTTAGTCTTCTAGGGGCTACCTGGGGGTCTAAACTAAAGGAAATTGGGGTCCCCCGATACCTGCCTAGGGAGCCGTCGAAAATGTCCTGGAACTCATGGATCAGGTTTTCTTCCCAGTCGGTTGCGGCCACCCGTTCTACTCCGGTCATTCCGATGCTCAATGGTGCGAACCATTCAATGCCCAGGAGGCTTGGTCGGTCTCGATTGACTATTGTCAATGGCAGGACTTCAACATGTTGTTTGTAGGTGACTCGGAAATGTCCTAGACCTACCACAGGGCTTCATCGTTGTTCATGTTCATCTGTTTCATTTTGACTGCCGATTTTTTCGCGGCTTCAGCGGCTGTGGCTTCAGCGATGGCTTCGGCTAAGGTTATGTTGGGTTTATTTAGCAGCTTGCTTTGTAAATTAGAGTCTCTTAAACGCAATATTACTCGATCTCGCATCGCTTCATCTAAGTTCAGGAACTCACATGTTCCCCCCAGTTGTTGGAGGGCTGCCACAAAATCAGCGATGGTCTCGCCTTCTTTTTCGTCTCTTAGGTAAAATTCATGCCGTTTGATAAGATTTGACACTACTGGCGCATAATGAGCCTTCAGTATTCGTTGGAGTTCGGGCCAAGTCATTTGTTTCACGTCTCTGGGCTTCGCTAATGCCTTGGCCATTTTGAAAATCGTTGGCCCACAATGCGTTAGGAAGACAGCCCTCTTACGCTGGTCTGAGATCTCTTCCATCTCGTTACTTTCCAAATACATTTGGAAACGGTCTACGTAGGATTCCCAATCCTCTTCATTGGGATTGAAGGGTGTGGGCGGTGCGTTATTTCCAGCCATCGTCTTCAGCCTGGTTTTAGTTCGCCGCGTGCACAGTCTTGCGTTTTAGGATGATCCCATCCTCGTCGCCAGTGTTCCGTTCAGAAAAACGCGAGGTAGACCGGGTTCCAACAAACAAATGTCTTTATTTGTTAACAACAAATTTATAGCGGCTTGCCTGCCGGCTTGTAGCCAATGACAGTAGTTTAATCTTGCCGCCTTTAAGCAGCTTCTTGGATTGATTCCTTGTGAACCAATCCCTATACTGGCTTTCTTAGCCAATCAGAATAGCGAATTAGGAGTCTACTATTTTCATACAGAACAGATTGAGCTCTGAAATCACATAAAATACATTATACAAATTCTAAAGTCCTGTATTCAAGTTTACATGAGTATGGTCCATGTTGGCTGAATTTCTCCTTTGCCCAGTATGAACTCAGACTAAGGCTGGAGAATACTTAGTGCTTAAAATGTCTTCTCTAGATATGTAGCAAGATAACCTTGTCCATGGTGGATACTGATCTTTCACAAATTTTATATCATCTTTAGTTTTCTATTGGCAAGAAATAATTATGCACACACATACACACTCAAGTAACTTTAAATTGAACACTGAGGGACACCAGGTTTTCTGGATACTTGACAATTGGTTCATATTTATGACAGTTATAGTATCCTGGGGTCATGTGATAATCTTTTATGACCTTCTGACAATCAAAGTCAATGAGGGAGCCAGATTCACTTAAGGAATGCGCGACTAACTTAACAATTGCAGGGATTCACTTAAAAGGTCATAAAGTGGGGTAAAACTCATTTAACAACTGTCTTCTTAGCAACATAAATTGTGGTCGTAGGTCAAGGACAACCTGTAAATACATTAAGCAGCCAAACAATTTCCTTCAGTCTTTCATGTCCTTGTGCTTGATACAGATTGTTTCTCCCATCCGCTAAAGAGAAACCTGCTATCTTCTCCTTATATTTTTTTTCTCACCAGCTCAGTCAGGTCTGGCTAAAGATTAAAATCTCCTTCTGTGCAGAAACCTTTCAATACTTCTGACTTTTGAACTGATTAGAATTTCATTTCTCACAGTAATCTTTTTTCTTTTCTTTTTTTTAAAGCCAGTCACCTATACGTAACAACTATGGATGGAGAGAAAATGGATTGGAAGAAGGAGACATTCATTAGCAAGTAAGTGTATGGGGATTAAAAGAGTCTGTCTGGCTCACAAAGCAGAAATGGCATTTAGTAACTGAGTCTCCTTCTAGACAAAATTAGCAAATGCTGCAGTGAAGTTTAAAGCCTGCTGGTCTCAAAATTGGAAATTGGTTTCCTGGGGCTCTCTGTAAACTCTTCATTACTTTACTCAATCATGCTTCATTAGCAAGTTAACAGACAGAATACCACTGCACATTGGGAGTTGTTCACGTGCCAGCCCTTCCATCTCCTTGAACGTCATTTAAAACTTGAATGTCCCAGTAGATTCAACATGGTGTGTCCACCAGCATCTTCTCGTCTGGCTTCAGTATAGGCAGCTTGCAGATCATGGCTATTCAACCTCCTGAAGTCAACCTCAGGTACTTTTTAGCCTGTTTGATTAACCAGAGGGTTTAATTCAAAGGGATTGTGGTGGTATTGGTACAGTATCTCCAAAAGCATCCAGAAAGAAAGGAGAATGGGCAGGAAGCAGAGGTGGTTTTTAGCAGGTTCTGACCAGTTCTGGAGAACTGGTAGTGGAAATTCTGTGTAGTTTGGAGAACTGGCAAATATCACCTCTGATTGGAGATTTTACAGTATCCTTCCCCTGCCACTCCCAACAAGCCATGCCCACAGAACTGGTAGTAGAAAAAATGGATTCCCACCACTGGCAGGAGGTAACAACAGACCACTGAGGTCTCATGTGAATTTCATCCTGAAGATGTCATAGCCAGATCTCTCTCATGTCCAATCATTCGAAAATGGCAGGGTAAAATACTTCTGCTTCATGTATGTTTTTATTCCAACTTCTGAATAACTTTTACTGACTCACATTCGTTATATTTTTCATGTTTTGTGCTGGTAATACAGAATGAATGTTGAGACCAAACAAATAAACCAGTCTTCTTCCAAGTCCAATTCAAGATTGTGATCTTTAAAGCCCTACATAGCATGGGGACAGGTTATCTATGGAACTCTCTTCATCCCATTGTATCAGCCAGTCCCATCTGGCCAGGCAGGGAATATTGTAGCCAAAGAATCCAACTGATGAGGTCCAGTAGGGAGGACCTTCTCTGATGTCGCCCTCCTCCCTCTAAAAGGCTCTTCCCCTGCAGGTGAGGCAAGCCTCGCTCTCCTGGCTTCTGGAAATCTGTGAAAGCATGGCTCTGCAGCTTTACATGGGGCCTGTTGAGGAGCATGCAGCCATGGGGCTGGTTAGCACCCTGAAAGCCCTCCCTCTGCCACTTAATCAATTTTTAATATCCCTTGCCTCTTTTAATTTCACATTGTGTTTTTATGCTTTTAATATTTTATTGTACATTGATCAGAGTCTCTCTTTGAAGGAGATGGACAGTTTTTCAATAGGATGTGTTTATATCTTGGGCTCAAATGCAAAAGGAAGCTCAAGACCGTACTGGTTGGAAATATGTGGAAATGGCCTTCATTCTGCAGTGGATAGGCAATGGCCAGAACGATGATACTTGTAACTTATACTATATTATATTTTATTTATTTGTATGATTAGGTACACAAGGATAAAAAAATAAAATAAAGAATTCCTTCTCCTGTTCTATATATTGATTTGAATTGAATGTGCATGGCAATAGCAATAGCACTTAGATTTATATACTGCTTCATAATGCTTTATCGTCCTCTCTAAGTGGTTTACAGAGTCAATATATTGCCCCCATGTTATCCCCAACAATCTGGATCCTCATTCTATTGACCTTGGAAGTTTGGAAAGCTGAGCCTGTCATGATTGAACTTCTGGCATTTGGCAGAATGAGTTGGCAATACTGCATTCTAACAACTGCGCTACCATATATACACACACATAAATATTCCATGTACTGACTAATCTACTATGATTCATTGCTAACATACATTATCTAGTTTGCCTTTAAAATATATCAAGTTGTCATTAGCTGACTCCCCCAAACCTGTTTTGGTGAAAGTATTTGGTGATTTGTACATTGTTTTGTTCCTATTATTTTTACTTGTCTGGCTGTAAGTCAAGTTTCTTGGATTTTCATTGTGATTGCTAATCTTGTGTCGCAATTAGTTTTTCTTTTCTTTTTTTAATGATTCCTGGATTTGTTACCTCTTGTAACTATGCTGTGCTTTATCAGTTAGCTTCCAAAAATGTACTTATCATTTTCTTTTTCAGAGAAAGAACATCAGGCTCCAGATTTTCAAATCCTTAAATGCTTTGATATGAGCAAATGAAGGCTCCAAGCAAGGTTGAGGGCATATTTTGACTTCATTGCTTATTAGGACATATGTTGCTATCCTAATATAATAATGAGAATAGATAATTCTCATCAGGAAGTTGCATTCAAAATGGTTGAGTTGGGGAGGACAAAGTTCTTCAATCAACCTGAGAGGGAAAAAGACTCCTTTTTTCCTTGCCGAAAACTCAAGCTACACAGAAGCTAATTCAAACTTGTAAGGACATCTTAAGAACCCAGTGGTGAATTTTGGGTTGTCTTATGTTTTCTACCAATTAGAATTTCACTTTCAAATGATTCAGAGAAATGTGTAAAAGTAGGAAAGATAAAAGAACAAACTCTAGCAGAATCCCACATACTTTTTTTAAAATCCAAAAGCAAAGATAAACTCATAGATGGCTTTTCTAATTTGTCATTTTGAAGATTTTTAATATCCTTAAGGTAATTGAGCAATGAATTGCTGTAAGTGATTAGAAAATGAGTTAGCCAACATAGTGTCTTTTAAAAGGCTCTTCCACAGCTGAGACCATGATAGTTTGGTTTGTCTCCTTGTCACTATAGTGGGCAACTTCCTTTTCTCTCCTCATCCAGAGAGGTCCCATGGGACCAGTCTACTCTTCACTCCTTCAGTCTTAGCCATGTTTCCATCTCCACTCACTCAGAGATGTCTTAGCTTGCCATTTTTTTCATCTGGAGAATCAACAATTCCTGTTTTTGCCTGATACAGAAATACAATAGACAAATCTAAAAGTTGATCTGGATAAAGACTTTATTTTGGGGGAATCAAATCCAGGTTGGTCACTGTGACCAGAAATTTTGCCTTCTGAGCTTTCAGACTTGTACTGGAGCACATCTTCAGGGAAGTTCTCTGGGACTGAAATGTTAATGATTCATGGATTTACATATCGAGAAAGGATGATGTATGGAAAGAAGAGATACTTGCATGAAAAGTTATAGGGGCTGAAAAAAACATTAAGTTTGTAGTTGTGATGAAAATTGGAAGGTTGTTTAAATATTTATTTTTTTCTTTCTTTTGTACACCTTTTCTTTTCCTTTTTCTTACTTTATCTTCTTTTAAGGCCCGGTCCCACTGGCCGACGGACGCAAAACATATGCATAAAGGACACAGTGGACGAGCAAAATTTCGGGGATGGCTCCATCCATTGTCATCCACTCCAAAAAGTGGCGAAAATTTGCATAAACAGAACGGAAAAGAACGGAAAAGAACAGACGTGGGTAGTATGTAGCGGGGATGTTAAATGGATGTTCATAGGAAGCCTAGCGGATGTAAGCAGATGACACCTCTGAAGGGGTTCCGGGGGAGAATTTTGAAGCAGACGCATAGCGGATGAAGCGGATGCATCACGTACGCCTAAAGGAAAGAAAGGGGATGCCGCGCAGATGTATATTGGATGCAAACCGTTCACTGTGCATCCTTTCTATTTCCGTGCTACTAACGCTGTGCAGATGTTCCATGTACCTTTTGTTTCCTCCCTCTTTCCGTTTTCAGCTGCAGCGGATGTAAGTTGCGAGGATGCCCAGAGGATGCAGAGAGGATATAGCGGATGTTTAACAGATAATAAATGGACATAGAACATTTGTTGCTCGTATGTCGTGGATGTACATCGTACACGGCGGAAAGTTCATCTGTTCACAAAGCTTTGTGCAGCTCAAAACTTCTTGAGTGGATGAAATCGCAGTGGACAGATGCTCGATGGATAGAGCGTATGAAACACATATGCAATGAGTACACAACGGATGCATAGCGTTTTCCAACGGATGGCAAGCTTTTTTCAACGTTTTACATCCTCTTTGCATCCGTAAGTGCAGTGGGACCGGGCCTAAAGAGTTTAGTCTGTGTTCTCTTTTAGTCCCATTATTAAAACTCTGAATAAAAGTATCAAGAAAAAAAAATTACAGTAAGAGCTCTTGCCTTCCTGCCTGGATAACTTGTTAAGAAAACAGTTGCTCAAAGAATCTGACATAGAAGCTCACAAAGATACAGCTAGTCTCATAAAGACCAGTAAACAGAGATGGATGAGTCTCTACAAATGCAATTTTCAAATTGAAAAATATTTACTTATCAACATATCTAAGTATCTTAGGAGGATATCTACCCATGCCAGATCTGAACAGCCAGGCACAGTAAAATATAGAAGATATAATTGAGTTGCTTATCATGAATGCACATGTATCTCTGGTGCACCAGAGATTGAGCATATAGAACATATATTATTTCAGTGTCAGTTGTATACCACAGAAAGAGATCATTATCTTGGACAGTATATAAGACGAATGGTTGATCAGGACATGCATGTCAGAACAATATATTTTACAAATGGTCAAAGCTGAATTTTCACATATAAAATGGTCTTTTTAAAAAAATAAAACTGCAATTGAGATCCACATGTACAGATTTGATGGAGTAAATTATTAAGTGTGAAAAAGGTACATGATTTTGTTTTAGTTATATTCCGATGAATGATTTCATTTATGTTTTGCATTTTGATACGGCTTTATGAATAAAGTGTCATTGAGATCAACAAAAATCAGCCACAGAGATGTTTGCGACAGATATTCATTTTTGGGGGAATATTCAAACATTGTAGAAAATACTATTTTAGTGATTAAAATGTTGGACTAGAATATGAAAGACTCCATTTTAAATCCTTGAAGAAATAAAAAGAGGCAACCGCTCATCTTCAATGCCCAGGTATACAATGCCAGTCACCTCAAGGTGGGGCTGGAACGCAACCTCATCATGGGTTTCCCAGATCCAGACCCCCTGCCCAACAACACACAAGATGTGCCCTACTTCATCGTGGGGGATGACACCTTCTCCCTCAGAACCTACCTCATGAAGCCCTACACTTCCAGATACCTCACCCGTGAAGAGAGGATCTTCAACTACAGGCTGTCCAGGGCAAGGTGGGTGGTGGAGAACGCCTTTGGCATCCTGGCCAACAGGTTCCAGGGACTTCTCACTACCATGCAGCATCGCCCAGAGACCGTGAGAAACTTCGTGGAAGCTTGCTGCATCCTGCACAATCTCATGCGCACCCGCTACCCAGTTGCAGAACAGGCTCGTGGACCTCCAACAAGGCAATGGGGACATGGAGCCTGGGGAATGGAGGCAAGGGTGAAATCTGATAGACACTGAGGATGTGCAAGGCCCCAACAGAGCTTCACGTGAAGGGAAGAAGCAGCACAACCTACTGAGACACTGGTGCAACTCCCCAGCTGGAGCAGTGGAGTGGCAAGACAGGATGATAGATGCTTAATGGATGCTTCCTTGAGGCTGTCGCATAACACTGATGCGATTGTGCCATGTATGTTGGGTGGGCCTACAATGGACAGTGCATTTAATAAAGAGTTGTGTTTATGTTAAAATGTATGGATCAATGATTACATTGTTATTGATAATAAAGGGCCAAAGGTGTGGCACCTGAGAGGGTGGACCATACAGTCCCACTATGCTTGCACTGGAGGTTTATCTATCCCACAGCTATCCTTACCTATCCCACAGGTATCCCTGCCCATCCCACAGGTATTACCCATCCCACAGGTATCC
>BLBF01000007.1:27887761-27905218 GCA_015471245.1 Laticauda colubrina
AGGTATCCCTGCCCATCCCACAGGTATTACCCATCCCACAGGTATCCCTTCCCATCCCACAGCTATTACCCATTCCAAAGGTATCCCTGCCCATCCCACTGCTATCTTAACCCATCCTACAAGCATGCAAAGGCTTAAACCATTTCTAAAAGTTTCCACCAAGACTTTATTTACAAAAATAAATGAAGCAAGTGTGTGAAGCAAAGATAATCTTTATTAATAACAAGCTGTAAAAGAAAAATGACCCAAGTCAAGTGTCCATAGCAAAAATAAAGTCAACATGTAGCCACCCAGTCTCTGGCACTCTTCTTGGTCATTCGGAGGCGTGCCCAGTCTCAGGGGTGAAGGGTCCAGGTGCTGTGAAGATGGCTGCTGCTGGAGTGCTTGTCTGAGGTGTCACTGGGGTGCCTGGCCCCGAGAGGACAACAGGGGACTGTGTGTGGAGGAAGCTCTCAGAGAGGTGGCTCAGCCCCGTGATGTTGAGAGCCCCTTCCTCCATGGCATGGGGTGTAAGCCCCAATACCGATGACAGATGTTCTGAGGCCAGGCTTGGCTGTGGGGTGGAGGAAGGAGCAGTGTAGTGGGGATGTCTGGTCTGTAGCTGAGCGAGGTGAGACATGGGTGGCATCTGTGGTGTGGGTGGCATCGGTGGCGTGGGTGGCATCTCTGGCGTGGGTGGCATTGGTGGCATCAGTGGCACCGGTGGCACCGGTGGCGTTCAATGTACATGTGCCTCGACTGGGAAAGGCTGCCTGTGCTGCTGGAGCTCCTGGTAGCCATAGCCTTGGTAGGTGAGGGCCTGTGGAAAGCCTTGGAAGGGCAGTGACATCACCTGGGGTGGAGGAGCAGGCCTGGACTGGGTGGGAGCAGGTTCAGCTTGGTCTGGAGGGTTGTGAAGAAGATTGGTGATCCTGTCCTTCACCACCTGGTACTGTGGTTCCTACATGTTCATGAGGGTCTGGTTGATGTAGGTGAGGAAGGGCTTGTGGTTGGAGGATGGGACGTTGGTGTGTACCAGCTGAGAGAGGAGATCTACGCTGCTTCTGATGGTGTCCCTGATCTCCAGCAGGACAGTGTGGCTCTGCCCCTCCTGTCTGCCTCTCTGCCTTTCTGTGGAAGTGGAGCTGGGGGTGGATGCGGGTTGTCCTGTGGTGGAAGTGCCCTCTCCTTGCTCCCACTGTGTCAGGGGGTCTTCCACGTGCTCCGCCACAGGTAGTACAGCTGTTGGGGGGGGGTCTCCGTCATGGCACACTCCACAGATACCTGCCTGGACACAGGAGCTGACTCTTGGCCAGAAGAGGGCTGGCTCTCAGCAGGCTGCCTGAGAGAGAGGGTTGTCCCAGGGGCTGCTCCTCGGTGGCGGATCTCACCCTCCAAGAAGCTGCACTTGGCCATCACGTAGGTCTCTCGGTCTTTCAGCTTGACCGCGGCCTGGGCAGATTTCTTGTAGGTGCAGCTTCCCGTACCAGGTGTGCATGTGCTTCCACCAGCCGAGGAGCACCTCTGAAGCGTAGCCCAGGCTCTCCGCCTTCTCTCTCCAAGCAGCCTGCTTCCTTTTGGTTTCTCGATAGTGCCTGTGTCCTTTCCACCATAGGTACTTGTTCTCCCTCAGCCATTCCAGCACCTCATCCTCATGTTCCTCTTCGATTGAGTATTGCCTCCTCTCCCGGTCACGCGTCTGCCTCTTCCTCCCTTTGGCAGGGCCATATGGGCCCTCATCAGAGGGACTTCGAGGTTGTAGGGCTGCTCCTCCACACCACCACCAGCAGCAGCAGCAGCAACAACAACAGTAGCAGCAAAAGCAGGACCAGCAGCACCAGCAGCACCAGCAGGACCAGGAGCAGCACCAGCAGAGTAAGCACCAGAAGTGCCAGCAGCACCAGCAGCAACAGCAGGACCAGGAGCACCAGCAGGATCAGGAGCACCAGGAGCACCAGCAGAAGCTCCAGCACCAGAAGAGCAAGCCCGAGCAGCAGAAGCCCCAGCAGAAGCAGAGTCAGGGCCAGGGGGTAGGATGGTGGCCCTGTCCCTCTTGCCACGGCTGGCAGCAGATGGCTGAGGCTTTCTCTTCTTCCCCATGTTTGTTGGGTTGTTGTCTTGCTGGCTGGCTGGCTGGAGCTGTGTCTGGCAGCAAGTCTTTCCTCTGAATGGAGACTTGCTTGTGAGCTGTTTCCCTTTATATCCACGGGGCTGACGTAATGCATCATGCGCAGTGAACGCTTTGCATCTGCTAGGCATCCGCTAGGCTTCCACTAGGCTTCCGCTCTGCATCCACTTCATCCGCTCGGCATCCACTCTGCATCCGCTCCTTCCGCTACGCGTCCGCTTTGCTGTGCTCCCCTGGAAGCCCTGCGGATGTGCCATCCGCTCCCATCCACTTCCATCCACTAGGCTTCCGTGGAGCATCCGTTTTCCATCCTTGCTACGTCCTCTCCCTGTCTGGTCCTTTCTGTTGTTGTCCGCTCTGTTTATGCAAATTTGGGGCACTTTTGAGAATGGATAACAATGGATGGAACATTTTCTCATCCGCTGTGTCCTTTTTACAAACGTTTTGCATCCGTTGGCCAATGTCACAGGGCCTTAAAACACTGATCGGTTGTTGTAAAGTGTCCACATGTATTAATGGTCTTATAATTCTGCTTATAAGACCAAAATGCTGCATAATAGAGCACATCTGGGAGAAAACAACAATTGAAAAAAAGAAAAAAAGTGGAACCGAGGAAGAGGTTGCAATTTTTGAAATAAAGCTGGTATTGGAATTTGTCACAGGACATCAAGGCAGGACATAGTGCAAGTAGCCCTCGATTTACAATGATTCATTCAGTGACTATTCAAAGTTACAATGGCCACTGAAAAAAGTGACTTGTGACTGTTTTCCCACTTACAACCATTGCAGCATCCCCATGGTCATATGATCAAAATTCAGACACTTCGCAACTAGCTCATATTTCGGATGGTTGCAGTGTCCCAGGGTCATGTGATCACCTTTTGCAAATTTTTGACAAGCAAAATCAATGGGGAAGCCAAACGCACTTAAGAATTTTGCTAACTAAATTAAAAACTACTAAATTAACTACTATGGCAAGAAAGATCGTAAAAATGGGGCAAAAATCACTTAGCTATCTCACTTAGCAACAGAAATGTGGAGCTCAATTGTGTTCATAAGTTGAAGACTACTTCTAAGGATGACACAAGGCTGAGGAGCAAGTGAGATACAGACAGAGGTAGAATTGCTATATTTCTTCTACCTATAGAAGAGGTAGAGACAGCTGCTGAGCATAGAGTAGGGCAGTGCAAATTCCAGATGTTTTGGAATATGCAGCAATGCAAACACATCTGTTCTTTCCAAACTCTTCCCTTTTTTTTTGCTGGGGTCACATGGGATGCTTTGGTAAGTAGTTCCCAGTTTCCACCCCATGTATGGAAAGAAAAAAAAAGTCTGGGCAGCATTAATAATTCAAAAAGAATTGTCACATTTTTTTCCAACACTTTCCCAAGTCTCTCTTTTGAAACATTTGTCTGGACCCACACTAAAGAATTTCACAGATTATGTCTGATTGGAGACCAGCAGCTTGCTACTCCAACTCAGTAATGTTCAGGGTCAAGAGAAATTTCTGCTCAGCATGGTCTCTTTTGATTGTTGTCATTGCTGGATAGCAATTTTAGGCTCCTCTGCAGCAACTCTTTCTGTGCAACTTAAGGAGTGCCTGATGAGAGGAAGACAAGAGAAACCCACAGAAGGCTAAAGAAATAAACACTGGAGTTAAATTTCAAAACCCCGTTCCTGGGAGGACTATCATAGAATAAGAGTTTGTGGGCAAAAACTATATGGACAAAAATAACCTTGCTAATTGGAAGTAATTGCCTTCAATTTTTTTTAAAAAAATTGATGACATCATGCAAATATTTGCCTTTGGTATAATACAGGTACTCCTGAACTTACAACAGTTTGTTTAGTGACCAAGGTTACAACAGCACTGAAAAAAGTGATTTATGACTGTTTTTCACACACCCGTTGCCAGCATTCCCATGATCATGTAATTTACATTCGATGTTTGACAACTGACTTACATTTATGATGGTTGCAGTGCCCCTGGGGTCACCTGATCCCCTTTTGCAACTTTCTGACCAGCAAAGTCAATGGGGAAACCAGATACACTTAACAACCCTATTACTAACTTAACAACTGCAGGGATTCACCTAACAACGGTAGCAAGAAAGGTCGTAAAATGGGGCAAAAGTCACTTAACAAATGTCTCAATTAGCAACTTAATAATTTTGGGGCTCAATTGTGGCCATAAATTGAGGACTACCTGCATGCTTTAATCATGAGGAAGAAATGAAGTTCCTTCAAATATCTCTTGTCTACTTTTAAGGAAGACTTTTTAAAAAGAGAATGTTGTATGTTCTGCGACATTTAAAGAAAGATATGTTTCATGTTTTGACCTGCTTTAATCCTGGCTTAGTTGGTCTTTCGGTTAATACAAGCACAGACTAATCAGGACTAATACAGACATTCTTGGCTGCAAATGAGAAGCTGAGGTAAGTGATTCCTTTAACTGCCTGCAATGTAGAGTTGGTATGTAATTTATTTCTGTGGGAAATGGTTCTGCTGTGCAGCTCAATGATATTAAATCCTCAGTCAGAAAAAGGAAACCATTAACAGTTACTCAGGGAACAACTGTGGTTTAACCCTATTATTCCATTCCCTTTTTATCACAGCATCTGTGGCAGCCTGACCTCATCATCAAGCCTGATTATAAATATGTAAACCTTAAATTGCTCTTAAACACTAAAATTTCAACAAGTGACTCTTAATTTTTCTGAATCAGAGTCAGTGGAGTGGAGAGATTCAGGCAGCAGTATATATTAAACTTATTCATCTGAAACATTATTTTAATTTTAGAAAATGGAACAATTTCCTGACAGATATCCCCTTTCATTTGATATTTCAGAATGTAATTGCAATGTTTTAAAAATAAGTTTATTAAAAATGATTGCCCATCAGACAGATTCTTTTAAGGCAATCTTTGACCATGGAAATGTTGAATGTAAAATGATGGAATATCCTTTTCTGAAATTTCAACCATTGTTATGCTATGGCCTGCTCAATAATGATCTATTTATTATTTTGTGTTTATTTCCATGTAAAGATTTCAGTCTTCCTCAGTATAATTTATATTGTAATACACCTAAATATATTTTTTTCCTTCGGAATAAGTCCCACTAAACTTAGTCAATCCTCAGCTTCTGTTGTTTGAGTGGATGTGAGATCTTTGAATGTTCACATTTGGAGGAGTTAGAATAAAAGAGGTAGCATGAGGTCTTTGACGTCAGTCTTTCTAAAATTGTGAGCAATTACTTTTGGCTTACACAAAAACCTCAGAATGGCTCAGGGCTCTTTTCCCCAGGAGTGGTTTATAGAGTCATCCAACCATTGTTTTGCTGATATAACATAATGAGGACAGATTTTTATAGTACTTCCAGAAGATAATTTAAGTTACTACTGAGGCAATAGCCTGAGGAAGGAGGAAATGTATTGTCAAAATGATAGGCTATGAAATTAGATCTCAGGAGGCTTGAAGTCCAGGCTAAAGACAGACATTCAAACCATATATGTTGGGTGAATATACTGTAGATAAGTTGAAGCTCAAATGAACCCCATTGAAAGCTTCTGCATTTCTATGAATTCTTCTACAGGCCAGGTGGCTTAATATCCTTAAATAAAAAGCATGGACAGGAAAATGTGACTGGAGTTAGTTATGCCTAATTTTTGCAATCTTAGTTTTATTAAATTTGCATAGTTTTTTTTACAGTTGAAATCCCAGATCTGAGTTTGAAAACCTGGACAACCACTAGATGGCAGTCCCAAGAAAACTGTAACTGCAAAAAAATTGTGTACAATATATTTTTGCAGGTCAGTACATTATAGCAGACCTGTGTATTAATATAATTTGCAAACATGTAAATTGGGTTCCATCTTGGAAAAAGTGGTGTTAGGGTACACTAAATAGTTTTTCCTAAAGTTTGCTAGTGTCATTTTGTGTATCAAACAAATCTGGACATTCAGCAAATAGTATGTTATTTTGTAAACTTCAGGTAAACAAAGGTATTGTGTGCACACACACTTTTTCTAATTGTTTTATTAGGCAAAATGGCTGCCTTCTGTTTTTAGTGTTTTAAATTGCAACAGGATGGTTTGGAATTTTATTTATTTCACTATTTTTAGATTTCTTCATTTTTCAGTTATAATCAACACAGCTGGTCAAATAAAAATTAAAACAATAAAACAAAGCACAAAACCAATTATCAATGTAGCAAGACAAATCCACAAAGATTAAAAGCTGTTGGAACAAAACAGGTGGAATCCAATTAAGTCTTTTTGATGGAAGGAGAACTTGCCTCAATCTTCAATCATATTAATGGGTTGGTAGGTGAAAGAAAATAATCTCCTACCAAACTTGTTTTTTAAAATTAGTCAAGAACTTGAGGCTGTGAATAGAAACTGCAATGCTTCCAATTTTACATGCTGAAAGGTAATACTGTATCAGCAGAATGAAGGATGTTTGACTTTACTTCTGCGTATTACAGGTGGTATATATCTTACCTCCCAGGATTTGAAAAGAGGTCTGTTTACTAATTGCCTGTCTATGTGTTTCCCACAGATTTCTAACATTTAAGTTTTCTTTAGTGCACTTTTCTTCTTGGCTCCCCTAAGAAATTAAACATGGAAGAGCAATAATGTTTGAATAAGTGCAACAGCTCAGTATTTAACCCTCACGAAGCTTTAGTATTCAACGCAATTATCAAATGCCTTCATATATAAAGGGAGGGGTTCCAAATATCAAGGCCCATAAGCCAATAGATAATCTAAAGGAAACCATCATGTTAGAGTTTGGGAACCTCAGAGAAAATACTGCTATACTCAGGGGTGAGATTCAAAATTTTTAACAACCGGTTCTGTGGGTGTGGCTTAGGTGGTGGGCATGGCTTGGTGGTCATGTGACTGGGTGGACATGGCTTGGTGATCATGTTATTGGCTGGGGTGGTCAACTCAATATCACTCACATCGAGGCACACATCTCCTCGCCTGGCCTCTCATAACTGTGGGGATGCTGCAACAGTCGTAAGTGTAAAAAATGGTCATAAGTCACTCTTTTCAGTGCCATTGTAACTTTAAATGGTCACTCCACACAAGCAAAGTACCAGCAAAGGAGGGAAAAAAACCTCCAGAGATGTTCTTGAGACAGGAAGTCTAGTCCTGCAAGAATGTAATAAGGGTTAATGGAGAGGCAGTTTCTGTAAGCAACACCAGAATGTTTCCTTCCTGCCTTCCTTATAGGATTAGGCCAGTAACTTCTTCTAACAACCGGTTCTCCAAATTGCGTAGAATGTTAACAACCGGTTCTAGAGAATAGGTGCAAATTGGTAGAAACCCACCCCTGGTTATACTTAGGAATTCTCAACGGTCATGTATCAAACAAACAATGAAGTGTTTTGAGGTTAGTGGCAGACAAGTATTTAATATAATTTATATAATAAAATGACTAAGGCTCTGATTTTTGGTACATCCTGTATATTTTTATGGGTGCATTTTGAGTTCAAGGGGAGGTAAGCTCATTTCTTTGTACAGAAATCTGAACTATCACTAACATGCAGTGGAAAACTTAAAGTTTTGCTCTCTGTAGTTGTTCACTGTTACAAGTTTTCATTTGTTTTCAGGTAGGTACTAAATATAATCCATACAAATGTTTAGAAATACAGAGCTGAAAAGCAAGCAATTTGAAGTAGCCAGTTTGGTCTAGTGGTTAAGGTACTAGGCTAGAAACCAGGAGATTGTGAGTTCTAGTCCCACTTTAAGCTTGAAAGCCAGCTGGGTGACATTGGGCCGGCCATTGTCTCTTAGCCCAACTTACTTCACAGGGTTGTTGTTGTGCAGAAAATAGAAGGAGGAAGGTGTGTTATCCTGTTTCACACCTTGAATTATTTATAAAAATAATAAAGGTGGGATAATAAATAAAAACTAGAAGTCCCTAGATTTTTTTGGAAATCAAGACTTATTCAAATCATGGAATAGACTCAAGTGATGAGTCTCATAATATGAAGTGCTAAACTCCAGTACCATCTCTCTTGTCTTATTAGAGAGGGCTATTTTCCCAAGGATGTGCTTGTAAAATCCAAGCTTCTTCAATATCTGCTATACTGTATAAGTATATTAATTAATTATCCATTTGAAGCACACATCTACTGGCACTGAGGAACTTAAGGGGAAATGCACTTGGAGGCCAGTATAATAAATACTACTTCACCCAGATAAATTTAGACTTCTGAAAAACAGAGAATATGACTGAGCAGTCTCCAGTGATTTAAAAATGTTACAGTCTACACACAGATACATCTCTGGAATTGGCTTTAAAAGTTAAATTTAGAATTTTGTCGACAAAGTGACAGTAGGCTTGGTTTATCTAAGGTAAGCTAAAGTTTGGGGCTGTGCATTGATTTGGATTCAGTTCAGAGGAGATGCTTCAAAAGGAGAAGCAACACAAGCAAACCTCCTATCTGCAGTTCATTAAGGCAGCTGCATTTTTTCAGGCTCACAAAGCTGTTTCCTTGTTTATTTTGCTGACAATTATACACCGATTCAGTTGAAAATGGCTTTAATGATTCCAAGTCTAGGATGCAGATTAAAAATACATTAAGAAAATATAATTATGACACTCTCCAACCCTCTCCCAATCCAAACACAGAATATAGAACCAAGACAATTAACAATTAGTTGCTCTAGCCACTCTTTTCTAGGAGAGACCAATAGACCATCTCTCAAAAGTTCTCTTACAAAAGCCCTCTCTTAAAGACCTTTCAGAACCCTGTTCTCTTGGGGTGTGCTTTGCCAGAGAAGAAGACTAGCTGTGAAAAATGCCCTTCCTATTCCCTGGTGGCAATACAAGGGAATATTGTTCCAGAGTTTGGAACTTGGAACAAATTGATTGATGGATATTGATTGATTGGTGAAACTTGAACTGGGGGTGTGTTGCTTTCTAGCCCAGTGCCTTAACCATCAGACCAAACTGGCTCTATTCTATCATATTGAATTCTAATCCTCTTTTTTAATTCATATTGAACAGGTAGAAGTCACTGGGAGCAGATGGCTTGTGAAATGTGACATCAAATCTAGTTCTAGACTACAAAAAAAGCACTCTAAAGTCCTAGACGTATCTAACTTAATCAGGCCATAGCATTGTTCAACCCAATTATATTTCTTTCTGAATTCTTAGAATATTTGTAAGTCTTTGTTGTATGCAACTTTTATATTTTTGTATTTGCATGTCAATAATTTAATGTCACCTGTTCAGTATAATGTAATTATTTCATTTATCTGAAATTCTACTGTAAGGTGCTCCGAAATTCTATTTTCATGAAGATTTTGTCTATTTCTTTGGTTAAGCCCCTGTCACACTGCACCAATGGATGCAAAGAGGATGTAAAATGGACAAAAAAGCTTGCCATCCATTGGTTAACGCGATGTACTCACTGCCTCCATTTTGCTTCCTCTCTATCCGTCCAGCATCCGTTTATTGACGTTTCATCCACTCAGAAAGTTTTGAGCTGCTCAAAACTTTTGCGCAGAAAATGTATCCAATTCGTCCGTTCTGCATCTGCTACACATCCGTTCTGCATCCGTTACGCATCCGCTATATCCGCGAGGCATCTGTTCTGCATCCGCGCAACTCGCATCCGCTCGGACACAGGGAGGAAGCGGAACGGACGCGGAACGGATGCAGAATGGATGCAGAACGGATGCAGCACGGAAACAAAGAGTTTAAAATGGAAAAAACGTTCGCAGAGGGGACCTATCTCGGATATTAAGGATGTCTAGAGGATGCCTAGAGGATGCAAAGGGACACCTGTACTGCCTATAAAAAGGAGGAGCAACTCACCTGCATCTCACTTTCAGAACAGCAGCCTAGCTGTGCAGACCACTGCAGCCTTCATCTGACTTTTGCTCTTCCACAGCATCCAGTCATGTCTACCATGGATCATAACACAGTCCTTTTGTCAGCCACCATCCTTCTGCAACAGTGCGAAGCCATCTACAGGCTCTGTGAACTCTACTATGGGAAGAAAAAGGGGCGGCCAAGAAGTGTCTGGGTTTGAAGATGAATCGCCAGAAGAGCAGAGTATGGACTGTACAACAAGCTGATGGTGGAGCTCAGGAATGAAGACACTTGAGCATTCCAGAACTTCATGAGGATGCCTCCAGCCATGTTTGACGAAGTTGTGCAGCGGCTGACACCCAGGTTGACCAAGGCAAACACCAACTTCCGGCCCAGCCTGGAACCTGGGTTCAAGGTGGCACTCACTCTGCGCCACCTGGCCTCAGTGACCACCTACAGGAGCATGCAGTACGGCTGGAGGGTGCCACACAACACCATCAGCATTGTGGTCAGAGAAGTGGTGCAGGCCATCATCAAAGAATACAAGGAGGAGCTCCTCCTGTACCCCTCCACTGAAGAAGGATGGAAGAAAGTTGCAGAGCAGTAGTATCAGAGGTGGAACTTCCCACACACCGTTGGAGCCATAGACGGCAAGCACGTAGCCTGCAACGCACCAGCCAAGTCGGGGTCCACTTATTTCAACTACAAGGGCTTCTTCAGCATCGTCCTCTTCGCCATGGTCGATGCTGACTACAAGTTCATGTACATCGATGCTTCAGGCAACAGGTCACCTTCAGATGCCCAGGTATACAACGCCAGTGACCTCAAGGAGGGGCTGGAAGGCAACCTCATCATGGGCTTCCCAGATCCAGACCCCCTGCCCAACGACACGCAAGATGTGCCCTACTTCATCGTGGGGGATGACGCCTTCTCCCTCAGAACCTACCTCATGAAGCCCTACACTTCCAGACTCCTCACCCGTGAAGAGAGGATCTTCAACTACAGGCTGTCCAGGGCAAGGCGGGTGGTGGAGAACACCTTTGGCATCCTGGCCAACACGTTCCACGTACTTCTCACCACCATGCAGCATCACCCAGAGACCGTGAGGAGGATCGTGCAAGCTTGCTGCATCCTGCACAATCTCATGCGCACCCGCTACCCAGTCTTGCAGAACAGGCTCGTGGACCTCCAGCAAGGCAATGGGGACACGGAGCCTGAAAAATGGAGGCAAGGGCAAAACCTAATAGACACTGAGGATGTGCAAGGCCCCAACAGAGCCTCACGTGAAGGGAAGAAGCAGCGCAACCTCCTGAAACACTGGTGCAACTCCCCAGCTGGAGCAGTGGAGTGGCAAGACAGTATGATAGATGATTAATGGGTGCTTCCTTCAGCCTGTATCATCACACTGATGAGATTGGGCCATGTATGTTGGGTGGGCCTACAATGAAGAGGGCGTTTAAAAAAGAGTTGTGTTTGTGTTGACATGTGTGGATGATTGATTACATTGTTATTGATAAAAAAGGGCCAAAGGTGTGGCACCTGGGAGGGTGGACCATACAGTCCCACTATGCTTGCACTGGAGGTTTATCTATCCCACAGCTATTACCCATACCAAAGGTATCCCTGCCCATCCCACAGGTATTACCCATCCCACAGGTATCCCTTCCCATCCCACAGCTATTACCCATTCCAAAGGTATCCCTGCCCATCCCACTGCTATCTTAACCCATCCTACAAGCATGCAAAGGCTTAAACCATTTCTAAAAGTTTCCACCAAGACTTTATTTACAAAAATAAATGAAGCAAGTGTGTGAAGCAAAGATAATCTTTATTAATAACAAGCTGTAAAAGAAAAATGACCCAAGTCAAGTGTCCATAGCAAAAATAAAGTCAACATGTAGCCACCCAGTCTCTGGCACTCTTCTTGGTCATTCGGAGGTGTGCCCAGTCTCAGGGGTGAAGGGTCCAGGTGCTGTGGAGGTGGTTGCTGCTGCAGTGCTGGTCTGAAGCCCCACTGGGGTGCCTGGCCCTGAGAGGACAACAGGTGACAGTGTTGAGAAAGCTCTCGGATAGCTGGCTCAGACCCGTGATGCTGAGAGGTCCTTCCTCCATGCCATGGTGTGTCAGCCCCAGTACTGATGAGAGATGTACTGTAGCCGGGCTTGGCTGTGGGGTGGAGGAAGTAGTGTGTAGTGGGGCTGTCTGGTCTGCAGCTGGGTGAGGACTGGCATTGGTAGCATCGCTGTGGTCGGTGGCATCATTGGCATGGGTGGCATCGGTGGAACCGGTGGCAACGGTGTCGCCCCATGACTCTATGCCTGCACTGGGAAGGCCTGCTGCCTGTGCTGCTGGACCTCCTGGTAGCCGTAGCCCTGGTAGGTGAGGGCCTGTGGAAAGCCTTGGAATGGGAGGGACATCACCTGGGGTTGAGGAGCAGACCTGGGCTGGGTGGGAGGAGGTTCCTCTGGATCTGGAGGGTTGTGAAGCAGCTCGGTGATCCGGTCCTTCACCACCTGGTACTGGGCTTCCTCCATGTTCCGGAGGGTCTGGTTGACATAGGTGAGGAAGGGCTTGCGGTTGGAGGATGAGGAGTCAATGTTGACCAGCTGAGAGAGGAGATCTATGCTGGTGCAGATGGTGTCCCTGATCTCCAGCAGGACAGTGTGGCTCTGCCCCTCCAGCTGTCTGGGTCTCTGCCTTTCTGAGGAGGTGGAGCTGGGGGGTGGTGGATGCGGGTACGACTGTGGTGGACTCGACGTCTCCTTTCTCCCACCGCACCAGGGAGTCCTCCACACGCTCCACAACGGTTAGAACACCTGTCCGCAGGTTCTCCACCATGACACGCTCCACAGAAACCTGTCTGGAGACAGGGACTGACTCTCGGCCGGAAGAGGACTGGGTCTCAGCAGACTGCCAGAGAGAGAGGGTTGTGAGAGGGGCTCCTGGTGCTCCTCGGTGGCGGATCTCACCCTCCAGGAAGCTGCACCTGGCCATGACGTAGGTCTCTCTGTCCGTCAGCTAACCGTGGCCTGGCCACATTTCTTCAGGTGCAGCTTCCCGTACCAGGTGTGCATATGCTTCCACCAGCCGAGGAGCACCTCCAATGTGTAACTCATACTCTCCGCCCTCTCTCTCCAAGCAGCCTGCTTCCGCTTGGTGTCCCTGTACAGCCGCTGTCCCTTCCGCCACAGATAGTCATTCTGTCTCAGCCACTCCAGCACCTCATCCTCGTGTTCCTCCTCAATGAAGTATTGCCTCCTCTCCCGTCCCCACATACACCTCTTCCTCCCTTTGGCAGGACCAGATGGGCCCTCATTAGAGGGGCTCCCAGGTGGTAGGGGCTGCTCCTCCACACCACCAGCAGCTGCAGCACCAGCAGGATCATCATCATCATCATCATCATCACCAGCAGGATCATAATCATCATCATCATCATCATCATAAGCAGCAGCAGCAGCAGCAGCAGGATCATCATCATCATCATCATCATCAGCAGCAGCAGGATCAGCTGCAGCAGCACCAGCACCAGCAGCACCAGCAGGACCAGGATCCGTAGCAGCAGAGTAAGCACCAGCAGTGCCAGCAAGACCAGGAGCATGAGTAGGACCAGGAGAACGAGCAGGACCAGCAGGACGAGCAAGACCAGGAGCATGAGCAGTACGAGCAGTACGAGCAAGTCCAGGAGCACGAGCAGGATGAGCAGGACCAGCAGGACCAGCAGGACCAGGAGGACCAGGAGCAGCTTCAGCAGAGTACACAGCAACAGAAGCACCACCGCCAGGAGCAGCTTCAGCAGAGTACGCAGCAGCAGAAACACCACCACCAGGAGCAGCTTCAGCAGAAGCTCCAGCACCAGAAGAGCGAGCCCGAGCAGCAGAAGCCCCAGCAGAAGCAGAGTCAGGGACAGGGGCAGGAGGGTGGCCCTGTCACTCTTGGGAGGGATGGCGGCAGGTTGCTGAGGCTTTCGCTTCTTCCCCATGGTTGTGGGGTTGCTGGCTGGCAGGGAGGCTGGCAGGCAGGAAGCCTGGCAGGAAGCCTGGCAGGAAGCCTGGCAGGCAGGCAGGCACCAAGGCAGGCAGGCAGGCTGGCAGAAAGCCTGGCAGGAAACCTGGCAGGAAGGCTGGCAGGAAGCCTGGACGGCAGGCAGGCAGGCAGGCAGGCACCAAGGCTGGCAGGCAGACTGGCTGGCAGGGAGGCTGGAAGGCAGGCTGGCACCAAGGCTGGCAGGCAGGCAGAGAGCAAGGCTGGCAGGGAGGCTGGCCAGGAGGCTTGGAGGCAGGCTGACACCAAGGCTTGCAGGCAGGTATGCAGGCAGGGCAGGCAAGGACTCGATGTATCCGGCAGCAGGTCTTTCCTCCGAATGCTGGCCATGTGCGAGCTGCTTCCCTTTATATCTACATGGCTTACGCAATGCATCCTCCCCACATGCGCAATTAACGCTCAGCATCCATTAGGCTTCCGCTGTGCATCCGCTAGGCTTCCGCTCTGCATCTGCTTCATCCACTGTGCATCCGCTGTGCATCCGCTTCATCCGCTCGGCGTTCGCTCTGCATCCGCTCTTTCCGTTCCGCATCCGCTTTGCTGAGCCCCCCCAGAAGCCTAGCGGATGTGCCATCCGCTCTCATCCGCTTCCATCCGCTGGGCTTCCGTTCCACATCTGCTTTCCATCCGCCCTGCGTCCTCCCCCTGTCCGTGTTATCCGCTCAGGTTATGCAAAATTTTGCCCCTTTTGAGAGCGGATAACAACGGATGGAACATTTTACTCGTCCGTTGTGTCCGTTTTGCATCCGTTGGGCAGTATGACAGGGCCTTTACATCCAATGTGCTATTGCAGTTGTCACAGTTTAGATATATTCAGATATGCAGCAGCGGAAAATGCTACGCATATGTTGAAATAGATTACAGTACTGCTGAAAATAACTGGCAATTTAATTATTCTACAGTGTGAAATCTATAACACATGGTCTTTTGGATTAGTTCTTCATGTCAATTATCATGCCAGACAATTTTCATATGTTCTCCAATGGAAGAATTTATCTTAGTTTGAATCAGAGTACTGAGATGGAATATTAAGATGACTTGATCACTACTAAGTAACTATTAAGTGACTTATCAGAAGCTTCATTATTGCAGAAAAAGCTAACATTACACCACGAAAAACTTGCAAAATCTGAAAGGAAGTTAAATGAAAATATTTGGGCACAAATATATTTTAAAAGTCTTAAAAATGGAGCAGCTCATGTCAAGAATTTGATTTTTTTGAACTATTGCCTTTTATATCTGTTGGAAGGAACAGTCCCTTGTAGAATTCTCATAAGAAATTTGCCAGCTGGGAATTTTTAAACTTGCATTCTTAATATATCTTGAGGTTTCAGATGGGTGAAAACATTTCTAAAAGCTTTGATTAGGAATTATAACATGAACAATTAACTGATAAATGAAGTAAGTGGTCTTGCAGTGCTATGAAATGAACATCTTTCATTACTGCTGTGAAAATTGTTGCTGAGTCTTAAGGCCCTGTCACACTGCCCAATGGGTGCAAAACGGACACAATGGACGAGCAAAATGTTCCATCCGTTGTTATCCGCTCTCAAAAGGGGCAAAAATTTGCATAACCAGAGCGGATAACACGGACGGAGGGAGGACGCAGGGCGGATGGAAAGCAGATGCGGAATGGAAGCCCAGTGGATGGAAGCGGATGGGAGCGGATGGCACATCCGCTAGGCTTCCGGGGGACCTCAGCAAAGTGGACGCGGAACGGATGAAGCGGATGGAGAGTGGATGCACAGCAGATGAAGCGGATGCAGAGCAGAAGCCTAGCGGATGCACAGAGGAAACCTAGCGGATTGCCAAGCGTTAATTGCGCATGCGGGGAGGATGCATTGCATCAGCCCCGTGGATATAAAGGAAGCAGCTCAGAAGCAGGTCACCATTCAGAGGAAAGACCTGCTTCCAGACACATCGACTGCCTAGCCTGTCCTGCCTGCATGTCTGCATGCATGTCTGCCTGCATGTCTGCCTTCAAGCCTTGCTGCCAGCCTTGCTGCCAGCCTCCCTGCCAGCCTTGCTGTCGGTCTGCCTGCCAGCCTTGCTGCCAGCCAGTCTGCCTGCCAGCCTTGGTGCCTGCCTGCCTGTCAGCCTTGGTTCATGCCTGCCTGCCAGCCTTGGTGCCTGCCTCCCTGCCAGCCTTCCTGCCAGCCTTGGTGCCTGCCTCCTTGCCAGTCTTCCTGCAAGCCTTGGTGCCAGCCTTCCTGCAAGCCTTGGTGCCTGCCTGCCTGCCTGCCAGCCTTCCTGCAAGCCTTGGTACATGCCTCCCTGCCAGCCTTCCTGCCAGCCTTGGTTCCTGCCAGCCTCCCTGCCAGCCAGCAACCCCACAACCATGCTGAAGCACAGCAAGCCTCAGCCATCTGCTGCCAGCCCTTGCAAGAGGGACAGGGCTACCATCCCGCCCCCTGGCCCTCACTCTGGTTCTGCTGGGGCTTCTGCAGCACAGGCTCGCTCTTCTGGGGCTGGGGCTTCTGCTGCTTCTGCTTCTGGAGGAGCTGATGACAAGCACTCCAGCACCAGCCACCTCCACAGCACCTGCACCCTTCACCCCTGAGACTGAGCGACCAAGAGGAGTGCCAGAGACTCATTTTTGTCTTATAGCTTGTTGTTAATAAAGTCTATTTTTTGATTCACACACTTGTTTCATTTCTTTTTTTTAATAAAGTCTTGCTGGAAACTTTTAGAAATGGTTTAAGCCTTTGCATGCTTGTGGGATGGGTTAAGATAGCAGTGGGATGGGTTGAGATAGCTGTGGAATGGGCAGGGATACCTTTAGAATGGGTAATATCTGTGGGATAGATAAACCTCCAGTGCAAGCATAGTGGGACTGTATGGTCCACCCTCCCAGGTGCCACACCTATGGCCCTTTATTATCAATAACAATATAATCTATCATCCACACATGTCAACATAAACACAACTCTTTATTAAATGCCCTGTTCATTGTAGGGCCACTCAACATACATGGCCCAATCTCATCAGTGTGATGAGACAGGCTGAAGGAAGCATCCATTAAGCATCTATCATCCTGTCTTGCCACTCCACCGCTCCAGCTGGGGAGTTGCACCATTGTCTCAGGAGGTTGCGCTGCTTCTTCCCTTCATGTGAGGCTCTGTTGGGGCCTTGCACATCCTGAGTGTCTATCAGGTTTTGCCCTTGCCTCCATTCCCCAGGCTCCATGTCCCCATTGCCTTGCTGGAGGTCCACGAGCCTGTTCTGCAAGACTGGGTAGCTGGTGCACATGAGATTGTGCAGGATGCAACAAGCTTCCATGATCCTCCTCACGGTCTCTGGGCGATGCTGCATGGTGGTGAGAAGTACCTGGAACCTGTTGGCCAGGATGCCAAAGGCGTTCTCCACCACCCGCCTTGCCCTGGACAGCCTGTAGTTGAAGATCCTCTCTTCACGGGTGAGGAGTCTGGAAGTGTAGGGCTTCATGAGGTAGGTTCTGAGGGAGAAGGCGTCATCCCCCACT
>BLBF01000007.1:27906422-27930446 GCA_015471245.1 Laticauda colubrina
CTGGAGGTCCACGAGCCTGTTCTGCAAGACTGGGTAGCTGGTGCACATGAGATTGTGCAGGATGCAACAAGCTTCCATGATCCTCCTCACGGTCTCTGGGCGATGCTGCATGGTGGTGAGAAGTACCTGGAACCTGTTGGCCAGGATGCCAAAGGCGTTCTCCACCACCCGCCTTGCCCTGGACAGCCTGTAGTTGAAGATCCTCTCTTCACGGGTGAGGAGTCTGGAAGTGTAGGGCTTCATGAGGTAGGTTCTGAGGGAGAAGGCGTCATCCCCCACGATGAAGTAGGGCACATCTTGCGTGTCGTTGGGCAGGGGGTCTGGATCTGGGAAGCCCATGATGAGGTTGCCTTCCAGCCCCTCCTTGAGGTCACTGGCGTTGTATACCTGGGCATCTGAAGGTGACCCGTTGCCTGAAACATTGATGTACATGAACTTGTAGTCAGCATCAACCATGGTGAACAGGATGATGCTGAAGAAGCCCTTGTAGTTGTGATAAGTGGACCCTAAGTTGGCTGGTGCTTTGCAGGCCACGTGCTTGCCATCGATGGCTCAAACGGTGTGGGGGAAGTTCCAGTTCTGATACCACTGCTCTGCAACTTTCTTCCATCCTTCTTCAGTGGAGGGGTACTGGAGGAGCTGCTCCTTGTATTCTTCGATGATGGCCTGCACCACTTCTCTGACCACAATGCTGATGGTGTTGTGTGGCACCCTCCAGCCGTACTGCATGCTCCTGTGGGAGGTCCCTGAGACCAGGTGGCGCAGAGTGAGTGCCACCTTGAGCCCAGTTTCCAGGCTTGGCCGGAAGTTGGTGTTTGCCTTGGTCAACCTGGGTGTCAGCCGCTGCACAACTTCGTCAAACATGGCTGGAGGTATCCTCATGAAGTTCTGGAATGCCCGAGTGTCTTCGTTCCTGAGCTCCACCATCAGCTTGTTGTACAGTCCGTCCTCTGCTCTTCTGGTGAACCATCTTCAAACCCAGACACTTCTTGGCCGCCCCTTTTTCTTCCCATAGTAGAGTTCACAGAGCCTGTAGATGGCTTCGCACTGTAGAAGAAGGATGGTAGCTGCCAAAAGGACCGTGTTATGATCCACGGTGGACATGACTGGATGCTGTGGAAGAGGCAGAGGCAGATGAAGACTGCAGAAATCCACACTGCAGGGCTGCTGTTCTGAAAGTGAGATCCAGATGTGTTGCTCCCCCTTTTTATAGGCAGTATAGGTGTCCCTTTGCATTCTCTAGGCATCCTCTAGGCATCCTCTAGACATCCTTAATATCCGAGATAGGTCCCCTCTGCGAACGTTTTTTCCATTTTAAACGCTTTGTTTCCGTGCTGCATTCGTTCTGCATCCGTTCTGCATCTGTTCCGCATCCGTTCCGCTTCCTCCCTGCGTCCGAGCGGATGCGAGTTGCACGGATGCGCAGCGGATGTCTAGCGGATATAGCAGATGCGTAACGGATGCATAATGGATGCGTAGTGGATGCGTAGTGGATGCAGAACGGACGAATTGGATACATTTTCCACACAAAAGTTTTGGGCAGCTCAATCCTTTCTAAGCGGATGAAACGTCAATAGACAGATGCTGGACGGATAGAGAGGAAGGAAAACGGAGGCAGTGAGTACATCGTGTTAACCAACGGATGGCAAGCTTTTTTGTCCGTTTTACATCCTCTTTGCATCCGTTGGTGCAGTGTGACAGGGGCTTTACAATGCTCATAAGGAATCTAAACATTTTAGGCAAAATTTTCACAATTGATTATAACTCAGTGATAAACACTTGCTTTCCAGATTAAATCCATGGCATCATTGAGTACAGCTGAGAGAATCCTGTAAACTTAGATAAGCTTGCCACTAATGGGGTTCAGTTAATTGAGATTTCATTTACAGAAAAAAGGAAAACTGAAGAATATATTCAAGTGCTTACCATACAGAGGACAATAGGAAATTCAATAATGCTAAAAAGGAAAAATGAGCAGTACAATGAGGTGCCACAACAATTTCTACTAGCATTTTATCATTATTGTTCAGTCACTTCAGTTGAAGAGCAGAACAGTATATCAAAGCTCGTGATATTGTCACACCTTATGAGAAACTTCTCTGATGTATCATTTTCCCTGAGTGTTGCAATCAGTAATATGTTATTACCTCTAATCAGTGAGCAAATCTGGTGTACAACTTTTCTGAGTTCTCATATCCCTGTTGAGTTTCTCTGTTGGTAATTTTGTGAATGGAGTTAGCAGGGAACTTAAAGCATAAAGCTTGAAATGGTTAGCAATAGCAGTTAGATTTATATACTACTTTACGTTGTTTTTACAGCCCTCTCTAAGTGGTTTACAAATGTCATCATATTACCCCCAAAAATCAGGGGTCCTCTTTTTACCTACCTCAGAAGGATGGAAGGCTGAGTCAACTTTGAGCCTGGTGAGTTTTGAACTGCCAAATTGCGGGCAGTCAGCAGAAGTAGCCTGCAGTACTGCACTCTAATGACTGCACTACCGTGGCTCATAAGATCTGATTGTCTAAGGATCATACATTTATATTTGGAGGAATCTTAGGCTACCTGTTCCTTGATGGTTTTTTAGGAACACCCATTGAAAAAATATCAAAACATGAAATGGACTGGGTTTATAAGGCTGCTTTTTCCTCTTGACTGGACGAACAACATAACCCAGGAGATGCTGTCATTATTTCCACCAGCTAGTATTTACTGTCCCTACCTTAATTTATCTTCTCTTATGTAGTGGTGAAGGTGCCGGGCTAGAAACCTGGAGATTGTGAATTCTAGATCTCCCTCAGGCATAAAAGCTGGCTGGTTGAACTGGCCCAGCCTCTCTCTAGTCAACCATTCTCACAGAATTTTTACTGAAAATTAGATACAGAAATACAGAATTAGGAAAATTATGAGGCAGGAAGATTAGGGCTGTTATGTTATACAAATAACCTAGAGTTATATTAATAAAGAGAGAGGGAAGGTTGTAACATCCCAGTAATAACAGACAGGGGGAGATATAATGAGAGACATGGGATAGGATATCTGGGGGAATGGGCCACAGCTATGTTGCTCCTGTGATATGTTCCAGCCCCTTGAACTCGTTTCTTTGTCCTGCATGGCAGTTTTTCAAGGTCTTGGGTTATTGGCTGCTGCTACTAAATGCCAGTTCAGCAACATCCCTACCTGAACTTCTTTACTTTGTAGTGTGCTGGCAGTGGAGTTCCCCAGGCTTATGGTCTTAGGGCACTTCAACTTGCCTTCTCTGAGCATGGGGTCTGAGGTAGCTCAGGAATTCATGACAGAGACAGGCCTCTTCCAAGTCATCCAGAACCTGACACATAATGGTGGTAATATGCCTGACATGGTTTTACTGTCAGAGCAGTGGCAGGAAGCTCTGTAATTGAGAGATATTGATTTCTCCCCTGTCCTGGGAAGACCAATCCAATTTGCTGACACTATCCATGTCCACAAGGAGGGTGAGCTTATTAGATCAGTCCACCCCAGTGACTAAGGGTTGAGCTTGGGTTATGGAACTAATATGACATTGATTGTGCTCATAGATGACCTCTGACTGCTTAACAGTGCGGGGGGGGGGGGGGGGCAGTGCTACCAGCTTCGCTCCTATGGATCTTTTAGTGGCCTTCAATATCATCAACAATGGTATCCTTCTAGACCAGCTTTAAGAGTTATGACATTATGCTGTGCTGATTTTCCTCCTTCCTTCAGAAGTGGTTGCACTCAGTATTTATGGAGTGAGGAAGAGATCTAGCCTGCAATTCCTACTTTGTGAGGTTCCCCAGGAATCAGTTCTCTCTCCTTTCCTACTTAATAACTACATGTCACGAGGCCACCGGTGGGTTGATTCGATGGTTTAGGTGAAGTATTATCAATATGCTGATGATACTCCACCCTAAGCTTCCAGAGCAATGCTGTGGGTACTTTACTGTGAAAGTCTGAATAGGGTGTAATGGGTTTCTGCTTTAACTCAATCCAAGAAAAACACCAAGTGGCTTTGGGTATTTGGACCTTCCAGTCATAAGGATTTTCAACTGCAAGTTCTGAATGGGGTAGCATTGTGCCAGATGGATTCTAGTATGCAATCTGGGAGCTCTCTTGGAATCATGACTTCTATTAGAAGAGCAAGTGGCAATCATTTCTAGGAAGCTATGCACAGCTTAGAATTGTGCTTTAGCTGCATTCCTTCCTGGATTGGGAGGTTTTGCTCACGGTCACTCCTGCTGTTATGATTCTCATTTGGATTACTGAAATGCTCTGTACATGGGCCTGGCCCATTGGAAACTTCAACTGGTGAGACTCCTTAGACCTACCATGTCTAGTATTCTGTCCAACCTGCCATAGCCTCTGGGCATCTGTTGGCTACCTGGAAAAAGTTGTTGTAAGTCATTCTCCTACAAAACCTTTTCACAAGTCCATCTTTTTCTAAAACAATCTTGAAAGCCTGGCTGAAAATAAGATCACATATACAGTAGCTTTGGGAAGGTATTGTAGGCATTGTTAAGCCTGTATCAGATTCATATGTCTTCTTAATCCTTGTTTCGAACTTCTTCCTTTCAACCCTTACATGTGTCATACTTGGTAAGCAAAAATCTACAAGTACTGTATGATAGCAACATTAAATTATAATGTATATATCATTTAATATAGATTGAATAATAATTAATTAAATATATATTTGGGCATGACTTAGCATGATGTGTAAATTCAGCTGTGTGAACCATAGTTTTATAGCTTAAATGAACATGTGAAACAGACTGCTATGGCTTGTTTGGCAAACCAAACATAGTCCTATGGCAAACCATTGCCATAGGACTATGGCTGAGTGAGATGTATGTATTAACTTTAACATCTTAACTTGATTTGTGACTTACTTATTTTTCTGCTGAAGGAGTCTCACACTCTCCAAATATTTCTTATTTCTATACAAGTATCATTGCACTCTGAAGAATACTAATATCCCCTTTCCTTAGCTTTTCCCATGTTTGCAATCTCGGTGACTCATTAAACACTCGCTTCTGACAGAAGTTGTATCTCACAGAAGGCCTAGTGTGGTATCACGCTGTTTTGTGGGTGACAAAACTGCTGACTTAGGTACTTTTTCAATTGACAACTTCAAATTATGTTCAGTGTGCCTGGGATTCATCCCATTTTAACTAGAATGTGAGAAGAGCCAAACGCTTATTCATTTAAAATGAAAAACCCTGTTGTTCCACTGTACAAGCTCAATCATAATTCTTATTATGAATAACGTTTTCAGAATTGCAGCTGCTGCAAAGAAATGATCTGGAGGAAAAGATACCTATTGTGATGATAATGCGGTGCCATAAACTTTGTCATTCTACTAAAATTAGAGGTTAGTCAGAATCCCACAGCTATATGGCTGCTTGTGTATAATTCTCATATCCATGTCCTTATTAAAAGGGATGGTTTCTACATTGTTACTTTTAAACAGAATATAAGTGTCAGTTTATAATGGAGAATAATTGTTACTGATGGTGTGTTCGTCCACACAAATCTTCACAGCCTCGGAAGAAAGATCAATTTCATCTCAAAGGATCCATGACTTATACATAATACAATGAATTAGCAAACTCCATTAAGAAGTATTTTATGGGTACATGATACATGATATATATATATACATGATTTATCATCTCAAAAGACTGCAAAATATTGATCACCATCTTATCATGAATCAGACCATTGCTTAATTCGGGTTGCAGTAGGCAAACAGATACCTTCCATTTATTTTATAAGCTTCAATTCTCTTTGTGCAAAGTTTGGTCAATGGCTTAGGGAATTGTCCAGAACATCTGCAAAGCACCAGAACACCTACCCTGATGTTGCTGAATTTCATCTACTCTATTTCATCTACTTCATTTAAATTAAAGAGTAAGCTGTCCGTCATTATTAAAAGAATGGATAAAATCCTCAAATATAAACCATCAACATTGGAAGGAGCTGGCCTAGCTAATGGGCTTCATATACTGTACATTTATGAACCAGAGACATGAAAGAAGAAATATTAAAAAAAACAAAGCTTGATGAAGTGCAGAATCTTATGAGAAAAATGTTTTTATTGTGAGCTTTTCCTTTAATTAGGTGCAATGATATTTACAGATATTGTCCACCCAGATCCCACAAGAGACTAAAGATATAGCAAGAACTAGTTAGTAAAGGCCAGGACATACCATGACTAATATACAGTATATCTATCTGTTTGAAGACTATAACTGTGCTCAGAAACGAGAAACCCTTTGTAAGGAAAGTGGCAGAATTTGACATTCTCACAAAGAATCAAGACTATTATGGCACTTTTTTTTACATTTTAAAAAAATCTCACCTTTATTATAACTATAAATAACTCGAGGTGATGAACATACCTAATATTCCTTCCATCTCCTATTTTCCTCAAAACAACAACTTGTGAGGTGGGTTCGGTTGAGAAGGAGTGACTGGCCCAAAGTTTTCTAACCCAGCTTTCACAGCTAAGATGGGACTAGAATTCACATTCTCCTGGTTTCAAGCCTGGTGCCTCAACCACTAGACCAAATCATAGGTATGACATGGAGACAAAACAAATAAAAAAAACCATAGAGAAAATGGAAAACTTGCCTCCCCCCCAAACCCCCCAAAAATGACAATACAACAATGGAACAAATCTATAAAATTTACTCTAAATTAAAACTTAAGAGATAACTGGTATAAAATGTTTTATAGGCAGGTATACAACTCCAGCAATAATTGCTAAGATTAGATAAGTCATGTAACAATAAGTGCTAGAAAACCCATAAGACAGCAAGAACACTTTACCATATGTAGTGGACATGGAAAAAACCTCAGAAGTGCTGGAAAGAAATACACAATCCTATTCAGAGAATTGTAAAAATCAAATTGAAAATAAATCCACATTTTACTGGGCATAATTCCAAGATGTAACCACACACATAATCACAATTTCCTAAGATTCATGTTCAGGATCAACTTAGGATGCTGGAAAAGAGATACTTTATTGACAAATCAGGGTGGAAACTTAAGCTTGGAGAATATGAAGTAATGGTGAAGTAAACAGTAATATATCAAAGTTTGACCAAATGCAAGCTAGAATGACTTCCATATGTATTATATATTATGTAGCAAAACAAGCATAAACATCTAGAATATGATTTTTAGGGGGAAAAGAATTGATGAGAAAGCTGAAATCAGAAGTACATGAAGATTTTAAATGTTTATAGGTACTATATATCGATTGGAATACAACAAAGAGGAAAGAAGAAACTAAACATTTACTATAAAGTTTTTAGTAGTTTTTCTTCTTTCTTTTTAAATTATGCCTTTAAATAAGAAAATAGCGAAGACTTTGGCATGAGCTCAGGAATTCAAAAAGATCTCTGAAATCCTTTTCCTTATTGTTAATGTGCTTTGATTTTTATGGTGAATCTTTCATCACTGATACAATGAGCACTGACAATAGAATTGTTGTAACTTCTTTGTCTGAGATTACATCACTCCATCTGTTTTGTTCGGAAAACACACGAGGTAGACCGGGTTCCAACAACAAATACTTTTATTATAACCAGTCAGTAACGGAACGCCGGCTGAAGCCGGGGCCAGCCCTTTTATACAGGCTGGCTTGCCTGCTTGCAGCCAATGGCAGTTATTTGGATTTGCCGCCTTTTTGGCAGCTCTTTGGATTGGTTCCTAGTGAACCAATCCACTGTTCTTTTTCTTAGCCAATCAGGATTGTATATTTGGAGTCATCCACTTTACATACAGAACACCATCAGTTCTTATTTCTTTTTTGTTCTTTCTTTTCCCTTTGTTTTCTCTCAACCATGTGAAAAAAATCATTTAAAAAGTATTCAATTCTATGTGCATATCCACAATTATTAATGTAAGTCAGCACCCCAGGTTTATGAATAACTATGTTTAGAAAAATTGAGGCACAGTAAGAAATTCATTTTATAGCTCAGAGGTAATCAACCTCTTTGGAAGGGTCTATATGCTTCTAGAAATGCAGCACTTGACTGTCCAACATGGATTTAATTTCTCCCTTCAGTCACCTCAATCTGCAATTTGATGACAGCTTCTAGGCAAACCAGGGAGATACATTCAGTCTAGTGGCTTTATGTCCCAGTTTTGAAGTTTATTTACCTACTTGAATACTATGGTGACACTCAAGTGAGGCTCAACACAAAGTGTATTAGAAGAAGGCCTAAATGTTAGTGCCTTGTTTCTAGAGCATGTTGTTTATTCATTTTGTACTATAGACAGCTAACAACAATTAATACGAAAAGGAGAATCTTGAAAACATACAATATAACCTCAACCAGTGATGGTTAATGTTTTTGTCATCACATGCCGAAATAACATAGTTATTTTGAGATGATATACAATTCATCATTGAGATGATATACAATTTGTTATAGTGATAACCAAATGTTTTGCTTTCTTCTCAGTTTTAAAATCCATTTTAACCATCAATTTTCTTTTATCTTCTACCTTCCTGTGCAATACAAGCAACCTGGTTCTAAATGTATAGATTTTAGGAAAAGCTGGCATAGTCATACTCTACTCAGTATCAAGGATGCAGCTATAGAGATGGTCAACAGTATTAAATATATGGGGGTGCAGATAATTAACAATCTGAACTGGTCTCTCTAAACATCATCCTTAGTGAAACATGCAAACCAACATCTGCATTTCCTGTGTCAAATGAGGAGAGTACATCTTTCTCCTTCTGTCCTAGCCACTTTTTACAGAGGCACAATTGAGAGCATTTTAACAAACTGCATCATTGTTTGGTTTAATGACAGCAGTGCCTCAGATAGAAAGTCCATACAGAAAGTGGTAAGGATAGCTGAGAAATTATTCAGGATACTGCTTCTAAGTGCTATGTGCTTAGATCTCAAAGCATTGTTCTAAACTCCACCCACCCACCCACTTTACGGTCTGTTTCTGTTGCTCCCCTATCATCCCTGTCCTATTGTTTCTTTCATTTTTAAATTTTTCTTATATGTATCTATGTATCCATAACTATGTTTTTACTTATACCTATTGTAAGCAATTGACAAAAAATAAAAAATAGCAGAACTACCAGAAATACCAGAATTCTGGTTCGTAAAACACAATAAAATATAAATTTTAGAAAGATCTATGTTCAAATACCAATGTCTAATCGATCAAGCCATTGAAGTGGAGCATCATTTATATTTTTTTAAAAATCAAATATTGGACCTGTATATGTTCTTAGTTTACAACTGGTCATGATCTACAGTTTGACATGGGACCCTGCAATTATACTGAGGGGAGGATTTACACTGGCATCCTTCAGTCTCAAAAGACTATGGTATCATGCTCTGAAAAAGGGTCCTAAAACAGCATCTAGCGTAGCTAAAAAAGCCAATTTGAGAGTGGCAATTCCTTCCATACTGAGGATATATACAGTCTGTCCCCTGTCCAGCCCCCAGATTTCACTGGTTCTGGGACTGCCACTTTGCCTCAGCCTGCCGAACAAGTATCTCTTCAAATTGGAGAAGGCCATGTTGCGTCTTTATCCTCTCAGCTTGGAAGGGAGGAAACTATGCCCCATTTATACAGAGAGTCCTGGCAGACCTCATGTGAAGGATGAATCCTGTTCAGGTCTAAGAAATCTCCCCCATACACTTCTCATTCGCTCTTGGCCTTAGGACAATGACATCTACCATACAACCGTACTAGGGATAGAGAGCAATATCCTCAATATTTTTTGAAATACAAGTTCAATCAACCCAACATTATGGTAAAGATATTTGTGAGAGCTGTAAGAAAATATTTGAAAAAAACTCTTGGAAAATAGCAACTTGCTTGCTTTTAATTCAACTTTGATCACCTAGCAGATCTCTCTTTATTTATGACACCGTTTGGATTATACTGCATTAATTGAGTTCCGTGGAGGAAAGTATCATCCAATTTAGTTTATTGTTAATCAAATTAAGTATCCTTATATGAGGAAATATCCACTTAGACATGAGCGATCTCTGCACTAAAGGCTTGATTGCTGGGGAAATCACTGCTGATTTGCTTTTTGTATTTTCAAATCAGCTTTGAACTAATTTAAAAAGCTTTCTAACAAGTTGAAATAGAGGGCTGGCAAAGGTCTTTAAGAAGTCCTGAACTGCTTTGGTTTGGATTGGACAGACCTTCTAAAAAGATGGGACAAAATAAGCTAAGGCTGAAGACTAACACTGAAGATCAAGACCTCAAAGAGCAGCGGTAAGGCTGAGAGATGGTGCTTACACTCCCATGGGGAAAGAGGGAACCTGAGCTGGCTATCACCTGTAATGTCTTATCATAGAAGTGCTTATTATGAATTCTGGGCAAACTATTTTTCAATATAACCACATGCAAGACCAAGGCATACATAGAAATAGAGAGATATAATAACCTTGCATCCAGTCATCTTTGCTCTAACCATTCAGTTTTTATCTTCCTGCTTTTATCTCAACTATATGATTTTTGATATGTGTGTATCCTACTGTTGCAATATCTTGATATATGAACCATGTCCACCTCTTGATTCAACAGATGGATTAGTGAAATGAGAAAACAAGCAAGGCATATAATGAAATGAGTAAACCAAAGCCTATAGGAATTTGGGATCTATAAGAGAACTAGTTTGCAGAGTGTTTCTAGTTCACTGAGAAATGCAACCAAATGAATTTATTTGATTAGGGTAACCACCATTAGGAGCTGCAGTCCATAATTTAAGAATTTAATTAAATCCAAAGTTGCTACTCACTGTTCATTTAGCAGCCATGGCTGGAAAAGAAAAAGGGATATTCTCTTCATCTTTGCCTGGCAAAGCTTCAGGCAATTTAAATTAGAGTCTCGGATTGAGATATAATGTTGCTACTTTTTTTTGGCTAGAGTTACTTAAGGCCCTGTTACACTGGCCGACGGATGCAAAACGTTTGTAAAAAGGACACAGCGGATGAGAAAAATGTTCCATCCATTGTTATCCGCTCTCAAAAGGGGCAAAAATTTGCATAACCAGAGTGGACAACATGGAAAGGAACAGACGGGGGGAGGATGTAGGGCAGATGGAAAGCGGATGCTCCATGGAAGCCTAGCGGATGGAAGCAGATGGGAGTGGATGGCACATCCACAAGGCTTCCGGGGGAGTGCAGCAAAGCGGATGTGGAACGGAAAGAGCGAATGCAGAGTGGAAGCCTAGCGGATGAAGCGGATGCACAGCGGAAGCCTAGTGGATGCCTAGCGGATGCCTAGCATTCACTGCGCATGCGTGGAGGATGCATTGCGTCAGCCCCGCAGATATAAAGGGAAGCAGCTCCCAAGCAGGTTACCATTCAGAGGAAAGACCTACTTCCAGACACAGCTCTCCAGCCAGCTAGCCAGCCAGCCAGCCAGCCAGCAACCCAACAACCATGGGGAAGAAACGGAAGCCTCTGCCATCTGCTGCCAGCCCTGGCAAGAGGGACAGGGCCACACTCCCACCCACTGGCCCTGACTCTGCTTCTGCTGGGGCTTCTGCTGCCCGGGCTCGCTCTTCTGGGGCTGGGGCTTCTGTTGATGCTGCTTCTTGGGGTGGTGCTGCTTCTGGTGATGGTGCTTCTGCTGGTGCTTACTCTGCTGATGCTGCTTCTGGTGGTGGTGCTTCTGCTGATGCTGCTTCTGGTGGTGGTGCTTCTACTGGTGCTTATTCTGCTGGCACTGCTACTGGTGCTGGGGCTTCTGCTGGGGCTTACTCTGCTAGCGCTGCTCCTGGTCCTGCTGGTCTTGCTGGTGCTCCTGGTCCTGCTGGTGCTCCTGGTCCTGCTGGTGCTCCTGGTCCTGCTGGTCCTGCTGCTGCTGCTGCTGCTGGTCCTGCTGGTCCTGCTTTTGCTGCTAGTGTTGCTGCTGCTGCTGTTGCTGGTGGTGCTGTGGAGGAGCAGCCCCTACAACCTCGAAGCCCTTCTGATGAGGGCCCATATGGCCCTGCCAAAGGGAGGAAGAGGCAGACGTGTGAACGGGAGAGGAGGCAATACCATCATAGAAGAGGAACATGAGGAGGAGGTGCTGGAGTGGCTGAGGGAGAACGAGTATCTATGGCGGAAGGGACACAGGCTCTATCGAGACACCAAAAGGAAGCAGGCTGCTTGGAGAGAGAAGGCGGAGAGCTTGGGCTACACTTCAGAGGTGCTCCTCGAATGGTGGAAGCACATGCATACCTGGTACGGGAAGCTGCACCTCAAGAAATATGGCCAGGCCACGGTCAAGCTGAGAGAGAGAGAGACCTACGTGATGGACAGAGAGACCTACGTGATGGCCAGGTGCAGATTCCTGGAGGGTGAGATCCGCCACTGAGGAGCAGCCCCTCTCACAACCCTCTCTCTCAGGCAGCCTGCTGAGAGCCAGTCCTCTTCTGGCAGAGAGTCAGCTCCTGTCTCCAGGCAGGTGTCTGTGGAGCATGCCATGACAGAGACCCCCCCGACAGCTGCACTACCCGTGGCGGAGGGCGTGGAGGACCCCCTGACGCAGTGGGAGAAAGGAGATGGCACGTCCACCACAGCCCAACCCGCATCCACCCCCAGCTCCACCTCCACAGAAAGGCAGAGAGGCAAACCGGAGGGGCAGAGCCACACTGTCCTGCTGGAGATAAGAGACACCATCAGGAGCAGCGTAGATCTCTTCTCTCAGCTGGTACACACTGACGCCCCATCCTCCAACCGCAAGCCCTTCCTCACCTATGTCAACCAGACCCTCATGAACATGGCGGAACCCCAGTACCAGGTGGTGAAGGACAGGATCACCAATCTTCTTTACAACCCTCCAGACCAAGATGAACCTGCTCCCACCCAGTCCAGGCCTGCTCCTCCACCCCAGGTGATGTCACTGCCCTTCCAAGGCTTTCCACAGGCCCTCACCTACCAAGGCTACGGCTACCAGGAGGTCCAGCAGCACAGGCAGCCCTTCCCAGTCCAGACACAGGTACATCAGACGCCACCGGTGCCACTGATGCCACTGATGCCACCCACGCCACCGATGCCACCCACGCCACCGATGCCACTGATGCCAGTCCTCACCCAGCTGCAGACCAGACAGCCCCACTACACTGCTCCTTCCTCCACCCCACAGCCAAGCCTGGCCTCATTACATCTGTCATTGGTCTTGGGGCTGACACCCCATGTCATGGAGGAAGGGGCTCTCAACATCATGGGGCTTAGCCAGCTGTCTGAGAGCTTCCTCAACACACCGAACCCTGTTGTCCTCTTGGGGCCAGGCACCCCAGTGGTGCTTCAGACAAGCACTTCAGCAGCAGCCACCTCCACAGCACCTGCACCCTTCACCCCTGAGACTGGGCACGCCTCCGAGTGACCAAGAAGACTGCCAGAGACTGGGTGGCTACCTGTTGACTTTATTTTTGCTTTGGACACTTGACTTGGGTCATTTTTCTTTTACAGCTTGTTATTAATAAAGATTATCTTTCCTTCACACATTTGCTTCATTTATTTTATTAAATAAAGTCTTGGTGGAAACTTTTAGAAATGGTTTAAGCCTTTGCATGCTTGTGGGATGGGTAAGGATAGCTGTGGGATGGGCAGAGATAACTTTGGGATGGGTAATAGCTGTGGGATGGGCAGAGATACCTTTGGGATGGGTAATAGCTGTGGGATGGGCAGGGATACCTTTGGTATGGGTAATAGCTGTGGGATAGATAAACCTCCAGTGCAAGCATAGTGGGACTGTATGGTCCACCTTCCCAGGTGCCACACCTTTGGCCCTTTATTATCAATAATAATGTAATCATTCATCCACACATGTCAACATAACCACAACTCTTTATTAAATGCCCTGTTCATTGTAGGGCCACTCAACATACATGGCCCAATCTCATCAGTGTGATGAGACAGGCTGAAGGAAGCATCCATTAATCATCTACCATCCTGTCTTGCCACTCCACTGCTCCAGCTGGGTAGTTGCACCAGTGTCTCAGGAGGTTGCGCTGCTTCTTCCATTCACGTGAAGCTCTGTTGGGGCCTTGCACATCCTTAGTGTCTATCAGGTTTCGCCCTTGCCTCCATTCCCCAGGCTCCATGTCCCCATTGCCTTGTTGGAGGTCCACGAGCCTGTTCTGCAGCACTGGGTAGCGGGTGTGCATGAGATTGTGCAGGATGCAGCAAGCTTCCATGATCCTCCTCATGGTCTCTGGGATGATGCTGCATGGTGGTGAGAAGTACCTGGAACCTGTTGGCCAGGATGCCAAAGGCGTTCTCCACCACCCGCCTTGCCCTGGACAGCCTGTAGTTGAAGATCTTCTCTTCACGGGTGAGGAGTCTGGAGGTGTAGGGCTTCATGAGGTAGGTTCTGAGGGAGAAGGCATCATCCCCCACGATGAAGTAGGGCAGATCTTGCGTGTCGTTGGGCAGGGGGTCTGGATCTGGGAAGCCCATGATGAGGTTGCGTTCCAGCCCCTTCTTGAGGTCACTGGCGTTGTATACCTGGGCATCTGAAGCTGACCCATTGCCTGAAGCATCGATGTACATGAACTTGTTGTCAGCATCGACCATGGTGAAGAGGATGATGCTGAAGAAGCCCTTGTAGTTGAAATAAGTGGACCCCGACTTGGCTGGAGCTTTGCAGGCCACGTGCTTGCCATCGATGGCTCCAACGGTGTGTGGGAAGTTCCAGTTCTGATACCACTGCTCTGCAACTTTCTTCCAGCCTTCTTCATTGGAGAGGCACTGAAGGAGCTCCTCCAGGTATTCTTCGATGATGGCCTGCACCACTTCTCTGACCACAATGTTGATGGTGTTGTGTGGCACCCTACAGCTGTACTGCATGCTCCTGTAGGTGGTCCCTGAGGTCAGGTGGCGCAGAATCAGTGCCACCTTGAGCCCAGGGTCCAGGCTGGGCTAGAGGTTGGTGCTCTGCTTGGTCAACCTGGGTCTCAGCCGCTCCACAACTTCATCAAACATGGCTGGAGGCATCTTCATGAAGTTCTGGAATGCATGAGTGTCTTTGTTCCTCAGCTCCACCATCAGCTTGTTGTACAGTCCATTCTCTGCTCTTCTCCCAATCCATCTTCAGACCCAGACACTTCTTGGACGCCTCCTTTTCTTCCTGTAGAACATCCTCTAGACATATCCGAGATAGGTCCCCTCTGTGAACGTTTTTTCCATTTTAAATGCTTTATATGTGAGCTGCATCCGCTTTCATCCTTTCTCCGTCCATGCTACTAATGCTTTGTGTCTGTTCCACATCCATTTCGCTTCCTCCCTGTGTCCATTTTCCGCTGGAGCGGATGCGAGTTGCACGGATGTGAGTTGCGCGGATGCACAGCAGATGCCTAGCGGATATAGCGGATGCTAATGGATGACAACGGATGTTGAACGGATGTTCCCTGTATGCGTTGCGGATGCAGAACGGAGGCGTTGGATACGTTTTCCTCTCAAAAAGTTTTGAGCAGCTCAAATCTTTTTGAGCGGATGGAACCTCAGTCGACGGATGCTGGACGGATAGAGAGGATGAAAAATGGACGCAGTGAGTACAGAACGGATGAATCGCATTAACCAACAGATGGCATGTGTTTCTCTCTGTTTTACATCCTCTTTCCATCCATTGGTACAGTGTGACATGGGCTTTAGCAGTTAAAAAGGTTAAGATACTGGAGACTTCTTCCCTTGCTGTGTCTCCTTTATTTGGATTTTTCTAACATGGAATAAGCCTATACTAGCAAACCCTAAACTAGCAGCCAAGATCTTTTTTTAAGGAGCAGGCTAAAAAGTAATTAATTCTGATTTTAGCAATATATTTAGTTTGCTATTTAATTGCAATCTTATTTGCTTGATGTCCAATGGTGTGTTATTGGCTACTGTTTTTTCTTTGGTTCCAAGTTTTATAGGCTTACTGCAAGCTTAAGCTCTCTACAAGAATTTGAATTAATAATGGTCCAAGCAAATAGGTGGTAAATAAGAATCAATGGAATTCAAGGTGGGCTAGGCTTAGATTTCTTGTGGGTATGAAGGGACTCAAGACTGATGACACATTTGATCCCTCCCTCAAGCTCAACCTGGTCATCTCTTACAAATGAAAAAGAAATAAAGCTCTTTGTTGATCTGAAACTGAAATTAAACCATGGTCTACATGTATCACGACCATGCAACACAAATGACCAACGGGGCTCCGATGATGGTAGCGATCCGGAAGGATGGTGATTCCGATGCACCAGCAAAGATCCTGGAGAGTACACATGTGAGTGTACTAACGGGGAGCCATTTTGTTGCGGACATGTTGATGTGAATGTAGCTAAGGGTGGATTAATTAAGCTATGGGGATTATGATTGGATAATGACTATGATTGGATAATGGGAGTAATAACAGATAATACTGCATAATAATGGGGAGTCTCAAAATACAGGGTTCTGTTAAGCTCAGTTTAGAGCTGACTTTCTTTATATTGCTTGATTGTGTTCTTGGTGTCCTTGTGCAAGAAGGAATTCAAAACGTTTGTTTTCCAAACATTGAAGAGCTTTGGTTTTCCTTTATCCACGCATTTGACCCAAAGGGCAGTTGAGAGGAAAGTCAGCTCTCCTCTCTGCATTTCTTATTTCTCTACAGCATTATGGCTGAAGGTACCAATGTCAACTTGGGTTTGCTAGACGCTTTGGAGGAGGGCGCAGCTGTTGCAGCTGGCGGAGCCGATGCGTTGTCTGAATAACCCTCAACCCAACTGGACAAGGCTATTTTTCCCATTGAAGGTGTACAATCCGATAATGCAAGGTGTGAGGAGGATTATCAACACATAGTAAACTCCGGAAGGAATGGAAATTAGGACTGGAGTTGAGAGACAATATTAGAGGGAAGGTTTCATAAAGGAAGCCTCCCATTTTTTTGCCACTGGCCTCTAGAGCGTTTGAAAAGTTGCGGGAATGAAAGATTACTGATGAGGACGAGTGGAGTACTTTCACCACCAGTTTAAACGCTAGTACTTTGGAATTGCTCCATGTCAAGTATGGCGAACTGAGTATTCGAGATTCCACGCCCAGAAGTGTTTGGGACAGTCCGGGGGGGAAAATTAGAACTGAGGACATGACCTTTTTCAGTGCAAGTGCAAGAGATAGCAGGGATATGGGTGGGAGGTTGGAGGGAGAGTTTTCTGTGGAGGTAAATTCATCATTAGCAGATGTGATAGGAGTGTCTGGAGCTCGGAGTAAAAGTTCTAAATTGGTGGGTTCAAGAGTAGACTATAGAGATGGGCTGATGGAGGGTAGGCAGCCAGTGTTGTCCTGGGGTCCGTTAGGGGTATCTGGGTATTGGCCCCAATGCAGGGTCTGGGGTCCACCTCTCATACAAACATCATTTGATGGGAACCCTGACAGGTTGGCATAATTTTTAAACCAAGTTGTGAACCATCTGGAATTATATTCCAATTGCTACCCTTTGCAGTGGTCTATTATAGTCGCTATAATGGTGGTGTTAACAGGTGATGCTGCCGATTGGGTGGGGGAGCACAGTGTGCATGCAAAGGAATTGGTCGATGTTGGATTATTTTTGGATGCACTTAGTGTTCAGTTTGAAGATAGGTCGAGGATCCATCAGTATGAAGAAGCATTGATGTCATTAAGGCAGGAGGGGAGACCTGCTGTAGAATATGTGAGAGAGTTTCAAAAGTTGGTGACTAGGTTGCACACCTGGCCTGAAAGATTATTGATTAGGGAGTTTAGATATGGCTTGGACAAAGGATTGAGGCAAGCTTGTCTTGATAGGGGGGTCCCTCAGAAACTGGGGGATTGGTATAAAATAGTTGTAGAGTTGGATGTTGGGTTATGGAATTTCGGCCTACACTCGAGGGCCCCAGAAGACAGAAGATGGGAGCATTAAATCATATAACAGCACAGGGAAAGATGGGAGAAGAGGGCAAAGGTAATGGTAGAGGAAGGGTGCCACTGAGATGTTTTTGATGTCAAGGATTGCGTCATCAAGAAGTAGAGTGTCCATCTAATGACAGATTGTAGAAAACAAGTGGCTCAGGTTCCTGGCAAGAAGTAATGTACAAGGTAGTGGTATTGCATGTGGGGCGAAACAAGGGTTGGCTAGCTCTGAAAAGTCTCAATGTGTGTCACAAAAAGTGGATACAGATGTACTATCCAGTGGTCATGAGAAGAAGACACATGATGGCCACCCACCCAGAGTAGTCTCAGTGCTATATGATAGTGGAGAACACAGTCCCGAGGATGATGATTTGGTGAATAATCCTGTATGACCATTTGTTATACCAGTGGTATTGGAGAATCAGATAAGCAAAGTAAGGGGTAGATATGGAGCATTGATTGACACTGGACATACTAGATGTTTAGTCAGTAAATGGGTGGTTGATGAATTGCAATTACCATTGGAGGATTTGCCCAAACCTATGCGATTTGAACAGGTTGATGGTTCGTTATTGGGTGGGGGTCCTGCCACTGTAATAACAACCCCTGTCAAACTAGAGATAGGGAGTCATTGGGAGTGTTTATGATTTTTTGTGGTACCAAACATGAGAGAGCCACTGATTTTGGGTTTAGTGTGGTTAGATAAATGGAAGCCCACAATATGGTGGGTGGATGGTTTCCAGAAGTTATACATTGTAGTTGGCTCTATGCCCCCTCATTGCATGCAAAATAGAGAAGTTGTAACAGCTGTGGTTGACTCAGAGCCACCGTCTTACCCGGATGTATATAAAGGTTTGTCAGATGTATTTAGCGAAAAGCAGTGTGAAGCATTACCACCACATAGAGCAACGGATTGCACAATTGATTTGATTCTGGGGGCGAAGTTTCCAAAACCACACATGTATGCAATGACTCCAAAGGAATGGATGAAAATGAGAAAATACATCAAAAAGAATCCTGGTTACGGATTCATCCAACCAGGGAATCACATATAGCTGCCCCTGTTTTGTTTTGTGAGAAAAAGGATGGCAAGTTACATTTATGTGTGAACTTCTATGGGCTCAATGCTATTTGTGTAGACAATGTATACCCCCTCACGTTAAAGGCTAGGTCACATCGCCCAATGGATGCAAAACGTATGTAAAAGGACAGCGGATGGCCAAAAATCCGGGGGTGGCTCCATCCGTTCTTATCTGCTCTCAAAAGGGGCAAAAATTTGCATAAAAAGAACGGAAAAGAACAGATGGGGAGGATATAGCGTGGATGCAAAATGGATGCTCAACGGAAGCCTAGCAGATGAAAACGGATGGATCCTCCAGACATCCTAAATATCCGAGATACATCCCTATACGAATGTTTTTTCCATTTTAATGCTTTATATCCGAGCTGCATCCGCTTTCATCCTTTCTACATCCGTGCTACTAACGCTGTGTGTCTGTTCTGCGTCCGTTTCGCTTCCTCCCTTTGTCCGTTTTCCACTGGAGAGGATTTGAGTTGTGCGGATACGCAGCGGATGCCGAGCGGATATAGTGGACGCATAACGGATGACGACAGACGTATAATGGATGTTCCCCATATGTGTAGTGGATGTATAATGGACGCATTGGATACTTCATCCGCTCAAAAAGTTTTGTGCAGCTCAAAACTTTTTGAGCAGATGAAATCACAGTAGACGGATGCTGGACGAATAGAGAGTATGAATCACGGACGCAGTGAGTATAGAACGGATGCATCGCATTTTCCAACGGATGGCAAGCGTTTCTCTCCGTTTTACATCCTCTTTACATCCGTTGATGCAGTGTGACATGGGCTTAATCAATGATTTGTTAGCAATGTTAGCAACTGGCCATTATTTCACTAAGTTAGATTTATGTGAAGCCTACTACCACATTCGAATCAGAGATGGGGATGAGTGGAAGACAACTTTCAATTGTCTCCTCAGGAGCTTCCATTTTAATGTTATGCCATTTGGGCTGCAACTTATAAATGAAATATTGCAAGAACATTTATATCATGGCATTCTGGTATACTTGGTGATATCCTGATTTATACTGAAGCAATGGAAGAACATGTGGCCTTGGTGCGAACTGTTCTAAAAAAATTACTTAAGGCTAAGTTGTATGTGAAGCTTTTGAAGTGTGAGTTTCATTGCACATCATTGGATTATTTGGGGTACAGAATATCAAATAAAAGGTTAGAGAGGGATCCCAATAAAGTGAAAGCAGTGGTTGAGTAGAAAGCCCCGAAAACAAGAAAGCAGTTACAAAGTTTTCTAGGTTTCAGGAACTTTTACAGGCAGTTTATTCCCAAGTTAACACAAATCACATTACCACTGACAGAATTATTAAAGATGAAACACCAATCACCAAAACCAAAGCACAGCCAACCTATTGTATGGTCAATAGAATGTCAGCAAGCGTTTGACAGTTTAAAAGCCTTATTTTCTCAAGAGCCCATTTTAAAACATCCTGATACTAATAAGAGTTTTATAGTGCAAGCTGATGCAAGTGATGTTGCTACTGGAGCTTTTCTACGGAAATATAACACGGACAGACAATTACAACTATGCGCTTATACATCATGAAAATTTACCCCTACAGAAAGAAGGTGGGCTATTTGGGAGAAGGAGGCATTCACTGTAAAATGGGCACTTAGTACATGGTGACATCTACTGGAAGGATTAAAAGAAAAATTCGAAGTATGGACAGATCATAAAAATTTGCAGGTTTTACAAAAGCTGAGAAAATTATTCCATAAACAAGTGAGGTGGGTGTTGTATTTTAAGCATTTTAATTTCCAGCTATGATATGTTCCTGGAAATAGAAATTTTATGGCAGATGCATTATCCCTGACTGCCCCAATATAATTCATGTAGGGATGAGATTATTTAACCTATGATGTCTACTGGCACAGTGACCAAACAAATTCATGTATTGTGCATACACGAGATAAGCAAGAAGGACTTACAAGATGCTACAGAAAAGGATGCCTGGATTAAAAACAATAAGGCTGTTTGCTTGTATAAAGATGGAGTGGCTTGGAAAGGAGACAAAATAAATGTTCCATCGGTGTTGGCCCAATGTCTTGATGTTAGACAGGCCAGGCACTTTGGATTTCTGAAAACCTTGCATTTGACAAGGTGGCAGTTCTGGTGGCCCCATATGAGATCAGAAATTGAACAATACATTAAAGAATGTCATGTCTGTGCTACTGCGAAACCAAAGGTTGGTAAACCTTTGGGGCTGTTACAAACTGTCTCAGATCCCAATCGGCCATAGCAAGACATAGCCATGGACTTTATTGTAGAATTGCCGAGCAGTAAAGGATACACTGTAATATAGACTATCATAGACTTGTTTTCAAAACAAGCCCATTTCATAACTTGTAAAGGTTTACCCTCAGCAACGAAATTAGCAGGCCTATTCATATGACACATATCCCGGCTGCATGGGACAACCAGAAGAATAATTTTGGATAGGGGCATGCAATTCACTGCACAATTTTGGAGAGCGTTTGTGCGTCTTTTAGGGTCCTCTCAAGGTCTTAGTTCCACATATCACCCTTGTACCAAGGGTACTATTGAAAGAGCTAATGCGATGGTTGAGTGATATCTATGATCATATATGTCTTATCAACAGCAAGAATGATCTACTTCCGTTTGCTGAAGTAGCATATAATAATGCTATTCATGAAAGCACAGGGTGTAACCCATTCCAAATTATAAATGGGATAGAATTTGTTCCAATGCCAGACTTGCAATGTGATGACAAGCATCCTATCAGTGCTAAAATGTGGTCTAATAAAGTACAAGATAGTTGGGAAAAAGTAAAAGAGACCCTCAACAGAACAGCATAAAAATACAAACAACAGGCAAACAAGAAGAGAAGAGAGCATATACAATTCCAAGTCGGCGATTATGTTTACCTGTCAACCAAATATATAAAATTAAACCTAAAGCCCATGTCACACTGCCCAACGGATGCAAAAAGGACACAACGGACGAGCAAAATGTTCCATCTGTTGTTATCGGCTCTCAAAAGGGGCAAAAATTTGAATAACCGGAGCGGATAACACGGACGCGGGGAGGATGCAGGGCGGATGCAAAGTGGATGTGGAACGGAAGCCCAGCGGATGGAAGCGGATGGGAGCGGATGGCACGTCCGCTAGGCTTCCGGAGGACCTCAGCAAAGCGGACGTGGAACGGATACAGCGGATTCACAGTGGACGCCGAACGGATGAAGCGGATGCACAGCGGATGCACAGAGGAAGCCTAATGGATGCCTGGTGTTAATTGCGCATAAGGGGAGGATGCATTTCGTCAGCCCCGCGGATATAACGGAAGCAGCTCGGAAGAATGTCGCCATTCATAGGAAAGACCTGCTGCCGGACGGATTGGCTGCCTTGCCTGCCCTGCCTGCATGTCTGCCTGCCAGCCTTGCTGCCAGCCTTGCTACCAGGCTTGCTGCCAGCCTTGCTGCCAGCCTCCCTGCCAGCCCTGCTGCCAGCCTCCCTGCCAGCCTTGCTGCCACCTTCCATGGCAGCCTTGCTGCCAGCCTGCCTGCAAGCCTTGCTGCCAGCCAGTCTGCCTGCCAGCCTTGCTGCCTTCCTTCCTGCCAGCCTTGGTTCATGTCTGCCTGCCAGCCTTCCTGCCAGCCTTGGTGCCTGCCTGCCTGCCTGCCAGGTTTCCTGCTAGTCTTGGTGCTTGCCTGCCAGCCTTCCTGCAAGCCTTGATGCCTGCCTGCCTGCCAGCCTTCCTGCCTGCCTTGGTGCCAGCCTCCCTGCCAGCCTTCATGCCAGCCTTGGTTCCTGCCAGCCTCCCTGCCAGCCAGCAACCCCACAACCATGCGGAAGCACAGCAAGCCTCAGCCATCTGCTGCCAGCCCTGGCAAGAGGGACAGGGCTACCATCCCGCCCCCTGGCCCTCACTCTGGTTCTGCTGGGGCTTCTGCAGCACGGGCTCGCTCTTCTGGGGCTGGCGCTTCTGCTGCTTCTGCTTCTGGAGGAGCTGATGACAAGCACTCCAGCACCAGCCATCTCCACAGCACCTGCACCCTTCACCCCTGAGACTGAGCAACCAAGAGGAGTGCCAGAGACTCATTTTTGTCTTATAGCTTGTTGTTAATAAAGTCTATTTTTGATTCACACACTTGCTTCATTTCTTTTTTTTAATAAAGTCTTGCTGGAAACTTTTAGAAATGGTTTAAGCCTTTGCATGCTTGTGGGATGGGTTAAGATAGCTGTGGGATGGGGTGAGATAGCTGTGGAATGGGCAGGGATACCTGTGGGATGGGTAATAGCTGTGGGATAGATAAACCTCCAGTGCAAGCATAGTGGGACTATATGGTCCACCCTCCCAAGTGCCACACCTATGGCCCTTTATTATCAATAATAATGTAATAATTATCCACACATGTCAACACAAACACAACTCTTTATTAAACGCCCTGTTCATTGTAGGCCAACCAAACATACATAGCCCAATCTCATCAGTGTGATGAGACAGGCTGAAGGAAGCATCCATTAAGCATCTACCATCCTGTCTTGCCACTCCACTGCTCCAGCTGGGGAGTTGCACCATTGTCTCAGGAGGTTGCGCTGCTTCTTCGCTTCACGTGAGGCTCTGTTGGGGCCTTGCACATCCTTAATGTCTATCAGGTTTCGCTCTTGCCTCCATTCCCCAGGCTTCATATCCCCATTGCCTTGCTGGAGGTCCACGAGCCTGTTCTGCAACACTGGGTAGCGGGTGCGCATGAGATTGTGCAGGATTCAGCAAGCTTCCGTGATCCTCCTCACGGTCTCTGGGCAATGCTGCATGGTGGTGAGAAGTACCTGGAACCTGTTGGCCAGGATGCCAAAGGCATTCTCCACCACCCGCCTTGCCCAGGACAGCCTGTAGTTGAAGATCCTCTCTTCACGGGTGAGGAGTCTGGAAGTGTAGGGCTTCATGAGGTAGATTGTGAGGGAGAAGGCGTCATCCCCCACGATGAAGTAGGGCACATCTTGTGTGTCGTTGGGCAGGGGTTCTGGATATGGGAAGCCCACGATGAGGTTGCCTTCCAGCTCCTCCTTGAGGTGACTGGCGTTGTATACCTGGGCATCT
>BLBF01000007.1:27935446-27952109 GCA_015471245.1 Laticauda colubrina
CGATGATGCCCTGCACCACTTCTCTGACCACAATGCTGATGGTGTTGTGTGGCAACCTCCAGCCGTACTGCATGCTCCTGTAGGTGGTCTCTGAGGCCAGGTGGTGCAGAGTCAGTGCCACCTTGAGCCCAGGGTCCAGGCTGGGCCAGAAGTTGGTGTTTGCCTTGGTCAACCTGTGTTTCAGCCGCTCCACAACTTCATCAAACATGGCTGGAGGGATCCTCATGAAGTTCTGGAATGCACGAGGGTCTTCGTTCCTCAGCTCCACCATCAGCTTGTTGTACAGTCTGTACTTTGGACTCTTCGGACTCTTCTGGTTCCATCTTCGGAACCAGACACTTCTTGGCCACCTCCTTCTCTTCCCGTAGAGCAGGTGAAAGAGCCTGTAGATGGCTTCGCATTGTTGCAGAACGATGTTGGCTACCAAAAGGACTGTGTTATCCCTGGTGGACATAAATGGATGCTGTGGAAGAGCAAGAGCCAGATGAAGGCTGCAGAGGTCTGCACAGCAGGGCTGCTGGACTGAAAGTGAGTTCCAGGTGAGTTCCTCCCCCCTTTTATAGGCAATATAGGTTTTCCACTAGGTGTCCTTTTGCATCCTCTAGGCATCCTCTAGACATCCTTAATATCCGAGATAAATCCCCTCTGCGAACGTTTTTTCCATTTTAAATGCTTTCTTTGCGAGCTGCATCCGCTTTCATCCTTTCTCCGTCCTTGCTACTAACGCTGCGCATCCATTCCTTGTCCGTTTCGGTTCCTCCCTGTGTCCGTTTTACACTGGAGCGGATTTGAGTTGCGCGGATGTGCAGCGGATGCCTAGCAGATATAGCGGACATGGAACAGATAACGACAGATGTAGAACGGATGTTCCCCGTATCGTTGCGGATGCAGAACGGACGCGTTGGATACATTTTCCGCTCAAAAAGTTTTGAGCAACTCAAAACTTTTTGAGCAGATGGAACCTCAGTCGATGGATGCTGGACGGATAGAGAGGATGAAAAACGGATGCAGTGAGTACAGAACGGATGAATCACGTTAACCAACGGATGGCAAGTGTTTCTCTCCGTTTTACATCCTCTTTCCATCTGTTGGTGCAGTGTGACATGCGCTTTAGTTAATTCAGTTTAACAGTTCATATTTTTGTCAAGTGAGACATAGATAATCTGTTTCTCCCTTGCTACTGTTTATCCTTAACATCAATTACCAAAACAGCACTGAATTAACAATGGGGGAGTTTCTTCTCTGCTGCCTTATTCTTTACGTATGAGACTAATGTATGCTATTCCTGTAAAACTCTAGTGCTTGTGGATACCATTCATAAAATACTTTGAAATCATAAGTAAGCCCTAAGGGTGGGTAAGCTTGATATTCACTTTGGTAGAAGTGGGAAATTACATTTCCCAAGAGGCCAGTGAGAAACTGGGACTGTTGTGGAAGCTAGGGCTGTGAAGGTGCATAGGCACACACATTCATACATACACTGAAATAAAAATAGCAATTACATTCAGAATAAAAGCAATGTAGTTGTATTGCGTGAATGGCATACACTTATTTATATTTGATTTCTAATTTCTGATTGACCTCACATGGGCTGGACACGGAGAGCCAAAGGGCTGAATGTGACCCAGGGGCCATAAAATGCCTAGTTCTGCACTATGGCTATGATGTGGAAGTTATAGCTAAACCCTGTGATTTTGTTTCTGTTGTATGTACTCCACATTTTAGGCTGAACTTTCCCTCTGAATAAAGTCTTCAATTCCTTTCACATTTCTGCTGGTTTCTTGTGCCCTAACTACAAAAATTACTAACATTTATCAGTTCTTTGTGAAATGTCCTTCTTTTATATGATGCCATTCATCAGCTATTGTTTAAAAGGGAATAGGTGCTGAATATGCTTCTCCAACAGTCCCATTCTAGGACTAGATCAAAGCCAGTTGATTGTTCTGTCTGTTAATCACATATAATATGCTCTCCCTCATTTCTTTGTAAGATGAGGAATATTCTGTAAGGGGCACAATGAGCTTTTCTCACCTCCTTTTAGCTTCTCTTCATATATCTCACCAGCAACTTTCTATTGTATAAGAAATTATTGCAGTTTAAATCTGCAGCAGAGAATGATGGACCTGCTATAAAGAAGACTTGCTTTCTTCTCTCTGACTCAGCATATGGCATCTTCTGGTCTTCCTTGGATGATCTCAGCAAATTAATCAAGGATCTACTTGGGTGAGGGATTGTTTGAGAATTCCTGGTGGTAGGCTAATCAAAGAAATATCCTGGAAAAAAAACAGCAATAAGCCATTTTCATAACAAGAAAGCTGCATAGCAGTGGAACTCACCTGAGACACGCTTACCTACCATATTGTCTCTTTAATTCCTGGATCTATAGGCAAGTTCTCCTCTACCTACATTGGCACAAAGAATTTCTTTCTGCCACTCTCAAAGCCCTAGGGATATTGAAAAATGGCAGTAGTAGGAAATACTTTCATGCATTGAGTTCTAAAATTGATACCTGACCCTTAAAATAAACAAGGTTGTGACTTATGAAGCTACACTTGCCTACAACAGACCTCTCAAAACTGTTAGATGGCTCCATGTGGCATGGGGTAGCTCTTAAATCATCAAAAATATTAACTGTGGTCCTTGGCGATATGAATTTGATTATATATATATCCACAATAAAGCCTTAATTTATTTTATTTAATGAGGGACAATGAATTTTCTGATCCCAAACACACAGGCATAGCACATCTTGAAGAGAGACCAATGGGAAACACTGTGTAGATATATGAGGTTACAATTTAGGGTCTGGTCCTTAAGCTAATAACCAAACAGTAGGGAAATGTAAATAGAGTACTAAAATGTGGTGTAGTATTGCACACTTTTGCAAAATGCTGGGCTTTGATGCTCTGTCCTTCCCTTTCATTCTTCCATGTGACCACCACAGGAATAAGTTAGAATTTTATTCCTTTTCAATAGATTCCTTGATGAGTTGTGGGCACAGGGTGAACACACAGAGTTAAGTTCATGTGAGACTCTTCCCTGACCACACAAGTTACATGTAAATATGGCTATTTCTAAGACTTTTACACAGTAAATAGACATTAAATCTTGACGGCCAAAGGAGAGTCCAGAAAAATATTGTCTGTACCTTGTATCACCCTATTCCTCTTTTTGCTAAATAAAGCTTCAAGCTTAACATAGCTTAAAGTAATTTGATTGCATTTGTCCAGTTTAATTTTTTGAACTGCTTTGGGAATTATATTAGCAAAGAGGTGTTGGGATATGAATGTTATAAATGCATATTGACTCTTTCACAGTGCTAGGGCACTTCATATAACAGAGAAACAGCTGCATCTATCTATCATCTATCTATCTTCTTTGTCTTTAAATTTAATTTTCTTGATTTTAAATTTCTCCATCCAGCCATCCTACACAAAATTCAACATAAGTTTGAGATTAGAAGGGCAGTAGGTAACTTGTGAAAAGTTATAATAAAATCCGGTTAAATGCTTGGCATGGAAATCTGGAGAAACTATGTATAAAACAAAGACAATTCTAAAATGAACTTGAAAGCACTTAAAGTGATGTGCCAATTAAATGGTGATTGCTTTTATCTAATTTTTAGTTATTTGTATGCCCCTTGCATATAATATAAGCCTATTGCTTTGTTGCGTGTTTCTTTTTATGGATCAGTGGGTGAGCTCTTTCTGAGACACATTGAAAGCAATGGAGGGAAATGACCCGAGTCCCTCTATCTATTTAAACTAGGTTTAAACTGTGATGTGAGAGGTTTTTTAATTGTTGTCTTGAAGAGAAAAACATAGATGTTTGTCAATTCCTGATTTGCAAGATAAATTTATTTTAAATTAAATTTAAGTTAAACTGAATAATTTCTGATTGTATATAATTATGAATAGATTCCTCATCTATTCCTTATGCTGTCTTAAAGCCCCTGTCCCACTGCACTAACGGATGCAAAGAGGATGTAAAATGTGAAAAAAAGCTTGCCATCCGTTGGAAAAGGCTTATGCATCCGTTGTGTACTCACTGCATACGTGTTTCATACGCTCTATCCCTCGAGCATCCGTCCACTGAGATTTCATCCACGCAAGAAGTTTTGAGCTGCACAAAACTTTGTGAGTGGATGAACTTTCCGCCGTGTATGATGTACATCCGCGGCATATATGGGCAACAAACGTTCTATGTCCGTTATCATCCGTTAAACCTCCGCTGTATCCTCTCTGCATCCTCTGGCCATCCCCTCAACTAACATCTGCTGCAGCTGAAAATGGAAAGAGGGAGGAAACGAAAGGTACATGGAAAGTCTACACAGTGTTAGTAGCACGGAAATAGAAAGGATGTAAGCATATGCATCTCATAGAAAAGTATCAAAACAGACAAAACGTTTGTATCTGGGATGTATCTCAGATATTTAGAATGTCTGCAGTATGTCTAGAGTATGTAGAAGGAAACCTAGCGGACTACCAATATTTTTTATAAAAAGGGGGAGGAAATCATCTGGATCTCAGTATGAGTCCGGCAGCCATGGTGTACAGACCTCTTCACCCTTGGTCTTGATCTTCCACATCATCAATTGCTCTCCACCATGGATCATGACACAGTCCGTATGGTAGCTGTGATCATTTATCACCAGAACCAAAACTTGTTCAGACTGTTTCACCTTTTATACAGAAGGAGAAGAAGGAGACATCCAAGAGCCGTGTGGGTCCGAGGATGGATCATGAGAAGAATGGAGTTTGGACTGTATGACCAGTTGATGGTGGAACTGAGGAATGAAGACCCTCGTGCATTCCATCACTTCATGAGGATGCCACCAGCCATGTTTGACAAACTTGTAGAGTGTCTGAGACCCAGGTTGACCAAGCCTAGCACCAACTTCCATGCCAACCTGGACCCTGGACTGAAGGTGGCACTGACTCTGTGCCACCTGGCCTCTGGAACCACATACAGAAACATGCAGTATGCATGGAGGGTGCCACACAACAGCATCAGCAAAGTGGTCAGAGAAGTGGTGCAGGCCATCATCGAAGAATACGTGGAGGAGCTCCTCAAGTGCTCCATGTGTCTGTGGCATGCGATGAACCTAGGCCTGGACTGGGAAGGTCTGTTTTTGCTGTGAGGAGTCCTGGTAGTCATAGCCTTGGTAGGTGAGGGGCTGTTGAAAGCTGTGGAAGGGCTGTGACATCGCCTGGGGTGGAGGAGCAGACCTGGAATGTGTAGGAGCAGCTTCAGCTGGGCCTTGAGGGTTGTGCAGAAGTGCTGTTATATTCTCCTTCATCACCTGGTACTGGGCCTCTGGTATATCCCTCAGGGTGTGGCTCAAATAGGTGATGAAAGTGTGCCAGCTGGAGGATCCTCTGTCCAAGTGGACCAGCTGAGAGAGAAGTTCTGTGCTGGTCTTCATCGTGTCCCTGATCTCCAACAGGACACTGTGGTTCTGGCCCTCCAGTCTGCCTCTCTGCCTGCATCCTATGGAGCTGGGGGTGGGGGTGGGTTGGCCTCTGGTGGCTGCTGCTTCTTCCTCCATTTGTGACAGGGGATCTTCCAAGTCCGCCGGCATGGGGAGTGCAGCTGTCGGGGGGGTCTCTGCCATGGGGCCCTCTGAAGACACCTGCCTGGACAGGCTTGCTGGCTCCTGGCTGGAAGAGGACTGGCTGTCTGTGGGCTGTCTGAGGGAGAGGGGTGTCAGAGGGGCTGCTCCTTGGTGGTGGATCTCACCCTCCAGGAAACTGCACTTGGCCATGATGTACATCTCCTGGTCAGTGAGCTTGACAGCGGCCTGCCCAGATTTTTTGAGGTGTAGCTTGCCATACCAGGTGTGCATGTGCTTCCACCATCCCAGGAGTACATCTGCAGTGTAGCCCAGGCTCTCTGCCTTGTCTCTCCAAGCTGCCTGCTTCTTCTTGGTGTCCCGATAGAGTCTGTAGCCCTTTCTCCAGAGGTACTCGTTCTCCCTCAGCCATTCCAGCACCTCCTCTTCATGGTCCTCAGAAACGGTGTACTGTTTCCTCTCTCCCTTCTCATTCCCTTGCCCCTTCCTCCCTCTGGCAGGGGCTTGAGCAGCAGGGCCTTCAGGGGCTTGAGCAGCAGGGCTTTCAGCAGCAGGGCTTTGAGGGCCTTGGGGCTGGTCCACCACAGCACCAGCAGCAGCAGGAGCAGGAGCAGGAGCAGGAGCACTAGCAGCACCAGCACCAGCAGCACCAGCAGCACCAGCTGGTTCAGAGTCAGTGCCAGGGGGTGGGATGCTGGTTCTGTCCTTCTTGCCTGGGCTGGAACAGGTAGGAACGGGCTTCCTCTTCTTGCCTGACTGACGAACCATGGTGTTCCTTGAAGATGTATGTAGCAGCACGTCTTTCCTCTGAATGCTGACTGCATACGTGCTACATCCTTTTATATCTGCGGAGCTGATGCAATTCATACTCCCTGCATGCACAGTGAATGCTTTGCATTCGATATACATCTGTGCAGCATCTGCTTTGCTTCCTATAGGCATCCGTGATGCATCCGCATCATCTGCTATGCATCTGCCCCTTCAGCTATGCATCCGCTTCGCAATTCTCCCCTGGAACCCCTTCGGATGTGTCATCCGCTTCCATCCGCTGTCATTTTCTAGGCTTCCTATGAACATCCGCTTAACATCCCCGCTGCGTACTACCCCCATCTGTCACGCAGAAGAATGGATTATGTGCATTAAACCAGTAAAGAGGTAGAACAGACCGTGCAGATTGTGACTTTATTTCAATTTTCTCTGAAGAAAAATGAATTTCTCTTTGTAATATCCTTCTCTTCTTTACATTGTTTATCTGCCTTAGATTTATCCAACCTGACATTCTCCAGATGTCCTGGGACTTAAACTTCCAGAATTTCTAGCTGGTATGGCTGGTTGAGAATGCTTGTAGTTTTAATCCCACAACGCATCTGGAGAATACCAGATTGAGAAGGCTGTTATACATTATATATGCACTAGTGTCCATGTTTATAATCAGAGTTCAAATTTGTTAAACAACCAAAAGTAATATGTAGCAATAGCAATAGAACTTAGACTTATATACCACTTGATAGTGCTTTACAACCCTCTCTAAGCAGTTTACAGAGTCAGCCTATTGCCCCCAACAATCTGGGTCCACATCTTTCTGACCTCGGAAAGATGGAAGACTGAGCTGATGAGAATAACCTTTGCCCAAGTTATGGGCAAAATTTGCCTGAAACACTGTACTTAACCACTGCCACCAGGGTCCTGGTATGTATCTACAGCTTCTACCATTAATATTATTTATTTTATTATTACTACACATTTATGCACTGATAAATATGTTGTATAGTGTGACATTAAATAATAATATGTCTTTCTTTGTTGAATTTCTCTCAAAACTAATGTTCTTCTCAAATGAGGAGGGAATCAAGGCAGAAGAATTGTTGTTTCATGGGAACAAGAAAGAGAAGATGAGGAGACAATGGCTGCATGGCTAATTTAGGATTTTTATTCTTTAAATGTGAGCTTTTTTGAGCAGCTTTTATTATCACAATGATTCAAAAACATCATTGTGGGATTTGGGAAATTGTGTGTGAGAGAAAGTCAAATTATGCCCCATGCATTTCAGAAAAAAACAATTTTGCTTAAGAAGCCAATGCTCCTGCTTTTTGGCTAAGCCACACACTTAATGAATTACTGGGACATTACTGGAATCTCTTCCAAACTGATATGTCTATGGAGATTCTTGATTATCCAGGTCATGGTTATCCCAAAGGTACTTTTTTCCAAAAAGTAAGTGGATTTTCTTGGTTTCTTCTTTGAAAACATTTTGCTTCTCATCCAAGAAGCTTTTTCAGAACTGAAGATTCATAGATTTTCAGTGTTTTATTGGGTATATATGGCTCAATAAATTGCTGGTGCTCAAGTTCATTCACTTTCCTTTACCTCCAACAGGAAAATATTAACCCACTTAATTTATTATGCTGAGGGTGCTATTTTCCTCCACACCTGACTTCCTGAAGACTTAACTGGCGATAACTTTGAGTTATGATGGGTGGCCTATAAATTTTCTAAATGAATAATTGAACAAATAAATAAATAATAAATAATGAGATAAAAATTCTGGAACTTTTATAAGCTCATAATTGCTCATAATATACTCTGCCTCTTGTCAGAGAATTAGGATAATTTATGTATACATTTTGAGTTGGATTTACAGTACAAATGACTAAATACAAACAGCTTAATATCTCTTGGTTAAATTTTAGTTTCCTGAATGATAATTTTTAGTTCAAAAATCCTCGTTTGTATAAGAACAACTATTAATTGCTGTACATTGAATACTGCTATGTGGTTTCTTAATTGTCACTGTAATTGATTTTACCTTTCACTTGGCATGATGATTGCTTTGTGATTCAGTAATGATTAATGGCTGTCTGTTGATTATCTTTGCTTGGTTAGGCCTTAGGCAGATATAATGTAGACAGTTTGTCTTGACTCTGATTTTCCATGAAAACCTTCATAAAGTATTTGCATCATTTTTAACCTCCCTAAGAAGAAGTGGGAGATATTTATGCAAATGTTTACACAGTTGAGAAAAACAATAAAGCAGAATTTAAATTCCTTTTAACAGATTCTTGGATTCATCTTAACATGCAAACCAGAGTCAAGCCCAAATATCCTCTGAAAAAATGTCATTACCAGATATAGGACATTTTTAAGACTCTTGGAAGCAGTTGAGTCTGAGCTCCAAGGATATTTTGATGGATGATATTTTCTTTGCCTGATGTGGATCTAGAAAAGTCAACTGTATATAATGTATTTTTCATATTATTAAATTTATTCTTAGAATGGAGTTGGAGAAAGGCAACTTCGTATTTATTCTGCTGGAGTTACTCAAAGTGTCCTTCTGGCACCTGATACAGCTTTGCACTCATCACTAAAGAGATGTTGCACATTTTTAGGAACTGGTCTATCTTACCATCTGCTGTTTCCATACAGGTGGTCCTTGACTTATGACCACAATTGACCCCAACATTTTTGTTATTAAGTGAAACATTTGTTAAGGGAGTTTTGCCCCATTTAATGACCTTTCATGCCACAGTTGTTAAGTGAATCACTGAAGAATCACTGCCAAGCACCTGAATTTTGATCACACGATCAGGAGTGAGGTTCATATTTAACAACTGGTTCTGTACATGTGGCCTAATTTGTGAGTGTGGCTTGGTGGGCAAATGACTGGGTGGGCATGGCTTGCTGACTGGATGTGGCTTGGTGTTCATGTGACTGGTTGGCATCGCTTGTTTGTAAATATTGTAAATATTTATGTAAATATTGATTTCTTTATTAAAAAAGAGCAACTTTTACCCAAAATCAGGCAAAACAGGCAGGCAGATTGAGTTGCTTGCAGAATCACAAAGTCACTCACAGATCTATCTTTCTGCAATCTGCTGCCTGAATCTGCACTGAAAAAGAGAAGCTTCAGTCCTAAGGAAGGTTCAGCTTGCTTTCAATCCACTTCTTCCCCCAACCCCCTGAATAACACCCCTGACTGGGCCTCAGGAAAACCTCCTGGGCGAAGGCAAAGCAGTGCAACAGTGATTTAAATTAGCTAGAAAGCAAGAAATTCAATGATTTTCTGCTTTCTAGCTAACCTAAATCATGCACAGCTGATAGTTGGAACAGCTGATCATCGAAAAAAAAGGAAAAATAGCAACTTACCAAAAATTAGGTGAAGGCACAACACAGGCAAGTTGGATGGTGCACATGCAAGATAGGGAGTGACTGGGTAATGCAGGAAGGGTGGGGAGGGTTGGAGCCAGCCAGTGGCACAGAATCGTAACAAGTGGTTCTATAGAACTGGTCTGATCCAGTCGAATCCCATCTCCTGCACACGATCACGGGGATGCTGAAAAATGGCATGTCACTTTTTTCAGTGCCATTGTAACTTTGAACAGTCATTAAATAAACTGTTGTAAGTCAAGGACTACCTGCATATAGAATTGCCTGTTGCCCACCTTGTAACCAAAATTCTCTTTATTGTCTGAGTTGTTTTGTTTCTGTAATGTAGATATAATTGTATTAGGCAATGAATGTGTGGGTGTGCATGTTTCACCTTGGGATCATTGCAAACATGTCCTTTTTGTGACTGACCACCTTCAGAAAACTTTTACATTTACTTTATTATAAGTAAATAATTTGGAGGCTAAGCTTTAATTTCATAGTCCTAACTCAGTAAACCAACCAACTGGATTCAACGTCATGATAAGATGATTGAGAAGGGAGAGGGAGATGGTGGTTTTCTCTCATGTTTTCTCTCCAACACTGGTGGATTATACTGTAATACAATGTGAATAATTAATAAAGGAAGAATTTTTGGGGTTATTTCACATAGCAGGCAAATTAATTCTATCTTTCCCTCAGAGGAATGGCTGAGGGCAGTTTATATACAATTCAGCTAATCATAAAGTACTTTTCAAACAGGTGGAGCCCATTCTTTTGGCTGTCTGAAATGTAACTTTGAAGCCTCCAAGCACTTCATTCAAACTGAGGAACCTCATTTATCTCTATAGGAGACCTGTGACTTAAGGCTGCAATCTGGTAAGATTTATTAAATAGAAACAAGACCCATGGAATTGAGTTCTGCATAGCGATATGCATGGCTGCTCTGTAAAAACGAAGTACTTGCCTGAAACTGAACAAAACCTTAAAATTAGCCCTGGAAAATAGAGCTCAGCAAAGCTTTGAAAGGTGTTTCATTACAGCAGTGCTTCAAGCTTCTGCTCCTCTGAAAGGGTTTCACAAAGGCATCATCATCCTCAGCTGCTCCAGAGCTGCTGCTCCTTGGCTTCTCTTTTGAATCCCTCAGAGGCTCCCTATAGCACTTCCAGGAGTTTGGCTAGGCTGTCAGTGACCCAAAGCTTCTTAGCAAGATGAGCAGCGTTACCTCTCTACTTTCCTGAGAATCGAATGGCTTCTCTGGAGTGAGGTATCTCAGACAGGTGAATTGTATCCTCCTCGCCCAAGTTTAATGGAAAGGCCATCCTTTGATTAAGGCAGGTATCCAATTTCCAAACATCTCTGACTACTCAGTCTCTGCCTGAACACACCTAGGGCTTCCACTTGAATTTTACCTAAATTCATGGAATCCAAAAGTAACAACAATATCAATTACAATAAAAATGCTAATAAAGATTGGAAAATTAGAGCACCTCCATCATACAAAGGGTTTGCTTTAATTCGATACCAACGATAGATCTGACGGCTGGTTACTTTTTACCGTTCTACCATTGAGAGCATGTTGGTATACTGTATAATGGTGTGGTATGCTGGATGCTCTGCATTGGATAAGAAGATGCTCCAGAGAGTTATAAACACAGCACAAAAAAATCACTGGTTGCTCTCTTTCTTCTTTGGAAGAGATTGTGAAGACCAGACTCCTCTCTCGAACACTAAAAATTTCCATAGACCATTTTCATGCTGGACATTTATATTTCAAACTGTTACCATCAGGGAGGCGTTATAGGTGTCTTAAAATGAGGACTAATAGATTGAAAAACAGTTTCTTTTCCAAGGCAGTAATTGTCTTGAATTAAACAGTGCATTTGTGATTTAGTCCTATTATTATTATTATTGTTGTTGTTGTTATTATTGTTGTTGTTATAATTTTTAAATACTCTGTGGTATGATTGTGATGTGGTGGTTGGGGCACTGTGCTTGAGTAGCTTTCAAATTTCATTGTATTCATGGAATGCAATGACAATAAAGGTATTCTATTCTATTAAACAATTTCAGCTGGTGCTGAGAACTGAAGGTTCCTATCTTGGTTTTATCTGAAATTGGGTGGATCAAAAGCTACTGATTTACACAAAACATTTTGTTTTCTTCCTTCCTGAATCCAGCTGCTTGATTTATTGCTGAACCAAAAAATCCAATGGAATATTGGAATTATTAGCAAAGCCTGAACATTGGGCCCTCATTTTTCAGCAAACACCAAACAGATACATGCATGTACTTAAAATTTCCATGTGGGTGTGAAATGGAGGTGATAAATTTTTGTTCCTCTAAGACTGGAAGAACCAGGGGGTGGGCGCTGTTTCAGTGATCCCAGTTCCCCATTTTCGGGGGTGGGATGCTACCATTTTGGCCTGGTTCTACAGAACCTGTAGCTGCAAAGAGCAGCTGACACCAAACCAGTTCAGTGTTTGGCCCAGCAGCCTGCCCGGGCTCTAGGCTGTTCTTTATTCCCTGCTTTTTCCTACTCAGCGGTTCTGAGCGGTACAGTTCAGGTTGAAAAAGCAGGAAACAAGACGGTTTTCAAACCCTGCGCATCCGAGCACAGTGCTTGTCAACTGTACAGGTGGCACAGCTAATGATTTATTGTAAACACTGCACACATGATTGTCCCCAGTTCGGAGAAAGGATGTTGGTACCTACCTAACACGCTAGTTCTCTTTGAGCTGTGAAGAGCATCCAGTAGTGGGAGGTACTTCAGTCTCTGCATATCTAGGCTGGGCTTAATTTGTGGAATGCTCCTCCTCCTCCAAGGGACTCTTCCACAGTGTTCCCCAGTTTTGGCAAAGACGAGAGAAATAAACACCCTTGCCCTCAATACCCTAACAATTTGTTGGCCGAAACAGGACCCCACCAGATGGAAAAAGGGTGAGACTGGATGCTTTTCACAGCTCAAAGAGAATGGGCGTGTCAGGTAAGTACCAATGCCTTTTCTCCCATGAGCTGTTCAGAGCATCCAGTAGTGGGACATACCAAAGCTTGGCCTGTCCTATGTGAAGGACTCCATCTGGCTTGGACTCCTCTCCTGGTCCCTGTGGACCCATTGCAGAACTCTTCTGTCAAAGGAAGCCTCAGTGAATACAAACACATCTATTTTATAATTCCTAATGAAGGGCAATGGAGAGGCCCAGGTTGTGGCTCGACAAATTTCAGTTATTGGTGCCTGCATGGCCCACACTGCTGATGTTGCGGTGCTCCTTGTTGAATGAGCTGTTATGCCCCTTGTGGATACATTTTCGCTATCGCGGCCCATAGCCAATGGCCTGCTGTGGAAGACGAAGTCTTGTATCTCTGAGTGTTGGGCTGAAATGAGACAAATGAAGCTTCCGTTTTTCTGAAAGTCACTGTGTGGTGAATATATATTCACAATGCTTGTGTCACATCAAGCCGATGCCATTGTAGTTCCAACCCTGAGGATGGCCGGTGACAGAAATTAGGAAGTATCAGCTCTTGTGCCCTGTGAAAAGCCAAATTAATTATGGTTATAAACATAGGATTGGGACAAAGGATTACTCGGTCAGAATGGAAGATGCAAAGGTCTTGTCTGATCAACAAAGCTGCCAGTTCCAAAATACGACGAGCGGAGGTGATTGCTACAAGGAAAACTATACATCAGAAATTGGAGACTTGAAGGAAACTCCATATGCCTGGGTGATGAGAAAGAGACAGTAGACCCTCACAAGTGACAACTGATGCCAAGCCTGCCACCTGTCTTTTCAACGTATTAGGTGATAATCCCTTGTCAAACCCATCTTGTAAAAACTCCAGGATTTGAGCCACTGATGGAGAGATGGGATCAATGTGAGACTTAGTACACTATTTGCAGAAACTGGACCACGTGGCATTGTAAATCTGGGTTGTTGAGGGGCATCTGGCAGCTTGGATGGTGGCGATAACTCTGTTGGAAAACTTTTCAGTCTTCAGACGTCTCCGCTCAACCTCCAGATGGTCAGATGCAACCACCGAGGGTCCGGATGTTGAAAGGGTCCCTGGGTTAGCAAAACCCTGTCCGGCAGAATTCTCCCTGGTGTTGATAAGGATAGATTGTGGAGGTCTGCAAACCATGGCCATCTGGGCCAATAAGGAGCTACGAGCAGCAGCTCCACCTTCTCCTCCATCAGCTTCTGGATGACCTTGGGGATCAGTGAAAGTGGTGGGAATGTGTACAGAAGACCCTGGGGCCAATGGTAGTGGAGCGCATTGAAGTTCTCCGCTCCTTGCAAGGGGTACCTGGAAATGAATCTGGGGAACTGAAAGTTGAGGGGGGAAGTGAATAAGTCTACCACCAGCTGCCCGAATCTCCTGACCGCCTCTTGAAACAGGGTCGGATGGAGGCACCACTCCAATTGATCGATTGTGGCCCTGCTTAGCCAGTCTGCCTGTGTATTTGACAGGCCCGAAATGTGCTCTGCTCTGATGGAAGGCAGGTTGTTCTCCTCCCAATGACACAAGCACTCCACTTCCTGCATAAGGTGTTTTGACTGTGTGCCCCCTGTTTGTTTACATGAGCTTTTGCTGTTACATTGTTGGTCAGTATTAGTATGTGTTGATTGCGTACTTGTGGAAGGAAGCTGCAGAGAGCCAGGTGTACTGCTTGAGGCTCCAGCCAGTTTATGCTGCACAACTGTTCTATGGAGGATCAGTGGCCTTGGGCTGTGAGCAATTGAAAGTGAGCTCCCATCCAAACAGGCTGGCACTGGTGGTGATGGTAAGTCTGTGGGGCTCTTTGAAGAAACAACCTCTGTTGATGACTGGTCTGGTCCACCAGTTGAGAGATATGAGGACTTTGATGGTACCTTGACCTTGTATTTGGAGTTGCTTTGGCCAGAGCACTGATACGGGAGCAGGAACCACTGGAGGGATGTAGTGTGGAGCCGGGCCCAAGGAATAATAGATATACATTAGATCATCTTGCCTAACAATGTCATCCTGTTGAAGACCGGCAGCCATTGGAGTGAATGTAACTTCAGGAGCCCTTCACGTGGTTGGTGTTCCAGGGAAATGGGCCTGTTGACTCTGGGGAACCAAGCTGCGCCTGGATGAAAGGGAGAGATCTAGGGGAGGAGGAGGGTGGGAAGAGGTCTTGGACTGGGGGGGGAAAGCCCTGTAAGGCCCTGTGTGCCTCCCTTGCACACTTATCTATCTGCTTTTTTAATGCTTTATGGCGCCTGTTGGCATCCTTTTCTGGAGCTTTAGAATGACCTTTTGTCTGCTTAGATTTGTGCTGAGATTTAGCTTTGACCCTTAAGGGCTGAGAGCTACTACCACCTGCCATTTTGATTGAAAGAAATGCAGTATGCTTGTTATTCAAAGCAATATTGTGGAGGTGGTGGGCACGCCCAGGGGCCTGATCCAAAAAGGGACCAGTTGCCTTGATAACATCTTATCCCCTTCTTTTTTTAAAAGAATATAGTTGTATCACAGTAATAATATATTTTGTTATTAAGATATTTATTACTATCTGCAAATTATTCTTATTGTTATTATTGTTATTATTGCTATTATCGTTATTGTCATTATTGTCATTATTGATGTTATTGTTGTTATTGTTATTGTTGTTATTGTTACTGTTATGACGATGATGACGATGACAATGATGACTATTATTATTATTATTATTATTATTATTATTATTATTATTATTATTGGAGTGAATGATAATCATATATATATATATATATGTGTGTATGTGTGTGTGTGTGTGTGTTCTTAAGTTTTCATGGGTACTTACATGTATGGTATTCAGCTTTGTTCGGGTATTTTCTCACGTCATTATAGTTGTGCTTTTAAAGTTGTAGCAACGTTTTGTTGCTACACTTTTTGCAACATTTTGCTGCACTCACAAACAAAAAAAAATCTCCACACCACAAGCCAGGCAAACAGATCACCCCGATACCTCCAGCTCAAACACACCCCAACCAGGCACCCAGAGGAAACCTAGCTTCCTAATAAATGATAGCCATCCATTTACTTGGAGCCAAGCTGCACTAAAAGCCTCCAATACAGGAACACAATGTTGTCAGCCAATCAAGACAAAAAAAGTCACAAAACAGACAGAAGATATTAGAAACACCAATCAAGCAGAACACAGCAAACTCCAAGACCAATAAACACAGACCAAGACTCCCAACCAATCAGGATGAAGAAAAAGCCATTCTGGCACAGCAGTAGACTAGCCCCAAATTTAAAACTGAAACAGCTGTAAAAGTCTGACTCACAGACGAACACAATACAGAGGCCTGATGATGGTAGATGAGATTCTGCTGAAACATTGCTACAACTTTAAAAGCACTACAATGACATGCGATAATACCAGAAGGAAGCTGAACAGCACACACACACACACACACAGCACACACACACGTCTTTTTAAGTTTTTGCGGGTACTTACATGTGTGCTGTTCAGCTTCCTTTGGGTATTATCATAACATAAGCCCCCAACAACTAACAACAACCCCTGAAACAATTAGTATATAACATTTCCAACAGAGAACTCACCAAAACAGAAACAGATGTCCTCACCAAAGGATTCAATTATGCCATAGCACCCAAAAAAATCCCCACAGAATCCATCATATGTGCAGTAGAATCCAGCCTAACCAAATTAAATACAGATGAAGCTGACAGAATAAGACACCAGGTTACAAACATCTTATGCACAAGCAAACCACCCAAAAGCAACTTGCACAAAGATGAATTCAAAGCGCTACAAACCCTGAAAAATGATAACAGCATAATCATACTCCCAGCAGATAAAGGGAATGCCACAGGAGTAATGGACAGAAAAGACTACGAAACAAAATTGACAGACCTACTCCAAGACTCCACATACAAACCTATAAACACAGACCCAACCACATATCTGGAAAAATTAAC